>JBBWSL010000008.1:0-649109 GCA_038088545.1 Diaporthe humulicola
TTATTTATAAATATAAAATAAAATAAAAAAGAAGAAATAATAAAAAAATTACTTAATTTATATACTAATATAGTATAGATTTTATAAAGTATAATTTTTTTACTTATACTAAATAATAGTATATTTTACCCTTTTAAAATTTTAAAAAAAACCTCTTTCTAAATATCCTATATAATATATATATTCTACTTACCTAAAGTTTTAATAAGAAAACCCCTTCCTAATAGTATATAAGCTATTTAGATTTAGTAAGTATATTAATATAGTACTTAATTATATTAGCAATATACTTTAATACCTTAATACTATATTAAAGTAGTACTAGTATCTTATTACTACTAGTAGGTATAATAATAATACTACTATTATATTATAAATATATAGCAGTTATAGTATCCTTTTATAAAAGTAGTGCCTTTACTATACTTATAAAAAGTATATACTTATTATTATTATTATTAATAATAAGGGCCTTAGTAACCTTAATACTAACCTTATATAATACCTAAGCTACTTATTAATAGTATATATAAGTAGTATAAGTAGTATAGGAGTAAAAATAAAAAAAGGGTAGTATACTTATAATAATATAATTACCCTAATTACTATCTATATATAAATAATATTAAGTAGCCTAAGCTATATACTATTAATTAGTATTTATATATTATAAAAGTATTATAAAAATACTATATATATAGCTTAGGAATAATATATATTACTAACCTAATTTATATACTAATAATCTAACTTCTTAATTATTATATAGATATAGTAGGTATACTAATTATATAGTATATATACTATATTATAAGCTATAAATACTTTCTTCTTTTTTCCCTTACTTTTAGGCTAGGGCTTAGGCTTAAACTTAGACTTAAGTAGTATTAGTAATATACTTATATAGTATAGAAGCTATATACTTATAAAAAGGGGCTTTAGAAAAGTAAATTTAATTATATTAGTAATAGTAATAATAGTGCTAAAGCTAGAGGGAATAGTAGGAAAGGTAAAAGTAGATATTTATATATAATTAGTATCTATATACTATTTATACTATACTTACGTAGCTTAGATACTATAAGAGACTTACTATTATGTTATATTATACTATATTATACTATATTATACTATACTATATTATACTATATTATACTATACTATACTATACTATATTATACTATATTAAGCTACTTCTATACTATATTAGTATTATATCTTATTAGCACTATTAGGTAATACTTATAAAATTATAATTAAGGTTACTTAAAAAAGGGAAAAAAGGAAAAAAAATAATAAGGAAATAAGAGATTAAATATTAAAAGGGTAAAAAAGCCTTATAAATACTATAAAAATAAAGTTATTTAAATAATAGGCTATTTAAAAAATAATAGGTAATTAAAAGTATAAAACCCTATTAACTAGCCCTCCTATTATTTATATAATATAATAGGCTAGCTAATTATAATATATATATAATTAAGTTAAGGTATTATAGCTATATAGCTTTTAAGAGTAAGAGCTTAAAAAAGGAAGTAATTTATTAGGAAATAATATTATAATACTATAGTATTATAGGTCTATACTATACTAATATAAATTATAAGTAGAAAATACGTATATTAGAAAATAATACGGAAAAAAGTATAAATAATAAAATTAAAGGGATTAAAAAAAGGGGAGGAAATAAGCAATTTAGAAAAGGAAGGATTAAGTTTAGTAATCCTAATATCCAAATACACTACTTTCTATCTGCGCCCATGCTATATATACCCATTCACTCTGCTCGCACCCAAATTCCTAACAATATACATGCAGCTCCAGCGACATATGCAGCAAGTATTCGGGGGGAGCGCGATCCTTATCTTTGTTTTTTTCTTGAAGTATCTGGCGTGGCCCGAGCTTTATTATCACGGGATTGCCAGTTTTTTTCCGGTCCCCGGTATGAGTGGTTTTCCATCCTTGGAAAGTGAGGCGATCGCCATGTAAAAGTACACAAGGGGCTTAGTCCTGCGCCGGTCCCCATACTAATGGATCCGGGCCGCGGATGAGCCGGGAGCTCAACATCACAATACGGTGAAGACAGGCATGTAATTGCCGCGAGGACAGAGCCAATTATACGGCCTTGATGTCATTTACATTTTCCTCTACCGTGCCGAGCTCACCGGTGCCTTTCGAGCGCGCGTTCTGTATTTGGAATTCCTTCGCCCGCAAACACGCAATCGACGGCCGCTCGCGCAGTCTAATGCTGCCCTAGGAGAGAATGCCCCGAAATACTCATCTCGCACATCCGTAAGCGTCGAGTTGTCCCACCCGCGCTTTGCATCCGCCAGGCTCATCTCATTGGCTTGGCGTTAGGAACCACATTTGATCGGTCGGGCATTATTCATCATCTGTGCTCAGGTACCGAATGTAACCACAAGCCGGCCTAAAGATGTGCTAGTCACTGGGGAAAGTATGATAGTACTTGCGGGAGGTACCTGTTCATACCTCATGGACGGACGTGTGTAATGATGATGCGCGCTCTCCCCTGTCACCAAGTGTATAAAAAGAGCTGTCATGGTCCCCAGGCCCCTATGTCGAACTCGCATGGACTGAGTGTTTCTGTACGTGCACAATTGCGTACTCCGTGGACTTAATCGCACACACGCAGTCACCCAATATGTTATTCACGCCTCCATCCCCCACATGGGCTGTACTCGCTCTAGCCAGCCTGTCTTCTGCTCGAAAGTGCATCGATTTATCTGTCGATGTGCCCGTTGTCTCCCGAAACGCAGTATTTAACCGGACGGCACCGACAGATGATATCGAAGTGACCAACTTCGTTCTTGACCTGACTCGCCAGGGCCACAACCTCACCAATGAGGCTCTCACAGGCGTGAGTTCTTCATTCTCGACGTGGCAATGCCTGTTCCACATTCTAACAATCACTAGTATGCAACCATTGAGAAAACTTACACTGTGGCGGCTACATATTGCGAGCCAGATGACGGGCCATCTCAAACTGTCCAATTACTCACCCACGGAATCGGATTCGACCGCACGTACTGGGACCTCTCCATCTACAACTACAACTACAGCTACGCAGCCGTAGCAAACGACGAGTATGGCTACAGCACCTTCGCATGGGACCGCCTCGGAATTGCCCAGTCCGATCGCGGAGAAGCCGTCAACGAGATCCAATCCTCGCTGGAGATCGCGGCGTTGTACACCCTGACCCAACAGCTGCGCGAGGGATCCATCGACGGTGTTGGCTGCGGCTTCGACAAGGTCGTCCACGTCGGCCACTCGTTCGGCAGCATCCAGAGCTACTCCTTGGCCGTGCTCCACCCCGGCGCGAGCGATGGACTCGTCCTGACTGGGTTCACCCAGGCTTCCCAATTCAGTCCATACTTTGCCCTTGGCGCGAACTTTGTCTCGGCCAACGGGCTGCTACCCTTCTCAGACTATCCGGACGGGTACATTGCCTCTGGGAACCCCTCTGGGGTGCAGACCGACTTCTTCGCCCCTGGCAGTTTTGACCCCACATTGCTGGAGTTGGCAGCTACCTCAGGCAAGCCAGTCACTGTCGGAGAGCTCTTGACCCTTGCCGGTGCGACGGCGAACCCAAATCCCTTGACGGGCCCGGTCTTGATCATCACTGGAGGTGAGTTTGATAAAGTGATATTAGAACCTCAGCCGGAAATCAAGAGATACTGATACCTCACAGGCCGAGATATTCCTTTCTGTGGAGGAGATTGTCTGTTGACAGGCTCATCCCTTCCTAACTTCCTCGAGAAGAGCAGGCCTTTGTTTCCCTCAGCCAGTAAATTCGAGGCTGTGGTTGTCGAGGAGGCTGGTCACGGATTGAACTTGGAGTACTCCCATCCCTTCACGTATGGTAAGATCTTGGATTTTGTCACACAAAACGTTGGAGTATAAGATAGATGGCCTTCTCATGGGTGACAGCAACCCAAGCATCACGTGGATCAGGGGACCTATACAAATCATGCCAATAATATTAAGAACACGGCCTGCGATAGGGAATAATTGAGAGCGAGGATGAAAATATCGCCGAGGTATCAAGGCTCAACACCATATTAATTTGATTCTTTTGAGTGAGAGACTGGGGGATCACAGCTTTAGTGAAAAGACGTATTGGTGGCGTTCTACTAATTACAATTTGATATTTGCCCGATTATAATTTCTCTTGAAAGCCCCTTTACCTAGTAAGCAGCTCTGCTGCAGATGTTTTTACATATTTTCTGGTCGTTAAAGCGTCAGATTGTTCCTTCTAAAGCCAACAGAGACCAGAAGCCGCTCAGCAGCTAGTCAATGTTTTGCTTCAATTCCTTGAGTGGCTATGTTAGCAATGTAATATTCAAGGCAATGTGGATGCCCAACGCTCTACTGATGAAGTACCTGTTACTCCCTCCAGACACAACTCTGGCCTACAGTGCATACCTTATCCCTAATATCATAGCCCAAGTTCCCGCCCTATGATTCTGTGTCGGCCACACTCAATACCGTCAAATTCATCGTTAGTCAGGGATTCAGACGACAGGATCTCGGCCACGTCTGAGGAGCTCTGATTCATCTGCCCCATCAGCGCATCAGTTACTTGGCTAATGGAGGAACCACTTGTAGGTTGCCCGTGACAGAATTCAACATCATTGTCTTGTGGTGTTACGTTTTGTTGGATGATCTTTCGAGTCACATATATTATTACAGTCATACTGCCACACTCTGGGAAAGAAATTCGAAAACGTTATTTCAGAGCCCCAGTGGCTTGTTTACCTTCCATCATATTATCCCACAGGAGGTCGATTGTGCAGCAGCTTAAGCAATGAGCACTGCCCAGGTCCACTATAACTGCAGTGGCCATGTAGCGGACACCCGAGCAATAGTTTGATAAAGAAGCGACTCGACCATCCAACGCATATCTCGCCTGAATCTAAGTATTACCTCGATCCAATGGGACACGACTGGCCAGGTTCAAAATACCCATGCTTCACTTCTGAACCTTTATTTACACCAACCTGTTTTCCAAGCTGGCCTCAGGCTCAGATTGAAAATTCGGGCTCAGGCTCTAAGACTGGTACCTCCAGCTCAGAAAAGTTCCAGGTCGCCTCATGTACACACAAGCGGGTGCAGCGCCTTGTCTTCCCTAGTCGTTTCACTCACGGATTTGTACACTTCCAGCTGCGTCTCCAGAGTCTCATGGGGGAGGGGAGTAATGCTTCAAGGTGTACCCTTTCTTCACCTAACTTCCATCCACGAGCTGTGGATCACCCCGACAGCGGGCCCGGGTAGTGAATGTTGTATGGAATGAGTTGAGTTCGGCAATAGCTCACGCGGGACCGTAAGTACCAGAATACTTGTCGTCTATCCTATTGTAGGCCAAGTGTTCTAAGGTATTTTTTATAATGAATGCGGAGATTCGCACTGGCAAAAACAAAGAGTACACCGGTACCCCCTATCCTCCTCATCACTATACTATACGGACTATTATCCCATCCTGAACTTTCTCCATAATAATATATGCCATGAATAAATCTATTTCAGCTTGCCACTTTACCTTACGAGACCATAATCATCTAGGACCTACTGCTGTGTAGGTAGCAGTCAGTTGATAGCAAGGAATACCAGCCAAGAGTCACCACTCAGCGATCTGCACAGCCGGCAATTAGCATAGTGGTAGGAAGAGAAGATATACCTCCATTATCTCTAGATTCAACACAACGGTATGACCTGGCAGGGCTTTGGCACACTTGGCGCCTCCGCCAAGCCCCGGCACCGGATCGGGCTTCTTCGCGGCACCCGGCTCCTGACTTAGTCACTGCTTGTGTTCATCAGCCTACCAAGCGTCTCTTCAATGTCAATCACTGCACAACTTCTGACATGTATGCCCCTGATGAACACGATATCCATACACTTACTCTACGCTGTGACATCTACCAAGTCCCCTCTGAGCAGTGAATCCTCAAGGGGTTTGGTCTCACTCAGCCGAGGTCACAGCTGGTGAATCCGGAAAGGGGCCCAAGTTCCCGAGCGGGCCAAAAGTGGATAGGAAGACGTAACGAGAACCGCTGAATTTTCTTTGGGCGTCCCAAGCCCGGACGGAGGCTCTACGTAGTACAGGACAAGTAGCACCTTTCGACGTTGGCCGTGTCAGGAAAATTGGCTCCGACGATGGTTTCTGCTCGACCCACGATCAGGTGGCGCGGGCGACCCTGTCGCGTGTGAGTCAATGGAGAAATGATCACAATAGTCTCGGCTTTGGTCTGCGGGAGACTGGGGAACATCGCTCTCTTTTTCAACCCGTCCTGTCCTTTCCCTCGAACTGCTTTAGCCGCCGAGAATCATTCCCCTGTCAATCAAGAATCCGGGGCCGTCAAGCTTAACTTCGTCGCTGCATGCAAGAGCCTGGCTCCGATCTCCACTGCTCCAACCCGCAACTGCATGCCAGCCACTTGACCTGTCTTCTTCTCCGGACGCTCCACCCGAGCATAATCCAGGTCCCACCATCCCCTCGTTTTCATCCTTGATTTCGAACTGGAAGAATCGCGATCTAGTCCGGCTCAGACAATCCGGAGCACGTCAGTCGGCTCGGACGACATCTTACTTCAGATTACCAAAATCTGTCAACATGCGAAGCAAAGCAGAACCCACAACGGCGCCAGCAGACCCTGAGGACCAGGCAACGCTCGAGCGGCCAGTTGAGCCCAAGGACGTCCCCGTTGAAGAGCAACAACAGCCTCCGTCCTGCGCATCAAGCAATGCCGGCGGCGTCCTCGGCAGCGTCGAAGGGGAATTAATCGACTTCAAGACTCTCCACTGGCTGTGAGTAGCTCAGTCGTCCCTCCCGCGTTGATTCGATGCGGCAAGCTGACTGATCACTTTGTAGACAAGGAGGCATTCTGCTGGTAGCAGAGACGGTCTCCCTGGGAATTCTGTCCCTCCCCTCAGTTCTGGCAACCGTGGGCCTCGTTCCAGGTATCATCCTCTTATGCGTCGTTAGCGCGCTGGCGACGTACTCTGGCCTTCTGCTTGCCGAGTTCCGGAAACAGTACCCCTTCGTCCAGAACTTCGGAGATGCGGTCGGACTCCTTGGGAGGTCGATTGGTATGGGCGGCGTCTTCAGGGAAGTGTTTGGCTGGGCCCAGACAGTCCTGCAGATCTTCCTTCTCGGCGGCCATATTTTGATGTGGACCATTTGCATGAACACCCTTACGAACAGCACCGTCTGTACTGTCGCGTGGGCAGCAATTGGAATGTTGATTTTCTGGTTATTCAATATCCCTAGGACCTTGAAATACACCAGCTGGATGTCGGCAGCATGTAAGTTCGCAGGCAGACCAATATTGGTCCAATCATATTTGTAGCTCCACTGCTGACAACTACAAAGCTTGCATCTCCATTTTGGTTGCTGTGGTCATCACTGTCATTGATGTTGGAATTGAGAAACCCATTGGGAGCGGTTCCATCGAAGTGTTCAAGTCCCTCGGGTTTGCTCCAGCTTTCCTTGCTGTGACTAATATCTCGAGTGCTTTCTGTAAGTGATTACCTATATGACTCCCAAAATTGTGTCAAAAGGCTAATCCATTCTTGTCCAACAGCTAGCCATGCTATCTTTTTCAGTGTTATCGCCGAATTCAAGAACCCCGATGACTGGCCAAAGGCACTGGCATTCCTGCAAATCACAGACACCACTATTTACATCATATCCGCCGTCATAATCTACGTCTTCGTGGGGCCCGACGTCCCATCGCCTGCTTTATCTGCAGCTGGGAGCGCCACAATCCGCAAAGTCATTTGGGGAATTGCCATCCCCACGATTGCTATCGCGGCCGTCATCTATACCCATGTCGCATCACAGTACGTCTTCACGCGCATCTTCGGCCACACAAAGCACGCTGTTAGGAGGACCAAGCTGTCGACCATCGCCTGGCTTGTCATCACCCTGGCCATCTGGGCTCTCGGAATGGTTGTCTCTCAGTCCATCCCTGTGTTTAATGACCTCCTGGGTATTGTCGCCGCGGCGTTTGCAAGCTGGTTCTGCTTTGGGCTGCCCGGAATCTTCTGGCTGTGGATGCATTATGGAAACTGGTTCTCGAGCCGGAGACAGATACTTCGCTTTACCGGGAGCTTTCTTCTCCTGATAGTGGGCTTCCTTCTTTGCGTGTTGGGTCTCTGGGTCTCGATACAGTCGATCGCCACCGCGTCGGGCTCGAAACCGTGGACCTGTGCCAGTAATGCATCGGGATAAGACCATATGTTTATACCAAATTCTTGTATTCTACGTCTCGTCAATACCATGAAGACTCCTGCAATTATCCGTTACGCTAAAGATGACACCTCCCGGCTTGACAGCACATTGATGTACGGAAGCGATTAAATGAAACACACTCAGCTCAATTTTTCGAGTCCTACAAAGTTCCGTCGAGAACGAGACAGAAATTTGACATCATTATGCTTCAGGCGAAGACCAATCTAGGCACCATTGGAGTCTCGGACACCAAGCGAATGCTAACATCAATACTAAGTTTGTGTTTTTCTTCACGTCACAAATCACGAATAAAGCAGTTGCCTGATCCCAATCCCGTCCACATATAATATTGATTCAACGTTAGACTCTTTCGCGCTCAACAACCAGCCCCCGGTGTGGAAAATGGCTTTCAAACGAGAACAATTTGAAGGCTGGATATGTAAATGGCGCGACACACTTTGAGTATGGCGCATCTCTTAAACGATGTACACTGCAGCCAAACTGGATGTAGATCTCCGAATTTGCAGTCTACTCAAGCAAAACTTTGGCTAACGGGCTACGGACCCTCATGTGACGGTACGGGCTTATATACTACTGGTGCAATCAAGCATGCGTGCTTGATTGTTAATGTCTTTTGGCAGAGCGGTACACTTCGTCAGTAGTAAGTGGCAAACGCCGTCTCAACAATCAAGCACAAGGGCGTGGGTTCGAGCCCCCACGTTCGAAATCAACAATACGGGGTGTCCGGCGGATGAAAGCTCTGGTTGCGGTGCCACGAAGGGCCGTTTGCTCTGACAAAGCAACTTCATTGAACCAGAGTCCGTCCCGTTGAGATTTCAGGCCTCGTATAAGCTGCCTGCCTTCTGGATTCCACATCAGTCCCTTAAGTGTAAAGCCTTATCGCTCTAAGAGGCCTTAGGGGGGGTTGTGACGGTACGGGCTTATATACTACTGGTGCAATCAAGCATGCGTGCTTGATTGTTAATGTCTTTTGGCAGAGCGGTACACTTCGTCAGTAGTAAGTGGCAAACGCCGTCTCACCTCAAAGCTCATCTTGGCCTAACAAATTATACAAGACCAACTAACAGTCGTGGTTATGATAGGTTTACGAAAGATCCTTGCTCCTGGGCTACACCTGGCATCTTGACTGAGTTATGTTCCAAAGCATACCATTAAAGCCCTCAAATTGCTAGGATTCTTGGGCCGGCTGACAGCAGGTGGCCAGCCAGCCAGCAGGAGGAGCACTAAGGTAGGCATACGGTGGTTATGCTTGGAAATCCGTGATATAGACCTGTAATTTCAAGCCCCTGAGAGGGGTAATCGATTCTTCTAGGTAATAAGATTTCGCTTGTGGGCAATTCAATGCGCTTTGATAATTTAGAGTTCTGCGCTGCTTGGCTAAAGTTTTGTCCCTCATAATGTTTCCCATATAGAACCCTGGGCCCGATTACAGGGGGTTGTAGCTGAAATATCACGGGGTCTCGCCCAAAGCTGGAGATGGGATATCGCATTCTACGTAAATCATTGTCAAGGTAAGCGACTGGACGATGTTGTTGTTTGCACTGCTATGTCTTCTTTGTGAGTTTCTACCATCTTCCATTCAAAAGATAGACAGGTACTAAATTTGGGCAAAGTTAACGCTGCCTTGGCGCAACGTCTTGCAAATTCCAATGCTCAGCCTGGGAACGAGTCTTATGACTACATAGTAGTCGGCGGAGGCGCGGCAGGACTAGTCGTCGCCGACAGGCTCTCTGAAGCAGGCCACAGCGTTCTGCTGATCGAGCGAGGCCCACCATCATCAGGGCGATGGATACCCAACGTGGCGACTGCCGCGCTCCCATTCGACAACTGGCGGCCAGGGTGGCTGAATGGCACTAACCTGACCCGGTTCGATGTCCCCGGACTCGCGCAGTACTTCTGGTCGAGCATGGCCAACATCACCTGCACCGACCAGGCCGACAACCCAGCCGGGTGCGTCCTCGGGGGCTCGACGGCCATCAACTCGGCCCTGTGGTGGCGCCCGCCCGCGCAGGATTTTGACGAAAATGGATATCCGGACGGCTGGAAGTCTGCAGATATGCAGCCCGCTATCGAGCGCGCATTCTCACGCATGCCGGCGACGGATCGGCCGTCCCCAGATGGGGTCCTTTACAGCCCGGAAGGATACAACGTCGTGTCTGCTGCCCTGGCTGCAGCTGGCTGGAAGAATGTGACGGCGAACGAGGTCCCGGACGAGAAGAACGGGACTTTTAGCTACGCGAACTACCACTATAAGTACGGGTACCGTAACGGGCCCGTGGATACGTACCTGGAGACCGCCAGGTCGAGGACCAACTTCGCCTTATGGACAGACACCGATGTGCGCCGTGTGGTCCGCGATGGCAGTCGAATCACGGGGGTGGAGCTGGAGTCGAGCTCGCGTGGAGCGGGGGTTGTTAACGTCACTGCCAACACAGGGCGTGTGGTCCTCTCTGCTGGGTATTTCGGGTCGCCGAAGATCCTTTTTCGGAGTGGTATCGGGCCTGATGAGCAGCTGCAGGTTGTAGCCGATTCAGAATCCGACGGGCCGACGTTCATCGACAAGTCGCAATGGCTTCGGTTGCCGGTCGGGGAGAATCTCAAAGACCATCAGGTGACCGACTTTCAAATCTCGCATCCTTCTGTCAAGAACTACGACTGGTCAAACGAGATCTGGGCCAACCCTGTTCAGAGTGATGTTCAGCAGTATTTGCAGAACCGCAGTGGCATGCTGGCGGGTCCACCAAACAACCATGGCCCGAGTGAGTATTTGACCCTCTTTGTCTTCAGATCCCGTTGTTTGCATACCCGCAATACACGCAGCGAGTGTTAATTCTGACAATCGATAGTGGCCTGGGAGGTTCTCGACGGGTCTCAATTCTCTGATGGCAAGCCGCGGCAGATACAGTGGACAACACGTATTCAGAATCCTGGGCCCCCATATAATGTCTTAACATTATCACAGTTTGTGGGGCGTGGCTCTTCCTCCATCGGCCGTCTCGCCATAAACTCGAATGTGAGATATTGCTCTCCCCACCATCGCCAGAACATTCACCCAATGCCGGGAGCCTGATCTAACGTGCCTCCCAGATGACAATTTCATATGCGGAAATCCCGTACTTCCAGACAGACGACGATAAGAAAGCCTGTGTCATTTCCGGCGAACGCATGGTAGCTTCCCTGAAGGCGAACCCCGAGATCAGTCTGGTGAAACCAGCTTCTAATCAGACCGTCATGGAATATGTCAACAGCGTGAGTCTGTCTCTGCTTGCCCGATACTGGTCCAGTTCTCGTGGCCGATTACATTGTGTCCGACACGACAATTCCAGCCCTATTTGGGATACGTAGCTAACTGATCTTGACCCAGGTTGCCATCAGCATCGCATCACGCCGCGGACTCCACCTCATGGGCACGGCAAGAATGGGAGCCGACAGCGGCCTAGATAGTACCCAGGGACAGGCTGTTGTCGACGATGACACCCGGGTATATGGGACTGACAACCTCTTTGTCGTGGACGCAAGTATTCTGCCCGGGATGGTCACGGCAAATCCCACAGGTACGATCCTATCAGTCGCGGAGAAGGCTGCGGAGAAGATCCTCAGTCTCTCGAGAAGTGCGAAGTCGAAGAGGATTGCCTTGTAAGATGAGCGAAACCACTTGGAGACTTTCTCGAGCAGACAAATTTTAGCAAAGAGAATGTAAGACTCGATGTTCTAGTCGTTCGGTCCCACTCCATAGTGTTCGTCGGTGTACAGCGATCTGACAGGGACACCGCGATTGTCAGCATTCAGACCGATGAGTTGTTGGCCGACGTCTTTGACTTTGTTATATTGACGAAGGAGTTTGATGTGTTCGTTCACGGTTGATTCGGGTGGCTGCCTGCAATCCCATCAGCATCGTTGTCACGGAGGACTGGATATGTGCAGGAGCACTGAGGATGAGACTGACTTGAGACGACCATGTCCTGCCTGGAGCTCTTGACGCTTCTGAATGACCAGCACGCAGTGATTGTGCATGTCTCTCATTGTCCGACACTGGATCGTAAGTATGGTTATTAGAAACTTGACTTGGCTAAAAGATGCTTACTGCGGCATCAACTCCAGCAACAAATGCAACCTGGGAGACCGGCCATTAGAAAATCCAAACTTGAATATGTAAACGACTTGAACGGGATTCGTAGGCTTACCGTACGTGAGGCATCGTCAGGACTGCGGACAGACACATGAAAACGATCTTCGGGACCTGGCCCAGTGATGCTGACCTCGCTCCCTCCATGCGGCGTGTGTGCCTCGGCTATGACTGGACCCCAGACATTATCAAGAACTCGAAGAGGTGGGAGCGCCGCGGGTGCATCCTCTTGTTGATTGTGTTCATTTCCTACACCCTCGACCTGGATCTGTTCCTTGAAATGACCCAGGTGACCAAGTATGACCGTAAGAAGTCCCCCACAGTCTCGGCCGTTGGCCGCTTCTGCGGACAGGGAATCTTGAAATTGCTTGACAAAGTCACAGTCGGCAGCCGACAGTAGTGTGGTCTGCGTAACGGCATCCACCTGGTCACCAACCGCGGTACGCGGCGGGCCCATCCTGCGGGCAGTGTGTGACGTTATGTCTGTCTACCATCAATTCCTTGGTGAGGCCTTGTTTTCAGATAGTCTATTCGAGTCGCATGCTGGGATGGGATTCAGCATCGCTTGGATCTGGAATTGGTGTCTGTGACTGGATGTGGTCTCTTGACTTGACACCCTCAGCTCAGCAGTCGCTGGACTCAGCTGCCCTGCAAACTCGGTAACCCTGGTGGCTGAGCACCCTAACCCTGCACATGTTGTCGGATTTGAGTGGGTGGAAGATCTCGGCAAACCGCCCGAGGGTGGCGAGCTCAGGGCAAGACCCATGGGGAGATCCCCCTGTGCCAATTCTGTCAACTGAGCTTGGCTCTTGTAAGGCCACACGCCAAGGGCCTACATTGAAGCGGCCTTGGGGCTCTGGGACGTCTGGCTCCCATGAGGCCACATTTGGGCCCACCATAGAAGTCCAACCCAGGCAAAAGACCATCTCGACCGACAGCACCAGCAGAAAGCACGGCTGCCAGAGATGGAACAAAAGACGCCGCCTTGGTACATGGCTGATCCGACGCGCGCATGATCCCTGAGAGATGGCCCGGGTGGCACCATATCTGCCTTTGGTCCTGCATTTCTTGGGACCTCTGTCTGGACCCCGACGAAAACACTCTGCCCCCGGCCGCCGCCGCAGTCTGGGCGACAGGGCGATAAGCAATGTCCCGGTTTGAGCTCCCGACAACTGGCGTTCCAACGTCGGGCTGAGCGACGGCAGCCCAGAACTGCCAGAGTGCCGTTGCAGCCGGGTGACGTGCAGAACCTGCACAGCTCGAAAATTGAGCGGATGCACTAGACGTCACAGACGCAGACGACGACTCGCTCATGCTGGGGCAATCCAGTTCGCGACGGATTGCCGGCAAAATTATTTCCAACACGACCTGACGAGCCCTTTGGATCCGGGGGCGGGGATTGTCGTGGAGGCGAGCATGTCTCCATCCACCACAGCTGCTGCGCTGGTATGGGGATGGGGGACTTTGCGGAGGGGTGGGTCCCGGTGGGGAGCACGACTGAGGCCCTCGCAGACTTGATTTGAACGCTTGCTCAGGGCACAATCGAACGGCCCGAATGGCGAGCCTCGACGGTGGGCCACCTCCAAATCCGGCGCGCCTGTCTTGTCAGGCTCTGCCAGGGAACAAGAAAAGAGAGGCCGTGTGCGCTGTCCCGGCTACCCAGAAAACGGGGTACGTCAACCGCGGCCAGAGGATGAGGAGGACGGGGGAGGACCCTTGGATTGTGATCCATCATGGATCGACTGCGTGCATGTCTTTTTTCGGGGCCATTCGGCCACAGCCGCGCCCGCTGCGATTGATGGAAGAACTCTGGAGTCACTCCACTCTCAGCGAGACTTTCCTCAACAACACGTTACTAAGTCGCCCAAGTACCTATTGCTGTTAAGCCGCTTTGGTCGAGCCCGCACAGCAAACCTCGCCATTGACAGCCAAGCGGTGTGTGCCGCTTAACATCTGCCCCTGTAGGCGTCATGCTATGCGCCCATCATCTGCTTCCCGCGACAGGTGCTGTGCTCGTATCATCAGCTACACCTCGCCGTGGCCTCCCTCCCCACGGGGCACTATGGAAGTCTTTATTATATCCGGGGTCAGACTTCCATGGAGCCGACTTCTGGGCTTCTGGACTCGTCTCCATGGTCATTCTAAACTCCATTGACTCTCATCTTATCATCCAAAGCATCTGCTAGACCACCGACTCTTGCATCTAGCCACACAACAATCTCACAAATATGGCGATACTGGGGCGTAAAGGATATGCCTGGTAAGTCAGCCCTATATCACTCAAGCTCAGAAAATTCGAAGTAAGTCTCGAGCTGATGATGGTGTCAATTAAGGTTCTGCGCACTCTCCGCAGCCATGTGCAACTCGTACTATGGCTTCGACGCCTCGGTTTTCAACGCTGTACAGGGCTCTGATGCATGGCTCGAATGGATGGGTAATCCTGGTCCCAACCTGGTTGGAGGTGTCAACACCGCCTACTCCGTCTGTGCTATCATCAGTGGGTGGTTCATCGCAGCTCCAGTTGCCGACTACCTGGGCCGGAAAACAGCTATGGGTATCGGGACTATTCTCATCATGATCAGTGCGATCCTGGAAACATGCACACCAAGAGGCCAAATCGCATGCTTTATCGTGGGTCGTGCCGTCAACGGTATCGGCCAGGGTATCGCCCTATGTAAGTGCTAAGCACAACCTTCTACCTGTCGCAGCACAAAGCTCGATAGGGCTCAACCTTGCTAACTAGGATTATAGCTGCTGGCCCGGCATTCATTGGCGAGATAACGCCTGCTAAGATCCGTGGAATTGTAATGACATTCTGGCAAGTGGCATATAGGTAAGCTTCGGGAGTCTCGCACCTTTGGCTCTTGTTTGACTGACATGGCTTGTTAGTGTTGGACTTTTCTTCGCCTTCTGGATCAACTTCGCCTGCACAAAATACATCGACCGTCTTCCAAAAAACTGGGACTGGAGGATCGTGTGTATCTTCCAGCTTATGGTCCCAATCTACGTGCTTTGTGTCCTTCCAGGTCTTCCCTCGTCCCCGAGATGGTGAGCAACGATAACGGTCTACCCCATTCCAGATAAAACTTCTTGCTGATAGCTATCTGCCACACAGGTGCGTCAAGAACAACAAGGTCGACAAGGCCCGAAGCTCGCTCATGGCCACGCGCTTTAGCTCGGAAGAGGCAGAGGAAGAATTGCAGACTATCATCCAGGCCGTTGAATTCGAGAGGAACAGCAAGGAAACATCTTCAGGGTACGCAGCTCTCTGGAAGGACAAGAGTGTTCGCAAGAGGCTGCTACTCGCGCTCGGTATGAACGCAGGCCAGCAACTTACCGGCCAGGGATCTTTGACAACGTACTCGACGAAGATCTACCAGGGTGTATTCGGCGATCCGTCCACTATTGCCCTCATCAATGCCCTGAACGCCACACTTTCCATTCTGTTCTGTCTCAACGTCACCTGGATTGTTGAGCGATGGGGACGAAAGATCTTGTTCATCATTGGCGGTGTCGGTCAGTCTTGCTCAGAAAACCCCTCTATGTATTCTGGAACCTAACATTTCCAAAGGCATGGCATGCTGTATGCTCATTGTAGCCACCGTGGGCTCGCAGACACCGAACGATGCCGACGGCGCCAAATCACACTCAGTCGGAGTTGCAATTGTGTTCCTCCTCTTCCTCTTCATCTTCTTCTACAAGCCATCGTGGGGTGCCGTCACCTGGATCTGGAGTTCCGAGATCTTCTCGCTCAACGTGCGGGCCCAGGGCGTGGGCATGGCCGGGCAGACGCAGAACATCGCCAACGCCATTGTGCAGCAGTTCTTCCCGCTCTTCCTTGAGGACTGTGGCTTTTATGCCTTTTACATGTTCGCGGGAATCAACTGCCTGCTCGTCTGCTACGTCTTCTTCCTCATCCCAGAGACAAAGGGCGTCCCGCTCGAGGAGATGGACAAGCTCTTCGGCGGCGCAAGCCACGTCCAGGGCGGCGCCATGATGCGTCAGGACACCGACGTCACCACCACGGAGCACCACCGGCCTACCTCCAAGGGTACCAACCATAGCGGCAACCATGTCGAGGGCTCGGCCACGCCCGAGGAGAAGTGAAGTGTTTGATGCGCTGACGAGGCTGACGAGGCTGACGATGGAACATTTTTATTTTCCGTGCCACAAAAACGATAGGCATTTAATGACTAGCACTGGCGGCGTTTCTTTACCGGAGCTGAGGTGTAATTGGTGGCTTTCCTAGAATGGGCTATCATGGGAAAGACGGACTCCAGACCTTTGATAGACCAGCTGTATAGATGTGTGCCGTGCGCCACAACTCAATACCGATGTTTCTAGATTTTTTAGATTCTTTAAAACTCACATGAACCTAAACTTCAAGCCAAATTCCCCTATCAGGGCATTTCGTCGCAAAATCTTATTTCCAAAAACCTTGCTTGTGCCTGCCATACATCAATTACCACACCAACGCACCAG
This sequence comes from Diaporthe humulicola, assembly GCA_038088545.1. Taxonomy (NCBI): domain Eukaryota; kingdom Fungi; phylum Ascomycota; class Sordariomycetes; order Diaporthales; family Diaporthaceae; genus Diaporthe; species Diaporthe humulicola. The sequence goes on from JBBWSL010000008.1 coordinate 16,878, forward strand.
ATATGCACGTATACATACTATTGCATGCTTTCAAAAATCGGTGTCAGCAAGGAAACAGCTGCGGTGAGGCCCTATGTGGGCCTGCACAAGGGATCCGGTAACGGCAGCCTGGTACCCAGCCCACCGCCACCGAGATGCACAAGTTAGGGGCAGTGGCGCGTCAGGGGTCTAAGGATGGAGCTCGAACAGAACAGCCCCCGGGGTACTTCCGGAGATACCGGTGCGGGATTCAGGGAGCGCCTGGTCGTATGCAAGGTTACTAAGGATGACCCTTCGGAGTAAAGGGGGTCATCGGGTTTCGATGCACCGACACACTACTCTCAAGTTCATCCATGCTGCCGTTGGAATGCATTCTGTTCGTGGTTAGCAGGTGACGTTTAGATGATCATTGCCCTTTTGCGTATGTTCAGAGGTGCAGGAGGATTTGTATCGTAGCTAGATCTCTGGGAAGTATAGATAGGTTCCCTCAACAAACTTTAGCTCAGAATATATTTTTGAATCGCGGAAGATGTTCTTATTATTTTTTTGTTGATCGAAATAAGTGACAAACAGATTTGGTATTTTATCAATAATCTATAGATGCAACAACTTAACAGTTGTGCGCGTTGCTGTGGCGCCGTCACTGAGCCCCTCAAGTGCTCTGTGGGCGGGCCTGGGCTTGTGGCTTATTGGGTTGCTATTCTTGCTTTAGAACACACGACTATGAATCTGAATCTGTATGAAGTATGTGTGGTAATTAAGAAGGCTACATTGGAAGTGGTCTTGGATTTGAGGTCTTGGATTGAGGCCCGATGTAAGACCAAAAGACATCAGTTAGTGTTGACTTTGATACAATACGCTCATCCTGAAGACGTCACTTATTTGTAGCAGATTTAGATTACAAACTTAATGAGCCCTCTAAATATTATTTGGATGTTCGTCCTTCTTCTTTTTGACTGCGTACAATCATCTCTAATCCATCTGTCTGAACCCAGCTGGTTGAAGGGATTAGTTGGCTCCTGAGTTCTCTGAGAACCGAGAGCCTTCTATAGAGCCTCCAGCGTGCTGAATGATACCTTTCGTTTATTTAGACTCCTAGACATTTATGCGCTATGTGTAGCTGAATTGTTTCTTGTGGATGGAAGCGACTCTGATGACTATATACATGAAAACGGAGATTCGTACAACCTTAATCAGAGGGCGGACAACCTATTACCAATAGTATATATATTATATTTATAACTTAAACTAATAATAATATATATATTCTAAATACAATAATAATTTACAGAATCTATATAATATTCCTATACTATTTACAACTATATAGTATTTTAATTATTATTTTTAAAATAATAAATAAAAGAATTTTTAAGTATATATATAAGTATTTAATTTTTTAATTTTAATTATAGCTTTAATTTAGATTTAATTCGAAGCTAGGAATTATTATTAGAAGTAAAGTTTAGAATATTTCTTATTTAATAGTATTATTTTTATAGATATTACTCTAGTATAAAAGTAGTTATAGTAGTTAATATAAAATAGTATTTTAATACTATTGTTGGAATAGCACTAAGGGTAATCACATAAGAGATATCTTAGTAAAAGAGGATAACTAAGCTAGAAAGGGAGAAGTAGATAGGCCCTTAAGGTTTACTATATAGCTTCCCCTTATATTTTATAGTTTTAATAAGATATAAATCTAGAGAGTAATTATATAACTATATACGTATATATATTATCGCCAGAGTTGTGACAAATCCATCTACAAAAATATACAAAAATATACAAAAGTTTAAGCATTAATTACATATTATCTACAATTAAATAAAATTCCGTCTATAATTTCGCTGGATAGACCGTTCAAAGAACTATATAATGATATACTTTTTTTAGGGTTAGGGTTTATAAAAAGGGGTAATGACAGGGGTTAAAGTTAATGACTTTTTTGTATATTTGGGTCCTAAAATCCTTGAAACTTATACCCCTGTAATTAACCCTTTAATAAAGCCCTAACCCTAGGAAAAATATATAACCCTATTCTTTATAGAATTATACTAGTAGTCCTCTATAACTAAATTTAATTAATATTAAGCTATAATATAAATACAGGGGTTTAAAAACTTTATATATTTTTGTAGATACGAGTTGTTATAACTCTGAAATTTATCGCTATATAGTAAAGGCTATTTAATATATTCCTATAATACTAAAGTTATACGGCCTATTTATTATAAATAATAAGTATAAGTTATATATAGAAACTTTTATTCCTAGAGTTTTAATATAATATATATAGTATATTTTATATTAATATAAGTTAGATTAAATAAGATTATATAATAGCTTTTAAATTAGGAATATTATCCCTAATAAGTATTTATTATATAGCTTAATTAGTAATTTTATTAGGATTATATAAGTAAGGGGGTTATATAATTATATATATACTTATATAATATTCCTTAATTCTCCTTAGTAATTAAATTATTATATAAGGGTAGGTTTTAGTATAAGGATTAGCCTTAATTATTTAAAGGATAAGCTAGAGGCTAATTCTTATACTAGGACTTACTTTTATATAATAATTTAGTTATTAAGGAGAATTAAGGGATATTATATAAGTATATATATAATTATATAACCCCCTTATTTATATAATTTTAATAAAATTACTAATTAAGTAATATAATAAATACTTATTAGGAATAATATTTTTAATTTAAAAGCTATTATATAGTTTTACTAAATTTAGCCTATATTAATATAAAATATACTATATATACTATATTAAAATTTTAGAAATAAAAATCTTTATATATAATTTATACGGCACCGTGGCGCAATTAGTCTAGCACTCGGCTCCCGTCTACGCGTTAGCAACGCAGAGGGCGTGGGTTCAAATCCCGCCAGTACCGCAGATTTTTCTACATAAACTTAGCCAGCAGGGAGGGGGTATTAGCTTCCCCTTCCCCTCGGCCCATCTAGGCTTAATCAGCAACCTCCACACTTATTAGTTGGGGTAGGTCCGCCCTCCGCTATACAGCCCTCTAATTAGCTTATGGCTTAGCGGCTACAGCCAATCAGTACGGGATTAGCTAGTCCCTGTTTTCCGTTGGGTTTTTCCACTCGTGGGTTTTTCCCCAACGGGGGCGCCCGGGGCCTCCCGGGAGGTACCTGACCGCCCGCCAAATGGCGTATACACTATTAAGTCACTTTCGGCTACACTCGCGCCTCTACGTTAGAGCGGAACCAGAAGTGCAAAGCAAATTGTTGGTCTTAGCGGGGTTCGAACCTGCGAGCTTACAACCGCAGCGCTCAGCCCTAAATATACTGCCCAGCCTACTTAGTAGCTGGCTTATAATCTGCACGAAGTCCATATATAATTTATACTTACTATTTATAATAAATAGGCTATATAATTTTAGTATTATAGGAATATAGATAGATAATACTTTTAGGTTTATAACTACCCTATTTTCTAAGAGGGAATAGGATAAATTATAAAAGAAGAAGTTCTATATAAAGGAAAAGAATATCCTTAGCCTATAGTAATTAATTAAATTTAATAAAGGTAAAATTAAATTTAGTAAGAATAATATTACTTTTATATAAAAAGGCTAAATTATAAATCTTTAATAGATTAACCTTATAGTAATAAATAGACCTTAATAATATATTATATAATATATAAAAGGTACCTATATAGTATTAATTTACTAGCTAGAAGTAGTATATAATTTATTAGCTATAGTATAAGTTAAAAACCCTAAGTTAAAAGATATAGATACTTTAAATATATAAATTAAGTAGTAAATAGAAAATCCTAAAAGGGGAATTATATTTATACTACTATAGCTTAAGTATATAAAGCTCTATATATTTATAGATAAATTCTTTACTAATAATGTAAACCTTAGCTTATAGTTAGGATTTATTATTATATTAGTTATAAAAATAGGCTATATAAGGAAGGATTTTAAGATTTATGGAAATATTATATATTAGAGCTTAATAAAGTATAAAAGAATAATTAGAAGTATACTAGTAAGTAAGTTATATAGAATAATAATAGGATTTAATAGTAATATAGTACTTAGTATAATACTAAACTAGGTAATAATCTACCTAGGTATACTAAGGATTTTAGTTATTATCTATATAGATTTAAAATTATTATATAACTATTTAATTAGGCTGAGTATAAAAAGAGACTAATAATTAATATTATATTTTTAAGGGAAGTATATAAAAAAAAGGAAATTTCTAAAGTATAATAAATTAATAGAAAGGATAATCTAGTTAATATATATATAAAGAAGGCGCTAAATAGGGCCTTAGAGAAGCTAATTTTTATAAATATATTAAGGATTAGAGTTAAGATATATATAAAATGCTTTAATTAGGAGGAAAAAGAAAATAAAAGATATAAAGGGAAGGATTATACTGGGAATTAAACCTAGACCTTTAACTTATAAGTTAGTATTTTTCTAACTAGATTATATAATTATTAGGCCCTTTATGCTTTTTATTTAAAAAGTAATAAAAAGGAGGAATTATAAAAGGAAAATAGTAATATAAAGTAATATAAAAAAGTAATAGTAGAGGGTAGATTATATAAGAATAGCTTAGGATATATAAAAAATAAGGCTAGAATAGCTATAAAATAACTTAGGATATATAAAAGATAAGGCTAGGATAGCTATAGAATAGCTTAGGATATATAAAAGATAAGGCTAGGATAGCTTAAAATAAAGCTAGAATATATTAAAATATAGCTAGAATATATAAAATTAGAATTAGAATACCTTAAAATAGGCTTAGAATTACTTAGAATATAGAGAGGATAATTAAGGCTATATAATATAGGCTTAAGATAGCTAAAGGTAGTAAAGGGAAATAAAGGACTTATTAATTATATAATAGGAAATTTTTTATAGCTATTAGGGGATATTTATATAAAGAAAAGATAGTAAAAGGAAAGTTAAATTTTAGTTATAGTATATAGAAAAACTTAATATATAAATCTTATAAGAATCTTATCTACTTATACTTAAAACCTATTATATAACTATTACTTACTTAATTAATATAGGTAAGTTTTAACTATTACTAGCTATTAGGTGATTTTTATTAGTTATTAGATAGCTCTTATTAGGTTAGGACCTTTTATATAAACCTCTATATAAGCTTCCTTTACTACCTTTTTTATTAAAATACTTAAGTATTATACCCTAACCTTTATACTAATAATAAGTATTATATAATTACTAGATATACTCTATATAAGCCCTATCTTAAAAATTATAAATATAAATATATATATAAAAATAATAGTTAAGGTTATAGGTATATTTATTAGTATATATACTAGCCTTTATACTATATAATTAAATAAGTATTATACGAAAATATCCCTTTTACTAAATAACTTTAGTAATAGCTTTTTAAATATTTTTACTTAGCTAAAGGTATAACTTAATATTATATAAGGGTATTATAATTACCTAGTACTTATCTACTTATATTATATAGTTAGTATTTAAGAAAAAAAAGAAAAATTAAGGGTATTTATATTAATATAGAATAAGGTTAAAAGTATATAATTAGTGGTAATTCCTATAGGTAGGATTAGGAAGTATTAACTTTTTTAGTTTTATATAGCTACTATACTTAAGGGGCCTATAGGGATTATTTTATAAGGTTAGGGAGGAGTAACTTTTATAATAAGTAAGGTTATAATTATTTTAATTTTAATTTAATTAAAGTATTATATAATAATGTATACTATAAGTGTATATATATGTAGAGGGTATAGTATTATATAATAAAAAAGGGAAAAAGGGAAGGTTAAAGTAAAAGATTAAAAAGTAAGGGGTTTTTATATTAGTATTAAAAGGATAAGGTATATAGGCTATATTACTAGTAGGTAGAAAAGCTACTTATATAAGTAACTTATAAGAAGTAGGCCTTTTAATACCTATTATTTATATAGTAAAAATTAGGATAAAAAGTTAATAGAAAAATAAGTTAAAATATAGGCTAAAAGTAAGGTTAAAAAGTTAGTATAAAAAGTATATAGTATAGATTTTTAGTTAGAGGCTTATTTATACTATATAATCCTAAAATTATAGTAGTATAATTTATATAGGTAAAGGGAAAATTTCTTTTATTATAGAAAAAGTATATAAGTAATTTAACTTATTTAAATAGCCTAAAAGTAATTATATAATTATAAAATAAAAGACCTTTAGTATTAGAATAGTATTAAAGGTAATTATATAAGAGATATTTTAGTAAGGGAGGATAATTAAGCTAAAAAGGGAAAAGTAGGTAAGCTTTTAAGGTTTACTATATAGCTTTTCCTTATATTTTATAGTTTTAGTAAGATATAAATTTAGAGAGTAATTATATAATTATATATATATATATATTATTGCTATATAGTAAAGGCTATTTAATAATTATAATATTTTTTAAAAATATAAAAAATATTTTTAAACCCTAACCCTTTAGTATATACTTAAATAAGTATTACTTAATAATATATAATTATTATTTATTTTATTTTTATACTCTTTACTAATAAATTTAAAAAATATAAAACTTGGGTGTCCGCCCTCCTTTTTAGGTTATACAAATCTCCGTTTTCATATATATTAGGTCTGAGATACACTAAAGATTTAAGAAGCCCTCGCTAGACACGCTAAATAATGCCCTATGACCAATGTATGCTAATGGCTAAGCGACTATTGTCCGGATACTATTTTTTAAAACTATTGATAGATGAACAAAGATTCTACCATCTTCGATAATTACTACTAAGCATACCCTGGCGATGCTTAGCTCGTCAGCTTCCCCACTGATCTTGTCTACACTTGGTTGGGCGAGGCACCGAAATTGAGGCATTTCATTACTACACCTGTGTAGGTGATGTCGCGAAAATGCCGAGCACGTTATACTGACTGGGTATACTACTAGCACACGGATATGTGCATTATTGGATGGGTTTCCACTCTGGCAGGGCTCCGAGGCACAGTAAAGAGCACATTGGTCTTGATGTTGCTGCCATAGGACTGAGTCAGAATCGAGAGGTTGCCATCCGCAGACTAGCTAGCTCCTTGGATGCGTATGATGTCGACTGCGTGGCTTACAAGAACTGCTTTTGTGCATGTCAACGCAATCATATTAAATGTCTTGAGCGCTTAGAGGTCGTTTATGTATTATCCCTCTCACATTGGCGAGGTTGCTGTTTCTGCTGGGAAGGAGGTAAGAAATTTCGATGTCCGAGATCGCACTGGCCACGCATATTGACACAAATTAACTTCCATTTCCACAAAAGCATCCTGTGAGCCTGGACCTATCAGAACGGTCGTCCTTTGTCCAAATCGCTTGGCCACCGGCTCGAGTTGAAGTCCTTTTCACGGTGTCGCTTGTCTTTGCTGACGGACACGACGGAAGCGATGCTACCCATACCCTTGGCGTGCTTCCCCGTTGTATCGCCTTCCTCTGCTTCCGTCATTTGCCTCTGCTGCTCCGAAGCCTGTGCTACGTGTTCGCTCACTGAACCCTTGCCGCCGCTGCTGCTCTTGTTGATCGTTCGCCTCCCGCCGTTGATCAACTCCATCCTGACGCCCTCGCTATCGAATAGGTCCGGGTTCCGTGCCTTGACGACCTCGATGAGCTTATTCAGTATGCTGAACTCCAGCTTGAGCTTGATGCTGTACACAAGAGCCTTCCAGCTTGTCTGCAGGTCGTAGAAGCCAGAGAACTCGAGCACCAGGATACTGATGTCTAGCATCATAATCACCACATTTATTGTGATGAGCCAATACATAATTTTCCTTCCGTCGATGTTTTTGCTGCTGGCTTCGAATGCGAGGTGTCGCGCCTGGAGGAATTTCCATGATTCTTGGATGTAGACGAAGGATATGATACATTCTTGGATGAAGAACACTGTCAATTGGACTTTCTCATATATCGAGTATGGAGTGACGAATGGCTGCCCGTTGTCCGAGTTGACGCTGTAGAATAAGACGGATATTGGAACGTGGCAGACTAAGGCGTCGAAGATGATCATTCCCAAGATGAAACGGAGCTTGCGTCGGTTGTGCAGCAACAGGTGCAGCCTGGAGTAGAGCACGACGCTTTGTCCTGTGATCATGCTTGACCACCCCACAAGGACCAGTGAGACGTAAGTCAATCTCGAAGCAAGACCAACGTTGGGGTGCAGAAACTTGAGGAGGTAGCCGACTGCGTTAAAGGATATTCCGATCGTCGCCACAAGCATCGACCAGAAATACAGGCCTCTGCGCTTCTTGAACTTGGTGAATATAATGATTATTAACTCCAGCACATTGTAGAGCGCCAGGGAGATGAAGGCGGTGATCACAAAGAGGGCCGGCCCAGTGACTAGACTGTCCCCAGCGATCCCGCGATCGCTTCTTCGTATTGAGAACATAACGAGGGCAAGACACACGACCTGGTGTCATATGATTGACAAAGTCTGGCCTTGGGAAACGGACATTTGTCGAGGTGCTCTGCTCTGAAAAGCTGCTCGTGGATGGATGGTCGAGCGACGTTCCCAAAAGAGCACGAACGAAGTGGAGCGAAGATATCGCAAGAACACGGCCAAGCTCCGAACCGAAGCTTCTCGGGAGATGATCCATATTAACAATCTGTCCCCCTGGGGCAAAGCTTGGGCCCGAATACACGTACTCACTAACAGTAGCCTTTGCATGGTTGCTTAGACTTTGTGCGGTGCAATCGGTGCCCTCTGTCCAGGCTGAGCCGGAGTGGCCTCGAAATGATTCGGGCGCCGCATGGCCTGCACACACACACCTGGCAATGACTCAAGCAAGCACCACTGTTAGCACCATGCTCGTGGTCTCAAACTTGTTTGTTCCTGGGGACTGAGACAGCCGCCGAGACGGCTGGGGGGCGGCAGTTTCTGGACTCATCCAAGGCCGGCGACTTTTGCAGCCACAGAGGCAGGATCAGATTCCCGGGACCTTGGCCCATGTCACTTGGCAGTTCATCTTGCCGTAGGGGGTTGCATTTCCCATCACTATGTGATACCGTTTCATTTGCCGTTAATGCTATGTGGTTAGTATGCAGAAGTGATACCTATTACCACGAACCTTCACCGAGCACTAGAGTATGATTCCCCTAGGCTGAAGCTGCACTATATGCATGGGTTCGTATGCGTCTCGATAGGTTTGATTGTATATCGAAATGATAGGTGCTGCTGAACTCGAGCAGAGACTAGCTAGGTGTAGCGATGGTAGAGAGACTTAATTGTTCTGGTATACACCACTTAATTGACCAAAAGCTTTCTTCTTCGCCCAGACACGCACACGCACACGCACACGCACACACACACACACCAGCTAATGCTATAAGAATGCCCTTCGAGAGTGCGAGCGGTAGGACCATTCTTAAAAGGTCTCTCTTTCGTCCCAACTTCGAAAGACCAATGCATGCTCCCCCCAAGCCGCTGATGGCGAGCTTTTCATCTGACGCTGAGTCAATGAGGCGAATCAAAGCTTGTTGTAATGGAACATGAAGATGGGTATTTCGGTTACCAGCGAGTCGAGTCGCATACCGTGCTCCACTGCTTTTGGCCAAGCTACGTCGATCAAAGGATCTGGGGAAACCTTATCTGGACCGCAGCCGGGTCCCGCTGAGTTGTGAAACCTTCGCTAGGGCGACGAACGGATCAGTAGGAAGCCTCCCTGGTCGCATCGGATAAGTGGCTGATTATTGAGCCGGGGCTCATTGAGACCATCTTGCCGACTTCTGCGACCGAGAGGACCGAGAGGGGGGTCTTGGCGATGTATACGACGCTCTTCGTGCGGCAACAGATGAGGGGAAAGACGCTATATGAGTAGTAGTAAGGACTTCGAATAAACCATGCGATAGGTCTTTGATCGGCATCCTGGCTCTTCTTCTCTGTCGAGGACACCATTTGACCAGAAACGTTGGTCGAAGAGGCTGCCGCAGCTGCGCAGGAGGACACCACCACCTGGAGGTGCGCCAAGGTCTATTTGGAAGAGGGCACATTGAAGATCGACGACGACACCCGGCCGTCATTAGGTGTGACACAGCTGCAATAGGGATGAATCAGAGCAATCTCCCCATGCGCTTGCTTCCTTGCGCCAGTTTGTCGGATCATCCGACCGCTTCCGAGGGGGGAGTTCCAGACACATCGCCACGGTGGGCGTGGGTCCCCAGCCCGATTTTCTGCGGGAGGGATTCGCGGGCCTTCAGCTGCCGACCAGGATGCAGCCGAACCTTAAATCAGTATTCTCCGGCTCACCTTACCCCGTCAAGGGGGCCGGCACGCCATCACTTTATAAGAGTGGTGTGTTGATGCCCAAGACCAACTTACCTGGTCACGACGGCAAATTACCCAATCGGAGGTATTCAAGGACACCCGCCGGAGCCTGGGAGAAAGCGTGTATCCTTGACTCTGAATGAGCACAGAGCCTATAGTTTCACCTGGCCCGTAATAGCTGACTTGATCAAAACCTTGACTTTATTTGCTTCGCACGGCGCTCCTCCCTCGGGCCTGCTTGTTTATCATTCTATGCCTGGCGAGGAGATGCCTTGTTGTACGTCTCGTCCCGACGTTGGCCCGGGATTCGCGGTTGTACCGTAACTGTAAATGTGACTGTAAAAGTAAATTGTTGAAAAAGTGAAAACAACAATCTGAAGCAGACGCGAGAGGGGAAGCAGAGGGTAAACACATCACTGAACTCTGCCAGGCTTTATTTGCTGGTTCTTTGAGGGGATCTGACTCCATCACCCCGTGGCTGAATGCCATCTCGATTCGCCGACATGCCGCTCTTACAACACATGTGCTCTCAGGATGAGCCTGACATCGAAGTTAGGAGGCCAAGGCCCGCAAGAATAGTCAAGTCCAGGCCAAGCACGAAGGGAAAGGAGCCGGCCGCAGCGCAGGCGAGCGGAGGACACGAGCCAGAGCCCAGCCAGGTGATTAAGCAAAGCTGCTGCCCCCCATCGTTGGTCTGAGACGTATCAAGAACTCGAATACTGACTTGGGCGGCGACGGGAACAAAGGAACCCAAGACGGCCGACTCCAAGTCCATCGGGGAGCTCTTCTCGCCGACGCGGCCCACCCTGGGGGCTCGGCTGTCGTCCTGGTCCATTCGGCAGAGGGCTCAGTTGCCAACTGCCGAATCCACTGCAGACACGAGCAACAACAACAGACTGCTCCGCATGAGGTCCTCCGAGCCCATCCGCCGCCCTGCGACTCCAGCACACGACCCAGAGACTGGGCCGGAGGCGAGGCCCAACCTGCGCACTCGCCTCTCTGCCTGGTCCCTCCACCAGAGAACTGGGGAAGGTCTTGCTGTCCTGTCAAGAGTCTCCCCTTCGTATGGGGCCTACTTTCCGTCTGGTAGACTGGTTGTTGGATGAGAAGCGGGTGATGGGACATACCCAACCGAGGAAAACAAGATTGTTTTGCGAGAAAATGATCCGAAATATGCGATAACTTTCGAATGGGTAAGGCATGGCGTCAACATCGAGCCCAGGCTCGGACTTTCGATTTGGGTCTCCTTTCTTGGTAAATAGACTATAATTCAGAATGCCTCTTTCTTCTTTTCCAAAGATCAAAAAATATTAACAGCGCCCAACTCCTGCTCTTTTCCGTCTATAATTTCTTTATCCTCTGCCAGTTTACGCCCTACTATCCAAAATCAGTCTAATTGTCAATTCACGCCCAGATGAATTTCTAGAGTTTACGCCGCAGCAGCGCTCACTGCAGCAGCAGCAGCCGGCTGCGTATCGGCGCCCATCTCGACCTCATTCTCCATCTCGCTCTCCCCTTCGACGGCCTCAGGCTTCCCGTGCTCGCCGTCGTGCCCGGATTCGCCACCCATGCCCACAATATCGATCCATTTCCAATGGTCAACGACCCCGCTCGCGTTCCTGTCAAAAATAGCCTTGTCGTCCTGGACGCCATCGTCAACGCCCCCGTCATCAGCGTCAGACCGGCTGCTGGTCTCCACGGCACCCAGCTTGGCGTCAGTATCGGTCCCCTCGACCAGGTCGCCGAACCAGGTCCGGGCCACAGGCACGCCGTTCGTCCGAAGCAGCTGCAGGCACGCCCGCACGTTCAGCCTCAGCGCCCTCTCCGGCTCGTCGGACCCGAACACCTTCTTGGTCAGCCAGGGGAACAGCACGCCAAAATCACTCTGGTTCAGATGCGCGCTGTTTACGACATAGAAGAAGTTTGGCTCCGGCAGTCGGACTCCCGACCCCGGGCGCTCGAATGCTGATGCATTGACGACGGGGGCGCTGGGATCCGGCGAGAGGATCCGACACTTAGCGTGTAGGTGCTCGGTCCATTTGACAAAAGCCTCCGACTCGATGGCGAGGATGGCGGAGCCGCCTGGCGCCGTGGGGACGTTGTCAGCGTACGCTGGCAGCGGAAGGCGATAAAGGCCCGTGGTGGTAGGGGAAATCAGAGGAAAACACCACATGTCAAACAAGATGGTGAGATTTGCCGGCGTTATCTGTGCCCGTACACGAGTGCCTGGCGCCGGCACGAACAAGGGTTCGTCCAGATCCTTGAGCTCGGGTGCCTCGATGTAGTAGGTGGATTTCATGAACTGCACCACTGTTGCCGCGCCAAATGAGTGCCCACTGAATATAATCGAACCCGGGTCTTGCACATTCATCTTGGTTGCCAGCTGGCCGAGACATTCTGCCGGTGTGCTGGTATTCAAGTTTTTGACGGGCAGTCCGCCGTCGATGTCCAATATAGCCTCGTGTATTAGTCCAAGTTCCCAGAGTCTTATTTTCAATTGCTTGTTTCTCATGTCCCATGTTTCCTGGTTCTGCTCGTGCGCGATCTTGATGTACGGGACCGTACGCCTGGTGTTTTTCACGAAGAACTTGTCCTGGGCCGCAGGGTCACGGATGAAGGACAGTGCAGCGCTTCCGTCGCGATGTTCCGGGCATATGACTACCACGCCGTGTGAGGCCATAGAACCAGCGATATGAGAGTATGCGTTGCGATTGCCGCCGAGTCCGTGCGAGAAGATCATGGTAGGCCATCGCTTGTTGGGAATGTGCTCGGGCTCGAGAATGGAAGCATTCTTGTGGACGGGTATTGTGGTGTAGTGTACGTGGCGTGGGAGGAACCTGCCGAGATCCAATGTCAGCAGGGCAAACCAGAAGGGGCCGCCGGGAGGTCTGCATACGAGAGAAGCTCAGACGTGAAGGCACCAAAGCCGAGGAACTTTGTATATGCTGTGACATGACTCCGTTGAGGAGCTGGGAGCCACGTTATCCTCTTGCCCTTGGTGTCTGGCTGGGCAGGGTAAAAGATGCGGAACTGGACGGTCAGAATGTCGGCGGCGTTGGGAGGGGCTGCGCTCGGCGCGTGTAGGTCGGCAATTGGGATCTCGACATCGGCGGTGCCAACTTTGTAAGGGCCTGTGTATTCTGGAAGAGTAGGCACAGGGTTGACCTTGTTGAGATAGTACGACATTCGCTCCGAATAGGCCGCCTTGTCTGTCTTGGTCGTTGGGGGCGTCATTGTCGGGTCGAGGTCGAGGTCGAGGTCGGTGTCGCCCGCCCGCTCTGAATCGCTCGGTCGCTTGGTGTCTCGGTCGCTGCGGGCGCGAATGCAGGATTGTCCACACGGAATCTAACTCGAGAGACGCCACCGACGTTGCAAGCCTGTCTGTCACACGAGATCGCAGAGCATGCCGAGGGTTCTCATCGGGGGGAGGATAATTCTCCGGCGTAGAAGGGGCTTGCAATTTGCTCTGAGGCGACGCCTTGGACCCAGGTATTCTAGTCTAGACAAGGTCTACAATTACAGCGCTCTCAAATGGGGTCAATCGAATGTGGCAAAGACTGGAAGTATCGACAGCGAGGGACGGATGGCGGGCAGGCCGGTGGAGGAAAGAAAATTGACGTGAAGGAGGCGACGGCATGGACGGGCACCGAGGCTCTGGCCCTTTCACTGCCCCCTGGAACCAGGTTGGCAGTGGGCTCGAAACCGTCGGCTATAATTGGGGCCATCAGCCTCTGGGTCCAATCAGTCGCCCTGAAGAAACTTTATCGCGTGTCCGATTTCCGTTTACGGCTACGTCATGTGTCTTTAACGGCTTCCAGAACGACCCGACCGTTTGGAATCGTCATTATGTTTTGACTATCTGCTGGCCAGGGACTGTTTCTTCTCCACCCACTCGGCCTTCTTCATACTTGCCGAGGCTCACACGAGGCCAGCACAGCACAGCACAGCACATGTCTCACCCAGCAACATTTGGATATTCAACGCGCGGCTGACGCTAGCACCAATCGAAATAACAATCCCGGCTGTCTTAAGATGCCGATCAGTTTCTAATTAGCAGCCAAAGCCAACTTCGATTGACCATCCGGCGCTGAACCGTGCTTCGGTTCGGTCCGCGGATCCGACCCCACGATGATCCTATGCAGTCCACTGCAACTGGGCATGCATGCCGGTAGGTAGAGTCGGGCTCTTCCTAAGCATTGGCAGAATCCGACCCCTTCCCCTAACTCTCTTCTATGTGCAATTTTCATCATGGCACATGGTCCAGACGAGACCTCCAGAGTGTGAATGTCTCATGGGGGAACAATTGATGTAAGTGACACAATACTAGCATCTCGATCTGTATACTCTAGTCTTGCTGTAGCTTTGGTTTGCACTCCATCTGCATGAGTCGGCAGTGAGCTGCACCACCCGCATGTTCTGCAAGCTTCAGTATAGATATTGATCTATGGCTGGTCTGGCGAACTTGGTTGCTTAAACACATACATGCGTTTTTGGTTGTACCAAGCCTTGGTCACGCTTGACGCCACACAGGGCTGATGTGATTAACACAGTCTGCGCATGATGGTGAGGGGCTAAGCCTTATGCTTCAGTCATACCCAAATACCAAGCCCTGTAATACATTGCACTATTTGATTTATTTTTTGGCCTCTCTCCCAGGTGCTGGGCTTTTCGTCAGTCGTCCAGAAAAATATCTGGACAGCGATTGTAACATAATAGTCGAACCTGCTATGAAAGTCAGCATCCATTACGGCCCATTAAAGCCCTTTCCGACGTGGGTGGCTACTGGAGAGGAGGAGGGGAGGGGCCAGGCAAGTTGTCCTCCCCGCAGTCAGTCGAGAACATCTCTTGTGCCCAGAGGGAACTAGTACCACCCGTGGTGAAGCTGATGTTCGATTTGGCACCAGAGAAGTTGAGTGACCACTTCGCTGTGTCGCAGTGCTCACAAATAATTACAAATCTCCCTCTTTCGGCCACATCTCTGTTCCTTTCCCTCCAGAATATCTAGACAGTCTCGGCAGCCATCCTGTGCTAGTGGGGAGGAACAATGTCTTTACTCGCCGCCATAAAAGGCTGGATCCTTAATAAATCAGCTTCCAATGCGTTCATGTGTTATTCAAAAGAATAAATTAATCCTCGAATTGTGACTGCACGAGGAAGATCACTCATGTCTAGAGATAAGTCCAGACACTATGGAGTAGGGTTACATTGGAAGTGGGTTAAAATCGTGGCTTTGTGGGAAATGCCACCTGGGCTGCATGGGGAGAATATTGTGCTTAAGTGCAGGTATTCTGACTTGTTGGTACAAAGATGATGCACGTGATTACGAAGTAGGTGAGGAACAACATATCCACTTGCAGCCAGGCTTTCTTCACACTCTGCCCCCTTCGCTCTGATCTACTCCATTCTTCAACCCATTCTGTGTACGGCAGAGCTGCAGCTTCACTCCTGTAAAGCCGTCGCCAAGTCCACCAGACTTTTGCCCAAGATGTCAGACCCTACAAGTCCCGCGAACAGTTTTGGGTTCATCCAACTCAAGGCGGCTGCGGTTTACGAATATGAGCCTCTCCCGGGTATCAACTACATCAGACGTGTCAAACTACATCCTGGAACTTTCGAAGAAGCCATTGTCATTAGTTTAGACGTTGTGTCTTTCTCAAAAGACCAGCATCCAGAGTATGAGGCCCTTTCGTACGTCTGGGGCTCGTCCGAGCAACCCGAAATCGTCCGGGTCGACGAAACATATGGACTTACCATTTCGGTTACGCGAAACTTTTCCACATTTCTGACATACTTGCGGCGCACGGACGAGGCGCGGACCTTGTGGATCGATGCCCTCTGCATCAATCAAGCGGACGATGTTGAAAAGGGGCCGCAGGTCGGGACGATGGGAGAAATATATCGACATGCCACTCGCGCCATGGTCTGGCTTGGCCCTGAGGCCGACAACAGTGGTTTAAGCATGGCAATAATGGAGTACATGGGATCCCAGATCCAGTTGGACGCGAATGGATATATGGCGGTCAGTCCGGCCGACGGAGCCACAGACCCTGACTTAACAAACCCAAAGATAGGGCTGTCTCTCTGGACTCATGAATTAGATTCCCCCCTTCATCTTCTTTCGAGGCCGTGGTTCAACAGAATCTGGATACGTCAGGAGATAGGTTTGGCATCCCCTGACGCTGTCATTATTTGTGGCCACAGCGAAATGCCTTGGGCTGTCTTCCTACGAGCACTTGTCTTGACAATGGTCAAACCAATACGTGATAAGGGACGTTCAATGAGTAAACCTCCAGTCCTCGAGAATCGTCTGGGAGAGAGGACGATGTCCCTGAGATGATTCACATCTTCATGTTTTGATCACTGGTTGCATTGAGGGGCATGTTTGGATGGGCCGACTGTTATGATCCACGAGACCGAATTTATGGGATTTTGTCCTTGCTCCCTGGTTGGCTAAGAAAACAAATTGTGCCAGACTATACCAAGCCCTTCGAAGATGTCTACAAAGACATTCTTCTATGTCACCTGGATAGCACCCTGAACCTTTCTGTCCTTCGCTCTTGCGAGCTGAGAGCAGGAACACATTCGCCCAGCTGGGTTCCAGATTGGTCCAGAAAGTCCAGTCGTGGTGCTTTCATCCACGGACAACTGGGGCAACTCGCGTCTTCCCAGATCACATCTGGGTACAAATTGTGTGCACGGGTGGCTGGGGTTTCGGTTGGCACAATTCAACATCACGATGAGATCTGGTTCCAGCTGGGCTGGGGTCCAGAGGAGTCATATAAGGAGTTTCGTCGGTTGCTTTTCGATATCATTCACCCGGGGAAGACCACTATCGATGACGACATTATCGAAGATGTGGCCCGAACTTTCATGTGCAATCACTTTTCCGACACAACGGAACCTCCTAGTAAATCGGGGCCCCACATTGAGGATGGCAAACGTATAGTTCAGAAAATGTTGTCTGGCACTGACCTACCAAGCAACCTCACCCAAGGTCAACTTAACTTTGTGTGTAACTACACTGTCCTCGTCGGCATGCAAATATTCAAAACTGCAGATGGCCAGTTTGGAGTTGCGCCGCCAGAAGCACAATCGGGCGACCAGGTTTGTGTTCTGCTTGGATGCGATGCCCCTATGATCCTTCGAGCAACTCGAAATGGAGCGCACCTGGTTGTTGGCTCCTGTTAGATGCAAATGGTCCATGATGGAGAGGCTTTACTCGGTCCACTCCCAGGTCACTGACGAAGGGTGCTAGTCCAATAAAATGGACGACCTCTCTACAGGTGGAAAGACAGTCACACGAGGGTTTTGTTTTCCGAGGACCCAAGACTTGAGTCTTTGAACACTGACCTCGGCGAATACCGTAAACGCGAAGAGGGGTCAAAATTTGCGGTAAATCCAGAGGTCTTGAGAAGAGAAGATGTGGACATCAAATATTTTGATCTTGTGTAAAGAAATTGGAGACGATCATGTATCGACAGCATTATCTGGCCTTGTTCATATATTCTTGTTATATTCCGGCGTTGTATCTTCAAGATCTGAGATGAAAAGATTAATGGCAATTCCGATAACATCCCATATTGATTTGTGATGTATGGGCAACTACATGCCGGCTTCTGTTTTCCATGGGTATTCAAACAACTTCAGTACCCACGATTTAGGAGACAGCCGCGGCTTCTATCACGTGGAAATGAATTATAAGGCAATCTCAGTGTCATTTCAGTATCAAATCGTGACTATCAGGTCATGAATATGCTGTATGGTGATATTCAATAAACCCAGATCATGATTTGCCTCAAGCCAGGTGCTGGAGGAAAACGTCGCTCAGAGGTGAAGAAAGGCATATACACGGGTACAAATTCCGCATCCAGCATCTCAGTTTTCTTTACAACTCGTCTGTGTATACAGGACTTCCTAAAGCTTTTAATCTTCCACACTCGCTGTTGACCGCCCAGAGGAAATGAAATTGACAAGTGCTATGACCTGCTTGGGCTTAGGCCCAACCTGATGTCTCTTGATATGTATCTGAATGAAAACAACAATCATGGCTAATTAATCACAGTACATAGTTCAATCAAGCATATTGAATAATATTATTGTTTGGGAACCTGATCTACCATGCTTCCTATTTGTTGCTGTATCCTCCCAGGCTGTTAGCAGTGGGACCTGCGGTCAGTCTCTTTGATCATCAATCTATCATTC
The DNA here is from genome assembly GCA_038088545.1 of Diaporthe humulicola. Lineage (NCBI taxonomy): Eukaryota > Fungi > Ascomycota > Sordariomycetes > Diaporthales > Diaporthaceae > Diaporthe > Diaporthe humulicola. The sequence goes on from JBBWSL010000008.1 coordinate 35,398, forward strand.
CTATCTAGAGTGTGCGGAGATCCGATCAGGGCCGTGCTGTACGATTCACGCCGTCTCCACCCAGGACTCACTGACAGGGTGAGCTTCCAGGGTTGAGCTTGCAGGAGCCCGGTGACAGCTTTCATTTCCGTCGCGTAAAGGAGTCAGCAGATGCATCTGTATTGGACATACGAGGAGGAAGTGAACTACTGGCAAGCTTCACCTGCTCTTTTGGTGTTTCCATTCCACACTCGGCCCTGGGCAATTGAATGTGGGACGTTCCCACATGTTCTCGACAGAACGCTACACCGGATGTGGGCTCCACTTAGGCTCCTTACCCTGCCCTGAGAGGGCCTGTTGCGACGCTGTCAAATTTAGAATTGGCACCAGAGACGAAACGAAACCGAGGAATTCGGTGAGAATATCGCAGCCCGCAATGATTTCATCAGTTTACTCTTGTCCGCCGTAATCAATAAATTGGCCGTCTACTGTGCCACAACGTTGAGCGACTCATCCCCCACAATGAAGCTTTCTCGTGCTTTCTGACGACGTATCCACGGCGGTGTCGGCAGAGCATAAGGAAGCACTATGTAAGTTGCAATTGCGTCCCTATTCTTGAACACCGTCGTATTCCAGGGTATCCGTTTCCTCGGTACCGGCTTTGACTGCCAAATGTATGATTCACGTGCCCACGTGCTTGGGGGGCCTCGTCGTCCGCAGCCCGGGGTATGAAAGGGCCAGGCCTTGAGTCAGGTCGGGATATCCCAGGCTCACTGCTGCCAGTTCTCGGAAACGATAAGCTCGGGCCTTCAGAGAGAGGTTGAGGCGCGATAGACTGATTTTGCAACATCCATAATAGTACCTGACTTCCTCCACCACTCTCAGGTGATGCCATCCGCCCACTCTGCCACTGCAGTTCTACCGGGTCAGCCAGTCTGCGCCGCACGCCAAGAAGTCTCCCCTACCGGATCACCGCAGCATTGCACCCCTGGCTCATTTCCCTGGCGGGACGTCTCTCGGATCGCCTCCTGATGGATGCGCCTCCCCGTAAGGCAGTCGACATTATCAGCCCCAAAACCCCAGTAGTATTGCGTCGGATGTAACCCAAGCGTGCTGTTGTCATCAGGAGGGCTGGGCGTCCCCTGAGCAGAAACCGGTTCTTTACGAGGACGATGGCAGAGTCAAAATCTGAACTCGGTGATTGATTCGGCTTCATCCGAGCCCCGACACACGGGGGCCACAATATCTTTCGCCGAGCCCCAGTTCTTGCAGACGCATGCGATGCCAGAGCCACCGGAGACTCGTTCCCAAATTATCTCGGTGTAACCTCTTAAGGGGCTCGGCGGACTCACCAGCGGACACGTGAAAGGGAATACTTATCTAATAGATGTAACCATCCCATATCATTCCTACAATCTCTTACACCCACATGCGACCCGTCACTGCTAATTTTGCCCACATTCCGAGCACGATGTGTGTAAGAAACCCCGTGAGAAGACACCAAACGAATGTTTTGCGGTAGCATTGGGGTTGAGCTTTAGTCAATCAATTCGGATACGACAGTCTAATATGTATACTTCATGCGCGAGTCTACCATTGAACATGAGTCTATGTATACTGTGCTGTAAGACTCTGCTTAATTGCCAGCTGCCAATGTCCATTCTCTGGGCGTGACCCCCTCCCCCCTCGTTGTGGCAAACACACCTGCCTCAATAAGCTCAGGTGCACGCGCAATCGACCTCACCACATTCTCCCAGCTTCACAATTCGAAATTCGACAGCCGATTGGAGAGGCCACCCGTTCAGCTGAAAGGGGGTTCTCATGCCGGGCCTGTGGGGCAGCCGTTTGAGTGTGTCGAAACGGGAAGCTTGATTATTATTGGATGCCCTGCGGAGGCTCATCAAAACCCTTGGCGGCGTGCTGAGACCTCACTGGGCCGTCAGTGGACCGGTCCTCCGAACCCTCGGGCGAGTGAGCTTTCAGGGCATGTGCACGACTCAGGTCGTGGTCGAATCCCACGGGAAAGGACCGACGGGTTCAGCCTGCTGGGATCAGGGGCTGCGGCCCCCGTTAATGATCTTCTTCTTGCCTGCATGCGGGTGTGGTGGCGATCCCTTGCATTGGGGGGAATCTGACAGGTCTTACGTCCGTACTACCTACCATGCAGAGGTAGATATCTAAGCTATATAGTGAATGTCGCCCTGGATCACCCAGGGCCGGGATGGTCTCGTTTTGGGAAGCGATCGTTATCATTATTACCTTCTTCTGGTATTGTCGAGTTTGGTGTTCATTCCTTTACACCGGCTCAGTCACTCTTTTTTCTGCTTCTCACTCGCTGTCGTTGAACGTTACACATTCATTTCAGCGAATTCCACTCCCTTCATACTCTCCGACCCAAGTCTGTCATTTTTTGAAATACCCAGGTGCATCTTGATATATATAACAGTGAAAATGAAGTTTTCTGTTGGACTCGCGTCCCTCCTCGCGAGCGTCGCTTACGCTGCCCAATTCAAATCAGTCCTGAAGTCCCGATCCGACGCCGCAACAGAGCAGCCGGCGAAGCTGCAGCTTATCCCAGTTCCCAATGCGAATCGCCATGCATTTGGAGTGGGACGTAATATCGCTCCGAAGAAAAACCTGGACCTGGCCTGGAAGACCCCCGATGAGGCCAGTCTCGTTTCTGTGAACCTGCTTATGCAACATCCTGCGGTGATACTCGAGGACATCGACGACATCACAGCCGTGGATTGCATTGGCCAGGCGCGAGTGGCTGTCACCTTCAGTGATAAGGAGGCCTTCGATGAGGCTCTAGAGGATTGGACCGGACTCGACGACAGCTTTGTAATCGTGACAAACCACCAGGGAGACTGTGACACTGAGCTGGAACGATCCTTCTTCGTGGCGGATACGGATACACTGGCATCATTTGAGTCAAACCTGACGATCATTGCGAAGGCAGAGAAGAGCGATGTCTACAGCACCGCCGGTAAGACCACCACTCAAAAAGAAAACCATGCTCTTCCCGAGCGTTCGAGTATCATGAAGTAAAGGCTGACCTTCACCCTCAGACTCCACCGAGATCAACTTCAACAGCGTGGCAACGGCAACGAGCCCGGTCGACAAGCGCGGCATCTCGCTGAACAAGGAGGGCCTGACGATCGCGTACGACTGGGCACTCCCTGAGGACCAGACAATCGTGGACACGTCGTACGTCAAGATCCAGCTCAACCAGCTGGAGATCAACAACTCGGTGACATACGCGGGCCACCTGAAGTGGGAGCTCTTCAAGGGGGTGACCGAGTTCACCATCGACATCGACAAGTCGATGCACCACCATGCCAACTTGACGTTCGAGCTGGACGGCGTGTACGACCAGTCGTGGACTTGGTCCCCAGCCGGCCTGACGTACTCGATGATCGAGATCCCGGGTATCCTGAGCCTGGGGCCCTCGGCGGGGGTGAGCATCGGGGGCGAGGTGACGGCGACGGTGGGCGGGGCGGTGACGGTTGACTTCACGTCGGCGATGCCCAACGGCAGCATCCACCTGGACATGATCCACTGGGGCCAGAGCACGTCATACGGCTGGACGACAGAGAAGCATGCGACGTTTAACACGACCGAGAAGGCCCAGCTGACCCTCAAGCCATTCATCGACTTCACCGTCGAGTTCGCCTGCGACCTGTTCGATGGCCTGCTCGACCTCAGCACCGGCGTCACCGCCGAGCCGTCATTCCCCTTCATCACCACCGCAACCGCCACGCAGTACCACAACGCCACCGGCGGAGTGACCTATCCCAACTCGACAGAGACTTGCGACAACGGCCTCAGCGAGGAGATCGACTTCGTCTTCACCATCACCGCGTTCGCGACGCAGTTCCTCAGCGTCACGCTGTACGAGTACAAGGCCGAGCTGTACAAGGGCTGTCTCACCTGGTTCAACTTCTAAGTCTCTCTCTCTATATATACACCAAGAGCAATTCGAATATGTAAGCAGCATAGCGATACCGCCCGGCTGGATGGCCCGGTTGAAAAGAGATGGAAAATAAACAGAGATACCCCCTGAAAACAAGAGCGTTCTGAAGAAGCAGTGCTGGTTTATACCTTTTTATAATCACGATGGCTGGCGCGCCACAGGCTGGGCGGTCACTTGCATTGTCGCAACGAGAGAGACTAGCGATGCAGGTCAATTGTCCATAGTTCGGCAGAAAGTGATCCATTAATATCTAAGATGATCGAATCTAGGGACCTGACATGCTCCGTGTAGATGATTTTCTATCTCATCAATAAGAGGGGCATTCGGTTTAGTCCGACGCATGTAGACGTATATCCCGCACAGGGCACAAAAAACAAGTCATCCTGCGACAATATCCAGCATATCTAGCTCTATAGCGAGCAAGCAACGGATATATATTCGTGTCAAAGCAGAATGTCGTGGGGCCAGCCATGGGCACCATAAATCTCACGCCTACTCCACGTGGCGAGGGGTCGGAGGGTCGGAGGCCTCGGCCGATTTCTCCTGGACTTGTTCAGAGTTCTCGGCGAGGTGGCGGTGCTCCTCCTGGTACAGAGGTCGGAGCGTGGCGCTCTTCTGGAAGAGGACGTAGCGCTTGACCCACCAAGGTCCGGCCTGGGTGAACTGGTACTTGGCGAACTTGCTGGTAGGCACGGCGAAGACGTAGTCGAGTTCCTCGAGGGTCTTCTGCTTCGTCTCTGTGAAATGGTATTTGTGCGTTAGTGACATATTTGGGATGATATCGAAAATGGAAAAGATTGGGGGGGGGGGGGACGAACCTGGCACCCAGAAAAAGATCATGACGAAGGCGACGGCGTTGAGGCCGGCGTAGAAGCCAAAGGCACCAACGGTGCCGGTTTTAGCCAGCAAGAATGGGAAGCTGATGCTGAGGATGGCAGCCCAGAACAAGCAGGTTGCGACGGCGAAACTCATGCCGACCTCACGATGCGACAGCGGGAAGACCTCGGCAGAGTAGGTGAAGGGGACGGGACCCTCGCCGGGCGAGTAGAAGGCAGCGAAGAGGTAGACGAACAGGGCGACCAGACCGGTTCGCGCGCTGTTCTCCGCAGGGATGAGGGTGCAGAGGCCGGCGGCCAGCAGGGTCCAGGTCATCTGGGGGAAAGTGAAGAGCAGGAGCGAGCGGCGGCCAAATGTGTCGATTGTCTTGAGGGCTGGGAAGGCGAACAAGAAGTTGACAGCACCGAAGATAAGCGAGAATGTCAGGGCCTGGTACTGGCCAGCACCTGCGTCCTCGAAGACGGTGGAAGAGTAGAAGGCGATGATGTTGATTCCGCACATCTGCTGGGCGATCATGACGGTGAAGGCGGCCAGTGTAGCACGCCTCACACGGGGGATGGTGAAGAGCTCAAAGAAACGGACGACGTAGGTGCTCTTGGCGATGACGTGCGCCTCGAGCTCGAGGGCGGCGTGGATGTTGTACAGATCGCGGGCGACTTGGATCTCGTGATTGCGCAGCCTGACGAGCGAGTCCCATGCCTTTGCGTAGCGGTTCTTCTTGATGAGCCAACGGGGCGACTCCGGGCAGAGGTAGATCAGGCACAGCAGTGGCACAGCAGGGATGAAAGGGGCTCCGAGCATGTAGCGCCACTGGTCCCTCATGTTGTAGACGGCAAGGTTGATGACGGTTCCGAAGAAGATGCCAAACGCCGTCCAGAGCTGCCAAGTCATGACCAGGGCACCACGGACGGGAGCAGGCGAGTTCTCGGCGGCGTAGACAGGCACTACAAGGGGCGCGAATTAGGATCCGATGGGTGCTAATACATGTCTCGGGGGAAAAGTGAGGTTCTTACCTGTAGATGCCTTGATTCCCATGCCAATTCCCATCAGCAGACGGCAGGCCAGCTGCTCGGGCCAGGCGTGGCAGAAAGCAGATCCAATGACGGGCCACAGACAGAAGTTCGCAGAAACAAAGATGACACCTCGACGGCCAAGCCAGTTGTTGACGCTATACAGACAGTCAGCCATGCGCTCGTTTGTTTTGGTTTCGTTTGTTTATTTTGCACGGCGCCGAGTCTTGGGGCAAGGAGGAGCTTGGAGACTTACGGATCAGTGAGCCAGCAGCCGATGACAGCGCTACCAATGTAGGGACCAGCGTTGACGAGACCGACAAGCAGGGTGTCGTGCACACTCTTGGAGCCGATGCCGTAGACCTTGGGGAAGAACAGGTTGGCGCCGTTGGAACCGGTCTGGTCCCAACCCTGGACGGCAGCGCCAATGGAGCAGGTGATGACGGTCAGCCAGAGTCTCCAGGGGAGGCGCCACTTGTGCTTGACCTCGTTCTCGAGGATGGTCTTCTCCTCCTCGGTGAGAGACTCGTCACCGCGGATGGAGTCGTAGTCCTCACGGGTGAGCGAGGTGGCGACGCCAAGCTGGGCGACGAGGGCGCCCTTGCGCAGCATGGGGATGTGGTCGGCCAGGCCCTTCTCGTGGGCGAAGGTGTCAACCGTGTGCATCAGCTGGCTCTTGGGGATGCCAGCCAGCGGGTTGGAGATCTTGGCCTCGATGTTCCTGTTGATGTCGATTGCGCCGGCTGATGCGCCGCGCTCGAGCTCGTGGGCGCCCGGCTCGGCATAGCTGATTGTTTGCCGTGTTAGTCAGATGCAATTTGATGTATGTCAACTCGGCAGTTCCACGTGGGGCTTGGCTTACAGTTCACCCTTCTTCTCCGCCATGTTGGGTAATTGTTTTGGGGATCTCCCAGGGGAATTTGGGGGCGTGTAAGCAAGGGGCGTTTGGCCAGGAAGCTTAACCAGGCCAAGCTCACACAAGGCCCTAAGTGAGGTCGGGAGGGCTTGGTCACGGCGGGTCAAGCTTGGTGGAAAGGCTTGATGTAAGAAAACGCGAGCCTTGGTATGTCCAAGTGGATGGTACTCGCCAAAGTCGAGAGGTTTGTCTGTTCCACGACAGAAAAAGCGACTTATAGGTCAGACGGCGGAGGAAGAGCTTGTCGCAGGGACGAGGGGGGAAAAGTGGGCAGACAAGTTTATATACTGTCGACGCCCCATCTCAGCCCGATCGACGGGATGGGATGGGATGGTACGAGTGAATTAATCTAATTCGTTCCCAAAGGCAGTCGAGGATCCTGCTGGGAGGGACCATATTCACAGTACTACGGTACTACGGCAGGTATACCAGGGCCTGGTAAGTAGCTGGGTAGCTGGGTGCGACGCTCCATGGCCGGTTGCAGCACGGGCAGGGCCATCAAGAGCCGTCATCCCTGCAGGCCAGCTTCCTGCAGCAACCGTCCGCGCCCGCTAAATCTGCCTCCCCACTCCCCACCCTTCTCTCCGCCTTGATTGCCTCCCCATCTGGGGCCCATCTGGGGAACCGAATCAGTCGGCTTCCTTCGCCAATGACGGCCGCCCTCAACGACGCGGAGGTGGGGCACATGCTGGGGCCACCATGGGGCACAGACAAGGGACCGGTTCGCTCCAACGCCAGAGAAGGCCCCAAGGGCCCCGAGGCCAAGCCGCTTGGGCTGTGCAGGAGGCGGCCGATGATCATGAATGAACTGACCAGAGCTGCAAGCTTCCAAGCTGGCGAGCTGCCAGTCCGCCAATCTGCCCTCAGGCCTGCCGCAGCCGAGTCTGCCTGTCCGCCTTCTGGGAAAGGCCGAAACCAACAAACAAAAAGACCGCAGCCACCATCCAACAGTCAGCCGTCAACCCCCCAATGGCATTGTCGCATGCGTCAAAGGATCCCGTGGTCATGTGGCCCTGCTGGGCTCATCCCCGGAGCCGCATGTGGCCATGCAGCAAAATGTCTCTGCCTTTTCCCTCTCACTCACTCTGTCGCTCCGACCACGAAAAACCCATGCATGCAGTCATCTCCAGCCAGCCCAGCCCAGGCCCATGCAACCTTGCACATGCGCACATGTGCAGACACACACACACACACACACACACAGGCAAAGGCACCGCGCACCCCGTCAAACCCCATCCACTGTGGCTTGGCATAATCGGCCAAGCGCCGCCGACTTTTGCTCGCCGAGACGCTTGAGGAGGATTTTCCTGTCATCGATCTGGCTTTCCCCCGCTTTTTTGGCTCCTTCAACCGTCGCGAAATTGTCGCCAAAATACTTTAGCAGCCCTTCCCGCTGTACAGTGACGACAGTGGCTCCTGTCCCCTGCTCGTCATCCTGGCACAATCGCCTGTTGGCGTCCAGGGGGTGCTGCAAGATGGCAGGAGTGGCCCTTCGGCTCTCGTTCCCTAGTCCAGCCACCCGTTGCCAGTCAGGCAGAGGCCAGTCAGCCCAGAGCCCACTGCCGTCTCACCTACAGTGGCGAGGAAAAGGGTGTGAGGGGAGATCGAGTATCACCGATCCTGTGAGCTGAGTTTTTCCCAAGTTCATTTCAGGCAACCCGAGCAAGACGTTCGGCATTGAACCCTGCGTCTTGGGGGTTTGCGTGCCTGGGTGACCTAGCCATGCCAATCGCTTCCATTGTCCAATTTTGCCGTTCTTCTCCAGCCGTACCTGCGGCGCCTGCGCGGTGCTTTGTCACCGACACATGGCGATCTGCACTGCAAACTGCTCCCTTCGGGAAGGCTGCATTTGTGGCACGCGAGTCACACACTTCCAATCTGTCGGTGACAAGGTCGTAGTCTGGGGTTCTGCCGAGTTCGGACGGGCCTGGAATCTTCTTGCAGTGAGACAGGTCCACATCGACAAGAAGAGTGCTGCTCATTGTCCATCGCGGAACTCGATTCTCCTGGTGCTGCCGTCGAGCGACGTTTCTGGACGACGATAGTTGCAAGTTGCCCACCAAACCTGTCAATTGCTATTTGCCACTCCGAACTGGGCATAGCACCGAGTCGCAAAACTCGTCACGAGACGAGTGATCCCGCAGCTAGTAAACCAAGCTCGCCGGAAACGAAAAGTGACAGCCGCCCGCCCGGTGCTTGCTGCCGCGGCCCGCTAGGTAGTTTACGGTGCTTCTTTCGGGTGTCTCAGAGCTCTATTGCCGCAGAAACTCAGCCGCAGATGTCTCACCAGAAGAACAAACAGCACGTTGACTCGTGCGCCCAGATAAAGCAGCCGTCCGGAGAGGTCTGCCCTCTGCCTAGCAATGCGCTAGGTCGAGATAACCTCCCGCGGTTTTGCCCCGAGACTTGGACCGTCCTACCTGGCTATGCACCTAGGCACCACGCTACATTTCCAGTAGAGCTCCTAGCTGTCACTCGCCGCCGGCTGGCTATCTCTCGTGTCTCTGATATGATACGCACTACGTCGTTGATTCTAATCTTCAATTAGGGTAGTCCCGGTGAACATACGATCAAGCCGCCTCAGCAACAAAGAGATTGGTGTCAGTTGACCTTTGTAACTTTCCCTAGGCGGCGTTTTTGGCTGCACAGGCACTGTCCCACGTGTGTCAATATGGTCTTTTAATGTCTGGACCAACGATTTACAGTCCGTACTGAGACGCAAGGGCTCTACTAAAGTAGAACGAGCCATCTCACTTCAATGCAATATTCACTGGTCAAAGAAGAGCTTCTTACCAACTTCCTTTTTCGAGGCTCAGTGGCTGGAACAACATTCACACCCCAGTATGTGTCCACTTGACAAAGGCCCCTCAAAAGTCAGCATCAGCAAGCGGAGATAAAACGCAAATAATGAATGATGGAAAGTAGCACCGTTGACATGTGTTCTGCAGGAAGGCGGCTGAACCTTAATGCATAGTTGGATCTTAGTAAAGTGGATTCGGTGTGACAGTGGAAGACTGACTGGCAGTTTTTATCCCGATGAGGCGGGTCCCGTTACTGAGTCCCGTCGGATAAGTGACTATCGTGGACGGGTATTGTGGCGCTTAGTCACTTGCGCAAGCTCTGAAGTGACTAGGTAGGCATTTTTGTGAGATATATCACGGCTGCTATCAGCCGATGGCCCTTTTGGTTTGGCCGGGTCAATTTATTTGCATACGGGTGTACGCTAGCTCAACATTAGCTGGACAGTCCATTTCATCTTTTCAAGGCCCAGAGGACATGCAAGAAGTGCACAGAGTCAATCTCCTACCTAGACTCAAGCCATGCATGGTGAGCAGTGATACCAAGCAATCCTTCTGTAGGTAGAAGAAATGGAATCGCCCATATGGGAGAATAATGCTGGCGGGCATCTAAAGGAGCTAGTCCTAGGTACCGCTCCGTATCCATGGTCACATGTGCACCCAATCATTATGATTTTCATAGGGGCCCGACAAATATGTAGGAATATTGTACACTTGAAGTCAAAGAACCGAAAAATTCGGTCATGCCTTTTGTGTCTTCGCAACACAAGCTGGTTTGTTGCATACCCCTGGGAACTGTATCTCACCGAAGCATGCAGTCACTGTCGGACATGCTTCTACATTCTATACTAGCATCTTTAGAGTAACTACTCGAAGTCACCTCGCATGTATCTCAGGAGGAACAGGATGGTCGCATGCATGTAATCCAAAGTCCCAGCAGGCCTGTCGGTGTCAACAGCCCTGCAGGTGTAGAGTATGACCTACTATGAAGCGCAAACGCAAGTCATGAGTACTACGCAAGGCTTCAATGGTGGTCTGTCACTGTCTGAAAGTGCATGAACATATAGCGTCCACAAGTGATACCTCCTGCTCTTGAAGCTACAGGACACCATGTGTAGGCTTGTCTAAGAAATATCGGAAGCCGGGATACTTGAGAAGAATTGTGATAGAATACATGCTACCCAGTTACCGTATATGTTGGTGGATAAACTCGAAATGTTACGCATTTCGAGGCACTCAATTCCAGCTTGATGCGTTAGAAGTACTTCAGTTTACGAGTTGATCAGTTGCATCATAAGGTCCATAAATGGATCATGTACACCACACGCAGTTCTGCGGCAAGCGTTTAAACGCTGTATTTGTAATGGTCTTTTAAGACCTGGTATCAAGACATTACCTAGGTACGTTCTCTAAGCTGACGGCCCTATAACGAGACCGCTCTGTTTTAAATGTAATCCCAACCCTGCACCATGAGTCCATTTGCAACTGCCAACCCCCACCGGAATGCTAGCTACCTTCGCTTGCTACCTTCACTCGCTAATGTTTATTTTCATAGGTATCCGATTGTAAGATCCCAGCGGAAATCCAGACACTACCCCTGTGTTCGTTTATTGGGCACCACCGGCAGGCAATGTCACGTTGCAGCTGTATCCGTAGTCGCTGTCGGCGACGGCTGACAGCTGGCACGTGTTGCTGCAGCGCTCAGAGCACTCCGGAGCATCGTCAGGGACGCTGTTGTTCAAGTCAGCGGGGCTTTCCGGGTAGCTGGATACGAGGTCGAAAGAGAGGCGATGACAGAATAGTGCTCTTGTGGTGGAGTCACACCACGCGGGACCGGCATTGGAGGTCTTGTATACGTACATTAGGGTGCTGGCCTGGCAGCTGGCGCGCTTCTCAATGCACGCCTGGTTCAGGGCAACGGTCTCGCACACTGGGCACCACCGCTGGTATTGGATGAGGGTGTTGGGGGCCTCAAAGGCTGCTCCGGCGAGAGGAACACCGCGAGCGACGAGGGCGCTGGCGGCGCCGATGAAAGTGAGGAAGGCAGTGGTCTAATTTGGTCTTCTGTTAGTCTCTCGCACTTGTCCTTCCCGCATCTCGTGATGTTGAGCATGGCGAGCAAATATTATGTTGCCTCCTCGGACAAGGGCTCGTTCATACCTTCATGATTGCAGTTTGGAGGAGTAATTGAAGGAATGACTATGGTTGGCAGCAGACGAAGGATTGACTTGCAAATGACAGAAGGTTGACAGAAGATCAGAGGTGCGAGAAGCAAGACTTATTCTTCAGTCTGGGCTGCAAAGGAGGTAGATAAATGTGGAATGCGTAGGGGACTGCGCTCTCCCCAAGTCCTGCCTTGCTTGGCAATGATGGCAAGAACGGACGTCACAGTCGTGTTGCTCCCCCTGAATCGAGTGGCATTCTCGGTTGCCTCTGGTACGGGGCGGATTGGCACTGTGAATCCCAATTTGCAGGCGGTTGCAAATGGGGCTTCGGCCGGGTTGATCCTGAATCGTGATCCACATTTTGGCGTCCTCCTGTCCCAAACATTGCCTCTCGTTGGCTCTGCACCGAGCCATTGGCTTCGGAAGACGGCAGGGAAAAGCATAAAGTGTCGGTACAGCCAATCCTAAAGTCGCTGCCAATCGTAGCACAAATGACGAGAACGTTTGTGTGTACTGCTGTTTGTGGCAAACCAAAGCCTGGTAAGCTTATGAGACACTGCACGCGTCTGTCTCCCTTACTCAAGTTTGACAGTCACACATTGTTTCAGGGGCTTCGGGTACCTACTTACCCTTAGGCAGCCCGGACAGGTCGCATACGAAGCTCATCTATTTCGCTTGGCTGAGTCCTTGCCGACGCTCACAGTTGAACGACACAAATTTGGCTTTGGCTGGCTAAACTCAGTCGCCGTCATGATCGATTCAGTCCACTTATCTCCGCTGTGAAGGCTCCGGTTTTCACAGCCGCCTCCGGCCCAGTTTTCATTTCAAAGAAGCCGTTCCTGACGATCACTACTCGTACCGGAAGACTGAGTATCGCTGCAGTTCACCATGCAGTTTGCCGTATACAGATAGATGTGCATGATCGACAGTGCACGGGTCCGTCAAGCACCCTGGCAAACCTGGTTGTCTGGAGCCACGGAGATCACTGAATTGCCTGACTTGGACAAAACTAAAAGGAGCGTCTCCCAATGCGAACCTACCAGTTGTTTGGATCCTAGAGCTTCCAAGATCGCTTATATTGTAGGGTTGCACGGAGCGCTCAAGGCTTAATACTTCTTATGCCAACACTTCCTACTGCACCCTCTTATGCGAATCGAAATAATGAACAACAAAGGACCCCGAGGACACGATCAGCAGGCGATCCCCCAACGACTTCATTCCTCGATACCCCTACGGCCAAATCGCACTCTCCCTTCCACTCAACCAGAATGCCCTCGTAACTTATCGAAACCCCGACCAACAAGATGCCCAGGTCCTTTTCAACGTTTCTGCGGGTCTTGAAAGCTGGCTGAAAGTCCTCTTCCTTGTTCGTCTTTTACCCCCAGGAGTACACATGGAAATAGCCGTTGTACACGCTGCGCCCAGGCCGGGCATGCACTTCAGTGTCTACGCCTCCTCGATCCCTGCAGACACCTCGACGGCCTTGTTCAATGATCCACGCCTGGTCCAGGATATACGGAAAATGTGTGGCCTGCGAGTCCAGCAAATGGACTTTATTGGGGTGCTTCCAGCCCAAAAAAAGCTGAAGAACAACAGGTTTGGAGAATCGTGAATCAATATACCGTGAGGCGTACTTCTAAGTGTCGCCGCTCCTTGCGTCTTCTCATTGTCCTGGAATAATCCCATCGCGACCCGAGACTCAGATGCTAGACACGAGACCATCAATCCTGAGGACGACGCGTGGAAGAGTGAACGCCCCGATCAAAAGAGCCCTGGCAGCGACAAGAACTTCCAGATACAGTGAGAACGGTCATTTCACTACGGCAGCATCAAGTTCTTTTTAGGAACAATCCCTTGGCCTCAAAGCACTGTCATGCAAGAGCTGGTCTCTTCCCCCAGAAGACTTGAACATTATTAGAACTTTTACTACGCTGGGGAGTGAGAATGTGTTGACGCGGCGCCAAGAGCCGGGATTTGGCTCTAGTCGACCTGTTAAAGCTTTTCGAGAAAGCACAGGAAGAGCACCATTAACACTGCACTCCTGAAGTCGCATAGTTCGCATGCACCACTGAGTTGTTGTGCCATCGTACACGTGCCCATCAATACTGCTACCGCTTACTTCTAAGTAGCATTCATCATGCCGCAGCTCATCACAATTTTTTATTTACGCATGAGCTAATTGAAAGTACACACTTAAGCCGTTTCTGTCCAAGCTCAATCGTGATAACATCCGTTCAGCTGTCGAAAGGTGTGCTGGCTGCTGTCTTTTGGGCTATTATCAAACCCCCTCTCGTCATCAATGCACGTACTTAGAATGCGCTTGTGATCCCCGCGGCCCTTATTGCGGTCCGGCGCCAGACAAGTGCATGCCTAGATAATAGTCGCGATTAGATGTCGGCCCGGATACGAACTTAACGTGTACATATAGCTGGTGTATCGGACTATGTACTGAGAACTTCAAAGCGTCCCCTACTTCTAGAAGCTCAAGTTTAGCCCCGAACTTGAAGTGAGCTGACTTCCTAGGAGCAGGACTGCGTACACTAATTACGTGTGCCTCCAACGTCAAGTGCAGTAAGATCTCGGCAATAGCAATATTCTCAAGCCTTCAGTCATACTAGTACGCATTGCGTGTCACTCTTGCCCAGCTGCGATTGACAGGACTACGAGACAGCGTCGTGATATCTCGGATTGACTGAACAAGTGCGAATTGACTAAATGGAGATAAAGTATGGGGGATGCTTGTCTTCTGAGGTTCCACACCGCTGCATCACCCAGAGAGAAAATTATATCTCAATGTCTCGTGTGGGGTGATTTGTTTCGGAAAGGTAGCCAACAAGAATCAGCCTGCGCCGCCATACAACTGACATGATGGTTATTGAATCACTATTGAACACGTAGAGGAAATCAATGTATGTATACTGCTCGAATAGCCAGACATTCAATTGCCTTGCCAGTAATCCATCCTTGAAACAGACGATGATGTGGAACCTAGTCGACTGAAAGCTAATCAAAGCCAGTCGATTGATTGAGTTTACGACACATGTTTCCCTTGTGAGGTATCATCCCGTTCTCGTATAACATTGCCAACTCGATTGACTATGTCGAAGACGGGAATTGTATCAGTTCAAACAACACCGTACTGCCAACGAGAGCCCTGGAGAAAGATATGCACGTGGATGGCGCAAGAGGTGTTTTTGCGCTTTTGCTTCACGGAGCGGATGGGTAAAGACACTCCACGAAGCCCACCTAGGCGCAACCAAGTCCTGCCTTATTTGGCCGACGTGGAACATATCTCCGGCCTAGGGCGGCTCATGCAAGTGAAGCATTTAATGCTCGATGATTTCTCGGCCCATCTTCGCACCATGCAATGACTTCGGAGGTCAGAGCCCTGTCTCTGAAGAGGCTGGGCGCTGATCCCGGACCTCTGCCGATGGGTATACGGCGCCGAGAGGTTGCACGGCCGGCCATCACCGCCTGCTTCACGGCGAAATATGCCGAGGAGAAAATTTGATCCTCAAGGCCGGCCAGCAGTGCTATTGGGCAGGGGAGCCTTTACCAAGCTTTGATTTGCACACTTGAGCGATTGCCGAGGTTCATTTACAAACGATCACTCAGAATACTCGTGCAACGTGTGTGCATATATGTGGTTCTTAGTCAGTCGTCCCATGTAACCTGGATGTAAGCAACGGAAGGCATCGGCCGATCGCGAGGTGTATGAGTCGTAGCTATTCATCAGTGTGAACCGAGTCATGCCACATATTTTAAAGTTTGAAGTCCTGTCCAAGCAGATCCTACCGCAGTACTAACACGTACGGACAGTGACGCTGGCTTGTGGGGTTGCTGATAGGGTACGAGGCACAGATGCCGTTAGCTTCTAGAATATGTCGACGTCCGCTTTGCAAGGAAGACTAAAAAGTCTAATTGTCGTCCTCGCCGCAGAGTATTACCCTTGTCTGCGGCCGGGACAAACTTTCCATGCCCACCCAGGCGCCTTTGGGCCGGTGAGCTCACCCCACCCAAATCCATGGGGACGTGGTGGACAGTTTCCTCACTCCAGTATCTGTACTTTCTTGCTGACAATGTACGTCAGCTCTGCGATGTAGCTTAAATCGGAGCATTTCTTTTTACTCGCAGCGGTATAGCACACACCACTCTTAAGGACAGTACGCCCGACCCCCTCCCGCAAAAAACTCAACGCCTCCTGACTCTCTTAGCATGGGGGCCATCTCACCATCCGACTTGCTACAGGGCACTCCCATAAGCCCAAGTCCTTCACCCCTGGCACGGCGAGACTCGGAATCTCTCGTGCAAGACTCCAAAGGATTGTGGTTCGCATTAGTATGCCTGGCGGGCATAGGACTGTGGAACGCCAGCGAGATCGTCCTCATCGTTTGGTGGACCTTCAAGCGCCGGCGCACCCTTTATTTCTGGAGCTTATTAGCGTCCGCACTCGGGGTCATTATATGCTCCGTGGCGCAGGTCATCGACTTCAACCTTGGCAGCCAAAACGGCATGTTCGTGGTGGTGCTTGGCTCAGCTGGCTGGATCCCAATGGTTACGGGCCAGTCTCTCGTCCTATACTCACGGCTTCACCTGCTTTGGGTTGATAGCCGTGTCATGACCTTCCTCATGACGATGATAATCTTCAACGGTTTGACGATGCATAGCGGCGCCCTTTCGATAAACATATCAGCAAGAGCTTTGCAGACGGAGTCACTGGCGAAGGCGTACGGGATAATGGAGAGAACGGAGGTGACCGTATTCTTTGTGCAGGAGATCACTCTTTCCGGGCTATACCTGTGGCGGTGTAGGCATTTCTTGAAGCAATACGGACGCAGGATGGAATCCGAAGAGACCGCAGCGATGAAGACCTCGCTAAGGTCTCTTATTCTGGCAAACGTGGTTGTCCTTCTTCTGGATTCAAGTATTCTCGGTAAGCAGAACGGTCCGAGATCCTCTGTATCGCGGCGAGGTCACCTGAAGCTTGTCTCTTTTACGCCATGGCCATTGAGTCGAAGATGATGTTTCGTCCCTCGAATCGACTTTGGTTTTGACCTTGAGCTAATGTTCTCGCAGTTCTAGAGTATATGGGCTACAACTATGTGCAAATCAAAGTCAAAGATTTTATCTACAGCTTCAAGCTCAAGGTTGAAATAGGCGCCCTGAATAGCCTACGGGATTTCGTGCGGCAATTCAGAACTCTGGATTCCAGTTTCAGGTTCAAACAGCAAAGGAATGTCCAGGAAGGGATGCAGAGACAATGGGAGTCAGCACTGCAAAGAGCGTTTGGGACAGTAGGTCGTACCAGACCTGGGGAGCCTGAAGAAGCACACGTGGCGGAAGGCCGCCAGATCCTAGTGCCGGAAGAGATGTCAGCAGCGACAGAGGGACAATCCGCGGAAGCATCAGCGGGCGCAGGGAATGAAAAAGGTGCAAAAGACGGCAAGTAGCACCAATGAAGAAGTCGCCGCGTGATCCAATGAATCCAGCCAACTTTTCAGGCCCTGAGTAACAGTCGCGGTGGAGCATTACCCCTTGGCGTAATACACGCCTTACTGAAGGTTGCAATCTACTGCTCGGCTGTTGAGAGCGTAAGCACTTGCGCAGCAGTGATCGTCGCGAACGTGTTTTTCGGCAACACGATAGGATTGAGGGGCTTCTATCGCAATCGCGCCACGAGTAGTTTGGAATCATTTCACGTTTCTCCGATACATTGCCGACCCGAGTATTTACTAAATACCCCTCCCTCGCTGAGCAAATTGTCTGGTAGGCTTTGCAACCTCCTCCTGAACAGTTCACGGTCGGATTCCACGCCATGTTTTTGAAAACAGATATCTTGAGTAACCTTATTCTGGCAGTCGTCGCGTACGCCGCCGTCAGGATTCTGCTCCTGGTCAGAAAGAGGAAGCCGAATCAATTGCCGCCGGGACCAAAACCTTGGCCGGTTTTGGGGAATATCACTGACTTGCCTAAAGCTGGTATTCGAGAATGGGAGTTCTGGCTCAAACACAAGGATAAATATGGTCAGTCTCATGTTTTCGATGTTCTGTAGTCCAGTTGATGCTAATTCAGAAAATAACATGCAGGGCCAATCAGTTCCGTCACTGCCCTTGGAACCACGATTGTTGTGCTGAGTTCACCGGAAGTGGCATTTGAGCTGTTAGATAAGCGCTCTGCTATATATTCATCCAGGCCTAATTTGATATTCGGGAACGAAATGTGTGGTTGGGGGGACCTTCTCGCGACCCAGTTCTACAATGATCGCTTAAGAGCGTATCGGAGACCGATTCATGCCCTAGTAGGAACAAAAGTCGGCGTATTGCGATACAAGGATCTTCAGGAAGTTGAAGTGCACCGCTTCTTGCTTCGAGTTTTGAACAAACCTGCAGATCTGCTGGATCATATTAGGACGTATGAGCATCTTCATCAGCCCTTCCCCGCCCACGCAGAACACACGGCAAAGCTAAGATGACACGGCAGCGAGGCTGGAGCAATAATCCTGAAGATGGCCTACGGTTACACAATCGAGCCGCATAAGCCAGACCCGCTGGTAGATATAGCCGATAAGGCGCTTTTGCAATTCTCGGCAGCTACGGTCCCTGGTGCCTGGCTGGTTGACACCATCCCATTGTGTCAGTTTCGCATTTACAGAACCATGTCAACGACCACTGACGACCTTTAGTGAGACATCTTCCCACCTGGGCTCCAGGAGCCGGGTTCCAAAAGACGGCAATCAAGTGGAAAGCAACGCTGAATGAACTCGCCGAGAGGCCTATGCAGTTCGTCAGAAAGAAGATGAAGGAGCAACAGTTCGAGACGTCTTACGTATCCGCGATTTACGAGAGAGCAGATGGGGAAATGAGCGCCGAGGAGGAACATGTCTTGAAATACAGCGCGGCGTCCCTGTACACCGGCGGTGCTGACACGGTAAAGTCACGAGCCCCGGATTAGTTTCTGTTTGCTGATTTGTGCCGCAGTCGGTTAGTTCCATGACTACGTTCTTCCTGGCCATGGTGCTGCACCCCCAAGTGCAGATTAAAGCGAGAGAGGAGATCGACCGCGTGGTAGGAGACAATCGCCTCCCGACAGTGGAGGACCGCGAAAATCTCCCATACGTCGAGGCTATTGTCAAGGAGGTGTTTCGGTTTCACCCAATCGCTCCCATGGGGCTCCCGCACCTGGTTACAGAGGACGATGTCTACCAAGGCTACTTGATCCCAAAAGGCGCGATCATTATTCCGAACATCTGGTATGTGTTCATACTGCTCGCTTTCCTCCATTCTACTCTTGATACGCTTCAACTTGAAACCGAAGATTTCTTCTCACGTTTCAAACAAAGCTAGCCAGAGATACTGACCAACTGTGATTTCAGGTGGTTCTCGCATGACCCATCAGTGTATCCAAACCCGGAAGTATTTGACCCCTCGCGGTTTCTAGGCTCTAAACCTGCACCGGACCCGTACGACTATGTTTTCGGATTCGGCCGGCGCGCTTGCCCTGGGAAGATGCTTGCAGACGCATCTGTATGGCTAACAGTTGCCCGGTCGCTGGCTGTATTTGACATCTCAAAATTCCGAGATGACGACGGCAATGAGGTTGAGCCGGTTGTTAAGTTCTCAGCGGGCATTCTTAGTCATCCTGAACCATTCCAAGCAAGCATCAAACCTAGGAGCCCTAAGCATGAGGATTTGATACGGCAGGTTGAGAAACAACATCCCTGGGAGAAGAGTAGTGCGAGCGAGCTCGACCATGTAGCTGTTTGAAGCCATTGAGGGCGATAAGAGATGCAACTTTGTCTTATCTCGGAATGGAACTAATAATGCCTAGGGTTCTCTCTTTATAGAGAGCTGCAGGATCGATTAGTATTGAGTTACTCGATAAATCTCAGGTATACGGTGAATCCATATGATCAAGGTCTCCAAAAGCTGAACGTCTACTCATACGAGCACATGTTACATTGCCTTAGTAACTTCATCGACAACACAGCCTATCGACGTGCTGGACGGAGCACATTGACTTTTCCCCCTCAGCAACATGATCAGCTGCACTGAAGTAGTCACATATGATGCTACCAACAGTTTTGATGGTTTGCCTCTGCTTCTTTGCATCTCAAGAATTTCAGGCTAGCTGTCCACCAGTCATGCGGGAAACAAGCGTGACAACTTAGAATTGCACTACCATGTCTTCCGACCGGGGATCACTTTCATCAGGGCAGATACGGATACTTTGTCACGACAAATAAACCTATACTACATAAGAAATCGAACGGTTAAATTCAATATACCTATATCGTGTAACACACACCACAGTTTACAAGGGATATCAACAAGTGAACTGAAAATCTTGGTTACCACTACTTCCATACTAATGGCTCAAGTGGCGTAAAAGAACCCCCTCTCTAATAACGTGTCGGGTCTAACTTACGTTCAAACTCTCAACCTCCAGTGCAGATATACAGTTGCCTATTCTGGAAAAATTACAGATTTTCCCGGAAGGCACCCACTTCCGGGGTTCATAAATATCACAGCTCCGAGCACGACATATCGAATAGAGCAAATTGACTGGTTCGATCTAAGCGATGAGAATTGGGCTTAATACGCCGCTCTTATTTGTATGCAACGGAGCACCACAATAGTGGAGGCCCGAGCTCGTGACACTTTCTCTTTTGCGGTGGTGAGATCCCAGCGGAATAAGCCGGGATTAGAAAGCATTAAGTTGTATGCCTCAGATCTACAGTCAATATATATTGCCGTGACCGGGTGATCTGATTGTTCTTCATTTCCTGGCTGATTTGCTGCCCGATCATTCTACATTAGATTAGATGTCTTTCAAAATAATATAATCCACGCCCTCACATATGATTTACTAGTACCAGAAATGAAAAGCTTATCTTTGGTACCTAAGCCGCCTCGAAATTATCTTATTTTAAGATGGCCACTATTAGACCCAGACTTATGTACCTCCGCAAATAATTATTGACTATCGCTACTGCGCAACACATTACCTTAATTTAGCTATCTAACCTTAATAGTTGCCCTCTGCCAGCGTAAATCTCCAATTAAATTGCAATGTCTTAAAGAATATCCGGGAAAGGTGTTTCCTTTGCAGGAGTAATAGCTCTCCATTTTCCACGGCCACCTTGACGGATATCCTCCCCAAATGACTGACTAGCTTTTATTCACATTTGCACCTCTGTGAAGCAGACCAGCACTACACCGATGTGACCATTGCTAGCAATGAGACGGAGACCGGTGGCTCTTCGAAGAAACCGGGAGCGAAGTTTTTGTTGCCCCATCGATACGCGATCACTAATGGGCGATAACACCAGTGGTGGGGCCGATAGCCGTGGATGGAAATTGACAACTCTTGAACTGCAGCATCCTCTCTTTGCGACTAATTGTTCGCATGATATTGCGTGTCCTTGTGGTGAGTTTAGACCTTGGCAGCAGCACGGTGTTTCTCATTTTCGTTTACCTCATATGGCTTTCAAAATTTGCTTCATTCGCATGGGAGACTCTTGACCGATTTATTGCCGAGTGCTAGCCCAAATGTAAGTCCGCCAACCCATTGTTCCTCGGCTATTTTAAATGCGCCAGAAGGAGTACACAAGTTTTGCCCCTCTAAGACAAGAGCCTACCTGAGATCAGCAGACCGACCACGGACGTAAAGGTGTGCAGGTCTCCACGCTGAAGCTCCGCTACCCACATAACATCGCGGCCAGCGCTCTGATTGTTTTGTGGATGTAACAATGATGTATCCCAGTATACACTGGCTCAGAAAGCGGCAGCTGTCGTAAAAGCGAGGGACCCTGGACCCAAGCATAGCTGTCGTGAAGGCGGTCGCACCAGCTTGAGCAGAGCACAGAACACGTGTAGTAGCTCGTCGACTACAACTCTTTGTTATCTAGGTACGCTTGTGCTCCAGTTAGACAGCGGGTGATGAGGCTTGGCGTCCCTCGTGCGCCTGACTTCGAGACCCACGAGTTCGCACGCCTCCCCCCTCCCCCCTTTTGCATGGCAACCTCATAAAAGGGCAGCACATGACAAGGGACGAAAGACAGGATACCTCGGCTTATTCTTGGACGAAGCTTCTCCGAGCTCATACATCATTCCTTTGGGGAACACCAGGTTCGAAGCGAAATCGGACCCACAGGTTTTTTTCGGTGACAGGCACCAGAAGTCTTCCGTCCAACCCGATGCGACGCCACGCGTCGGGCCGTGGAGTTTTCAGCCTAAGGGATTCAGCCGTCCGTACTGGCCGGCCATCGTCCCATCCCTTTCCCTGTAACGATGAGCCTTTTCTCCCCGGACCAATGGGACAATCCAGCACCTCCTGGTGGAGAGCGCGGCTTGCATGCAGAGTGGATCAAGGGTGGATAGAGGCCGAAAGGATTTCCCATCTCAGTTGAACAGGTGCTCGTACAAGTCTTGTCGAAACACAGCTCAACCGAAGCGACCTTGGACTGCGCGCTCCAATAGGGTGGTTTTTGACCGAGTCTCCTTCTGGGCTGATTCTCCCTCTAAGAGGCACATGATTGCAAGGGTGGTTCCCAACAGAGGATTGAAATTAACACCAACAGACCTTCCTGACCCGGCAAGGTTCTGGCCAGGTGGAGCGCTACTAAACCCCACGGAATGGCCTGGGCTGTACCAGTTAGAACGTTTCGGATCCCTGAACGTGCTTAAGTGCGAATTTAGCCCCGACACAGACAAATGCGCCGTGGCACTGTGCCTCTGCTGCGTGCGTATCACGCCCCCCATAGGTACAGTGTACAGCAGGCATCATGTCCCAACCGGTTTCCAGGAGCTCCAGTCCTGTCCACATCATCCACTCCCTCGGGTTGCAGGTGGGCCGGCTGTATTAAATGCCCGTCCCCGGCTGCTCGGATTTTAGAGCGTAACTACTCAAGGGGACTTCACGGGCCCTGAGATATTATCAACAACCACCACGAAGTGAGCGATCAGACACACCGCGGCCGGGAGTCGTCGAACCTGGCTACTTCGATAACCAAAGATGGGACGCCCAAACCCTCCCCGGGACTACTGCAAGAAGCTCCTTCCTGTGGCTATCGACGAGATAGCAAGCAGGGAGCCACAACGACCTTGGGCATCGCTCCCTGTGGACGACTGGGACCTGGCACAGGGCTTTGAGGATGTCACTTTCGCAGCTCTCGCCAACGCTATCAACAAGGTGGCACACGCCATCGAAGCCGCGTTCGGGCGGTCATCCACGTTTGAAACCTTTGCTTATCTAGGCGTGCCCGATGTCAGGTATCACATTGTCCAGATGGCGGCCATCAAGACCGGCTTCAAGGTTCTGCTTTCATCTCCGCTCAACAGCACAAACGTCCACGCTTCACTCATGCGCAAGACCCAATGTGTCGCACTGTTATCAGCCAACGGCGCTCTAGTTGACGATATTCTGAAGGCACACCCGGTTAAGCATGCTTTGATAGAAGAACTGGACGACCTTCTGAATTTGGAGGACTACGCCGCACCATATCTATTCAACAAGACGGTAAGCAGCTTTTGGATAATATTCTAACCCTTGGAGGAGAAACCTCTCCTGTCTGCAACATATAACTCAAATGACTCATCAGGCTGCTGGATTTGAGATGGGCTATGGCCACAATGTGGCCCCCCCCATATGTATAAAACTACTATCTTGGTGCTTTGATAGCTGACTCTGAATGCTACAGTGGGAGGAGGGCAAGCTAGATCCCTACATGGTTCTCCATTCTAGGTCAGCTCCATATGACAACCTCGGGAAACAGTTCGTTGCACTGGCTGACAGCGATCGTACGCAGTGGGACGACGGGGGATCCAAAGCCCATTGAATACAGGCACCTCTTCTACGGCAATGCGTGGACTTACGTCTTCCTGCCGGATGTGTACGGACGCGAACACTTTATTGACCTCATGTACCCTGGCAATGGTACGAGGTTCCTGCTTACATCAGCGCCATTTCATGCAATGTCAGCTACCTGCGCTCTCCCAATGAGCATATTTGGGGAGGGAACGTTGTGCCCGGGCTTTAGGCACCGAGCCATAACCACCGGCGACATCCGCGAGTATTTGGAGTTTGCCAAGGTGACAAAGGCCGCGCTTACGCCTTGGATGATGGAAGATGTCGCGCGCAAGCCAAACCCAGAGCGATATATCAAGGCATTTGAATCTGTGCTATTTGGAGGTGGTCAGTTACATGGACTTCAGGAGTGATGCAGCGTTGCGTGGTAGCTGACACCTTGTCCAGCCGTACTTTCACCTCTCGCGAGTAGTATCTGGGCCAAATATACCCATATCCAGGTAAGTGCAAGATGACCAGTGTGACGCTCGCATTTTCAATGTCCGCTTTGACGAGGCAGCGACGTGTCACAAAAGAAAATGGCTGACGGTTACACAGAATGGCTGGGGCTGCACTGAGGCCATGGCTGCAGGCATTGTCAGTGGGGACAACGAGGACTGGCCTTATGTGTACTTCGATACCGTGCATACCGGTGTCGAATTTCGGAAATCGGATGCTGAGTTCTTTGATGAGCACGGTTCACAAGTTCCGCTATACGAAATAGTGCTCACCATGACCGAGGCCACAGCCCCCTATGCGAGCTGGCACGTACGACAGGGCATTACCCCCGAGAACACAAAGCCGCCGTATCCGGAATATCGGCCTGGAGACTTATTCACCCCACATCCAGACCCCAAAAAAGCCAAATTCGTCTTCAAATTCGTGGGTCGCACTGATGATACCTTCACCCTCTCTACTGCGTCGAATATCCACCCCGGGCCGATTGAGAGGGCGATCGGCGCACACCCCGAGGTCGGGGGCGTTATGATTGTGGGCAACCAGCGCCGACAGCCACTCGCGTTGATCGAAGTTGCCGAAGGCGCCGACCCTGCCAATGGTCTGAAGGAAGAAATATGGGAATCCGTGATAGACGCTGCCAACGCTAACATGCCGGCGCACGCGACTATCACGCGGACACATGTGGCGTTGGTGCCACATGCGTCCTTTATTCGAACACCAATCGGGAAAGTCATCCGGAGGAAGACAGAGGCCAAGTTTGCGGACGTAATCAACAAAGTTTACGAGGATTTTGGGGATCAGTGGCAAGGGAGGCAAGGCAGATTCAGCTCGATCACAGCAACGACTCAGATCACTGTGGAAGTGACAGAATCACCAACTGTGTCTGAGACAACCTCATCTAAATAGCACGTTTAGTCATGAGGGCTTAGGCTGTGACACGTGAGCGTGGCCATTCTTAGAACCCGGCAGCACGGATACGCTGTCACACAAAAACATAAATGGTGCCTGGGCCGAGAACATGACGGCCTTTCGGAAATTTTCGTACGCGCCGGTCCTCTCTTTCGCCTTGTGTGACAGATGTGATCACTCCATTTGTCTGTTGTGTCTTTCTGTCTGGCTTTTGCGTGTCACGTCACTCCATGATGGCGCCTGGCAGACGTACCTAGGCACCGAGTGCGGCTTACACCCTGGCGACAGCTCGGGCTGGAGAATCTTGCACACCCTGGTCGGTAAAACAATTGTGCCACTCCTCATTCGGCATAGACGCTCCACTCACGCAGCCAACACCAGAGTAATTTCTCTGATAAAGACTCCCGATTGAATTAAACCTCAGGCTGGCAATAGGATTGAAGTTGGAGGCCCGGCTAGGGCAAAGGTACGAGCACGAACGAGAGGCTAAGGCTGTGCCCGAGTTATCAGAGGCCAGGCCTCTGTTATGCGTGGACTGCACATGGAAAAGTAAAGAATGTTGTCAGTGGGGTATGGTTTGCCAGGGGAGCAGCTATATCGAATAGGGGTGGGTATCAGTGTTTTACAGACCGGGGAGGGCAGGATTCTCCAGCCCACGGCTAGGCTCGGAAGTCCGAGGCGCAATCTCATGCCTTCCCGCTTCTGCAGGACGGCTTGACAAGCTTTCCGTGCCAAGCCATATGATCTACTGCAAGGTCAGCCAAGCTACTGCGTTGTGGGCAACATGTACACAACCTCAATCTCCTTGGGACGACTGTTACCTATAAAACGGCTCTTGGCCGCGTGGTGTCAAAAGTTTGGACGAAGATGTTCTCTTCACTGCACTGATCAAAGCAAATCCTGACCACCGTGATGAAGCCAGCATTTTCTTTGACCGGTCTAGTTGCGATTGCTGCCTTTACAGCAGAAGCCCATCATGGTCGCAAACGGGGGTACAGGACTGTGAGGTGCACACCGGAGACGGCTATACAACGCAAGGAGTATGGCAGCATGGCTGACCACGAAAAGCTGTCTTACATCCACGGAGTCCAGTGCTTGATGCGATTGCCTTCTCAATATCCAGCCGGGGTCGTACCAGCCGCGACCAGCCGTTGGCTTGACTTCACGGCAACCCACATCGACCAGACGCTTGAAATACATTTCTCCGGCCTTCTGCTCCCCTGGCACCGTCACTTTCTTTACCTTGTCGAACAGGCTCTCCAGCAGGACTGTGGATATCCAAAGTCACTTGGAATCCCTTACTGGGACTATCCATTGTACCCAAGCCTGGCAGACAGCCCGATGTTCGACGGGAGTCACACCTCACTGGGGAGCAATGGCCGTGCCACCGATCTTTGCATAGAGAAGGGGCCCTTCTCCAACTCCACCATCAACTTCGGACCCTTCACCTCCATAGTGACCTTGGACATCACCCAGCCACTCAATTGGCAGGAGTCGAAGCCCCAGTGCATCCAACGCCAGTGTAAGCAGATTTTGGATGATATTATAACCCCTTGGAGAAGACACCTCTCCTATCCATGGCTTATAACTCAAACGACGTATTAGGCTGCTATATTTAAGACAGGCTATGGCCACAGTGTGGCCCCCCCCCCGCTCTACCTGTATAAAACTACTGTCTGGGTGCTTTGATAGCTGACTCTGAATGCTGCAGTCAGGAACGAGCCCCTCGGCCCAAACAACAACCAGTCCAACATCGACGCCCTTCTTGCCTCACCGGACATCACGACGGTGCTGCGGTGGCTCAACGGTGCGGCCCTGCTGAACGGTTTCACCGACAAGGGCATCCACGGCGGGGGTCACTATGCGATCGGTGGGACAGTGTCCGACTTTTTCGGCAGCCCGCAGGACCCGGCGTTCTTTCTGCACCACTCGCAGCTGGACCGCCTCTGGGCTACCTGGCAGGACAATCACCCGGGGCTGAGGTATACGTACAACGGGACAAGCACCATCTTTAACCCCCAGGGCGTGACCCCAGAGGTAGACAACTGCACAGTCATGTCCTTTGGTGCTGTTGGAGACCCTATCACGGTCGGGGAGACGGCTGATCCCATGGGGATGACACCCTACTGTTATGTCTATTTGTAAACGTTAATTGCTAGTGTTGCAGTCAGCTGTGTCAGCCATTTTGAAGCAGGGGTCTTTGCAACTGGCTGTGCTGTGAAGTCCTGTTTGCAGGACAGGAAGTTGAGGATGGTATAGGTGTTGATTTCCTCCTCACAAACTACAAATGGTATGTGATGCTCTCTTACTTATATATAAATATGTATAGATGCCGCAATGAACGGTAGTTGGGCATTGCAATCCGACTTTCTTGTTCTCCAATGCCTGTGTTGCATGTGCGGTGACATTTGAGCCCCTTTCCACTCCCTTAAAGTGCATGCAAGCTTCGAAACAGGGGAAAATCTGGGCATCCCCTGCAAGTTTTACCGTGGCTGTGTTCACCTTGACTCATTGAGCCGTGGGGAAAAACGAACCGCGGGGAAGATTGAGCCGCAGGGAAAATGTAGTCGCTTCAGTACGCATGCAGCCTTGCATTTGAAGATGCTGCAGTTCTGATGATGTTGGAATCGGTTTCTGGGAATGGGGTCAATAATGTCGTTGCGACTCACACATGGATGTCTCATATGTCCGACTGTGATAGGAGCTGACATCTTTCCATTTGGACATCCGAGCAGTCAAAATTAGCGGTAGGCTACTGCATTTCTCGGGGGCGGTACATATCAACGGGTAGCATGCTGGCGCACAAATCAACGAGACGTCACTCGGCGCGGTACCTCGAAAACTGAAAAGGCAGCCCTATGGCGGAGTAATCTTTAAGCAGCGTTTCGGCCGCTTCTTGGCATTGTCCATTTAAGCACAGCATCTGAAATATGGAGACAAACGTTCTCTGTTTTCATGCTTAATCGGGAAAAGGAGTAGCGGACGTCATGGCACAGATTAAAATGTGGGGCTCCCGAAAGATGCACCCGCATGCAAGCCTCAACGCAGCCCAGCCCAGTACGGAGCGCAATTCCCGAGGATAGAGAGACACGTCAACAATGGAGTATGGCGGGTCGGTCCGTTTATGGACGAGAAGGAGAGTGGGCAAAGGATTGAAATCTCCATGGAGGAGTGAAGATGGCACGCCGGCAGTTGTTGAGTGTCAATATTGCTTGAGGGGGAAGCAGGCGTGTTGCACATATGTGCAGCTCCCACATGGAATGTTGAACGTCCGTATCTTGAGACCGCGATGCTATTGTTGCAGTATGCAGCGCTCGAGGCGGCGGCGGCCGTCGGTCATCTGTCGATTACTGAACATTCTTCCGTCAACTGTCACTTTTTCTCAGAACCCAGGAGGTAACCCAACCAACAGCCCTCTTAACGAGTACAACTATCAAGGTCTTGATGGCACAGCATCTTGGCATGTCAAAGTGAGCAATGCGCGCGCTTCACTATTCGGAATGTAACCTGGCAAGGGGCCCAGCTCAGCCCGTCGCATGTCAAAATCCCATGTCACCTTCCTCGTCATTGCTAGCGCTCTTCACAACCTCGAGAAGCAGTCTGCGCCGAATCCACTGAAAGCATTCTCTGCTCGCCGATCACTGCCAATCGACGCAATATAGTACCCGCTTTGGACTATATCTTGGCTTGGCCCTACCCCTTACTTATCACCCCCGGAGAACAACCGGCGCACACTCCGCGGGCTCTACCAAGCATTTCTCGCATCTTACGCGTACATCTCCACCACAGGTTCATAGAGAACGGGTCATATTTCAAATTGAAGAGCTTCTATTGGAAGACTTTAAATGTTACGCGTCAACTTGACACCTGCCTCGGTCGGGAGTCTTTGTCTGCAGGGGCTCCTTGTTTACACCTCCTCGATGTTTCCTGCCTATCTACCTAGCTAGGCATTGGGGGAGTCATGATAAGGACGATATTTACCTACGCATTGTTGTATTAGGTACCGTGGACATGGTCTGTAATACCAATTCGGGCCTTGAATTGGCTATGGATCAAGGGGAACAAGGTATTGCTATACAAGACCTTGCTGGCGGCTAAACCCACAGCCGGCCTCTGACCCGGAGTCACTTTTCACATAATTAGCCACTCCGAGTCAGCCACTTAGTAGAACTGTTCATTATGGAGATAACCTCCTGCATGTATCTTGCAGATCGTGGGCAGGGGTAGAGTTGATCTTTGATCCATACTCCATCCTCACCCGTAGATACGCGTATAAAGGGCCTAGGTGATCCGCGACAACACAGGTAATGACAGAAGAGCTCCAAGCCAGCTTCGTCTTTTACCACGAACACCTCCTTCGTTACTCAGTCGACTATTCTGTCACTTTCCATTCACTCTCTACCAATTCCACATTCTCTACCGTCTTCCAAAATGAAGTTCACCGCCGTCGTCGCCTCCGCTGGCCTTCTGTCTGGTCTCGCCTTGGCTCACCCCGAGGAACGCTTGTCTCCCCGTGAGATTCAGCGTAGATCGGCACTCTCCAAAAGATGCGAACCGAACATTGCCAAACTCAACAAGAAGCGCCACGCCAAGCGCATGGCGAAACGCCAAATCGATTGGTCTAATGCGACAATCCCCGAGGCGCAGCCCTACTATGATGTTATTCAGAACACAACATGCATCCAGGTCCCAGATATTATTCAGGGCCCTTACGTCTGGCCCCAGTCGGAGCTCCTGAGAACGGATGTAAGTGAACTGTATTCCGCGCCATGACCATCCCGTTCTGCCATCTTAACTCCTTCCACACGCGGGAATGGCAAAGGCTAACAGCTCGCAACCTCACAGATGAGTGAGGATCAGCCAGGTGTTCCTCTTACCATGGACATTGGTGTCCTCGACATGGCCACTTGCGAGCCGCTGACGGACGTGATGGTGAGCCTTTGGCACGCCAACGCAACGGGTTCATACTCGTCCTTCACCGCCTTGGACCCCAACCTGGTGTTTGGAGACCTCCTCGCGTCTCTCAACATGACCAGAGACCAAGTTGAATACGGAGTGACTGATCTGCACACGGACGACACGACGTTCTTGCGTGGAATGTATCCGACCGACTCCGAGGGTGTAATGGAGATGAAGACAATTTTCCCGGGCTTCTACGCCGGCCGCAGTCTCCATGTCCACAGCCAGGTGTACACGGACTACAGTTCGTACCATTCTTCTCCTTTTACGGACCCCCATCTCTCATATTCTGGAGTTTTCCAAAGCGCATCGCTTTAGGATACGTAGCAGGTGACTAATACGTACTAGGTCTCTTCCCCAACGGCACCATCAGCTCCGGAAACCTCGTCAGCACCGGCCAGCTCTACTTCGCGGAGGCGCTCTCAGCGGAGATGATGGCCCTGGAGCCCTACGCGAGCCACACGCAGACCCCTCGCGTAACCAAGTAAGCACCATTCCTCTCCTTTTACGGTTCTCCGTCTTTCATGTTTTGGAACGTTCCAGTATGCACACTTTAGGCTCCGTAGCAGGTGACTAACACATACTTAGCGACGTGGATCAATTCTTCCCAGACGGCCTGGAGAACGGCTGGAACCCGGTGTTTGACGTTATCCCCGCCGACGGCGTTGATCCCAAGAACGGCATGATTGCGTACATCACTATGGGTATCGATACCACCAACATCCAGAAAGCCCCAATGAACATCAAGGCTCCCGGCGAATAATTTACACGAGCCTGGCGGTCTCATCTGAAATGAGTGTTCTTTCACGGCGCCGCTACATGATTCCTGTATATACACTCTTCGATCGGAACTTATGCAAGTAGATATTTGGTGTCTTGGCTACCAGGCAAGCTGAAGAAGGCTGTCAGCCAGCGGCAAAGGCGCATGTATATGTGCGCCGCTTTCGTGATGCGGTATATAGATTGATAATCAGACTTGTTCCTTATTATAACATCAATGATTCGCCCTTTGTGAACAGTAGTTTCAAATGTCTCTTCACACCGGATCAAATATTGGCTGAAGATCACAATTGCATTCTCCCTTTCTAGTTTTCTCGTTCACTCATCTTGTTCTTCAGACTCGAATGCCGCTTGTATCTGATATTTAGGGATGCTGCTTTCCTTCATGGGTTCTTGTCAGTAAATATCCCAAGGATCCAGTGCGGTGGGTCTTGAGCGGAGCAAAGTACAAATCTTAGAGCCTCAGGTGTGAAATCTATTGTGCTTATAGAGTCTCTATAATTTTGATACGTGTCCCCTAATTTACGCGAGTTTGTATAAGCTTGTAACGAAAGAAAGTCAAGTAATATCGGTTCTCAGCTGATCTTCTATCCCATCGAATCCGGTAAAACCGGGACGATGCGGCAATTGTTCAAGAGTACGAGCAGATTTAGACAGCACATGTTTTGATTTAAAGCCATTGTCAATGGAAAGCTTTATATCGGCTTAGAGTGCTCTTTCTATTCTTCCCACCCAATAAAGTACTAGCAAAATCTCAAAATAAGTCTTACTTCTTCAAATATCATGACAAAACTGCAGATTCTTCATCTATGTAGCAAGAAGTCCGGCGGTATGTCACTGGCTCATATGTTTCCCCTGTACCGGCAACGTACCTAGGTCTGTACAGTCCACAAATCCTTGTCAACATCCAATAGCTCGCCTTGAGAGGAGGAAGGAATGAACGACTCTATAAATCAATAGCTTGAAAATCTGTAGATCGAAAAGGATTTTGAATCACCCTGCATTGTCTGCACGATTCTTCCAATGGTAATTCTTTGCAAAGGGAGACTTAAAAAAGCATCAGTCACACATGTGATGTGAGAGAGGGGAAGACTCATGAACCTTGCACATTGTGGAATATTGGGGTATGAAGTTGAGGCCTCAGCCTATATTCAGATTTTTTGTGTTCACAAATGAGTGACTGAAGTGGGAGATGGGTTATATTGTCCTATAATTCTTGAAATAAACAGCGCATGTTATCCAGTATAATGAATCACAACCCCTATTTTCTTAGAGTGAACAACTCATGCGTTCACCGCACGTTTTCAGAAGGATTTCTCAGCGGTCATGGAGTTCTCCATCGCTCCACCTTGACCCAACTATAATGCAAACTCAGCTGGTCGCTGCGTGGAGACTATTCCATTTTGGGTGATCAGCTGTGTACTTACTGTGATCCAACTCCAGTGAAGGAAAGGAAATACTGTTCAACTGGGACAACTGGAGATTAAACATCAGTCTCGCCACCAGTTGTTTCCTGGGCCACTTGGCCTTCCCTCAGGTGTACCTATCTTACATAGCAGACCCATCGTGATGCTCGCCCACTTTCGCAAGCCTTCACAACATCGTTCCACCAATGACATTCACCAATTCAGCTTACGTAAAATCGTGCCATCATCAGATACAGTATGGTTTCATGAACGGACGGGATCTCAATTCCTGTGTATGTACAGTATGTAGTATTTGAGATTGCCCAAGTCCGTGCGCTCAATTGAGTTTGTCCCCTGGTTGACTTCCGTTGGCACTTGTGGGCCACTGTCCATGTAGTTCTTGGGCCACAAGCGCCGGAGTGGCTCTTTTGGGGATTCGCATTATGTTCAGATATATGTCCCTGGGCAGACACTGGACCCGACGGTGTTGAGCATAGCCTGCTTCACAGATATGTATAGAAATTAGGCCAGTATGCTCCAAGGATGTTCCTGTATGAGACGTGCCCCTCGCCTAGGATAGTTTTTAACATCTAGCACAGATCGAGACCCGCTCCGTGCAGATCCTCGCTTTCGACCCCGATGCTCGTTACCCCGAGCGGGTTGCTATCGTCATTGGCCGAATCTCCCAAGGCACTACTGCCAAGGTTGGTGACAGGTCCACATTGTATCCGGGGGATGCTATAGCCTACTGCGTCGTATCTGTTATCTGCCGGGCATTTCGCCCTTCCCGACCATACCGTGCATAGTAAAGTTGGGCCCCTGGAGTTCGCTGTAACGCATGACTCGTCCCGGTACACGACCGCCCGCATCCCGGTTCATTTCCAGGCTTTAGTTGTCTCGTGTTTTTTTGACACGGCGTGGCTTGGCTCAATTTCTAGTCTTTCTAGTTCCATCCCCGGCTACCTCTTCATTGACTCTCTTCCGTCTTCCACTTGACCGCGAAACGATTCAGCCGTGTCCTCGTCTCAACGGCGTCACCAGCGTGAAGCGATCGTTGCCTCATGGAAGCGTCGTACTTCCATATCTTCGATGTCCAGCGCGTGGCGAGATCATCGACTTGAAATCGCACCACCACACAAGTCGCATCTTCGAGGTCGCGACACTGCCATCTGCCCTTTCTGCGAAAAGGCCCACAGTGAGGACTCAGTATGACGCCGATGCCCACGCCGACGGAGGCGGACACATCATATGACCCTAGGACGGCAACGCCTACATATGGCACGGGGGCGGGCCCCCTTACAACAGTCTTCCAGACGCCAGACTTTTGCGCCTCTTCATTATGGGAAGACACGATGACGCCGCCGCTGTACAGCTCTATTTGCATGCCACCGAACTTCAACAATTACTGGAACTGGCAAATAGGCTACTACTCACCGGGCATCTGTCCCTCGGGCTACACCCAAGCGTGTGATTTTCCGACATCGCTCGCCACCTTTTCATCATTTATAGACGAGTCCGCGTCATCAAAATCATGGCCGTATTACGGAGGCGAGGTGAAGTCGGACGAGACAGCAAGGTTATGCTGCCCAACGGGTTACAACTGCTATTCAACGGGGATGATGGGAGTCGGATGGAGCTACAGCCTCTGCATATCCACCGTGCCGTCTACGACATTGCTGGACCCCGATGTGACGACCGGCACAGCGTATACGACGACAGAAAATCTGGCATTTGCAATACAAGTAAGGTGGCGGTCAGAAGACATGAGCATACTAGAGACGAACCCGACCGTGCCGGGGCAGACGATTGTGCCGACTGAAGCGATCACAGAGGAGGCCACATCGCAGGCAACACCACAGGCGACACAAAGTGGAAGCGGGAGCTCAGATGACTCCGGACCATTTTCCCGCGGATCCATCGCAGTGGCCGCAGGTGTTTCGATCGGAGTATTTTTGCTGTTATTATTATCAGCGGTATTGATATGGCGCCTGGCAAAGAAGAGGAAGCAGGTGGCGGAGCTGCAGCAGAGGAGCGAGAAAGATAACAAGAGCCCTAAGCTGGGCTCCAGCGCCGACACAGTAAGCACACTTTCTTCGGGGCCGCACTCGCCGAATCCGGTCAGCCCCTTAACGGACGCCGGAGGGCGCTCCATCGCCGGAACCATAAAAGGGGCCGGGACGGCGGAAATCGACTCGAGCCCGGTGGCCGAGATGGCCACGGGAGAGTCCAACGCGGCGGAGCTGGCGGGCGATGCGACCAAACCAGTGGAGCTCGCTACCGAGGAGAAGCCGGTCGAAGTCGAGACGAGGGATTTCGTTGCCGAATTACCGGGCGATATGCCAGGCGGCAGTTGGAGGGAGGATGTGGATGGCAAGCCGACGAGGATGAATACCCGGAAACAACCAGGAGAGAGCTGGAATTGGATATAATGACTGCTGTCGGCTGTGTACAGTACGCACAAATTAGAACAATTAATGGGCCGCATTCAAATGCTCCCTAATTAACAAAGCACAACAGCATTGGATCGCGCTGCGTATGTCAGGAGTGCTGTTCAGAAGAGTTGTCGTCATCATTACGGGCCAGAAACGACAGGAACTGCTCAGCTCTTCATTTCTGGCATAACTGAGGCTGCGCTGTGGAAGGCAGCTAGCAATAGTGCTGCTAACATACGGTTGCTTATAATAAAGTAACCGTAAGGCAGGACGAAGTAAGGTGAAATAGTTGGTATCGACCTTGTCAATACTCTGTTATGGGTATCGGTGGTAGTACTGCAAGTGGAGTGTCAATGCCCATGCATTCGGCAGGCTGGATCTTCACAATAATAAGAATCATGACCAGCGGCAGATACATGTACAACTATGTTTACCGCTTCTTCTTCCACATCAATACTGGGTTTTGAACCGGCAAGTGCAACACTAACAATGTTCTGCTCCAGACAAGCCCGTGAGAATATGAATCCACATTGGCCAACCATGTACCCATAAACTGTTGGTCTACTATTACTGCTCATAGGCACTTGGACCAATGTGGGAATCTTGGCGAGCTTCTATCTTTAACCTGACAAGCTGAGTTTCGCTAATTCCCGTAGCGTGTGGGCAGGCGTAGCACACAAAAGCAATCTGACACGCGCATAAAGATGTTTAAGTATTGGCGGACTACATCCGTCGTGTTGTAATTTGGAATCCGTTCGGGGAAGAAAGTTTCTTCTCGACAGATGTAATAAAATGAAAGGCTTGCACAACGCTTGATACGTATGTGCCGCCTCAGTTCATAATTACCGCTACTTAAGTAAGTAGCCCGCTGACCCAGAAGGTGAATTTCCTGGCGCAAGCCTTAGAAAGCCGCCCCGACTACCGCATTGACCCAGGTTCGTTTGCGTTTCCGGGCGTGCAACGAGTTTATACATGTACGCGTCGTTTCCATACCTATAATGCCATTCGAAAGAACAAGGGAGCTTACTCCTGGACCACGCCAAGTGCGGAACTGCTTCTCTTGCGCAGCCTGGTCCTTTCTTTGGGTGGCTCAACCTGCACAGGCTCGTCCACCGACCCTTGGGCTGTAGACTTGCCAAACAACTTTCCCAGTCTACTGCTCACCCCCGCTTCTCTATCAGGGGCACCAAACGTTCCCCAACTGGCTCGATCTGCGCCGTTTTCTGTCGCTGTTGCGGACCCCTGCTGTAGATGTTGCTGCTGCTGAAGGGCTCTCTCCTGCTGGTCCTCCGCCTGTCGCTCGTCCTCGGCCCGGTAAGGCTGGTAGAAGCGGCGCTGCTCTATTTCGAATCTCCCGGCGTCGATGGCGGCCTGATTTTTGTCTCGTGCCTGCTGGCTGTTGCCGAAGCGGCGGTCTACCGTATCATTCAGAGTCCCTCGAAGGGTTTCGCCCACTCCCTTAACAGCTGTCAGCACGGAAAATCTTCGGAAAACCCTCATACATGTTGGGAACGGTAGATATATAGTCACCGGCCATGAGCACTTACATGGATACCTATTGCGGCCGTTTTGAGGCTATCCAAGGTGGAATGAGATTCCTTTGGTGCTTCTCTGAAGTAGTGATCTGGCGGCGACTCATTCCTCCCAGGATACGAGAAGTTTTGGTGAGCGCCATGCCTATTCGTATTACGCTCGGGCACGGGGGGTGTCGCGATGGAGTCGTACACGCCTGGTGCAGAAGGTGACGTCAAAGGTTCGCGAGGAGGAATGATTCGGCGACCGGGTGTTTCTGAACTCTTTCTAGGAGCTGGTTCCAGAGACTCTTTAGGAGGCCGTGGAGGTATTGCCAGTGGAGCAGGTCGAAGCCCGCTTTCGTTGGGATTGGGAGCAGCCTGGTGATCAGAATCTGGAGTAATGGCCGCCGGTAACTCGGCGGCGCCAACCCTAGGTTCCTGTAAAACGGTTGTCCCATTCGGCCCGGTCACTGTTGTTGTAGTTGTCGTAGTCGTCGTGGTTGTGGTCACAGTCTGGCCTGTGTTTGTATTGGTGTGAGTTTCACGTTTGATGGTGGGGCTGTCCTGAGATGCTGGGTCCTGAACTTGGCCTCCTGGTCCATTTGCTACCATACCATTCCTGCTTTCGTGGTTCACATGCCCGGGGAGTGATGTGTTGTTCGAGGAGGGGTTTGTTAAAGTTGCCGAGGCGTTGGAGGCATTGGAGCTACCCTCAGTGGTCAATGAGTTCGAGGGCTCTGAACTGTTCGCGTCAGGGACATCGAGCCTATTGTCCTGCGGTGGGCTTAGACAATGGTCATCCGTAGGGCTCTTGCTCTTGTCCTTGGAGAAAAGTTTCCACTTGGATCGCTTCTCCATTGTGGTGGAATCAATATGGCATGTAGATAGTTACAGCGGTAACAATAGGAAAGACAGCACTGTGAGACAATAAATGTGGGTTGAGGCCGTTGATTGAAGTACGCTCCGGTGCCACATTGCCCAGCCCGGAGGCCTTACAAGGTGAGTGTGATTCCTTGATATCAGCCCCTGGCCCGGAGTCAATTGGGGTGACGCTGTATGCCGTCATAGCACTAGCCACACTCAGCACATGCACGATGATGCAGGTGGAGGAGCCCCTGGCCGTGCCGATCAGAAAGGCGGAGATATCGGGGCTAACTTCAGTATTACTCACTGACCCTTGATGGTCCAATGTCCGTTTTGGGTGGACTAAGATAATTTAGATGGGCATCACACATACTCTTCAGACGCATGATAAATAGCGGATATCATTGGACTCTATTCATGTTACAGCAAATTCTTCGCACCCTCCTTCAAGGGCAACATGTGAGGACGGGGACCCAGGATATGGATTCCAATATGGGTCCATTTGCTTGGAAATTATAGTCTGTTCTTAACAATTACAGGAAAAACCTGAATTGCTTTACTATCAGTCTTCATAATGCTTCCTACCAACCCTGGGAAAGTTTCGAAGTTCAACCCAGGCTGCTAGAGTCTGACACAACTTGAACACTTGGCGGTCGTTGCCCCTGGTGCTCTTGACGGTGGGTTCACATTGAAGTGACTGCAGTTTGATTGAGCTACCCTGCATTATGTTGGGATGGGCTCAACACCAACCCATACAAGTTGTTGGGCTTTGGATCCACCAACTTGCCATCCTTCGTGTTCAAGTTGAGCATTTCTTCAGGCGGGGCACTGACCACCGTAAGCAGGCCCCCTAGTGCGGGAGGAATTTCATTCCGCCCGCATGTCTGCACTTTGTAGCTGCCTGCATGTGGCACAGCCGGTCGAACTGACACAGATAAATGCCCCGAGACACCTTCCTGGCTACCTTCCAGAGAGCTGGACGGGACAACCGCATTCTCTCACTGTCCTCCTCACCTGGTCAGCCAACGTGATCCGCCCACGCCATCCACCAAAATGTCCGCCGCCGCCGAAGCTGAAGAGCTCGCCCAAGGACGCGAGGGCGTGAAGGCCTTGAACGAGGCAGGTATGGACCAGCTGGGGCCCTGTCCACCGCATCTCATCGAAACAACCATTGAGATCCCGCTGCCGGACGGGACAAGCAGCCGCACCATCATCACCCGGCCAGCGAGTCCCGCGCCCAAGGGTGAAGGCTACCCTCTGATCGTCCTGTTGTTTGGCGGTGGATGGTCCGGAGGATTGCCCGAGATGATGATTGCTCCGGCCCGGGGCTTCGCCGCCCTCCTCGGCGCGATCGTCGCTAGCCCGACCTACAAAGTCGCACCAGAGGACTCGTTCCCGGCGCCGATGCAGAGCGCGTGGGAGGCTGTCGCATGGCTCTCGCATCCGGAGAACCTCAATGATGGAGTGCTGGCGAACAGCGGTGGCGTGCGATTCGACCCGAGGCAGGGATTTGTCGTTGGAGGCGTGAGCGCCGGCGCACACATCGCAGCCGTCATCGCAGGCATCTCTGCCAAGGCCGCAGCAGACGGTTCCAGCGACCTCGTACGCGGCCTCACCCCTCTCCGCCACCGGCTGACGGGCTTGTACGCGGGGGTTCCTGCCCTTCTGGCTGAGGCCGTGGCTCTGCCGGCTGAGTACGCCCCGTTGTGGAAGTCGCGGGTGGAAAACGCCGACGCGTTGATGATGAAGACGGAACAGATGCACCAGTGCGAGAGGAGGCTCGCGCCCGACTTCGACTCCCCGTGGTTTTCGCCGCTGAACCTGGACATGAGCAGCATCAAGGGCCACCACCCGCCGCGGGTGTACCTGCAGGCCGGCGAGCTTGACTGTCTTCGCGACGACGCGGTTGTCTATGGCAAGATCATGAGCGACAAGGGTGTTGCCGAGACACGCATCGACGTTGTCAAGGATCTTGGGCACGTTGCATGGGTCACATTTCCGGTACCAGAGGCCCATACCGATGAGCTCAAGACAATATCGCTTGACGGCATGGCTTGGCTTCTGCAGAGGGAGTGGGATAAGAGCCAGAAACTCCCGTACTAGATGGAGACACATCTTGAGCGCTCAAATCATACGGGACTGTAGGCTAGCTGCTGTTGTACGACAGGGTCCCCATCCCCCTCCCCGAGACGCACCATCAGTAGCACCCGAGGCTCATTCACCGAGAAAGAAATGACGGCTTGATGGCTGATGGTCCAAGTGCTAAGGAGGATACAAATAGTTATGAGCAGTGAGTCCTGAGGCAATTGGATTATGCTGCAGTCTTTTGAATGTGGATTTGGGTGATTATGTCATTTAAGCCATACTGTATATGCTGTTCAGAGTTTACAATGTAGCCGTGTTTAGCCTTATGAGAGATAGAGATAGATCTGCCTCGGTGTGGTAGAGGATAGTAATTTAGTGGCTGACCGACCTTGGTGGGGTCGTCCACAGCGATCCGGAAAAAGCTGCTGCTGACAATCGCTACCCAGTCGGCAGAGACCAGCTCCTTAACCCATGATCCGATCACATCGCAGTCTTCCGAGTCCGCCTTAAGTTGAGGTGGAAAATGTTATGAGCAGGCCCACAGGACTTGGTCTACCAGAGTAAATTCACCGAATGGCCACAGTATGTGCGTCCTGCTTGAAGCGGGGCGCATGGCCCCTAGTCAGTTCAATCTCACCGCGACCAACGCCCCCGCGACTACTCTGTCTCAAGCCACCCGCATCAGTTGAGCGGCGCAGGAGGTGGTTTTCTGGCCGCCGCTCGGCCCGCAACCGTTATCTTTATAAACGACTAAAGCAGGCCCGGGATATCCGCATTCTGGAGCTCAGGCCGGCAGACGACTTTGATGACCCCCTTCACCTCTCCATCAAACATGTCTCACTTGAGGATGATGACAGACTCCGCTTTGAAGCAGTGTCCTATGTCTGGGGAGCGCGGCGGGGCGATCGGGAGGTCCTTTGCGATGACGGGTCTATTCGAGTAACCTCGAATTGCGAGTCGTTGCTGCGGCATCTGCGGCTGAAGACTCAGGCGAGGCACCTGTGGGTTGACGCCATTTGCATCAACCAGTCGTCGACATCGGATAAGAACCACCAGGTGCCTCTTATGGGAGACATATTTGAGTTGGCAGAGCGTGTCATCATCTGGCTCGGACCTGAGCGCACCAGCGTGGCCAACTTCTTCCGCAGGGTCAAGCTGTTTAACCCCTTCATATCGCCTCAGCTCTATGTCATGCGACGTTTTGGTCCCTGGGCCGGGCACGAGTTTCGGAGACTGAACTTTGTCTCCCGCATCGCTAACTGGGCTTGGGTCCACAGTGAGTACCGGTACCCCTAGTTCTGTAGGACCACGTATGTTCTTGTGCCCTTGGGCCAACTCGCTGACATGGAATAGCCGTGCGTAGCGCCGAAGACTCCCGGATTCTCGAAGAGATTGGTAAATCTAGCTGGTTTACCCGCGTGTGGACGCTTCAGGAGCAACTCCTTTCCTCCACGGCCGTGATTGTCATCGGCAACCACGAGTGCCCTTGGGAGGCTTTCGCGAATATTTGGGCTTGGAACATGAAATCGATCAAGTCGCTCGGCGAGGAAGAGTCCCCTGTCACTCTACGTTTACTCACCTGGATCGCCTTTCAGAGTACAACATTGTCGCAAGCCAAAGGCAGCGGCCGCAAGATTCTGAATGCCCAATTTGATATCTACTCAGGCCTGGTCGAATGTGCCCGTACACACGGTGCGAGCGACCCGAGGGATAAGGTCTACGCGTTTCTGCCGCTGATGCAGAGACTCGAACCAAATACGGACCCGATGCCCGTGAGGTACGACAGGTCGTACCCAGAAGTGTACAAGCAATTCGCAAAGTACTCCATCCGGCTCTCAGGAACACTGAGATATCTGGAAACCCTCCCGCCCCTGCAGTACAGGAGTAGCCTGCCTTCGTAAGTACAAGTCTTCTCCGTCTACAGTTCACCATTTGCTGTGTCTTTCAATGTGGCAGAGTTCCTCACTTTGCTCCATAGCAGGTGACTAACACGTATCAATCAGTTGGGTTGTGGATTTGCAAGTACCAGCAAAATACCCCATGCGCAGATGGGCACATAGCCAGCTCGATGCACGAGCTACAGGAGACAGCAAGGTTGACCTACACCTGCTCGCTCACTCGAGGAGAGGCGAGCTCCTGTTGAAGGGATTAAACTTCTCGACTATCAAGAGTATATCGTGTATGGCTCCCCTTGAGAGTAAGGAATCGCCAGATTTTGCAGAAGAGATTGCCACGTGGTTCTGGAGCTGGCGGGATACAATCAGAGGCGCCGTGCTCAAGGGCGAACTCGTCTGCCCATACTCGTCCTTCGCAGAAGGATTCCATGAGTTTTTTGACGGGGTGATGAGGTTCAACCCGTACCTCGGTGGGTGTACCCTATTTGTAACGGAGTCGGGACACCTTGGTGTATCTCAGTTTAGTGTTCGCGAGGGCGACGAGGTTGTGCTCTTGGCAGGATGCGCCCTGCCTACCGTCCTGAGGGCGTCAGGGCCCCAGCGGCATCGCTTCTTCGCTGTGGCGTACGTCGCAGGCATAAGCCATGGTGAGGCATGGAATCCACGCGACAGCAGATCTCATGAGCACTTGAGAAGCTTTACACTGGTGTAGCAAGCCAAATACTATTGAAATGCATTTCATAAGATTCCATCAGAGCCGAGTTCCGCTTTTCTGAGGCTGTTCAAGGTCTGCATCGCATACTCATACGTCAACATCGTGGCGCCTGCGGATGGCACCGTTCGCAGCATGTTCGTGCCCAAACCGGCGTAGAGCGCCCTCCAGCCTTCTTCTCTTAGCACTGTCTGAAATGTGCAAACCATTCCCCTGTATTTCGGCCGAAGCAGAACATCCGAGCGGCGTTGAAAGCTGCTAAGCCCAAGCAAGAACTCCGGGCCTAGTATTGCACGTCGCTGGATTTGTAGCCTTGTGCGGATTACCTCGTGAGGGTATGTAACACTACTCGCCAGCATTTTGGAAAATATTGACGCGTAGAGAACCGCAGACCAGTTTGCTCCCGGGTCGCCTATTCCGCCACCGGTGAACTTCAGCCTCAGGTACTCGTAGGCTGGGAACTGTACCCCAACGTGGGATATTCCGACAAGCGCGGGCCCTAGCCCAGCATAGAATGCAGGTGCTCCCTCGTATCGGTACATCTTTCGAGCAGCGTCAAAGCCGGAGCGGTAGTACCAATGAGGCCGATGGTATGATGAGGCCGTTATGTCTGCCAAATCTTTGGGACAGTGTCTCTTCGCCTGATGTGCCTGCGACATCACGCGCACCTTCAGGACCCATATCGGATTCGTGATTGCAGTAGACACTACTCCTGCAA
Source organism: Diaporthe humulicola (assembly GCA_038088545.1). Classification (NCBI taxonomy): domain Eukaryota; kingdom Fungi; phylum Ascomycota; class Sordariomycetes; order Diaporthales; family Diaporthaceae; genus Diaporthe; species Diaporthe humulicola. The sequence goes on from JBBWSL010000008.1 coordinate 77,653, forward strand.
ATATCGAGGAGCACATATTAACAACTACCGTGCTATCTGTGACTATGTTAGCCAATGTTACCCCTTTCAAACGAGGCGTCAGGGCGATGACTTACTAAAGGTGCTCTGCAACACCCGTTTGCTCTTTTCGTACGTTGCAAACCACACGGCCCAGGTTGGGAGATAGCCCAGAACGATGAGACCCCCTCCCCGATAAAGACCTCTAATTCCCTCTTCTCTCAGTATGACCCGTGCGGTCCCGAAAGTACCCTTGTAGAACCTCTGATTGCAAGACCGCTTCTTGTTTCTCAGGATCAATGGAATGTAGGCCTCCTGGGCTTGTAGGCGAATCTTGATTGTGTCGAGGGGACAAGTTACTATGCCCGCTACAAAGCCACCAGTTGCACCAGCAGTCGCATTCAGCTCGGCCGGTGATGCTTGCCGTGCCCAGCTCTCCAGCCCTGGCCGCCTTCTATGCTCGGACAACTGCCGACTTGCCATCGCTGGCGAGCCTGTCCGTGCATCTCAACGTGACAGAAGGGTCCGCAGGGTGCGTCATTGGTGAGCCCGGTGACCCGGAGAATATCAGTTCAAGAGCATTCACTGTGATTGAGGGTTGGAGAACAAGTGGTTGGCTGACACCTGAAGGGGAAAATCCAGGCAAAGATTGGTCAGCTGATTGCAAGGGGATGGCGGTGGCTTCGAATCGTCAACGGCAGAAGAGTTGCTATAGGCTACGGCAGAATGGACCCCTGCATGCAGGAACAGCTAGACCCTACCCCCCATCCTTTGCTACTATTCGGCAGAAACTTCACATTCACACTCTTCCGTGACTGGATTGCTAAGTATGAGACGATCCTCGCTGCTTGTTCATAGAGTCTCAATTAATTTGTATAGAAAAGGTCGTCCAAGCCTTGAGGGCTCAGGAGGCCAGGAGTTCTCGCCTGGGCAGTCAGTGACGAACGCAGACTTCACCCATCCTACACGCATGTGATTACATTGTATTATAGGTATGCTCCGGGCTGCATGCCGAGCCACTCCTTTGGGCGAGATTATCCATCTACAATGTCCCAGTTTAGTTTATTTGCAGACCGTGCCTCTTACCGATCTGGAGTCAAATTCTTCAAGAGTTTGCACTCCCAGTTCTTGAATGCCACAATGATCATACCCGTTTTCCTTTCCTGAGTTCCCGAATTGATGTTCTCCAAGCCTTTTGTATTCAATGCCCGAATTTCGCGGATCACATAGAGTCTATGATGAATCACAACATTTGAGACTGGTCGCATGATAATTTCCCGAGGCTGAGGTCGTGCAGCAGGCAGCACAGACAGCCACCCGGGATCCAGGCTTCGACCAGCAGCTGCCGGCAAGACAGGAGCACCCAACGTTGTAGTGTACCAAGCGATTAGCAAACATTCATAGCTATGTAGGTGGTCTTATGGAACTTCTTGGCCGTCCCCGAAGGACTGGCTTGTGGCGTGCAATTCACAATAAGCTTTCCAAACAGCTGACCGAGCATGATCAACTCGAGGTCGTCTCCGGCTCGCCAGAACCAGGCGGCAGATACAGCACTCCGGCAATGAGAAATTCAGTACCTCTGAATACCATGTGTCCATTCAGTCATCCAGCACTGTCTATCGGCGAATCAGCACAGACACATCATCCTTCACATCACATCTTTCCTCAAGAACAGGACACTGAAGTCAATGCTGTCGACTGGATCTTCAGGGTTGCGTATGCAGATAAGGTCTCGGACTCAATCACTGCTCAAATGTCCCTTAGTGGCCACAATCTGGTTTCCTTGTCAAAGCATCCGCACCTGACGGCCTTCGACGTCCCTTGTGATGCATGCTCTGAGCTGGACCACAAGCAGAAGATCCAAAATTCATCCTCCGCACAGGATTACGAACTGACGCCACGCTATTGACTATCTAGCCACGCAAATCAGCAATTGCCAAGTATTCATGGATGGCCAACAGTCATTAGCTTGCTCCCTCCGGCACCGTAATACACAATATTGGGTTGACACAGGCCAAGTCCCCAGCTAACGCAGAGGTCCAATGCAGTAGATTGCTTGCTCAAGACTGTTGCTGTCAGCACTAGGCGGGGAGCCATCGCTCGCCCGGCCGTCCATTGGAAGTTCCAAAGATGACCAGGTGTGTCCGGCCCCAAGATGCGTCGAGCGGGAGTTGACCCGACGCCTGTGCTTCTACGTAGCACTTATCATGTCGTGCCACTAGGCGATGAACCCTTGGCTGCCGATCCCAGCACTGTGCGCCGGGAGAGCCGCCCCAAAGCGGAGAAGAGTGACAACATTATGCCAACGGAGAAAACCAAGCCAAGCCTACTTATAAAGTCTATCCTTTTCCCACTCAATCCGATCAGAATTGCCTGAGCCCATTACCCCAAGGCATCCGTAGTCTCCTCGCAGCATCCCACCCAGTATGGACAACCTCACCAAGAAGACCATAACCACCAAGCGTGGCTTCGAGTACACGTACTATGTCTCCCCCGCCGCAGCCGGGAAGCCGACCCTCCTGTTGCATCACGGCTTCCCGGACCAGGCCGAAGAGTGGGAGGACCTCATCACCAGCCACCTGAAACCAGCCGGCTATGGCGTTATTGCCCCGGACTTGCTCGGTTACGGTGGGACGTCGAAACCAACCGATCCGACCGCATATAAATTCCGCGGTATGACTGCGGATGTCGTTGAAATTTTAGATGCTGAGAACGTTGACAAGGTTGTCTCCCTGGGCCATGATTGGGGCTCCCGCGCCGCCCAGATGCTCTTCAACCTCTACCACGAGCGGGTAAATGGTCTTGTCATGGTCAACGTGCCGTGGATGAGCATGGAGAGGGTTCGCTTTGATCTTGACGAGGTGCTGGCGCAGTCGCAGCAGGTCTTTGGATACGGCGCCTATTGGTACTGGAAGCTGTTTACTGCAGTTCGTCTACCACTCTTCTCCTTATACGATTCCCCGTCTATCATGATTTGGATGTTCCAAAACCTATCACTTTAGGATCCGTAGCAGGTGACTAACACATGATAGGACGACGTATGTTGCCCAAGTGCTCCCTTTGCTTCCTCAGAGCTATAAGCCCGCCCAAGACAAGCTTCTTGCACCTCTCCCAATACCCACAACACATGTCCGGCGTGCAAGACATCCTGAGGCTGATATGGATCCTGCCGACGGTTTCATGTTGCATTTTGGCTTTACTCGAACGCAGCGTTAAGTTGAGCCGGTGGCCTTAGTACTGACCCAGATCTCATCTAGGGGGCGAAGTTGATAAACGAGAATTCGGATGTCTTCTTCGACATTCTACACGCGCCTGGAGGTTGGAAACAGACCTTCTGCACTGAGAACGGAATGCGCAAGGCTCTAGAGAGCAGAGGCGAAACTTTAATCTTCAAGCGGCTGCCTTATGCCACCGAGGAGGCCAAGAAGGCCTTCATCGAGCGATTCAAGCGGGACGGTTTTGATGCCCCACTGTGCTGTGAGCTACTTGCTCCTCCTTCAAGGCCCTAGACTGCAGTCTGTCAAAAAGTGTTGTCAAGAATTTGCTGACGTAAACTCCACCTAGGGTACAAGAGCCACGTTTTCGGCCACCAGACCGAGGAGCCAAACCCCGACAACCAGGTTGTGAATGTTCCCTCGCTATTCCTAGGCTACGATGGAGATGTTGTCTGCCGGGAGGAGGGCATATTGCCATCTATTCAGGCGGGCGTGCTTCCGCAATTGACAAAAGTTTCCCTGACCGGTGGTCACTGGGGATTGACGGAATTTCCCGATGAGTTCGGTAAGAATGTCACTCAGTGGCTCCAGAAGAGCTATGGGTCCTAGATTCAGGCAAATGAGGCGTGTATATGACAAGAATGACTTCGAAACAAACCAGTGAATGCTCCTATGGGATTGCTTAGCCAAGTAAATTCAATATAAGCCTAGGAAGTAAACATCCTACACAGACCACCTCCATCAAAGCCAGTACCTAGCATTGTCTTTGCTTTCTTCCTAGAGCGTTCTGAAAGATTTTCTCTGGCCTTCTTTAATTTTGAGAAATATTTATTTGGATTACTCCCGGCCTAGACTTATTGAAACAGTATAGCTGTAAGTCCGTAACCTTTTCCAGCCGTAGGCGCAAGGTGAATCTTGAGGGGACAGTATACCGCCAGAAATGTCTCACACTCAGAAAACCACTACAGATATGCAAAATGAAAATGGAAACTGCAGCATTCCTAGGTATGTTTGTTGCTTATCGGACAGGTACCCCTTCTGTTCAATATCCAGTATCCACTAATTACTCACTTGGTAAGGAATGTTGCCGATCAGAAAACTTAAGCCGTTTGAAATAATTACTTCTGCAGTCGCCTAGACTGACACTCAGACCGTGATGATACACTGTAAGTATGCAATTATGTCAGAAATAGAGCCTTGGAGTTCAAAGCGTTGATTTCGTTGAGACTTTTCCATTATGTTTGGCTATGGATTATCACAATGCTGTTTAGTCCATTTCCACATCTTTAATGTCGTGTTTTTGCCAGGTCCTTGGCATGCATACATCAATTAAGCGGCAGGAGTAGGGTACAGTCTATGTATTTGCATGCGGGTCCATCACTGTTCTCTTTTTCAGGTGTTGACCCTTTTCCTAGTCAATCATTTGACTGTCCAGGCCGCACTCTTCTGTTTTCGAGCACGCTGAATGGTGGGCAGCACTGATTCTCAAAGTCTATACTCCCAGCGCTTACCACTTAGCAGTGACCGGGCAAGGAGAAGTGTTCTCCGGATCGAAGATGTCGTCGCCGGGGAAGACGGGCCAGATCTCGTTGATGACAGCGGTCGAGGAGTTTCCCTTGGCACGAGTGACTTCGACGAACATTGTTGCTGACGACAGGGGGCGCCCGGTGTCCGGGTTGGCCAAGGGCACAAACGTGAAGTTTCCAGTGGCGCCACATACTCGGCCGACCTCTGCCGACTTGTAGATGCCTGAGTCGACGAAGATCGTGGCCTCGACGCTGTAGTCTGTGATGAAGTCCCCGGAGGACTGGATATAGAGGCCGCTGAGCCCGACATTGAAGTTAAAAAGGAGGGAATAGCGCGCGTATTGGCCGGGGATAATTTTGGTCGTCTCAGCTGTGTCGATGTCGCCGTCATATATCCGACCGGTGCCGCCAAAGACGCGTTGGGGCCACGAGTTGAGCTTCTGGGCCGCTGCTGAGGCGGTGAGGGCTAGGAGTGCCAAGGCTGAGGTGAGGCGGACCATGGTGACAGAGAACAAGCAAGGGGGCTTTGGGAGTCAGAAAGGCAGAGAGGCTTGATTGGAAACTGCGATACAACTAAGTCGTAGGTGCACATAGACAACCGGCAAGAGATTGCTAGCTTATATAGAAATTCTGGAGGATCATGGGTGATGTGTGTTGGGAGAATCCTTCCAAAGTACAGAGTAGGCAGATGTGCTGATTGTGGAGTTTAGGTCTTCGTTTGGTCTAGGTTGACGGGGCCTATTCTGACTGACATTCGAAGCGATTTCCATTTGGTCCAGAATCTACGGACTTGTTCCGAACACAGCTGCTGAATTCGGCCTAGTCTCTCTTTGCGCCTCTACCATGGAAATGAGCACTTTCACTTGTCTAGATTCAGATTCTGAGATGATGATGAGATGAAGTGAATAAGTAGATCCAGGTCACTATCATGTACGGGTTGAAAGCCGGGTATAAGCCTTTTCTGCATCCCAGACTCACATATGCTTGATCCACCAACCGCTCCCCGCCGCCCGGGACCCCAAAAATCATCCGAAACGGGCTCCGGCTCCTTGTGACAGGTATTGAAGGCTTGCTGACCATGAATGATGTCTCTGCTACACATAGGCTTGCAATTATAAATCAAATTCTGTTGTGAAGGATGCAGTTCCATCAAGAGCAGGCGAAAATTCAGCCAAATGTCATCCCAAGCACAAGTACGAGTTGTCCCATGAGCGTCATAATTCAAGGTCCAATCAGCTCAACGATTGCTGTAATTTACGGCACAACCAACACAAATCATTTCACCTCCAAAACAAAAAGCTGTTTTCGCTGAGAAATCAAGTATTGGAAAGAGGTCATGATGCGAAAAGAACGCTCATGGAGCCGCTGATAGCTTCCCTGGAGCCGAGATGCCCACCATCATGAGACAGTCCTCATACATAGTAAACACATCGTTCGCAGGCGGTAAAGTATCGGATCTATCGTTCCCCGGGAGTATGATGCCGCAACAATGCTCGGGGCACCACCACTCACACGTGTTCAAGGAGATCATCTCCTTGTACCGATGGTGATCAAGGGGTATTGTAAAGGCAGCAGGGCCCCCCACCTGTGTGTAACTGGGTTTTATGCAGATATGGAGGTGTTCTAGAGGTTAAATGGGAGTAACAGCCATCGTTCTTGATGGAAAAGCCTCTGGGCGCCTAAGGTTTCCGTTCGTCCGGCGAATCCACTTGAGCTTACGGAGAGAGAAGTTTGCGGAATGATGTCAGCACGTAGATGCCTGAAGGGCGGTCAATCACATCCACTCAAGGTCTGAAGTTGGACTGCCGAGGCAGCTTATGCGTTGTTCAATCCGTTACGGTGAGCATTCAGTCCATGATAGGTAGGTCTACCTGCTCATGAAGTAAAGGAAATGATTCAGGGTAGTATGGATGGGCAAATGCCCTTTCACCGAATATCCAAACTTGAATTGTTGCACATTGCTGGACAGTTGACGCTTCCAAACCTCAAACTATGAATCAGCATCACTGCTGTTCCTCGACCTGGCGGCCAGGCTTCTCCCACCACTCCTGCTCCCGATTCCGGCTCAGCGTAGCCTCTGGCTTCTGCACATGACTGTTCATTTCCTCGGCCGCCGAGCCCGCCGACTTCTTTCTCCTCTCACCAGTGCGCGGTCGACGGTCGCCGCTCCTTACGCCGCCCAGGCCGGACGTGGTCTTGTGGGCATCCCTATCCTCTGGATTCTGGAACTTCTGCTCGGCCAGGCGCGGGTCCACCTTGAGGAATTCGTGGTGTCGGACCTCCGGGTTGAAGGCATGGGGGTCGCGGCGGAGGACTTGCGGCGGCGGGACGAAGCCCTCGGCTCGGTAACGGACCTCGTCCGCGGTGGCGCGCACGGGGAGCAGGCCTCCTTGTTTGCGATGGTCACCCAGCCTGAAGAACTTTGCTATCAAGGCGAAGGGCAGCCATGCCCAACACAGAAGGAGGACTATCGATATCCCGCCGATCAGGATGAAGGAGCCTATGTCAAGCTTCATGGTTTCGCTGATTTGTGTTTTGCGTTTGGTTTTTCTTGCGCAGGACCGTAGTCAGTCTTCAGAAACTTCTCTGTCTTGCTTCTGTCAGAGTCTTTGTGCCAGTCATCAGATCAGATACATGGAACGTACCAAACCTGCGGCTCGTCCAAGGGAGTGGTTTGTAGGATTGCGTCGGGTTTCTGATCGCAGTGTCTGCTTGCATTTGGTGCAGGAATTCTGGTGAGATGACAAGGTAACAGTAGATGATTATCTCAAGATACACGAGGTCGAATTAGTTGGATACGGCGATTTTGAAGGCTCAGGCACTATTATTTCTGTGGTTTGGAAAGTGGGTGAGCGGACAAGAGCTAGAGTACGCTATTTGAGACGAACGTGCTTGGACTCTGACGGAGACCCAGCCGGCTTGGAGCACCCGAGGAGAGCTGCGCTTTACATGTCATAATTGGTCACAACATAGGACTTGGTGGCTCGAAAGGACAAGGTTTGGGGTGGTAGAGTCTTAGGCTTCGCTGACGCTACATCAACCTTCTCACGTGTCTATCAGACCGTGCCAAAAGCTTTACCGGTACGCGGTGTGCCCGAGGTGCAAAGGTGAAGTTTCTTGGGAGAGCCAGCAGTGGGTTAAAATACTACGGTCTTAAAGAAGCGCTTTCCATTCTTCTAACTTTGCACAAATAGTTGTGCCATTTCCAGCCATGTGTGGACTTTTTGTGGACATTACAGACACCTGCTGACCAAGCCTTGTCAACATTGCCCAAAGCGGTTTGTCACACACATCTCACAGGCATCACCTGTCTATTCCCCTCATGGGTCACTTTCTGCCAGAAACTTACCGTGTCAATTTTCTCGGTGTCTTCAAGCCAAATATTGCAGTCAGCAACCGCGGAGAGACGAAGCCGCAGGAGACAACCAGAGTTGGAGCCCCAAATCTCGGGGGAAGAAATCATTTGAGTCTTTTGGGTCGCCTTTGAAGACTGTCTCATAGGCACAGCTCCGGTCCGCCTCTTAAGGGAGTGGATCAGGACTTCCAAACCCTGATGGTTTTGGCACTTATCCCGTTTAGAGGAGCTGAACAACACAGCCTAGCAAAGGGTGCACTCTCCTGGAGAAGCACTTTCACCAGTCTTTATGAGCACATGCTATCTTGGGGACTGCTGTTTTGCGGGTGAAGTTGAATCATCAGTTCATTAATGAGTATCTATCTGATCCTCATGCATCTGGATCACGGATGCTCTTATTTCAAGAGATCAACGCAAACATTCGGAGGCCAGGCGTCCAAGGAGAAGTTGCTCCAATGAAGGCTGTGCTCCGGCGAACCACCCTATGGGAGGATCTTCGGTGAAGGGGAAAGTCACTGTAGGCTGTTCCCACCGCCGGTGTCGTCCTAACAACAGGCGACTATCGTTGACAATCACAGGGTAAGTGACTCGAGAACCTCTGACTGTCAATAGGGAAATAGTTCCGTATCGATAGAAGAGGCTGTCGCTCGCCCTATCCGTCTTCATTACTCGTCCAGATTCCCAGAACTTGAAAAGCAAACAAACCAAATTTCATCATCGCACAATCAAAGTCGCAATTGCAATCTGAACCTAGTGGCTGTCGCGACGCTCCTTCTCCGCGGTGTCATCCTTGGGGGCAGGAAGCTCGACAGGCTCAGAGCTGACAGGGAAGCTCTTCATCTGTTGCGGAACAATTGTACTGCTCGCTACCCGTTGCGTACCGTAGTAGCCGTACGTCTGCTGCTGCTGTCGCAGGAGCTCTGACATGTCCTTAACACTTGAGATCGAGACGCGGCATTCCTGGCTTTCATGGCTTTCCTGGAGTTCCTCGCGCTTCTGTCGCCTGAGCTTGAGAATGTGGGCCACCAAGACGATCGAGATGCACAGTACCGCCAGGGAACCGAAGACGGATCCAAGAATGATCGCGGTGTTGTTGGACTCCGGAGGGCCTGTAGACAGGGGCTTGGTGCTATAAGGTTCGGTCGGAATTGGGGTGGGAGTGGTCGGGTCGTCGGTGATCGTCACGTACACAGTCTGCTGGCCAGGCACCGGAGTAGGTGCATCTGCGGGTACGGGTGTAAACGCTGGCTCATAAGAGCCACCGTCGTTGCTATGAGGGATCCTCGTTGTGAATGTGACTGTATTTCCCGTGAGCGGGGCAGCACCAAAGGGGGGATCAAGATTGGTGTCGATTGAGTCGGTTATTGCAGGCAGTGCTGGATCAACTGGAGCCGTGGAATAGGGGGGCGGCGAATAATCGTAAATCCCAAGGGAAAGAAACGGGGCCACGTTCGAGTCGGTGGGTATGGAGTGAACCGCATTCAATTTCGCCGTTGCGCGGCCGTGGGTGTAGCAAGAGTGCGTTGGGCCTACGCTCTCGCCGTCAAGGGAGTTGTGAGAGGGAGTTGAACTTTACGGCAAGTCAGCGTTCCCCGTCGTGTAGAAACACCCAGTACGACTTTGTTCTTACCAGGTTCGAGTGTGCGCGTTGGAAGTGGCATTGGTGGCCAAGCAGCCTGAAGCACAGGGGACATGATTGGTACACGAGGGCGTGGCAACAACCGAGTTGAGTAACTGGGGATTGTCGACGCTGTGGATGTCCTCATTGCGCACTCCTCCGACAGTAGCCACGATGTGAGATAGGTTGCTCATGTGTCGAGACTGGTTGAGAGAAGGCAGCTCAATGGGCTTTGCGACCACCGAAAACCATGCCAAGCCGACGTAGATGACGAGACAGAGAAACATGTTGAATGGTGGGGCCATTTTGACGCTGGAAAGAGAGAGAAAAGATCCAGAAGGAGGTTCCGAATCGACTGGAAGGATTATGAGCGACTTGGCAGGTTGCAGTCGACAGCGAAGAAGTCTTTTCTGACTCCCTTTTCGGTCACTGGACACTCGACATCAGAGACAGCGGATTGACGGTTGAAGCGATGAGTCAAGGGGATGAAGAGAAAAAGAGGCTGAAAGGTGCAGTTAGCAGGAGTTCAACTGAAGAAACGCATGGTAGCTCACTACAGATGGCGGGGTTGCAACAACTGCACGTACCAGCACTTTTCAGAGAAACCGGACGCTTCGGTACGGGCGATTGCACAGAATGTCGCCGTGCGTAGGTCGAGATGCTCTGCGGCAGCCAGAACTACGGTGGTGTCCGATGCGCAATGTGTTGTTACCAGGAACAGTATTCGTTGAAAGGAAGCCACAATCGGGACCTCTGAACTGAGCATCCACTCGTCAAGCTATGACTGTTCTTGGTGGGAGCTGTGTGTTCAACTTCATTCGATCCACTGGTGGGGTGTCAGGTCAGAAAGAAAATCGTCTTATGTTAAGTGCCTAATTAGGTACGTTGGCTCCTAGAAAGTGTCACCGACTCAGCGCACTTGAAAGCCATCTACACGTAATCTACACACATCAGGCTTTTACAGACCGGAGATTTTGAGGCCAAGAGTCAGGCAAAGCAGTTGTCTCGGTCAACAGTCTGGCATGAAGTTCAAGTGTTCACAGCTCACGTACAGTCACATCCGCTCACTTCCAAGTTTGCCTATGATCCTACTGTTTGCTGCTGTATCTGACACGTGCTCGTCCTTCTCCAGTTCCGATGCCGCATAACTTGAGGTAGCTTCAGACTCACTTGTACCACAGCGCCGTTTCTAAAGGGGCGAAATCGGTTCTGGGTGATTGTAAAAGGCTCAGGACCAGTGAGAAATTGGAAGAGTCAGCCAAACTCCTACGGGTAAGATTTCATCAATGAGAAGCCTCGAGCCAAGCTTGGCACTACAACCGTGTCGGCTTTTGAGCTGGATTGGCTCGACTCGGCACGAAAGTCCGGTGGTGTCCTTGTGGCTTACATGTATCGCTTCATGACCTACATGAGCATACTGCGTAATGGGACAGGTCTTGCATTTATTCTGAGCTGATTCGGTGTTTATTTGTGGAATACTTTGGTATTGAAATTACATTGATAACCACATAGCTATGAGCCTTTCCTAGATTTCTCATAAAAACGCTCTCAGTGAGCAAAACGGAAATCTAGCCTCTTGCTGCCCTCGTCCTTAGTCGTCCTAATGTAGTGATCTTTCTGTTCTGCAGTCATATTAATCCAGATCTTGTCTCTTGACTTGTTCCTCCACACATAGTAGCCCTTGACGAAAATGGTCATCACCACGTTCCATGCGACAATTCCTAAAAGGACCTTGTTTCCGCGACGATACAAAGGCTTGTCGTCTTCCCGGTAGATCTGCGACGCGATTACAGAGCTGGCCTGACAGATCATGTTGTACATAGCACTCCCGACTGTGCGAGTGCGCACTGAACCAGAGTTGCGAGAAACAAGTGACACTGTAGGAGAAATTAATAAAGTGTAGCAGACGGGGCCAGATGGCTACTTACCCATGATGGAGTGGATATAAGGGAAACCAATCAGCATTATGGTGACAGTGTCTGCTGTGTGTTAGTAACTTGCTACGGGTCCTGAAGTGATACATTCTGGAAAATTCCAAGGAATAAAGATCAGGGATCTGTAGCAGGAGAAGAGTGACACTGACACCAGGACCACGGGCTCGCATCACCGGGCAGCAACTCCAGAGCTAGCAGCAACGGCAAGCACCAGAACGAGTAGAACAGCGCAATGGCCATGCGATTGTTCATCTTCTCGGAAACCCTCGTCCAGAAGAGCAGCTGAATCAAGAAGAGCACATAGGCCGGGATTGTCAGCAGATTAGTCCTGAATGTATCAAAGCCATGATTGCGCAGGCTCAGTGTCAGGTAGGCATTGACAGGGTTCGTCGGGATCAGCAGCGTGAAGCTGATGAGATACATCGGCCAGAGGTCGTAGTCCATCAGGGATGCCCACAGGAGCTTCAAAGTTAGGCCTTGACGATTGTGCATACCCCCCTGCATACAAAGTTAGTTCTGAGCTTCCAAACATGCTGACTGACATACCTTGGCCGGGTCGTCACGCAATACGCGATTGACCATGATGATCTCTTCGCGCTCCGTAAACCATCCATCTTTTCCTCTGAACCAACTGGCGGTCTGCGTTGGGCTGGGAGGCAGGTAGAACCACGAGAGCACACCAATGATGGCAGTCAAGCCTCCTTCAAGCGCGAACAGCCTTTTACGTGTTAATAGTCTGCTGAGGGTCCCAAAGTGATGCGTTCTGGAACATTCCGAAACATGACGGACGGGGAAGCGAAAAGGGAAAAGAACAGTGCTTACCACCTCCAGCCCTCCCATCCCCCGAGGCTGCGCATGTGCAAAATACCAAAAGCCAAGAATGCCGCCACGATGAAAGTGGCGTGCGATGAGCAGTAGAAGTAACTCATGCGGACCGGCATCTCAGTGTTCTTGTAGAAATAGCTGAGATAAAGAATCGCGTCCGGGATGAATCCACCTTCGACAAGACCGAGCAAGGCGCGTGTGGCGTAAAAGGTCTTCTCTCCCGTGATCAAGGCTTGGCAGATGCCAATGACACTCCAAGTGACCATCTGAATAGGGATCCAAACATCAGGTCCAAGCTTCTTCGAGATCATCTGTGACGGTACTTCTGCAGAGAGGAAACAGAGGTAGAAGATCATCATGCCGTGGTTGTACTGGTTCGTCGAAAGTCCAAGGTCATGCAGCATATTGTCGGAGAGTGCTTGGGAGATGTTGCCTCGGTCGAGTTGTAGCGCTGAGACTATGTCAGAAAGTACTTATCTAAAAGAAGCGTATGTTGCTCACCGAAGAACATCAGGCAGACCCAAGAGCAGATACGATAGTCCAGTTTCCGGACGAGCTTCTTCTCCTCCTCCTCCGTCCACTGCGCTTTGGGATCGTACCGGTGTCGACCCTCATATTCCGGGATTGGCTCGTATGCCTCGAGAGAACCACCTCCTACGAATGCATCTCTGTCGTTGTACTCCGACTTCTTGATCTCCCTGGAAACATCGTCCGAGCTTGGATACTCAGAAGCGATCTTCGAGTCCGGGTCAACCGTGAATGTCGTGTGTTCAATGTCCAAATCACGGTCACTGTTGGCGTCGCGAGCCATATTGCCTTGATATTAAGGAATTAAGCTGGCAAAGATACAACTCGGCGCCATCCTTTTTATGCGACCTGCCATGGTTGCTGCCGTTACTACACGCCGCGAAGGCGAGAAATTTTCGAATGTTGCAATTCGAATCCTGTTCTCGCGTGCTCATGAGGCCCAGAAGCCCTCCGAACGACCCCTCAGACTTCCACGGAGATGCACATTTCATTCACCTAGCCCTGGTGTGGCTGCTACAAATTAGCATCATGGTTGAATGAACAACCACAATATGTCAGCCAAGGTGAACACAACGAATGGCAGGCCTTTTCTAATACAGCTCCGGACTGTTTGGGCGGAACTAGCAACAGATCTTAGGTAAATGGTTCAGACTCCCAAGTACTGCGATGGTCGTTTTGGTGTAGCACGCCATTAGCCAAGACTATGTTGCTATAGCCAACTGCCCCACAAGACTTCTTGACATCTCCGAACCATACACAAGCTTCGTGTTAGACTATTGTCAAGGATGCTTGGGTTGCTTGTGACGATGGGCGCGGCGTTCGATACTTGGCGACAGCCGGCGTTGTGTACCAAGCGACGTGGACGAGTCGCGAGGAACCGGAAGCCAAGAACGAGCTGAAGGGGCAATGGAATGCCTTTAAAAAGAATCCAGAAGCCATGGGGTTCTTCGGAACTGAAAGGTATCTGGGATTGGTTCAACAAAGCTCAGCCCAAGGACTCTGGTGTAGTTACGTGCATGTGTCGATATAGGGGAAGGGCCAGCGGAAGGGCTGTGTGTGACGGCTCCATGCTCGCTTTGAGAACTGTAGGCTTGACGCATTGACTCAAGTTTCGTGTCTCTCCAAGTTCAAGTCTCGCTGCTTCATGGGACACGGAAGGCTGGGCAGTCCTCGTCTCTGAGATGGTCGAGCTTTGCCATGGTCGACGGGCGATTAGCGACTTGTGCTGACACCGTCATCGAGGAGGATCAGAATTCAGAAGATACCCTACTCGTCAAATAGATGTCCGTAACATGCTCTCACAAATCCTAGCTGATATTTCTTGGTGTTGAATATGTGAATAACTCTTATTCTTTGGACATTGTAGGAAATCCCCAGTCACTCCTGAAGTCCACACTGACTGCAGTCAACGCCTTTGTGCCTGATCAAGTTGTGTAGCGAGGACGATAGTGGAGCACCTAGCCTCGCATGGAAATCAGGTTTCTCAAAAAATACACATCTCACGGCTGAAGCACGAGATTTCGCAATTGCTTTCGCACTTGTCAATTTGGATATGAAGTCTTGGGAGGTATTGTCGATCCTGGTGGTTGACAAGGCTGCCTCGTCATGAGGGAGAACCACAGACAGTTGGATCTGAACAACATTGGGTTAGGGTTAGGGGAGTGGTAATCCACATTGAGATGCGTATCCGAGCACTCTGTCGGTGGGTGCAGAAACTTGCTACGTGTGCGGAGCAGATCAGACGAATTGTTACCAAGTATAACTGTAACGCCGTCTTGGAGTAGCTATGGAGTTCAGTGTTGATCGCTATTACTATGTAAGTAGTGGGGTCTCTGGATTGGCCACACAGCCGATTCAGAGTGGATGGGACCCACCTGAATGACTGGGTCAGATGCTGCAATCCCAGACAGTCGCAGTGAGTCGTTGATTGACTTCTCGTGGCATCTGGCTGTCTGGGGCTGTCTGGGTGGGCATAAACCGGGTCGGCTGCGGCGTAGCCAACAGCCTACAAGCAACGCATGCGTGCGCGGTGCGAGTTGTCACGAAGCAAAGGGCACGCCTTAAGTCGGTCCCCTGCCCACGAACTGAGAAGGTGCAGGCAGGCCTCCTCGCTTCCTTCTCCAGCTTGCCAGCCTCGACTCGTGTCCCTTTCCTTTCTGCAAGATGCGCACCAGGCTGAGTGTTGGCGGGCAGATCGTGATACTGTCACTCTTTGTCGTGTTTGCGCTCTGGTATCGCGACACGTTGTCAGCAAGGTTTGAGCCGATACAGAGGCCATTCCCTGCCTCGGGTGAGTCGATAGTCTGTGTCCAGCCCGCTTGGCTGCTGTCCTGATCTGTTGGCTGACTGGGTGGACAAGGCGACGCCGCGCATACTACCCCGGCCTCTGTGGAGACACCAGTGAATAAATTGACACCCATCGAGGACACGGCTTCCAAGACGTTGGAGAACGTGGACGAAGTCGTCCGGGCCATTTTTGATCCTGCCGATGCGACCTTTCGGCGGCTCGAGTGCCCTGTGCCGCCACGCCCAGTCTTGGCACGCTATGAAACACTGAAGCCCGCAGCCAATACGCGTCGTAACACGGCTCTCAAGGTCTTCAAATATTACTTTGCCCTGGATGTGACCCAGGTTGTCGATCTCTTGCCCCGACTCATCGGAAGTATCGTGGAGGCGATCCGCTTCCTTGGGCCCGACGACTGCGTGCTCTCGATCGTCGGGGGCGACAGCGATGATGGCACCACTCTGGTGCTCGATGCGATCCGCCCTGAGCTCGACGCCCTGGGTATTGCCCGCTACTTCTTCGAAACCAGCAGCGTCGATCCCAACGAGGGCGAGGACCAACGTGTGGCTAGTTCGGCCAAGCTGAGGAACCTTGCATTGGAGCCCATGCTGCAGAACACCCGCCACTACTCGGAGGCCACGACCGTCATCTTTCTTAACGATGTCGCTATCTGCATGGAGGACATCCTCGAGCTAGCCTATCAGCGGAACCACCTGGGCGCTGACATGACATGCGCTATGGACTGGAACTATGTTGGACGAGATCTCACCGTCCACGACGTCTGGACCTCGCGGACCATGACGGGCGAATCCTTCTCCAAGACCCCGGAGGATAGGAGTTGGGACGAGACTTGGGATCTCTTCTGGAACAATCATGAGACAAAGAGTCGGTATAGCACCCGCCTGCCCTTTCAGGTTTTCAGCTGCTGGAGCGGCGCCGTCGCCGTTTCGGCGGAGCCTATTCTGTACGGGGACGTGTTGTTCAGGAGTAACCACCCAGGAGAGTGCTTCCAAGGGGAGCCGGAGCTATTCTGCAAAGATCTCTGGTACAAGGGCTGGGGCAAGATCGCTGTCGTGCCCAGTGTCAGTCTCGAGCACTCGGATGATGAGGGCAGGGCTCTCAAAGGTCTAAAAGGGTACACGTCGAAATGGGTTGGGCCGGATCAAGACAAAAATTCCAAAATAGGGTGGCAGCAAGATCCGCCGCAGCAGGTGAAATGCATGGAGGTCATGGAGAAGCCAGAATGGAGGCCCTGGGACGAGACTCTGGACACGTCGTGGTCGCGGAAAGCCAGGAGATCGAACCGCAAGCGCCAGAGATGCTGAGATCGAGGCAGACAACGGATCGAAGGCACCACGCAGCCATGTCACGCTCACTCTGTGCTTTCACCACCTGTGCAGCCAGTGAGCGATCCCCAACAGCCACATGGCGTCTTTGACAGACGCAACACAACCCAACACATACACCCGCGCAGGTCCTTCGAACGGCCGTCTACCAATCACGTGCGTGCAGGCTGCGAGAGACGATGTGGACTCCCGAATATAAACCCGTGATGGGTTGCTTTGGGATTGAAGTTAATTACATTCGACTTTCACGCCACTCCCGAGAAGTGTTGTCGAAGGGTGCTGATGACCAAGACCTACCAGACGGGGCCGGCGCGTTATGCGAAAGACTTGGACAAGGCCACCCCCTGTCAGTTGGGCAGCCCTGCGCGAGTCTTCAGCCTAGGCAAAAGACCACCACCGGGTTGGGCCACAACAACTCAAAGATAGGGCAGCCATTAACGAGAGCCTGATATCATTTGGAATTGCTCTCACTTCCTCGGATTGGAAGGTCACCTGGGCTTTTTGGGCCAATGGCTGGGACCAGCACCCGGCGCCCGGGTGCGAGGGCGGCACGGTTCCAGAAGCGTGCAGCAGAAAGTGCACCATCTCAGCCTTTAATATCCGACCTTGGAGGGCCATTTGTCGGGGCGCTGTTAGGCGCAACTTAATGTGCTGCTGCCATGAGTGGCTTTGACAAGCAAGTGCCAGCAAGGTGACAACTCGAAAAAGCACAGCACGCACCAAGCACAAGGGCGCACGCTCACACGGCTCGAACGCCGTCACCAATCCTCGCCGGGTCACAGCGCACGCCTCCTCGGCCCACCGACGGGCCTCATCTGCCGTCGGCAAGAACAAGTGAGGGCGTGAGGGTGAGGGTGAGGCAGTTTCCAGAAGCCGTGTGCCCTGTCACACCACTGCGCGACATTTTTACAGTCGGCGGCGTTACTGACTGCGTCACGCTCACCCTGGGGATCCACAGGCCCGGTAAGCTTTCCTTGGGCATCCATCTCCCGTGGCGGGCAGCCAGGGAATGGCCCTGATGACCAGCGCCCGCAACATGCTCGGCGTGTCAAACACCAGATCCCGCCCCTTGTGCCTCTCTTCCCCGTTCCGATTTATAAACGTCTGTTCCCCCCCTGGCTGCTCCCCCGGCGTCCCGCAACTGTTACGGATCCTTACTCCACGCTCTTTCGTCATTGGTCCTGAATCATGCTTGCTCTCCCCTCGTCAGTGCGATAGGACTTGATAGCAAAATGTCGTCTTACTACACGGAAAAGCACCACCACTCCAGAAGACGTGAGCTTCCGGTCGCAGGGACGGTGATGCGCCGGGTAGAAGTGAGGAGGCCATCACTGGAGAAGTCTCCACCGCCAGCTCCTGCGGCTCCCTCGGTCAAGGAACCCACTAAGGAATCCCCCAAGGAACCAAAGAAGGAGGAACCTAAAGAAGGACCCAAGGAAGCGTCCAAAGAGAAAGAGGTGGCATCGCCGCCGTCGCCGGAGTGGTCCAAGTGGGAACCGATCGAAGGGGCTGGCTGGGACGGCCACTGGAGGGCGAAGGCTACGGAGGATGGTGAGTGGCATATCTACATCAAGTAGAAAGACGCACACCGCTGACTTTGGAATCCAGGTGGATGGGTATATCAGTTCACCAAGGACGGCTCAACAATCTGGGAGCAAAAGCCCGTTGAGGCCGCCCCATCAGCCAAGTCGGAGTCGGCGTCAGTGTCGGCAGCCGCCTCGGCATCCCCAGCTGGTGAGCCAGTGCGATTTAAAGAGACCGCTGCTCCTGCTACTGCTGCTACTGCGATCCAACCCCCTGACCAGCCGCCACCGTCCGCCGACCATCAAACGGCTGGGAGCGGCTGCGCCTGCGCGTTTTGTTATTACAATGCTGCTGCTGCTTCACACTCGCTGCCTGACGTTGCCGCCCTAACAGTCAGTGGTAACAGAGACGCCAGCTACGGCCTCCACTACCAATACACCCAAGCAACAACAACAGAAAACCCTCCCGCCGCCGCCGAGCAAGGCCTCCTCGCCGCCGGCCAAACAGGCTACCCAGCCGCCGCCATCAACCCATCACAAGAAGGCGCCCACCGTCACAGTCCAGACGCTGCCTCCGCCGCCCGCTCCAGAGCCAGCAAAAAAAGTAGTCGCCACCACTCTCACCCTCCCCACAAATCCGCCCATCACCATCCCCATGGTTCCGACAAGGCCTCTCGTCATCCGAAGGAAATTGGCGACGTCGTGAGCGCCGAGAAGGAGAAGAAGTACGACCCAGTGAGGATTGTGGACAACTGGGTGTGGGAATGGGGTTATGGCGCTTGAATTTGTACGGTTGTCATACGAATGCGCTCGTTCCCGTCGGCTGAGGAGGGGAGCTTATGATATATGAGATGTGAGAATGCGCAGAGTGCCTTGTTTGGTTCAGGTTTCCGAGCCGATTACACTATCCTGCTCTCAAAATCCGAGAAAGCTTCTGTGTTACGTGATGTCAGGCCAGCCAAACAGATTCTCATCGTTTGTTCACTCTATTTGGACATCCGCGACCGCCATTTCGCAAACTGTTCACGATATACAATCTTGGTCATTTGGGCAGCACACGGTCCCTTCTGTGTAACGACCTCATCGAGCCCTGCCGGCCCTGTCAACTTTCTTTGTTTACATTACCCACCTGGGTCGCATGTCATAATTCGAACCAAACGATGATCCTGGTCCTTTCCGTTCCGTCCAAATGCCGCGCCGGATTTCCCGTTTCCCAGACGGTAGAGCCAGCCCCTGGGCAACAAAAGTCCGCCAAACCGACTCGATCCCTTTTCAGAACGCGGCGTCGCGGCCGAAGAACACGCTCTACTGCCTCCTCGGCTCCTCAAATAGAACAGCAATGCAGGATGATAGAGGGTCACAATGGTCTCCGTGGCTTTCGGTCTCTTTCTTTTTGTCGGGAGCTCCATGGTCAGATCACTGACTGTTCGGTCATGTGTCTCGGCGAACCAGGCCAATTTCTGCTTTGCTTAATTCCAATCCTTCTTTGGGAACATTTTACGAGCAAAATTTACAATGAATCGTCGATACACGAATATCGCAACCTACTACCATTCTGTAGAGCCTCCCCTTTCGTCCTCGACTGCTTCCAATTCCGCCGGTACCCCAAAGCATGTTGGACATCAGGCTCGGGAGGCCAGCTTGTCTGAGACAGCATTCGCGAGCCGCACAGTGAGCTCAAATCGTGCTTTTGAGGCTATCACCATCAAAGACCACGTAGCACCCCTCGCTCTCGCCCCGACGCCGGTCATCTTTTCGACACAGACAAGGTCAAGTTCGACTAGCTCGAGAATAATAGGTTCTTCTCCAGGCATGTTCGCTCTGGAGATTCCGTCCACTCTAAGTCCAATCAAGAATGAAGTTACCTCTTTGCAGCAGTCGACCGAAGCAACTATGGTACCTTCCTCCACTACCCCTGCAGGCACTGGGAACACCATTCATCGGTCTCTCTCCTCTGTTACCTCAGAGACAACAACAAGACAGACCTCAACGGCATCCGCAACTAATATCGGATCAGCTCGAACGACTGGTATAATTATTGGCAGTGTTCTGGGCGGACTAGCCGTGCTCCTGATAGTCATCCTGGCATTCATCTACGTAGCCTGGCGCAGGCGGCGCAGGAGGCGAGACCAGACTGACGGAGGAGAAGACCCAACCCAGGAGCAACCCAACGGAGCCACGGGCGGAGCAGGCAACAACACCAACAGCAACAAGAACAACGAGGAGCGAAAGCGATCGACAGAGAGCCCAATGGCCCTGCCCATACAGGGCGCCAAAACACCTAGGACCCTCGACATATCGCCCATTACCCCCATAACGCCTCACCTGAGCCGCTGGACCTCAGAGAAGGCAGACATCCCCTTGCCAGGCGGCCACCCCGCCATCATCGACACCCGGCCGCACCTGCGGCACCTGCGGCACCTGCGGCACCTGCGGCACCTGCGGCACCACCCCCTTTTCGCAAGCACGCATTACGACCACAACGATGACAACGACGAGGCGGAGGGCAGGCACGGGCAGGAGCTCGCCCCCCAACCCGGCGACGTCTCCCCGTGCTCCTCCCTCTCTGCCTCTCCCTCGCCCCCTTCACCCGAGCCCCCAGACCCTGGCGCCGCCGTCGCCGAGTCCGAGGCGCAGGCGCTCGGCGCCTTCCTCTTCTTCGACAGCCCATCCTCGCGGTCGAGCAGGCGGCCCTCGACGCGAGACAGCTCGGTGCCCTGCACGGCCCTGAGCGTTCCTCCCCTCTGCCGCCGGCCGCCGCCGCGCCGCCGGCACACGAGGGCCGGTGAGCAGCGCGGCGCGGCGAGGTCGAGGAGGGGCTCGGAGTCCTCTGTGGGCTGTGGTGGAGGTGCTGGCGACTTCAGCGGTGTTGGTGTGGCGAGATCCGCTCGGCCGCCCACGCCGCCTCCGCCGCTGCCCGTGAGGAGTGCCGCGAGGAGCAAGAGCTTGCATGATGTTGAGCGTCCGGCGGCTTGGATCTGATGGCTCCGGTGGATGAAGGGGGAGACGATGAAACACGGTGTTTCATGAGACATGCTGTTTGGTGCACTGACAGTTAATCTGTTTGGCTCCTGGTGATCGACGCTCTGGCCGGAGATATACCGATGCCGTTGTTCTGGCATAGGAGCGATGGACACCAATTTGCGGTGGTAGTCATCCTGAAGATCTCAGAGACCTCATCCAACTTGTCATGGCGATCTAGGCGGATTCTTAACGGTTCTCTTCTATAGCAAATATTGGGTATTATCTATGATTACGCTGAATTCATTCAAGCATTACTTGGGGGTGGTTGTCTGTATGCAGTCCACCACATCGCAACCACCCCGACGAAAACTCATTGCTCTGCCGGCCGCGGCGGCAGGGGATCATTCGCCTCGTTCCACCTCCCCCGCGGAATCACGCCTGGCCCGCCAACTGCAACCGCCTCGATCGACAGCAGAACAGCGTCCAGCGGCTCGGACGATTCCGCATGAGATATTGCCATATCGGTCGAGTCTCCACGCCCCCCGACAGCTTCAGCTTCCCCGCCAGGCGCCCGCGTCGTGTGCTCGTTTGCAGGGGGCGAGTATGACGGCGCAGAGCCGTCAAACGTGGCCGTGTCCCGCGCGGCGGTGGCCGCCACGCCGGGCTGTGGCATCCTCTGCTCATCACCGGTACTTGGTTCCTCGCCGCGCGGTGCGTACGGCGGTGGCATCGTCGCCATCTCGATGTCGTGTGGCTGCCCCACCATGACAGTCGAGCCGACCAAGCCGTCCGTCTCTTCCAGCTGCTTCGCGGCTCGGGGCCTCAGCCGGGTCGGCCCCAGCGTTCCTGTTTCGCGGGGCACCAGGAACACGTCCAGAGCCGAGAGCTGGGCGCCAACGCGGGCCATTGCAAGGGCGTCGAGTGTCTCTGTCCACACTCGGCTGCGGTAGATGTAGACGAGGAGGATGATAATGCCAACAACCTGCAAGCCGACGAGGATGGACACGGTGGCGATTGCAGCCATGCTAAGCACGGGTACAGACATTCGGTCGGCAACTTCTTTCGTGCCGTGTATGTAGTCATATCTGGTCAGCTGGGACAGTAAGGCGTTATTCGCAAAGAAGGTCGCTGTGTTGAGTGTGGCTCTGGCCTGCTGCCGGGATTTGAATCGTCCCATCATGTACCGGGCAAAACTTGAAAGAGACTGTCCAGGCGACCAATATGTCCACGGGTCCTCGTACTCGTAGCCTTCACAATAAAAATCAGCGTTAAAGTTGTCGACGTTTCCAAGGGGGCGGTTTAGACAGAGTATTGTCAACGCAGCACCCCTTGTCATGTTCGTGGTTTCCACATCTGACATGACTTTCTTGAGCAGGTCGAACCAGCTATCGTTGCCGAAGATTGCCATTGTTGCCGTCTTCAGAGGCCCGAGATAATGCGTGGTTGGATCATCCCATGGCGAGCTGTCAGACGTTTCTTCGAAGCGTGAGGGGGGAGGAATTTCGAAGCCTGCGGGCATCTCGTCTAGAAGGCGACTCGGCACGCCATTCGTGCTGGCACTTCCTATCTCGAAATAACTCATCAGAGAGTCGGCCTGACAATGGAAGGAAAGGCCGTCATTGGTCCCCAAATTCCCGCAAGCCGAGTTGCCGCATCCCCATTGTGACGAGTTGTCGTAGAGGCCAACGTAGAGGTGCTCGGTGAAGTTGATAGGTTTCCATGGAGACGCGTCGGCAGCCTCCCAAGGGTCTCTTTCGAGCGGAGGATAGCATACATTGAGGCTGAATTCTTCTGGGATCGTCAGACTCATGTTCCAACCGCGTGCGGCAGTGGGCAACGGCCCGCTATCTGTAGAACGAATGCACTGCTCCTCAACCTCTTGCATAGAAACCGTCTCGCATCTTGTGCCGCTTTTCAAGCCAAGGGTATAAGCCCCCAGATCGTTTTTCTTATATGTTCCTATCGACGAGCCGGCTCTCAAGGTTGAGGCGAGCATCAGAGCTGAGCCGTTGGAATTGTAATCGTCTCTGTACCAGTTGCCGTCGTCGGCCTCCCAGAAGTTGCTGAGTCTGCTCTGCTCTATATTGTACGGGCCATAGCTGAAACCGCAAGTGCTATCCGACTTGTTGTCGTTACACACTGGCCACAGACTCGTCTCAATCCCCCCCGTAGTCGTTCGCAGGCTTTCGCGCGTCGCGGTGATCACCTGGGTCTGAACCCCCGTGTCTGTCCTCTTGAGGGCAGACGGGTTTGCGTTTATACCGAGAGTATCATCCACGCCGTACCCCGCCGGCCAGTGTGATGAGACAAGCACGTTGTCGTAGACCACAAGACCCGATCGAATGGGCGGCAAGACAATTGCCATGAACAGCAACAAGGACCCGAGGCGTAGCAGTGCCGATGAACCGACACGTGACACAACTCTAGAGGGGTCGTACCAGCCGCGGTCAGCCAGTGCAAAAAGCTGGAGGGCGCTGAGCTTCTGGCCCGGCCGACGACGCTGCGAGAAGACGACAGCTGCACGAGCCAGCAGGGCGCTCAATATAGGCAGCGAAAGGACAACGGCAAGCGAGTTAAGCACATGGATGGCAATGACCCATCCAGGCTGGATGTACCGCCGTGAATCCCACTCATCCTCACGGATGATGAATGATGGCTCCCTTGCAATCTTGCAGGTCAAGGCCCACGGTACGATCAGCAGGGCGAGATAGAAGACTCCGAGCACAAAAGGAAAGCGTGGTTGCTTCAGGAGGATTTGGTCCACGCGCTCCCGTGCCTGAGCGCGACGCTCTGCGTCAGGCGATGGTTGTGGTCGGATAGCGGTCATAATGTTGTTGGGTGACCAGGTAGAGAGAGCCCCGTCAACAGGTAAACAAACGGTCAAGAGTAACGACAGACTGTGACACGATCAAGAGCACGGGGACCCAAGGAGGGAGGCCCCATGGGTTTTGGTGATCTTTCATTTTGGACTTCATTTTATTAGTTCCCGATGTCAAGTCTCGGCATGCTGTAGCTGACTTGAGAAATCCGCCATGGAAGCTTGGCCGTCCAGATGAGGAGTGGTGAGAATGCAAGCAGGCTCCTGCAGCCAGGGCCCAAGGTCGCCATGTTCGCCGTCTGCTGCAGTGGCCGTGGGGCGCCCGTGCTGGGCCTATGGCAGTTCGGGCTGGTGAGCCGTTTCGGCCCATATGGGTTAGCAGCCCCGAAGAGCCTTGACAGGACCAGAGGATCAATTGGCTCTCCAGCAAGTCAGCAGGCTCTGAACCGCCCACCCTGCCGCCTTGTCACCTCACCTGCCCCGTTTGTCGGGGCCTGGGAGCCTAAAATGCCACCTCCTTGAATCCTTCAACCAGCCTTTGCTGCAGCGACGCGGAACACAGCCTGCCAGGCCTGCATGCAGACGAAGGCGAAGCAACATGACAACGAAGCGATGCCTTCGCAATTGGCACATGGCCGGCTCACCTCGCCCCCAACCATCAAAGTAATGGCGCTCACTACAAAGACGGGCGGAAGGGTGGTCTGACCGGACTCGCGGGGGGGGGGTGTTCTCACAGCGAGTCTGGCCATGATGCGACCACCGAGACGACTGATGCTGAAGCGCTGGAACTGGGTGGCAGGAACAGCTGCTGTGTACGCAGCCGTCGACGAGCACACAGGAGCCGACAATCTAAATATACGCGCCTGCCCCTGTCCGCTGTGATTCTGCCCTCTTGGCTTTTTCGGGTGGGGCCTTGAGGTGATGTGTCCACGGTCTGCAGCATGTGCTTATGCCTGTCCAACATTAATGCATCGCTCCGTACTGAATTAAGCTGCACCCTCCCTCATCAGCAGGACGTGCAATGGGTAAACCCTTAGCCACACCGAGAAAGGGGAGGCAACGCGTCACATGTTAGAAAAGCCAGCGTCCTCTGGACCCCTTAATCAATTCTCGCCGGGAAAATCCAGTCTCGGCCGACTTAGAACCCCATCGCCCACTTCCCGAGGCCACCGAACAGTGTAAGACCATTGGTCAGGCTCAGCCCTACGGGCTCCCACTCCCTAAATCGGCGTCACCCTGAGCTTCGACGGTGACAAGAACTCGCCAGCGCGTCCTTGCAGAGCCCATGTCACATCTGGGCCTGGGCTGGACCTGTGCACATTTTGAGTTTTCAACATAATACTCATTCTTGCTAAGAAGCCTGGAAGTTCCGAAGACTGAATTGAAACAGGGATCAACGTCCGCAGATTCCTACCAATGAATCTTGTTGATGTCTCATGGCGCTCCTCAAGATGCCATCCAAGCCTGTCACATCTTGTCCACCGGGAAATTGAGTCAGTATGTCGATCCGCAGGCTTCCGTAGCCCTCACGTTCTGGCCACCGGATCGGTGGGCGGACCACCCAGATCGATCTTCCCATCTCCATGGCAGAGCGGGCCCCAGCAAGCCAGCACCTCGGCCCTGGACATCTGGAAGGCGTGGTATCCCAGACAAACCGGGAATCGCATCACTCGCCGACGCCGAACGTGCACAACTTTGGGAGGCCAGACGCCACATCGGCCCCAGTGCCGCGTCCTGCGCAGTCGTGGTGATTCCGCAGTACTCGTCCTGGCAGGCCGTCTTCTACGTGAGCTCCTCATTAAGCGCATAGGGGGCGATACTGGAGTGATGAGGGCGCAGTCTATGAGGGTATCCCGAGCTAAATTGGTACACTGGCATACGTATATCCTGGTAACATGCTGGTCGACAGCGTGCCAAAGTAATCGAGTAGGTGGGAGTGAATTTTCTGCGTGCTGGGATTCATCGGGGGCATCGACGCTTATAGAATAGTCTTCGCGGAATTCCCTATCGACTTCAACGTCACTTGTAGATACATATAAGGGCACAGAGACTATCACCTCTCCATTCGGCTATTCCAATCATCCCTCATTCAAAACACCATCATCTCATTATCAAGGCCAGGCATAGAAACGGAGCCCCGCCTCACGAAAAAGAGCCCACTCTCATCACACCACAGTCGCTCATTTTATGAACCATCGTCCCACGACTTAGCTCGAAGCCCACCCTCCAGAAAAGAACAATGAAGTCCATCGCTACCACAACCACCACCCTGCTGGCCCTGGCCTCCAGCGCCGCCGCAAACACATGGACCCTCTACTGCGGCGACTCGTGCAGCGACGGCACGGCCATCACCACGGGGGCCAACTTCACGGGGTCGGCGTGCACAAACCTGACCTCCGAGTACGAGTACTGCTACTTCTCCGCCGACAAGGCATGGTACTACGGCGTAGTCTTCCAGAACGCCGACTGCGTTGTCAGCAGCGACGCTCCCAGGATGAAGATCCAGCCCGGCGAGTGCACGGATTCCGGCGCGTTCGAGTCCTACCTGGTTGTGGTGGATGTGTAGTGAGGAAACTCGGCCAGGCGGGTTGGGGGAGGGGAGTCAGAAGCAAAATGAGAAGGGACGCGTACTTCTCGGTGGAGTGTCCAGGGTGGCTGGTGGGCTCTTATGATTCATTTCCGATTAGACTTGCAGTTGTGGGAAGCGTGTTAAACTTGGATTTGCCCTGTCTGTGGCTTGTTTATCTGGCCAGGATCAAGGCAGTGTTGAGCTCGCAAGGTCTAGAGTTGTACAATATTCTTTCTGGAAAATTCGTTCAGATGGTTGAGACTTATCCTAGCACTGTCGACGAGTTGTCAGAAACTGTGATGAAATTGTTCAAAGGTTGAATTACCTATCTACTACTCCTGCTCGAATTTCCCTACAAAGGTGAATAAAAGTCCGTATTTTCCTCAATTACTACCCACCAGCTCGGTGCCTAAGACGCTGCTAGATTTCCTGATCCACAGACCCTAACGATTTCGGCCCGGCAGAGCGTCTTAGAACCCCATTTCGCACCATCGGGTCAAGCAGCTCTTCCCTCTTTTCCTAGTTCTTGGGTGAGATGACCTTGTAAGACAGCCAGGGGTTTCCGTACAAGCTGGTATCGCAGGGGCCGGGGCTGTTGGACTGTGCGAAGTCATTACCCTCATCCGGCGACCATGTGCAATCGTCGGTCGTGTAGAAAGCAACTTCATGGCAAGGAAGCAGTACTGTCAGTCGGCCGCTCTTCCTCCTCACCGCTGAGTTTCAGAATCCAGAGTGTCTCTCCAACTTACTAGAATAACCGGACTCAAGGTACGAGTATGAGACAGTCGTGTACCCCATAGAAAAGGGGATGCACAGGTCTAGAGCCAGGGGCCCAACGCCGATGGTGACAGTCGGCTCATCTCCGGCGCAGTTCGTGGTGTTGTAGTCGAAGACCTCGAGTATGGCAACGTCGCCATCGAACCCGAACAGACTGTTCTGGATGATGCCGGCGCTCGCAAGGGCCAGGGAGGTGGCGAAGGAGAAGAGCGTGGTGGACTGCATTTTGATACAAGTATGAATGCGTTGGATGGTCTGTTTCGGCTGTTGCGGGTGAGGGAGTGAGCGTGTTGGCAATTCTCTGAATAATAGTAGATAGAGACCCAGGCAGGACGTATTTATATAGAAGTGCTCTTCGGTTGACATGCTCGTATTTTCAAGACATTATTCACACATGGTCATGTCCGACGCTTTGCTTAGCGTTCTGGCGGATCGAAACCCAGCGGGCGGGTCTCGGAATCCTTCCACAGACTCCCAGTTGACACTTGCGGAGAGTACGTCCGTCCACAGGCACAAGGCTAGACTGTGTAAGACGGTCGTGGAGCCCCAATATTCTCGGTAGCTGAGCCGGGAGCCTCCATTGCTCGAGAGGCAAGATCAGCATAAGCTCATGCTTGATGTGCTCAGAGTACTCAAAGTCCAAACCCACAGCCCCACGCATCGCTGGTACCGGTCAAGCCGTATCGCATCATGATGCTCCAAATGCTGTTGCCTGGATGCCGTCCACCGCAATACGAGGCCAACGAGCATACACACAGCTATGGAAAGATTCCGTCATTGAGACATGTCAGAAGATTGTTCGTCAATTGACGCATTGGAAAGGCACTAATGTCAGCTTCCCCTTTTATTTTGGAGGAAGGGCATTTAGTCGACAAGAAGGCAGTATTGACACCAGCTGAGCTCCGACTTCCAAGAGAATCTACCATTGTGGAGGATTGCATAGCTAACACAAAGAGAAATTGTATGCATGTCCGCTAAGTTGATTATGACGGCATTGCGGTAGGTTGGCAATGAGAATCCGCCTCAATGTCAGGTGGTAGACATGAGGTGAAGGGGAGCCTAGAGAGGCCATGCCAGTGACCGCTGTCTGGGTACTTAGCGCCTCGGCCCGGAAAATCCTGTAGCGCCGCCGTCCCCAGACCCGCCCGTCTCTGCTTGCAGCATCGCATCTCAGCCTCCAGCGGCTGCGAGCGCGCCTCCCCAAGCTTTGCGACGCGGCAAGCTCCCACCCCGAATTCGAGTCCCACCACCGAGACAGCCCGCACGACTCCCCTCAGCCAACCCCCGGAACAAGAAGACACGGCGCGACCATGACGTCCACAATCGGGATCCCAATCAAGCTCCTCAACGAGGCCCAGGGTCATATCATCACCCTGGAGCTCGACTCGGGCACCACATACCGCGGCAAGCTGATCGAAGGTAGGCTCCCACCCACCCACGTCCTGCCCTACCCTCGTCCCCGTCCCTCTCGTCACCTCGCAGCGCATGCTAACAGGCTCCCGCCCCCTCGCAGCCGAGGACAACATGAACATCCAGCTCAAAGACATCACCGTGACGGCGCGCGACGGCCGTGTTAGTCATTTGGAACAGGTCTACATCCGCGGCAGCCACGTGCGCTTTTTCATCGTGCCAGACATGTTGCGGTATGCCAACACCCTCGGAACCCCCCGTAACAGCTCCGGAAGAGAACCACAGCGACAAGGAGTCCCGGTAACTAACGTATCTGCCCGCGTATCTAGGAATGCGCCAATGTTCAAGAGCCGAAACGCCCGCGGCCGTGGTGTCGGTCTGGCGAGAGGCCGTGCGACGGTCAGCAGGGCTAGGGCGAGTGGCCGTGGTGGCAGGTAGAAGACGGATTCCTTTCGGTCTCATCACTCGAGGTGGTGGTTGGAGGCAACGAAGGCGAGCACAGCCACGGGCGTCCAAAACGAGAACGGCGCTTCGAGGTCGAAGAACGGCCAGGACGGGGCCGACCTGGACGACAAAAAGATTCACGACCGATGCGAAAGAAAGACTCACTGGGAAGAGGTCTCCTGGTCAGGGAGAGGATGTCAGGAGCATCTCGATGGCGTTGGATTATCAATGGCTTAGACGTTTGAGACTGGGCAGCGGGCGCTTACACGGGCGGACAGAGGAGGGAGATACCGTGGAGGATGTCGAAAAGGCTCGTGTTGGAAGAAATGCGTCCGTACGTATAGCCAACGTCCAAAATATCAGTCAGCGCTGACAGGAAATCACACAAAAAGTCGGGCGGCGCTTTACATGCTCATTACTCAAGCGCTTCAGATACCAGGAGAAGAAATGTCTCTTCTGGCCATTTACTCATACTTCTATTGCACATATAAGATATACAGTGGTGACGTCCTCACCCAGCCGGGGTTGGGCAATTACTTTAGCCTCGCCAATGCCTCCTCGGCCCTCTTTACAAGCTCCCTGGCCCGTCTGAGCTCGGCGAGCAAGGCATCTTCGTTGGCCCTACTGCCGTCCCGTACGGCCTTGTCGAGAGCCTCGCCGACGCTGATCTCGACCGCCCTCACGGCCTTGCGACCTTCCTCCCTCACCTCGCTCTGCCAGTACTCCCTCGCCGTTTCCCACTTCTTCTGCAGGCGGCGCAGGCTCCACACGATGCCCAGGGCAGCCACCGCCCCGGACTCGGACGCCCCGAAGGTGGACAGGTACATGAGCGCACCGAGGGAGGTGGTGAGCGTCGAGAAGCCGGCCGACTGGACAACGAGCCTCTGCGCGAGGGCCTGCAGGGCCGGCACCGTCTCGGACTGTAGGTAGTTGCGAGTAAACGTGATGTGAGCCGGCCACTTGGTACCAGACGGACCGTCCCTCGCAGTTGTCAATTCGGGCGTTGGGTCTGCTGCCGTCCCAGCTGGCTTCGCGGCCGGAGCCAGCGTCGGTAGCGAGTAGGGCGTCTTGCTGCGGGCGTCTTGGCCGAAAACGCCGGATCCCTCGATCTTGCCGGCGAGGAAGATGACGTTCCGCTCCGCGCCCGGCAGGAACCTCTGTGAGAGCATCCCGGACGACAGCACGCCGACGTCGTCGACGCGCCAGAAGAGCTTCCACCAGTTCAGCTTACTCCACCGCCTGCCCGTGAATGCCTTGTCCAGCTGCTCCTGCAGCTCCGCATGGGACTTCTCGGCCCATTCTGCCAGCGCTGCGTTTAGCGTGGGGACGGCGGTGGATGTCTGGGTCGAGAGTGTCGAGGACAATCTGCGGGCTTCCTCGTGCTGTATTGCGGCGTTGGTACTCAACAGGATAGACGCAATCGACTCTCGTACGGCATCTTTTGTGACCCCTTCTCCCCCCGTCGTAACCCCGAACTTCAGCCAGGTCGTAATAGAAGGCATGTTGCTCTTGAACCATAACTTCTCATACTCGAAACCTCTGTCTACGCTTTGGCGCAGCGCATCCAAGCCCTGGGAGGCTGTCGTGACGTCGATCGTCGCGAAAGGTAAAGCCGACGGGTCTTCTGGCTGATATCCGGGCGTGTTGACCGCAGCGGCTATCGCACCCTTTCCAGAGAGCAGGGGGAGGTTGGCCAGCGAGGCGGCTCCCAGTATCCCGTCCGTGACGAGCAAAGCTTTGTGTACCGGTGTCGTGACAGGGGTGTATCTCCCGGTGTTGGAGGTGGGAATGTCCACTGTTGGCACCAACGCCGTCTCCTCAAAGTTCTGGAACGCACCTCCGGTCGAGTCGGCGAGCGGGTTGGTCTCTGTAAGCAGTATCTCGAGATTCCTGCCATTGAGCCCCGGCGAGGAGACGTTCATCTCCCTCAACAGACCGCCTCTCGCGTACGTCATCGTTCCCTCGCCATTCCCCCTAGAACCGCCTTCGTGGTCTGCGCCGACACGAACGATCAGCGGTTGTCTGGCGTCGTGGCTCATCAATTCCCTCTCCCAATCCTGCTCCGGCGAAAGCGGGTCTGCGAGCAGCAGCCGCAGTACCTCCTTGGCCGTCTGTCCCGACTCGGATCCATTCGTCAGGCCGAGGATGGCGACTCTGACGGTCTCTTCGCCGGCGTCTTGGCGCAGCGCGTTGAGGGCCAATTGAACGCGCGACAGGTTCACGTAATTGGTGGCATGCTTCTGGAGCTCCTGGAGGGCATCTTGGAGGTCTTTTCGCGGGTTCGAAGACGGGGCGGTGGCGGTGGTGGACTGATTCCGACGCGTCGCCAGAGATTTGCGCCGCGATCTTCGGGGCGCCGACGGGTTGGGACGGGACGCCAGGGAACAGAACAAGCAGACGGTGGACGTTGGCTTCGCGGCAACCCTGTGCAATGAGGTTGGACGGCAGCCTGCTACAGACCGCAGGCTCAGTCGTGGTGGCATTCTCGCGCCGTATGAGACCTTGGGTTGGCGCACCGAGGGAGTTAAAGCTTGAACTGGAGCTGGAGCTGGAGCTGGAGCTCGGGGCAAATACTGTGTAGGCAGGCAGGCAGGCGGGCGGGCGGGCAAAGCTTCCAGAAGGGCTAGGATCCGGAGTGTTGGGTTGGGGGTGGGTTTTAGCGAGGCACTTTCTCCGCCGATCATCCCGCCGCCCAGCGTCACCCATGTCCTCTCCCCATCATCACTTGTCCACTTAGACCCGGCCCCACGCCGACCGACCTCAACTCAACCTCTACCGAACCTTAACCTCAGCACACGACCATATCTTTACTTCTTCCCTGGGCCTCCTCCCATAGGTTCAGCAGCAGCAGTTCTCGATTACGTTGCACTGCATTCAGTCACCACCCGCAAGACGAAGGCCCGCCCTCACAACAAGCCACCATGTCATCGACCGCCCACCGCCGCCTGCTGCAGGAATACCGCATGCTCACCAAGAACCCGCCCGACGGCATCACAGCCGGCCCCGTCTCCGAGGATGACCTTCTGCACTGGGAGGCCATGATCCAAGGGCCAGAAGGGACCCCCTTCGAGGGTGGCGTGTTCCCAGCAGAGCTCAAGTTCCCGCAGGACTACCCCCTGGCCCCGCCGACGATGAAGTTCCTGGGCGAGATATGGCACCCAAATAGTACGTATAGGACAGGAGTTGTCCCTCTTTCGCTTTTCTATTATCCTGCCCGCTTGCCTGTTTGGATACGCGCAGATATGCTGACACCGTGGCCTAGTCTACCCGAGCGGCCTGGTATGCATCTCCATCCTCCACCCGGCCGGCGACGACCCCAACCACTACGAGCACGCCTCGGAGCGCTGGTCGCCCATCCAGTCCGTCGAGAAGATCCTGCTGTCCGTCATGAACCTCCTCGCCGAGCCCAACGACGAGAGCCCCGCCAACGTCGACGCCGCCAAGATGTGGCGCGACCACCGCCAGGAGTACGACAGGAGGGTCAAGGAGAGCGTCAGGCAGTCGCTGGGGTTGTGATTGCCGTCTGTCGCACGTGGGGGACATCGTCAATTCCGGCCCCCTGGGAAGGGGGCCGTATTCCGTGTGGCCCGTTTGAAGAGTAGACCGCCATCAATAACGTGACCGGATACTTCTGGGGCCGTCATACTCCGGTCGAATCTGGTAGCCCTTCATTGAAGAGAGGCATTTATAAGCCGCGTCAAGCGCGGTTTTGGTGGGGTACATGGCGCCGCAGAGAGCGAGTCGGCCAGGTGTATGGATTAAGCGCCTGGTGGTGTCATAGCGTGGAGTTTTACGGGACAAGGCGCCGACGTTAAAGGCAGTTCAGGGGTGATCCATTTGTGTATTCTCCGAAATAGAGGTGCGTCAGGAACAGTTTTGTAGATATCTTTGAGTTTATCACGTGTCTTGTCTACTGTTCGTGAAAATACTGCCGTTCGGTAAAGTCTCCGGGGTTTTTGATGGCCATGGTGAAATAAGTAACGATAGGTCGGGAAACAGAAGCACAATATCAGTAAGGCATATGATTTCGCTGATCTGAATATCCTAAGTGCATCTGCGAGGAAATGTCGCTCGCAGATCACCACTGCGTCATCCAAAACCAGGGGGTCGTGTCTAAGGTTGGCAAGCCGAATGAACATGAGTGGC
The DNA here is from genome assembly GCA_038088545.1 of Diaporthe humulicola. Classification (NCBI taxonomy): domain Eukaryota; kingdom Fungi; phylum Ascomycota; class Sordariomycetes; order Diaporthales; family Diaporthaceae; genus Diaporthe; species Diaporthe humulicola. The sequence continues at coordinate 110,932 of JBBWSL010000008.1, forward strand.
ATGTCGACTTCTCCCAACCCGGCTTGGCTACAGCTTCTACATCTGGCTGTTCGGCATACCCACGTACCAAGGAACAAGCCATACTTAACCAACCTACCTCATGCTAGCCACGGATTTGACAGACAAGCCGGCGCATTATCATGGCGAGGCGAACATGACACTAGGGAATGGACTTTATTCAGAGCAACAGTCTAGCAGGAAACTCCAAGGCGCCTTTCGCTCGCTTTTGAATTACCCCCATTTCAAACGAATCAAAGCCAGTCGAGACATCTCTATCGAGGGTTCTGTATGGGGAAGTCAGGCGACGATACCCTCCGAGTGCCAGCTAAAGCAGGGGCGGACGCGTCAGTTATTTAGCGGCCAAGGCACGGGATCTCGAGGTTGGGCGGCTGGCGCGGCGGCCGTCGACTCACTTCCGTGGTGTGCAGGATATCTCAGTCCTTGGCTATGCTCAGACTCCTCGGCGCTCGTGGGTGTCTCGCTTCTCCACATGCTCGCAGTGTGTCCTTGTTGCTGCGTCCTCGCCGGGGGACCCTCAATGACGAACACGTCGCTCTCAGGCGTTCTCCTCCCGTGGTCAGCTGGCGATATCCTGTCGCCGTCCTCGTCGTCCTCCTGGACCGTAACCGCCACACCGACGCCCCAGCCGTTCCTGCCCGCACGTGTCGACGTCCGGGATGTCAGCGTCGTCTCTTGCGACCAATAGCCGCCGCCGCCCTTGCCGCCACCTCCTCCGAAGCCGGGCTCCAGGTCCGTGAGCTTGATACTGCTGCCTGGGCCGTAGCCCGGCATGCCCCCAGACCGCCGTGTGCTGGACCGCGCTGCGGCTCCGCCCCTGGATCCCCCAGTGGCGCCGAGGCTGCCGCTCTGGCCCGTGAATTGCAGACCGCGGCTCCGCTCTGTGGACTCAAAACCCTTGAGGCGCATCTTGCGGAGGAGGGGTCGGATAGTGACAAGGCTCGAGGCAACTATGGCCACGCCTGGTTCGACGAGGGTCCAGACCATCGCGTCGGTTCCGGCAACTAGAGGTTTGTCAGCAAGGCAATTGCATTTCGACGTGAACAAAAAGAGAGCCGCGGAAAATTCTTACACAGTATATCGGACGTGTCCGTCAGGTCAGAGAGGAACTTCAGCCTGATCAGGGTCGCAATGGATGCGCTAGACGTGCACAAGTCAGCCTTGGTGTGTCCCAAGCACCACATTAATGTAGTGTAAAGCCGGAGTAACCTACAAGATACCCAGCCCCAATACCACAAACACCGTAGCTTTGGCCTGCGGGCTCATCTTCACGTGCCAGATCATCGGGATCGGGAGGAGCGCGAACAGCCAGTCCGTGACGATGGTCATGACAGACAGTGCGTAGGCCGCGTTGACAACCTCCTGTGCCGACACGCACCTGAGATTCGGGATGGTGTAGTCCCACTGGGCCGGGACAGGGCTGCACTGGAATATGTCCCAGAACCACAGAGCCAAAGACCAAATTAAGACGACGAACATCGTCCCGTAGATGGTGTACAGGTAACGCCTCTCAACGGCCAGCCGCACCAAAAAGAAGCCGATCGACAGCTTGATAAACATCATGTTGAGGACATAAGTCGCCGTTGCTAGGGCTTGCCACTATCGCGTGGGGCAGGTTCAACCCGTCAGTCTGCGGCCTTAAAGTGTTGACTCCGACCGATGGCTTGCTTACCTTCAATGCTTGTATCTCCAGGTTCTGTGGCATCGCCTTGTTGTGCCTTCCTAGCCCCGTGTCGACGCCTAGCAGGATAAACGTGCACGATATGGTGAAGACGGCCTGGCAGTGTGGTCAGCCAACAATGCGGTCTCATGGAAGGAACCGCCCTGAGATTTGGGCCCATACCTGAGCAGCCAGCATGAGCCAGTCGTCGGACATGAAGCTATGTGTCAAAACGCCTCGGACATATGTGCGTAGCCCGACGGAGAAGAAGGTCAGAACCAAGAAGGACACGGCAGTGCCCACTAGGGCTCCGCCATTGTATTCAGCGAGGTAAGTAGCATTGTCGGCCATCAGAGCCGGCTGCGTTCATAGGAGCGACAGCGTCCGTTCGACCAAGAGGGGTGAGCCTGGGGTCGCGTATTAAATCATGAGAGTCGGGCGGAAACTTTGATGCCACATGTATGAAGCAGGGTATCCAAGTATAGCAAGCCGGAACAGATCAGATCAAAGGGAACGAACAGCAAAAGAGACCAGGTGCCACGGCGTGATATCGCGTGGGGAGGGCCCAGATCAAATATGGTCATCCCGGGTGGCAGGCGGCGCGGTAGCAACAGCGATGAAGTACTACTTCTCACACCATAGTCGCCGCAATCTCCCTCCCGCGTGCATGCACCAGGAGAGGAGTTAGAACCGGCATACCCTCCCCAAGAAGAAAATCAACCGGGAAGACAGGGCTGGGAGGGACTGCCACGCGGGAAGACAGGGCGTTCGACGCAGGAGATGCTACCCTGCTGCGGCTGCTCGAGGAACGTTTTGGAAGCCCAGGGCAGCCTTGCTTCGACCGGGGCCTAGTTCCTCTGCGCTCCCGGGGTCACCAAGAGAGATGAGACTTCTGAGCTCCTTCCAGCAGGCAAAAGCTTGGTTGTGTCTTGCCTTGTTGGGATAAATGAAAAAGGGGCAAGGGTGGAGGGCGCTCCAGACCGGAGTGGTGGAGGATCGAGGGCAAAGTGTGAGCACACAGTAAGGCAATGGTTCCCTGTCGCCTTGAGCCGCTTCGAGACGCAGCTAATAAGAGGATCCCAGGGTGTCAAGTTCCCAACTGTCCAGAGACTTGTGGTCGAGACCCGTCTCGTGCGTCCGAGGGCGGAGATACGGCATATCTGGGTCTCGCAGGGTCAATATGTTGTTGTTGGTGCTTACAAACATGTGACAGAGACTCCAGCGCCAGGCTTGAGATTGAGAAAAAAGACAACGTACGATGGGAACGCGGTGCTGGCTGGATATTGGCCCTATGCGGTCCATTGGGGCTCACATATGTACCAGCATCTGCAGGCACGGGGCGAAGCACCGAATGAGGTTATGAAGCTGATGTTGTTGGGGGTTTCGGATGCCACATCGATCCACCAAGTCGCAGATGGCGCAGACGCAGCCACCTGCGTGGATTGTCTGCAGGAACATTTCTGCAACAGTATGTAAGTAAGCCAGCCTTGGTTCCGTATAGCTGACTGCATGACGCGATGCTTCGCGCGACGGAGTGGGACGCATCGCGTGCCCGCCTGCGGTAGTCCTGGGCAGGATGGGTGCACAGCTTCGTCTCCTGGGTTAGTCGCTCGTGGGGTGACCTTCGCTCCGTCGACATGCCAGGTCGAACTGAGCAACTGGCAGACGGCCGATGGCAGAGCCAGGCGATTGGTTCAAGCCTAAGGCAGCAAACTTTGCTAGAATGGGTTACTGCGTAGGAATGGGGGTTGATCCTGCGAGTCTTCGGGACACGAAGTCGAACCAACAAGCTCCTGTCCGCCCAGAAGGCGCAGCCAACGCTGTTAGAGTGACGTCCCGAGATACTACCGAAGTTTGAGGTTGTTTTCTTTTTCGTCGTGGCCTGCCTCTCGTTGGGTGGGTCTCGGGTGACAAGGCACGGTGTGACCAGCTTGTGATCCCAGCCAAGAGTGAGGGTCTACAGTATCACATCAGGCACAGTCGGTGTTGTCACTGGACGGGCCATTGACGACGTCTGGGGGTGGGGGGAGGATTCTCGAGCGGAGCAGGGATGCTGGAGAGAGGCGACGAGGCCCGTCAGCGCAGGGACAAGAGCCAAAGAGGGGCCACGCGAAGTAACGTCCAGGGATATGAGATTGACCGGTTGGCCCTCCCGAATATGCGGACCCGATGTTTCCCATGATCGGAGGAAAGGGCAGCCCTGCCTCCCGGCCTCCCTGCCTGCCCTGGTGGGTTGGAGGGGGATGCACTGGCACGGGTAGTGTGAGCGCCAGGAAGGCCGGGGGAGTAAACGAGGAGGGAAGGAGCCAGGGGCATTGTTCCTGCATGAGAGGTGCGCATGGCGCTGGTTTAAGGTACAAGGTACGAAAATACATGCTGTGGTCATCTACGCTGCTACGGTACGACCATGACTGTGCGTGTGCGTGTGCGCATGTATGCGCGCGCAATCGTGATGCGGACACCACGTTGAGCTGCAGGGCGACATGGTGTGAAAGTCTGCCCTTGGACACGAGGGTGTGATGCTGTTGCGTGTACTGTGGTAAACTAGATCTCTGGTTCTTCAGCCGGAAGACGAGCGCGCATGGCATCGATGCCTGCCTGAGCCTGAGCCTGTGCGCAGAATGCAACGGTGCAACCGACAAATTGCCTTTCCTCTCGCGGACAGACTTGTTGCGAAGAAACGGGCGGATCGAGTTCGGCCATCATGCACTATCATGAATGGGGAAATCGAAGGGTTGAGTCGGCCTTTTTATTTACATGGTATACACGTACGTACTAGGCTGATCACACTGATTTACAGTACCATCCCGTTTCGAGGCCCCACCCGGGCTGCGTTGATTAGGTGTGCTCGAGGCGAGATTGGTTGATCTGGATGGCCGGGGGAGATGGCCCGCAGCCTAAAACCATGAATGAGTGACACGACGAATGACGGATCGTTAGCCAGGGGAGCATCAGAAAATAAGAGACTTGACTAACACATATGCGCGCAGTGATGTGGGAGGGTGGGTACGGAACAAAGCACGCGGGGTTGTCCGCTACCATTCTACCGGCCTCGACAATCGCATGGCTCGAGGATCGAGTGGCTGGTGGCCCCGTCGTTTCATTCAATCCCCGGGGGCCCAGACAACTCCATTACGCTTGTGCTTCAACCTGAGCCATACTTTGCATCCTTCGTGCTGTGGTCCCGTCAAGATCTGATCTGGTGTTGCCGGATCTGATGGGTGGGATGGAGAAAAGAGGAGCACTGCTCGAGCCAGAGAGAGCGAGGCCGACAGCGATGGTGATGGTGACGGCTGGGCAGCACAGGGGGGAGAAACTTCCCGAGGCCCACTGCGCGGAATGCAACGTCGATCCGGTCCCGACCAAGCAGTTGCTGCCGGGCAGGCTGAGGGCACAAGTGGGTGAGTGAGCAAGCAGTCTGGCAGTCTGACAGTCCTGACAGTAAGAAACCTACAGTATACCAACTCCACCGCGTCCTTAGCCATTTCTGCCCAACATCTGTTGTTCACTGACAGTGGCTATCTATAGATCAGCAAAGACTGTCAAGTTGCCACTGTTAATCAGACGGATTGACTTTTTCCTGTCACTGCTCGTCCAATTTGAATTCCGATGCATGGCAGCCTCTCCGCGAATCTTATTCATCTGAAGATATGCCGGGCGCAACGCTGACTGCATGAATGAGTGAAGGTCTCGGTTGGAACAGTCTGGGGTAGGCTTCACGGGCTCAAAGTTAATTCCGCCAGAGTTGATGTCGCCTGTGGCCCAGCTCGATGTGACGACGCCTGTTCCAGGGGACAAAGAAAGCTAACCAAGATGGAACGCACAGATAAAAGTCCCGGGAAAGGAACGCGTCGGTTGGAAGAAGGCGAGTGATGAAATCATATGCATAGGAATAGCATTATATCACCCAAACCAAACCACGCCACGCATCACCGCCCTGGGGAGCTGGCACCACAAATCAAACACAGCCGTACAGCAGGTTCAAACCAAAACAGAAAAAAAGCCATGGCCGCGCCCAGAATCGCGGCCGCCTATCGCCTCCTGTTCCTCTACGCCGAGCCCGTCGCCGCCCTCAATGGCGCCCTCCTCGCAGCGCGGGCCCCGCTCAAGTACCTCTACCTGGCGAGCCCGGTAGCACCGGCCCACTACCACCCGAGCCTGCAGGTTGTCCTGGACCAGCTGGCTGCCACTTACTTCCTCTTTGCTTTCAACCAGGCCGTGGTGCTGCGCATTATTGGTAGCGACAACGTCCGCGTCTGGTCAGCCATGATCTTTGGCAAGCTGCTGTGTGACCTTCTCCACATCAACGCTGCCGGCAACTCCCTGGGCTGGGGCTACCTCCTCAACCCGGCAGGCTGGAGGTCTGAGGAGTGGCTCGTCTTGATACCCACCTGTGGTTTTGCCGCGGCGAGAATGGCCTTCTTGCTGGGCTTTGGTGTGTCGGGAGAGGAGGCGAGGCCAAAGGTCAAGACGGGGTAAGATGGTGATTGGAAGCCCGGAAGGGCATTGTTCATTCTTTGTTGTAATGTGATATAATATGTGGGTTTTCGAAACTTGTATGTTGATGTTGTCCATATTTCGGTAGAGGAGTGGAACAGGTGAAGCAGGCTCAATATTCAGGCTATATGCCCCTGCAATGTGGTCCGAGGCACATCAGAGAGCCACCCGTCTAAACAGTCTATCCTAATGGCATTGGGTATAATTCCACATCAATTTCAGAATATCAACACAAGTATCCAAAAATACAACATCCAAAGCCACTAGGTCCGCCGGCCTGCCATTGCAAGACGCCCTCAATCTATCCGCCCGTGCGTCTCCCCGTTCTCCAGCAGAGCCTCCCTCTCGCCGTTCTTGCCGCCGTCGTTACCCCGGTACAGGACGTAGTGCTGCGCGAAGAAGACGAGGTCGTACAGCATGGAGACGTTGCCGAGTGCGAACTTTACGGGGTTCCCCGTGACGCCGCTCCAGTCGCCCTGCAGCGAGCTGTCGATGAGGAGCTGGGCGATGCTCAGCACGCCGCCCGAGAAGTCGAGCAGGATCTGCCAGATACTCCAGCCGACCGTGCTCTTGTTGCGGAAGTTGGCCGCCACCTGCGGGGTGTACTTTATCAGCGTTATCCATAGCTTCACGTATCCGACCGCGTACACGGCGTCCAGCCAGCACCACGACGTCGCCGCCCCGACAGACCCGCTCGGCGAGTCCGACACCCCCGCGATCAGGACCACCACCGCCAGCACCCCGGCCGTGCACCCCAGCGCCGTGCCTGTGATCAATCGGCTCGGCCGGTTGCCCGCCGACGGCGCGAACCCCCACGTTGCCGGGAAGAAGTACTGCGACGTCGTGATCAGCGAGAGGAGCAGCGCGTGCGCCGCGAACACGACGTCGTTGAAGGCCACGGCGGGTGTGTGGCCATCGTGCCTTGCCGCATATTGTTCGCGCACCACGGGGCTGTAGTAGAAGGCGACGTTGGAGATCAGGTAGGACAGGAAACCTGCGCAAGCAGTGGGCGGTCAGCCAAGCGTGTACCCGGGAGTAAGGTCACTCTACTGAATGTCAGGGAGCAGGGGCCAACTCACCCAGACAGTTGATGAGCGGGAAGTCGACTGTGGTGCCGGACGTCGACTTGCGACTGAAGTTGAGCAGTGGCTGCGGATAGAAGGACGCCGACCAGCAGAATGTGTAGACCCAGCCGAAGAGGCCCGAGAGGACTTCAAGGAACCCAACTGCCATTTTTGCCACTCTCTATCTGCTTATGCTCCATGCGTTTGTGGAGGATGGCAAATTGTGGTGGTGAGGTAGGAAATGTTGAGCGAGGTCTTCACGAACCCAGCATGCACAGCATTGGCGTCTCGGATTGCGTGCTATCGCCGCCGTTGTGGAGCTCCTGTGACCTCGGGAATGGCACCGGCCGTCAGGCGACCGGCCCCACCGGGCGATCAGTGCTTATCTTATCGGACCCTGGAATTCATCAACACTTGGGAGGGACCCTGGATGCATACTGCATAGATACCAAGCCCACTGCAAAGGCTGCCAATATGTACGTTGTCCCAAGGTAGGCAAGTCTGTAGTAGGAGAGAAGAGGACTCCCATTAGGAAAGTATTGTCTCAACCATCCATCTTGTTTCCAGCTCAGAGTCATTGTTTTGCATCAGCCAGCACGTTGCATCCCAACCCATGCCTCGGGAAGCAGCTATAGCACTGGAAAAATAATATTTAAATCAAGACTTTCTACTCATATGACCAGTCTCAACCTAACAAATCAATTTTTCTCTGCACTTATATATTTCTACGTATCAGATGAATGTCCTCCTGAGAATTTCAATTGTTCTTGCCCGAATGCAAGAATACTATCTGTAAAGTGAATCAGCCTTTAGCCCACCTCATAGCCTCAGACCCATTGAGCCATGTCCAGTCTGGTGGGGGTGAGAAGCCGGCTAACTCTCAAGACAGGAGCATCATTGTTCATCCAATGAGTCTAGGTGGATCAAGAGTAAAGTCTCAGGGAGGGGCCCATTAGTCTGCTGAGCCGACACAGCTTGGAAGTATGCTTGCACCGTGGATTCTGACAAGTCCTCCAGAGTCTAGAAGGCAGTGTCACCGGACACCCGAAGACCAGTGCACAAGCTAGGGAAAAACGAAATCACTCGGAACATCATGAATTCAATGGTCATAATCTGCTGTCATTCGTGTGTCTGACTCATCTAGCCAGACGAGAGCTCCCAAGCTCATCCACCTCCAAACAACAACTCTATCCAGACATTTCTTTCCTGACTGTGTGAATACATGACCCAAAGACGGGTGTGCCACCAAGGCACAAAGTGGACTGCCTCCGACGATGAAGGGGTACCCGGATCTCAACCCTCTAGTCTAATCTGACATGCCATCTATGATGATGCAAAAGCTATCTATCTTCAGGCCATCTGAGGTCTATGCAAGTCCTCTTTGAACTTCTTCTTTTCTCTCTCTCTTCGCATGTGAACACATGGATCAAAACAGCTGCTCTCTCAGTCCTTGACATGCCCGCCGGGCTGAGTTTGGGACAGTATAGCCCTGAATGTGATGTGCTTCAACTAGGGCTCTTCGAGCTGTCAGGTATGTGGTACAAAATCAGAACAACCTGCCTTATCAATAGGTAGGCGGGGGGAGGGGAAAAAATATTGAAACATCTGCAGACAGAAGAAATCTGTGAAAGGGGATAGAACTCTAAAAAAAATATTGTGTAAAGCAGAATAATAATGATGATAAACTTGATCTCCTTGAAAACGCCGTAGGTGCCTGCCTATGCATGCACGCATATGCTCGTTGTGGTCGTTGAACGTCTTGTTCCTCGTTGGTGCCATTTGCCAGTCGAGGGCGTGGAGCCAAGTATGGGGAACAATACTGGTGTCGCTCGCTTGGGTCCATGTTGTGTGACCCTGGCTCCCCCCAGGTGTGGAGAAGCCCGCATTCAGCAAGCAGGTGTGGGTGGGTTGGATGGTTGGGGTTGTATGTGGAAGGGTAACATTCCGGCCCAGAATGTGGTGGTGGCCTGACTGCGAAGAATCGTCTGATTTCTCAGGCTCCGACCACCTTAGGCCTTGGGAGCGCTGCCCTGCATAAAAGAGGGGAGGGTCTTCCATCCTTTCGAATTCGGCAGCTTTGCACGTCCAAAGTCCTCATCCAGGTCCAGAATGATCTTGAGCGAGTTTCTGCTCCTCGCAAATGGGCTTGTGTCGATCTTGTCCTTGAGCGTCGCCATCGCCTCCGACACACCACCGCCGGTCGAACTCTTCGCGCCGCCGGGGAACGGAATCGTCCGCTGGAGGAGCTCGTATGCAGCGAGGGTGAAGCCGAACTGCGGCGAGGACCGCAGAATACGGGCTGGTCCACCCTTGAAGAACGCCTTGAAGCCCTCCTCCTTCATGATGGTCTTGGCGGCGTGGGTGAGGCCGTTATAGGTCGTGTCACCCTTGCGGGCTTCCACCTGGAGACGAGTCTTGATCACGTCTGCGGGGGTGGTGAGATAGGCCGCTGGCATACCGGCGATGGCACCCGCCGTCAGGAGCTGGACGATGCCCAGCTTCTTGGTCGGCGACTCCCCAAACAAATCCTTCTTGAGATGGCTGTATGTCGGGAAGTAGATGGCGGAGAAGGGCACATCGCGGAGCAAGCAGGCGGAGGCTCCCTTGTAAAGGCCGGCGAGACCGAGGTTACGGACAATCCACATCGCCGATCGCTTGGGTGCAGTCTCAGCGCCTGACTTGACGGCCTCGCCTTGTACCTGCAGTCGGATCTTGACAATCTCGAGGGGGTTGGTGAAGACCTGTTGGCGCAAGATTGGTCAGCATGCCTCGCCCGAATTACGCCAATTCTTTTTCACGTGTAGGTACTAACCACTTGACAACCACCAGCGCTTCCACCGGCCAGGATCTCAGCCAGTGGGTGGATGCTGCCTGTCTTCTTGTCCGTGAAGAACCCCCGCACGAGGTCATTGACAGTCAACTTGATGGCCTTCTCCGGGGCAACCCCGACGAGTTGGGGCAGGACGCCCGAATACAAGCCACGGACACCCTCGTTGCGGACGACCTTGCGGAAGCAGTCAAGAGAGTTGTTGTACAGCTGCTGCCCCACGGCCGCGCTTCTCTGGTTCTGCATCCTCGTCTTCACGAGGTCGATGGGATAGACCATGAAGGCGCCAAAGGCACCAGCCACGCTGCCGAGGGCGAAGTTATATCCGGACTCCAAAACCTTGCCGAAGAATGCTGCGCTGGCGGACTTAGCCTGCGCTGCCGCGCCTGAACCGGATTGATCGTCGAATGCTGGGCTCCTCCACGACGGGTCCAACACTTTGGCGAAGTCCTTCAGAGCCAGGCGGCCGGACGGCTCGTCAATACTGGCAAAGTGGAACAGGATGTCGGCCTCCATGGGCGTGAAGAGGGAGAAGCGGGTGACCCTGGCGGCCTGGTTCAAAAACTCGGTGCGGGTGATCCTGCCATCCTTGCTCTTGGAACATGCGCGGCGGACAATGAGCTCTACCAGATCCATCTCCTTAATCATGTTCTGGAAAGCACGCACGTTTGCGTACGAGATCTTGCTGCCCTTGGAGATGTTGCACAAGGTGCTGAGGTGCTGGAGAAGGTGGTCAGAGAGCTTGTGCTTCGAAGTCTCGAGGATGATGCGCTCGAAATCCTCGGGCTCAATGTACCCGTCGCCGTCCTTGTCGAAGGACAGGAACGCCTGGCGGATCCTCTCGCCCTGCAGACCACGAAGCATCTGGGAGAACTGCTCGTAGTCCATGGCGTGCCTCTTCTTGGTGCTGCCGATATACAGCTTGGCCCACTCGCAGTCCCAGTCAAATGGGATGCTATCGGGCCCCTTGTTCAACTCATATAGCCGGCGGAAGTCCTCGTACTTTACGGTACCAAGACGTTCAACATCGAAAAGTCGGAAAGCGATCTCGTACTCGGCGTCTGGCTTGTTCAAAAGGTTCTCGAAGTAGGCCCAGTCTGGCATGGTGATGAGGCCCTTGTTCTGACGATCTGCGACCTCAAACAGGAGGCGATACTGGTCTCGCTTGATCTTGTGCTATGTTCCGAAGACATTGTCAGCTTCCTGACATCATGTGGGCTGTCTCTGGAGAAGTCGGCGATGGGCATTGACTTACATAGTCTTCATCTGAAGGGGCAACGGCATTGATAAACTGGTCCGGGCCCATGTATAGCTCTCCGGACTCGGGGTCCTTGATGGCATTGGAATTGAAGCGAGCCTTTGTCTGGGCAGACACCTGCACAGGCTCCTCAGAGCCTATGAGGGTCTCCTTGACAGCCTCCTTCACAGCGACTGCCTTGGACATTGTGGAGGGGGGTTGGCGCTGTCTCGGGGACAAGGAGGATATGTGTGGTTGGCTGGTGGGGAGGGATGGGTGGAGAGTTGGCTCAAAACAATAGAAGGCGGGTTGTAAGTGGGAGCCAGGTTATCGCAAGCACATGAGGAGGTCTGAGTTGTTTCGTGATAGGCGTTCACTCCGATGTTGAAGGATGGTCAGGATGAAGAGCCAATATGGTTGACTCAAGGGTGTCAAAGGGGTGGGTGGTCCGCTCAGAGTCCACTATTTTCTCGGTTGGCGATACTTTGGCCTCTTCACACTGGTCGGAGTGGAGAGTACAGGTGCACAATAGGCACAGAGAAAGCTGGGGTACGAGCCAAAAAGTGGTATCCTAAGAATGTCGGGGTGCTTGCGACTGTGGATTAGGTTGAGAATGACTTGTGCGACACAATGTGAATGATTGGCGACGTGTCGGATTGCAATGAGCGGGTGGTCAAAGGCTGCTTGGAAATTTTCAAAAAGCAGAGCGATCCTCGGCGGCCACGGAGTAGCTCGGGGAATTGGGCTAGGCAGGTACAGTAATGGCCCCGGCCAGGGCCCTAGCCGGACTGCCAGAGCCTCGCTCCCCCAGACCAGTGGGCATGGGGTACGGAGTACTTTACCCTCTTTCTGCTCTCCAGGAATTAGTTCCCGCACAGACCATGTCTCCTGCTCTAGTGTGCCAGCGTTTCGCTTATTTTCCCACCCGCCAGCCCGCGTGCTGCCCACCGTCACACAATCAAGGTCCAGACAAAGCGCTCATGACCCAAGGATCATCGCCCCAAGGGACCTTCTCTCGCTAAGGCCGGACTCTCCCGACAGCCTGGGTGGAGAAAGCTTAAATATCCCTCAGGGCGGCAGTCAACCTTGGAGTATGACAGTGTGCCGTGCCAGCTTATCATCACATTCCGGACGATAAAACCAGGGAGACATCAACAAGCAATGCAAGCAAACGGTTCGTCTGATATTTGCTAGGCCGACTGTGTGTCCTACAATTTTCCCTCCTGCAGTATTCCTTGCTTACTGCCATTCAAGCCTTGTCATCCCTTGTGGCTGACTGACTGTCTGGCTGTTATGAGATGCATGTACACTGTAGAAGGTTGATTGTGCATAAATACAACGTTCGTGGTAAGTGAGCACCTGGGCCGGTAGAACTCGGGCCCTGCCCAGGCTCCTGGTGGGTCTTTGTCCAGCATCTCTCGGCCTCGGACTGGTGCGCTTGGGGCGTTGAGATCTCTGTACTATTCCGGATCTGCCAAGCAGCCCGGTGGGTTCAGCATGACTGATCGTCAGCAACTGAGATAGGAAATTGTATCCTGTCATGCCAGCTCAACCTGACAGCCAGGACTCACAGAGTAGCGATACTGCTATTATTCCATATAGCTTTTGACTTACGCAATGGTGGGCCCGCAATGTCCACCAAGTCATATTCTCACCTTGCAAGTCCCTCGTGTGCTTCGCGGCTGTCTCAGAATGCTACTTTGCCGAGGCAAACAGAGCTGACTGATGGGGGATCTGATGGGGCAAGCCGGCTCAAGGGATGCAACGTCTTGTAACGCAAAGAGGCAAGAGGATAGTGAGCACCAGACAGCCTTGCATAACTTCTGGATCATCGATCACAGCCCTGTTGTGGCCCTCACTTGCACCTCAGCCAGTCCATGAACCGTTGGAATATATGCACTGCACTGTGAACTGAAGGCATTCTTCTCCTCCAACACGGAAGCTCGGGGACACACCGAATGTCACACACTGTAACAAAACAACACCATTCTTCTTTTCCCCTTCTAAATTCAAGTATGCTTCATACACAACCTTCCTGGTCACTCACAACCTGATTAGCTGTCGCCGCAGCTGAGCCGCCTTGGCCCGCTCCAGGCCAAAGTTGTAAGGGATGACCGGACCAGGCCCTATTCCAGGTCCATTTAACCATCGAGAGCCCATGACAAAACGCCTGGCCACGGATTTCCACTGCCCTTCCTGTCCATCCCTATATCTAGACCACCCCTCGTAAGACCTAACGCCATGCAGGTGTGCCGCACCCCCTGTCTGCTATTAAAGAATTGTAGGAAAAGCTCGAAAGCAGAATGCAACGCGCAAGAGTACCATCGGAAAGAGTCATTCGCATGCCGTCATCGTTTTTATCGTCGAGTCATCAGGTGGTGTAAAATGGTATCGTGAGAGGTATCAAAGGAAAGAAGCGTTGTGGCCATCAGCCGCAGAGGTTGGTAACCTGACGGTCCGCCTGTCGGCCAGCCAAAGCGTGGTAGCTTAGAGAAGCCGGGGGCGGGGGCGGCCTAGAGAGACGTTGATCCCGGGGAACATTCCGCTGGCGCCCCGAGCACAGGATTGGACAATATCGGCGATAGCGCATTGTGCCTCGCAAGTGAGGTCGTCTATGCCAAAGAAATATTAAGAAAGTTTTGGTTCCATTCCGGCTGCTGCGGTGGATGGTAGCCAGATGAGCAACAAATCACACCTGGGCCGAGATGTGGGTTGCGTATGTGGCTTCCTAAGCATATACAGAGGAAATGCAATGTGTGATTCGAATCGGCACCGAGTCGCAAACGCACAGTCGCCCTTCAGGACTCGGCGAGGATCATGTCGGGGAGGGGGAACTTCAGCGAAGCAGAAGGCTCATGAGAAGCACCGCACAGGGATAGCCTTGGGACTGAGTGGCTGAAGGGCAGGACGAATCCCTTGTTCACCTCCTCCTCGACGAAGGTGGAGGCCTTTTTGAATCGGCGGTCGGCATACTTCTCGTACACGGCAGTGTGGTGCTTCTGTGGCGACCGGCAGCACTCGAGTAGCATGGCCACGAGGGGTTTGATCTGAGCCCACGTGTAGCCCGAGTAATGGATATGCCCGAGTGACCAGAGGGAGTTTAGCTTATGGACGTCGATACGCTGACCGTAGGTTGGATCTGAACTCACCCAATCGCCCTTCTTGAGCATCAAGCGTGCCAAGCAGTGGGCACCGGCGGAAAGATAGCTGGGCGTGCAGCCTATGAAGCGCTCGTCCATGATGGTAACCTCCAGGAAGTACTTCGCCAGGGTCCTGGTCTCCAGGTCGTAGTCATCAGCCTTGCTTATCCGACGCAGGAAGCTCATCGGGCCAGGCCAGCCCAGCTCGAATTGGAGCATGCTCAGCATGAAACGCTCGGCCTTGAGAATCTCATCCACCGTGTAGCCGCCGTCGACCATGAAGACAATCTCTTGTACGGAGGGGCAGTTGATCTCCTCGTACTTGGCTGCAACAAAAATGGCCGTGGCACCAACCAGCTGGAGCTTACCAAGAGACACCATCTTGTTCGAAAGGAAGCGGTCAATGTAATTCACAGTCAGGAATAGTGTCTCGGGGAGCAGAGAAAATCGGTTGTGGACCTGGACAAGCCAGTCCATAAGCACGGAGCGCATGGACCACTGGATCTCAGCCTGGATCTCGGTCATGTAATGGGGGTTCGGGAGCATCTTTGTCTGTTTCTTCAGTGTTAGTCAAAGGGCACCACGACACGGAGGGTTTTGTGGAAGGCGCACCTCGAGCTCCCGCATGTACTCAAAGATCTCCTCGCCGTACTCTGCTACCATACTCACGTCCCACTCTTCCTCGTCAATGTCATCCTGCAGGCGATTGTCCTCAACGTAGAATTTCGCCTCTTCCAGCTCCTCCTCGATGCAGGAAGTCACCTTTGGTACAAGGAGAGTTGTTGCACCGGTGGTGGTATTGTCACCGTGCGACCTGAATGAATGGGCCGTCGTGTATCCTTGCTCGTCGTACAGATCCTCGTCGTCCTCCTCGTCCCAGTACTCCTCCTCCTCCGGAACGGCCGGCACTGGTTGTTGCGCGTGGATGGATGCTGGCGCTGGCAGATGTTGCGAGGGCTTCGCGCCAGCAGTCGTGTGTGGCTGCACATTCTGTGAAACCGGCACCTCTGAGGGGAAGTACGCGTCGCGTCGAGGGAGCTCTTCCACCGCGTCCTCGTAGGGCGTATCGTCGATCTCGTCCTCGGCATCGCAGGGCTTCTCCTCCTGGATGTTGTGTTTGCTTTGTGTTCGGCGCAAGACGGGCGCGTCGGCGGCTCTGAGGTAGGGCTGGCTCCTGTATTGGCGGCTGAGGGTCTGTTGCTTCTGCTGGGGTGCGTCGGCATAGACAAAGGTTGCTTTCTTTGCGGCGGCCTGTTTCATGACGGCGTGTCCTCGAGTCTCGGCCTGTGAGAAGCCGGCTGTGTTCGACGGCGGCTTCAGTCCATTTGATGGCCGCTGAGCTGGTCTCAGGAAGGCTTCTTTGCGCTTGCCAGCCTTGATGGCGTTCTCCTTGTTATCGTCCTTGTAGGGAACCATCTTCGCCGTGTTTGCCGTGTGCTTCGCGAGACCCTTGGTGGCCTGGCTGATGGTCGGTGCAGACGTGTTGCTCAGATCTCCAAAGGCAGCTCGCTTAACAGGTCCCTTAAATCCCCCGGCATTCGTGACACCGTTCAAATTGTCGTGATGTTTCTGGCCGTTCTTGGATGCGTGGCCGGTGGTATTGAGGGACAAGTTCTCGTTGTGATGAACTTGCGCTGCGAAGGGTCGCAGCGGGCGCTGAGGCTATGATGGATGTTAGAGTAAGTGAGCCTGGCGTTGCTTGGGAGTTTGAAGTGGGGCGAAGAATTGCAACGAGATGGGGCAGTATGGACAAGTTGAAATGCAATGGGAATGTTTGGGAGGGGATTATGTGGTGACTGGCTGAAGCGTCTGGGTCGACTTACCTTGGCGTCCATGGTGAAGTTTCCTTTTCAGGGCGGGAAGACACTTGTTGACGGTATCAGATGCTGGGTGTTGCTGTTATAGCGCGATACAATGAGTTGGCGTTGTGGTTGTGTGGTGAAGTTCCGGACGTCGACCGCAAGAGTTGGGAATGGGTTGGCGCACGCGATGTCATCAAGTGGCTCAGAGCAGACGGTGGGTTGGCGGGAAGAATGAGTCTTCGCGCGTCCGTCTTTGTCGTCGATGGGGAGCTGTGCAAAACAACCGGGGAGTGGGCAAGTTTGATTGCGATAATGCGGGTTTTGGATGTCGAGTGGCGAGCGGGTGGTGGTTGACTGGGTGATGACAGCCGCACCCGAGCTGCGAGGGACTCGAGGTGCCTGGTAACACAGGGATTAGAGCTTGAAGGATCGAACAAGTGGATTGACAGAAAAGTTTATTTGGTAAACAAGGTAGTGAAGGGGGCTGGTGGTTGTTTCTGACACTGCCTGGGGAAAAGATGGTAGACCATGCAGCAGCAGAGGGAGATGGCAGGTGCCGATACAACACAACGCGATGGGACGATGCGCGCACGGAGACAAGAGGGCGGGCAGGCAGGCAAGGAAACAGTAAAGGGCAAAAAACAGAGGCTTGGAACGTACCTCGAGGGGAGAGGCGCCGCGTGTGCGAGTACGAGTGCGTGTCAAACGGGTGTGGTTGATCTGTTGACGGCGCGCCAGAATGGTTGTGCAGCTGGACCAATGAAGGAAGTCGAAAGCGAGGCTCCCAAGATTAGCCGTCCCCTAGCTTGGCCGCGAGATTGCCCCGTCCAGAAAGACGATGCAGAGGGTCGTTCCTGAAGATCAGAAGCGGGGGGAGGAGACAGGATACGTGGGGCGGCCGGGGTGACTTGGAGGGGAATATGAGAAGGAGGAGCCGGGCACACGCACGTCAGATGGACTTCCTGTCCATCCCAAAGGCGGGTTTCCCAATGCAAACAATCCAACTTAATCTCTAGCCTTACGAATGGGGCCCGTTAGCTTACCGTTGCTGGTGCGTGTGTTTGTTTACTGCTTGTTTATGCCTTGACAAGGATGCGTGCACGGGCCGGGATCTGTCGTCGCGCCGGCGACCGGCATGCCAGAACGCCGATCAGCGAGGTGACCAATAGGGCGAGAGCCGGTGGGGCCCGCTTAAATCTTGTCGCGTCACCCAACGAACACCTGCGAACTGCGACAGTTTAATGACAGACGTCCCAACACTCGGCATGTGTCGCAAATTCCCGTCATTGCCAGCCCATAGACGTTGGATATCACATGCATGAATTTACCATCCCATAAGAGGCAGGGTGGTGGAGAAAAGGCCGATGGCCCGTGGTCGATCCGCACCGCGTCACCAATCCCGCCCGCCGCGCGAGCCCCGCGCCTGGTCACGTGCTTGACTCTGGCACCTCTTGAAATCTGCGTCGCAAACTCGCCGTATCCGGGGGCATCTTGTCGCATGTATTCCAGAGTCAATAGGACCGTGTATCTCACCATTTCCGACAGTCCTGGCAATGCCAGTTGGGCCGCGCATCGCTCTGTGGCCAGGAAGAGGGGGATTGCTCACCCAAGGTTTTGGTTTTTGCGACTGGGCGGTGCTGGCGCAAACGGGTGCTTGTGCTTGTGCTTGTGCTGTGCAGTGGCTTTGGAGGTGGGCCGCTGTTGCTGGCTTGCCCCTGGGCCTTGTTGTTCGTGGCCGACCCCTTCTGGGGCGCGCTGGCCAGTAGGATCGCCGTCGCATTCCCTCGCCCGGGGCCACATGAAGCACAATGTTTTTGATCCCCCCTCCAGCGCGACCGACTGCTGCATATCAAACTCGTCCTCGAATTGGTTCAAGATGGAAACAACGGTTCTTGGTTCCAGAAGTCTTGGTTTTCCCAAAGCAGGCGGTTCCTCGCAGCCGATGCGTTCAATCGAGAATGATGGCGCGCGCCCGTTGAGGCCCCACTGCAGCGCAGCCCCTCTCTCGGCCAGTCTGTCCTGATCAAATTGCCCACTCGCAGTGACGACGACAACCCGGCCAAAGCGGGACTCATGCTCTGTTGCCGCCACCCAAGATTGCCCATCACGGTCTCTCGTGATCATTCCAGTCATTCACTAGCGAAAAGTCGTCTGCGGTGATTGCGATCATGGCACTATCGTGCAAACAACACATGCCCACGCCGGAAATCTGCGAAACAGCTTGTTTATCTAACTCAAATCAGACTGACCAAGGCATGGAATTGGCAATGCGGTATCTATTGCCTATCGTATCTGGTCCCGACGCCCCGAGGTTGCGAAGCGCTGGATGCGACCGACCGTCGCAAAAGCGCTCAGCAAGGGGAGGGGGGGTCAGCACGACTGAAAACGGCTCAGCTCTCGATCATCATCCCCTCCTCCCCCGCTTGCCCCCCCTCTGCCCCTTCACCCCGGCGGCCGCAGGCCAAACAGCACAGCAAAGCAGGCGGGTCCACCAGCCCTGACATCCGCGAGACCCGTGGCTCCATAGCGGACGAGAGTTGTCTGATGCGTCGCGCAATCGTCGTCTCCATCGTCAAGGCACTGGGGGGCCTGGCAGTATGAGTCCTGGCTCCCGAGGGCCTGCTGCGACTCAGCTAATGTGCGCTACGGCACTTGTCTTGCATTGCATGCGACCCATCTCCACCCATGGACTCCGTGGCAGCATCGAGGCTCTTGCTTTTAGAGGGGGCGGCTTGTTGTCTCTGCGTGGGCCGCCCGCAAGGTTACGAAGGCAGGCAGCCGAATGCCCGTCCTGTTTGGTCACTTGCTCAGGCGCGGATGGGACTTCTTTCTTGATCGGTAGTATTGGGGTTTCTGGGCCATGGATCAGCTAGCATAGCCCTTATTATTAGCCTCTTGACGCAGTGGACTGGCTGGCCCGGAGCATGGCTTTCTTGTCGATGGCAGGCTTGGACAGCCAGGCAGCCTGGGCTTCGCAGTAGCGCTGCATGTGGTGTGGCAGTGGGCGGTCCGTATCAAGATCCAAAGACACCATCCACCACCATCCACAACCGGCTTACATGTGGTTGAGGTTGAGAGATCCTGGAGATCGCATTCCCAAGCCCAGCCACTAATGGTTGAATGGCGACCCTCGCCCGAGTCGCAATCGTCCCCGGCAGCTCGGATCGGACAGCTTGCCAGCTTGCTTGGTCAAACCCTCGGTCTGTCTCCTCAATGACGGGTTCCCACTACCCGGACATCAAGGTGCGAAGGCGACTGATGGCCCAGTCTCCAGAGCAAAAGCTGCTCCAATGGTGGGAAATCAAGCCCCCTCAGCTCGATACTACCTGCCTGAGACCCTCCGCCCTCTCGTTCATGCGCACATCGAGTCCCGTCAGTCGCTCTGGGCGCGAATACGTCTCACCGGCTGTCCGAGGTCAGGTTCGCATCATGGAGCGACATGAGACGACGAACTCTGATTCAACGAATCACAAGACCACGCCCGCACCACTCTCTCGGAAGCTTGACCTTGCGCCAGCGACTGTCGCACACACCCACCAAGAACAGTAGATTGAATGTGAGAGGGCGTATTGGTGCTCCCTCTCCCTCTCCCGCTCTCCCTGTTGGGTCGAGTACTTTCTTTCGCAAGGTAGTCTTTCCAGCTGTCGCGCGATGGGTTGAACGGTAGATACATATGATTCCAAGGCTGGCACCTGAAACCCGACCAGCGCACCCGCAGAGCACCAACCACTAAATGAGTAAATGCCTCTCGGCGATCGCGGCGCTCAGATTGCATTGCGTCCAGTCAGCCCCGGAAGCCATTAAGAGGCAGTATTATCCCACGGGTACCTGACCACGCACTCTTGGCCCGATGCGGTTCGCGCACACAATCGCCCTTCATTACATACATGCTGTGCTTGCCCGTGCCGTGCGTCTCGCGCTTGGCCTGCCATTTGCCCACATGAGGTGACTGTGTGCGATCCATCGGCCGATGTGTCTGACTTGACTGACAGGTCCTGGTGGCCCCAGGACGATGGATGGCCGGGCCGCGCGACAAAAGATTGCGGGAGCTTGGGGCAGCCCAGGACTGGCTTCTGAGCAACCAAGCGACCGAGCAAGCCTTGCCTCATAGGCTATTTCGAGGGCGCCTTCACCACGAGTAGATTACGCCCGTGTCTTTTTTGGGGGCCTTCCTATCAGATCGCCCATCCTTCACTCTTCAAATCCCGGCGGCACTGGCGAGTGCTCTGTTTGTTTTTAGGCGCATCCGACCAGCCCAAAGAGCCCCTGTCTCACAACCGACTGGCAGGCGACCGGTCTCTGGCGGTCCGCAAGCGCCCATTGGATCAGTGGGGTTCGCGATCCACTTCGCCTCGCAATCGGGCAACGAACAGATGCCAGCGTTCGTTCGCCCGCCTTGCGCTTTGCAGCATGCTCGGCTAGTGATGAGAACCTGCCTGGCCTGACCACTGGCTGGCATATTGCACAATAAACAGGGTCGAAATAGTCCAACGCTTCGTCTCCCTCTTCTTCCAGCCTACTGTGCATGAGCAACCCAGCGATGCGCCTGGCTGGTCCCCCCGGCCCGGGCGGATTGGGTGCGACCCCCCCTTGAGCGCCTGTCCGTCACCCAAGCCGGCAAGGTTTGACAAGTTAAGCTTGCGCACCAACGCAACAGCGACACCCCGGCTGTGGGGAGTTTCGCCGCCAGCCCATGCCCATCCTACTTCAGCTCGATGGGATCGAGCCCAGGCTTGGGTCTGGGCCGCACAGTGGACTGAGTGTCAGGGAATGGGCGGCACGGCGGACGGCCAAGCGTGCGTGGCATCGGTGTGAACGTGGACAGCAAGAAAGCACGCCGTCTGTGCGGCCTGGCAAAGGCGACTGACTGTTGTGCTATACCTAGGGATCCTACGGGACATCTCAGAACCATCACTTGCACTTGCACTTGCGCAATTACTCACTCTCTTGCTCACTCGCTTACTCGCCCCTGGGTTACCTTGCCATCCTCAGCAATAACTCTCAATCACA
Organism: Diaporthe humulicola; assembly: GCA_038088545.1. Classification (NCBI taxonomy): domain Eukaryota; kingdom Fungi; phylum Ascomycota; class Sordariomycetes; order Diaporthales; family Diaporthaceae; genus Diaporthe; species Diaporthe humulicola. The sequence continues at coordinate 132,187 of JBBWSL010000008.1, forward strand.
AGCCTTGGAAGCGGAGGCTCGACGGGGTCTCGAGTCGGAGATGATGTGCATGTCCAAGGGCCCTCAAACCTTCCAAAGTCAGGTACTCCCTGAAGTAATACTCGATCTAGACCCTCGGGAGGGGGGAGGGTCTGAGAACGGCCACCCAAGCCGTTCCAGCCCGCAGCTTGCATGGATGGATGTGTTCGTGAGGTCTCCTGCCAGTCAAGATGTGCAGGTGATCGTTTGTTTCCCATCATCTTGGAAACAGTGGCAGATGTGCCTACATACGCCAGGCATGTGCCCGCGCCCCTCTGCTCCCGGCAGGTTACAGATAGAATGCGTGGGTTGGTCTCCCACCGGCTCAGTGCCTCCAGTTCCAGTCGCTCGCAAGAGAGGCGGCCCGCCGATCGGCCGGGGTTGAATCCAGGATCGAGCGAGACAGACCCCAATTTGCGCGACCTGGAATGCCTTGGTCAAGGTTGCCACAACTCCACCCAATCTCGAGTGATTGATGATGGCCACGACTGGAAGGGCCCGTACCTACGACTGGGTACTTCGGGGCAGGGCCGGGCCTGTCCCTACCCCGTTTGCCTGTTCCTGGGTAGGAAATGCGCTGGAACGTTTATTATTACTACTTGGATGTTGACATGGTGCCGCTGCGACGAGATCAAACGTAGTCTGCCATCGCAGCTTGGCGTGTCGGGCGCACAGCGACTCACGGCGCAGGTGTGGTTCGTAGGACGCAGACCGAGAAGGAAGTAGTAGTCTAGTCTACTGCAGACATAGCAGACGGCTGCCGGGACGAGGGGAAGAAGGTTTGCGCTCGTATGTTTCACTCGAGATTCGGGGTAAACAACCCTCTGGCGGGCTGGGGGGCAGCAGTATCTCCATCTACCTGGGTATCGAGTCGAGAAATGACATGGGAAGCGCATAAAAGAAGCGGAGAGGGCATGCTACCCACGCATAGGACAGCCAGGTCTTTGCGACGCACAAGATGTAGGACGACCTCGTTTCCTGTACAATCGAGCAGGTTTTAGCGGCAGAGCGCCTGTGCTGTACGTAACAAGTAGAGCGAGAGAAATACAGAGCGACGGAGAGAGGAATCGGCCGGGAAATGCGCCAATCTGGCGGCCGCAACAGACCTGAACATTTACCCAGGCAGATGGGAGAAATCGGGTCGCACCTGAGCTGCGATAACAAGGCAAAGAGAAAGAGAAAAAAAAAGGTGGTGCTGTACTGTGCGTGTGTGTGTGCTGTCTTGTCTTGTGTGCATGTGTGTGTGTGCGTGTGTGTGTGTTATGTTAATGTTGAGTGAAGTGTCAGTGTCTGTCTGGCTTGTGAGGTGACCCGCAGGCGGGCAAGCGGGCTTCTGCGCTATTCGCCTATTGAGGCCGTCGAGACAAACCCATCCATCCTCTTCGCTGCGAACTTCTCCTCTTTCCCTCCTAACCCTCCGGAGTCTTCACCCACACCCATCAAACAACGCCATAATCACCCGGTAAGCCATTTCAACCCATCACTCGAGGCATTGGGAGCATCCTCAGCCGTTCCCTACTTGCTCATTTCTCCCCATCCCAAGATCGCCCGGGTCTGATGCCATCTCGTCGCAGACTGCCGCCTCCGCCTCAGAGGGAACAGACGAGTCCCGAGTTTCAAAGCCCTTTCAGGCACAGCAACAACCTCCCCATCCTCGACTGGTAAGTCAGACCTGTTCTCTTGGTCCATGCGATCGAGGATTCCGACAATTATTTGTTCCTTTCCCTGCCCTCCGCTCGCAAGAGTCTTCCTGCCAGCTCGCCCGCCCCTCTGGCTCCCAGCGACCGCTCCTGAGCAATCCGTGAGCTGCGTTCGCCCGCCACCGAGGGCACTGCCCGACAGCTGTTGCACCGTATTGCTCGCATTTGCTGCCCAGAGCTAATTACTCCCTGGTTTTCCAGATTTGACGACGCACGACACCGCCATCCTGCTCCCATCTTCCGACCCGGTCGCTTCCCCCCTTCAACGCCGAGAACCGCGGGTTGACCGCCCAGCACCTTGGACATAGTGTGGGCACACAACCTTCATCCACACAGGCCCAGGAACACAAAACACATACATATCCGTCCAAGGGAAACCGAGAGGAGGGACAAAAGACAGGAATTCCCGTCGTTTGGAACAGTCATTCTCGAAGGGTAGTCATTTCGCTAGGAATGGCACCACCGAGTCTGATGTCGTCCCAATCTCCCGTGTCGGACATCTCCCCAAGGGCACATGTCAGCTCGCTGGCTACAGCATATCCCATCCAACACCACTCCCCTCCTACCCCTACCGAAGCCCATATTCTCGCCTCAATGAGCCGCGAGGACAGGGTCATGGAGTTCACCCAGCCCCAGTACCACACACCCGCCGTTCCCCGTTCGGTCAAGTTCGAATTGGTCACGGACTCTACCCAATACCGGGCGCGATTACCCATGAGGGTACAGATCTACCCCCATGACACCACCGAGTCCATCATCACCACCGTCAAGAACTTCTACGGTCTGTACCCGAGCGCCACCAGCTGTCCCGGTGTCAGCTTCGAGGATGAGCACGGCAACACCATCATCGGAAGGTATGAGAACTTCCGTCACAACTCGGTTGTCTATGTGCGAGTCCGTGACGGTCCTCCCACTCCTGGCCCTCACGCCGCCCAGCCGAGCCAGCCAGCCGCCCAGTCCTTTTACACCCAAGATGGGCTCGCCGTCCAGGGCCCTCAACAACAGCCACAGCATGCGTCACGGCCTGGCTCTAGATCGTCCAGGCGGCGCAGCGTGTCACCAACCAACGTCCATGAACGGAGAAGTGCTTCTACCAGTACCAATGGTAGGCATGCCCGCCCCCGTTCTAACAGGAGCCGCGGCCCCGGGTCTCAAACACACAACGACGCACACAGTGATAGCATGAACGGCTACAGCAGCGGCGACAATGCCCCGGGCTCTTCATCGGGGAAGTCCAAGGAGCAGATCGGCAGCACCGAGATCAGCCTCGACAACATCGTCGAAGGCGGCCGTCGCAAGCGAGCCAAATTTGAGAGCTCTGTAAGTCACTCGCTTGCGTCTCCGATGCTGTCGAAGCTTGCCCAGAGCTGGTCGCTAACCGCAGCAAACCCAGGAGCTGCCCCTTTTCGCACCTCCTCAGATGCCTGCTGCCCTATCCAACCCTTCAGTCTCCCCAGCTCGCCGCATTGAGCACAACCGTGCGACCCTTCCATTCGTACAACCCGGCCAGAATCCCTTCACCAATCCCCGGCTGTTGCAGTCGCCGCAAAGCTATACCCCCGGCTACAATGGTGTTGGCATGTATGCCACACCTGTCACCGATACTCGCCGTGCTAGGAGCATGATTGGCTACTCGAATGCATCGGGCATCGCCCAGAACATGGGCATCTTGCCGACGCCGGATCCCACTGTCGGTAGTTGCATGTCAGAAGAGGACAAGGACGTGGCCATCCAATTGATGCGCCTAGGCGATATTTCCAACATCTCCCATGGCCGTACTTCGGCCTCCACACTTGACGACACCTTTAGCCGCAATGCGGACGCAGCTTCGTCTACTGGCGCAACTAGCGATGGTGACAGCGAGAGCGACGGCGAGAAGCATCCCGTGCGGAAACAAAAGCTCGACGCGGTCGGTGCTACCAAGAAGATATATCCCACCACTGAAACCCATTTCAGCCCCGCCAACGCCGAATTCGAGCCGAGCGAGGACGAAGATGTCTATTCTGACGGCGGAGAAGGCACAATGGGTGCCCCCAAGCTGAAGGTGCCCAAGGCGCCAAACGGCCAGAAACCTCGGGCTCATTCCGCCAGTGTCAAGCCAAAGACCGCAAAGGCAAGCAAGGTCACCAAGCCTGCCACCGGTGTGAAGGTCAAGAAGTCGGGCAGCATCATCCCCAACGGCCCGATGTCTCCTACCTCCCTGCCGGCATCGCGTAAGCCGTCCATCGCTTCCAACCCAGGTGCTGCCAGCAGCGTGCAGGGCGACGACGACCACCCTGATCTCTCCACGAAGCCGCGCTGCCAGCGGTGCCGGAAGAGCAAGAAAGGATGCGATAGGCAGCGCCCCTGCGGCAGATGCCGGGATGCTGGGATCCCCGCCGAGCTGTGCATCAGCGAAGACGAGGGCAACGGCCGCAAAGGTCGCTATGGTCGACACATGGGTGTGCCCGTCGCCGGAACCAAGGAGGAGATGCCAGCACCAGCTAACCCGCTGCTCCCTGCCGCGCCGATTGCCACGGCCATGGTTGCAATGACAGCTATCAGCTCTGCGGACAAGAACAAGAAGCGAAAGAGGTAGCCAGGCTACCGGCGCCCGCCATCACTACCTATCGCCAACCGACGGCTGAACCACCCGGGCCCTATCCTTCGGGTCGAACGTCTTGGCTACTTCGAACAACACAGCGGTACATGGCTCCGCTCTCACGGCGTGACTTCGACGACACTGCCGTAGGACGCATGCCTTTTTGTCTATCAGCAAGCAGGAGGGAAGCACACAATTGAAGAGATGGGACTGAAAAGTGCTTGTACGGATCTATCGTGTCTATTGTCTCAGGCCTCACGGCTGGAGGCCTGCTAAGCATACAGCGCTCAGCGAATATCTTGACGGCTTCAACAGCTGCCGTCGTCACACTCCTTTACTATACCCGGCGGGGCACAGGCGTTGTTGGCAATTTGTTTTCATCCAGGGTTACTGTCTTGTCAATATGGCGTGCGTGCATTTGTCCCATTTTCCTTGCCTTTCCTTTTCCTGTCTTGGGTCGGCTGGGTCAGTGTGTGGGGGGTTGGGTGGCGGGCTTTTACACGATGCTGCGACCACACAGTCATCTTTTTACCTGACCAAAATCGGCGAGGCTTCCAGAAGCTTTTGGCTGGGCCCGGGCCGTCCGGGGCGCAGCTGGAGATTCGAGGATGAAGATGTTCCAGGGGTTCGGGAAAGTGGATCTGCCAAAATTGAAGTGGAGAAGCGAGCGCCCGTGATGGCAATGCTCGGGCCATGGGCGGTGTGTTGGCAGCCTGGCGGGTGGCGGTCAAGCGACAGAGCCTGCCCTGCTGGCTTCTGGCTTCTGGCCTCTGGCTGCTGCTGGCTTTTTTCGGAACGGAGAAAACTGCTTTCAGCGCTCTGCGATGAAACTCAGAGTTGGGAACATTTCTCTTGTTGGAGTTCCCCCTTTCCTTGCAAACCTTTCCTTAATATGGGCGGCGGGCATTGTTGTACCAAACTGGCTTACTTGTCTTTTTTGTTTTGTTTTCTGGCTTTCCATTTCCTTTTCTGGACTGATGGCGCGCAATATGTCGGCGAATTGAAACCACAAACGACAACATCAACAAACTATGAGCTGAACCCGAACGAGGTCGAGCACTCTAGCCGGAGCAAATACGATCACACTTCAAGTCAGGAATGGCTGCTTCTCACGTGATGACAACCATTATCTACCTACACAGGAACACACAGTAACACACAGTAACTCAATCATCGGCGTTCGTCTTGATGTCTCGTCGTGGGTGGTTGGTGTTTGGCGCAGCGCATTGCGCATCCGTCGTCCTCACCGCCGCGAGAGCATGCGATCCTCGTCTGTCTGCGACGTTGACATGCTATTTGTCGCAGACCCCCCTGCCCCAGGCCGTTTCCAAGCGTTTTGCATCAGCCCCCTGTCGCCCTTGGGCTCTCAGATCCCTACTCGCCCGCCCGGGATCTCTGCGTGGTATGAGTTAAGTTAATGAGGATCAGGACCCGGCAGAAGATTGGTCTTGGTGTTCTCTGGGTATTTTCCGTAGGATTGATCACACCACCAGCACTCTAACGAGCGATGGGCAAAATGAAACGAACGACTGAACTGGATGTAATGTAATCCCTGGCATATGGCCTGACCTCTTATAAGCCAGAGAAAGAGCCGAGCCGTTGCATACACTACATGCACACATACAATATGGCATGTGTGGTGCCGATCCCCGCCCAAACGGTGGCCGCGCTGCCTTTTTGCATTGCGTGCCTTGCGTGCCAGCGTTGCCTGATGAGTGATACCTACCAGCGCGCCGACACCCCCCCCCCGGGGGGATCCATTAATAGCAGCAAATTGCCATCCCTGACGCGGGAATCGACGGCACCTGCCGCAGGCGACGTAAAGCGAAAAAAAAAACCCCCCAACCCCAAGAGCGACAAAAAGAGGCAAAGAGGCATGGTGGGGTTCGGAGGTGGGGGGAGGGTACATGCGCCAAGACCAATTATCATCCCTGCCCTCCCTGCTCCTCTTCGGGCTAGACCGCAAAGTTTAAAATGGCTCGGTTTATGTTTTGGGGAAAGGCTGGGGCCGCCGCGTTGCGGCTTGGCGGGACGGAAGGACGTTGGTTGGAGGGGGGGGAAGCTGCCCGGGGGGAGGGTTCCTGTCTTACCCCACATGTCATGCGAAGTACATCAGCGGCCCGGCAATGCAGAGGGCGGAATAATGTAACCTTGGGGTATGTTGTGCTTGGACTACTGTATCTCGCATCCATGTTTCTTTCTCCTTGTTTCCTTGCGACGGCGCCGGTAGATAGGAAGACAGATCACGACGGCTTCTGGCGTGTCTAGTTGATGTGGAAGTACTTATGCATACCATTCCCGTAGGGCTGCTGCTTTGCTTCTCTTGTCGACTCATCGTGGCGTGGTCTCGGCCATCCCACCCCGCGCCCGAGACGCCCCATGGGCGCAGGCACAATCTTGTTCAACGGTGGCCATGCGGTGACACCGGTCGGCCACTCCTGCCCCGACGTCGCAGCCTCGCATCATAGCTCAGCGAAGGACCTGTCTCCGTACTCAATCAATACTACCCACAGCCCAGAGGTGCCGTGGCCTGATCGAGCGATTGATTCAACAGCGGTAACGACTCTGCCCATATTCGCCATTTTTGGCGTTGAGCAGGAGCTTTTTGTCTTGACTGTTCAGGACGCCGTCAAATTGGAGAGATCGTGTATTTGAACCTTGTTACGGTGCGGTGATGGCTGGTGCTTGTCATGGTCTCCTATCCTACATAAATTCCTATCGTACATGGACGCACGTGGCGTGATCCTTGGGCTCGTGTACTCGCTGGTGCGTAATTGCCATCCGGTCTTGTTTGGGGTTGTGGACGGTAAGACGGGCATTCGAGCTGGTCCGACCTGCATGTCCTCGAAGGCGTTCATCACCAGGCCTTTGACCTCATCCGCTACTGCTCAGGATTGATCCCTCGAATTTGCCCGATTTCTGGTTCCAGTAGCGTGTATACTTGTAAGAGCGCGCAGTTGGTATACTGTGAGATATATATCTATGGATGCTATATCACCGTAGTTCACACTCTCCCCATACGTGTGAGTGCTTGCTTGCAAGAATATCTGTATACTTTGAAGCGCCTGTCATTGCAATCCTGTCCGCGAACAAGAATCATTCAGGTCAAGTCATTGAAAACGAGCAGACGACCTCCATTACGAAAATCAGGGCTACATGGTGGACAGATGAATGTACATCAAGGCGTAGACTGCAAGTCAAGACTGTGTACTTGATCGAGGCCTTGAGGGTCCCTACCAACGACATGCATACCCACCTGATATAGATGCGGGAGTCTCGCAATCGGGCAAGACAGAATACTCGAGCATGCAGACAAGAGCCTGATACTTTCACAGGGATTCTGATAATTTCATGGCCTGGAATGTATTGGCATGCCCTTGATCAGAGATTGGACAGTGAAGGATGAAGAACAATGTGGTTCAATGGGATTTACACACTGACCGAGCGAGTTTTACACGTCCACCGCCCATGGCTCAAAGCTCATAACGCTTATACCTCCTAGAAACTTGCACTCATTGAGCAGAATATATTTCCCGAGAATGAAAATGCCCTGGGGTTTTCAGATCCCTTTCTCTTGGCTTTCTAACCTCGCCAACTCCTCCAGGGTCTTGACCAACACCCTCGCGAAAGTCCCATCACTCACAACGTCGAAGTGGCCCCCCTTCAGGTCACGAAATACCAAAAGATCCCGCACACCATCCCTCCTCAGCCTCCCCTCCATGGTCCCCACCTCGGGCATATCCACCAGTTCGTCATCGGCCGAGTGAGCCAGCACGGCCAGCCGAGGGCCTTGCTGCCCCGCCCACCCCCCAAAGCTCCCTGCAGCCGTCGCGGGGCTCGCGTCCCTCCACGCGTCTCGGTCCTTCCCGAACGCCGCCTCGATGAAGCCTGCGTAGCCGCCGCCCATGCGCCCGTCGAGCCCGACCAGGTCGTAGATACCCTCAAACCCCACCACCGCGGCCGGGAGCGCTACGTCCTCACCGTCCTCGCCCGGGCGCCGACCAAAGACCGGCCCCAGCAGCGCCTGGTACGCCAGGAATGCGCCGGCCGAGTGGCCGAACAGCACGTAGCCGCCGCCGGCGGCGCCGAGGCCGAACTGCTGCTGCAGGAAGCGCAGCCCCGACACCACGTCGTCGAGGTGGTCCGGGTGGCGGGCCGCGCGCGCTGCGAACGAGGGCGTCGTGGCGGCGTCCTGGGCAAAGGACGGGTGGGGCGAGAGGCGGTAGTTGAGGGAGGCGAAGCCGGCGATGCGCGAGGGGGCGTCGGGAACGTGCCACTTGGACGAGGGGTCTAGCAGGGCATCGATGGTGGGCTCGATCTCGCTGAATGTGCTCCTCGGGTCGCGCCAGGCGCCGCCGTGGATGAATCTTATTTCGAAGATGTTGTGTGAGAATTTTGGGTTTTGAGGGATCCCGTGCTGGACGGAGGTGTCATCGAGGAGGAGCTGACTCACACGAGCCAGTACTTGGTCGTCCCCGGAGCTGGTTCTGCAGCCTTGTCTTTTGGGAACTCCCAGACGGCGACATTTTGCAGCACATTTTCTTTGCCATAGTAGTATTCTGTTCTCTTCAAAGACTCCGTCATGGCTGGCTGAAATGGCGTTGTCGCCCGGCCCACGGCAAGTTCTGCCCAGGGGTTAGCTCTTGGCCCTCAAAAATGGCTGTTTTAGGTCAGAATGACGCTCACAGAATGGACTTTCTTGTTCTTTCTTCTCTTCTGCCTTTAGATCCGTCCAATTGCCAATTCTGCGCCTCAAGAGAACAAAATGCGACACTTCGAATGGAGGTGGCTCAAAGTTCCCTGAGGCCAAGATGATTGGTTCTGTGGCGCACGAGGCAGGCAATTGAGAGAGTACGGACGGCAGCTGGCGAATTGGGGCCGGCCGTCATCCGAGGCTAGCGGCCGGGCCGGACCTCCGCTTAGATCCGCTTATCTCAACGTCTCCCGACTCCCGAACTTCCGACTCACGGCCCGATCGACACGCCACACCCAGAGATCATGCACGCTGCACGATACACGCTTGGCATTGAGAAAATTTTATGATTCCGGCTATTTCTAATTTCTTGTTTTCGCATTCATCCATATTATCTACTGCCGTAATTGTCAATGCAGGAAAATCTTCTGCTGAAACCTGATGGAGTGTTGAATTAACTCAAGAACGAGAATACATGTGTCTGCCTGGCCCAACATTCAAAGCAATTCTCTATGAAATTGGAGTACTGGACAACCGTCTAAGTGCCTTGATATAAGCCTAAATACAACCTCAAGCATCGCCTTCCCGTACAATGCTCTAGTACTCCTGAGCGCCTTACTTGATCCGAAAAGGAACGAGCTCGCGAGTTCTATCTCAAATTTGAACGCACCAGTCTAGTATTGGACCTGAACCTCGTAGGAGAAAGAAAGAAGGAAACTTTAGAACGCCTGGACCTGATGCCCAGTGCTAGTCCTCAAGGCGAAAGGGTAAGCTCTGGAAAGTATTGGGCGATCTTGTTCGGGTCCCCATAGGATGTCCTATCCACCGGACTCATCGGGGTCGGTGGCTCTGTTTCCGAAGACGGAGATGGACCTTGCAGCTGGTCAAGATTGCTGAGCGACATCCTCTTCTTCTTGATGTTGCCTAGCGCCGGTGGATTCGGTGGATTCGAGGCAGACGGCTGTCTGCTAACTGGTGGCCCGGTCACCGTTCTGAAGTCTGTGCTTTTGCTAGTATCGACGGTTGATAAAGAAGGTCGCGGCGATGCGGTGGCAATGCTGTTGGGGGCCTCAGCAGTCGTGGCCCTCGGGATCTGAGGGGCCATGGACCTCAAGGAGCTGAACGGTATTGTCGGTCCCAGGTTGGCCCTTTTGTGGAACATCTCCGCTTGTAAGTTGGCCACAGGGGCAGCCACAGCCGGGGTGGACATGGCGAGAGGTGTGGGCGCCTTTTCGTTCGCCGCAAGACCTTTGCTTTGTACGAAGCCGGCCGAGCGACGATGCCAGGGGTCCTTGTGATGGAACTGGTCTATTATTGGCTGAACGAAAGCGGTCTGGTCATGGATGGTCAGGATGGAGTTGGTTGGGACATTGATCCAGTTTTCTGCAGCACGGTCAGTAACTTTGTTGCTGCCATCGAGTTACGGATGGGGGTCGGCGGACCTCTCTCAAATGTCAGAGGCTCACTAGAAACGAGGACCACATCGGCGCCCTTATCGCGTCTCTTCATTTGATAATTTTCGTTGTCATCATGCTGCCTCGTCTCCCATTGGGAGCCCGAGGAATAATACAGGCTAGCTGCCTCGTCCGTGGAGCTGTTGATGTATCTTGTGCAGATGATGCTGTGCCCGTCTGACACGCAGAAGTTGAGCAAGCTTCGCGTGTCGATGTTCTCGCTGTGAAGGGTGCTCTCGGGGATTTGGTCGATCAGGTCGTTGATTTGAGCGATGGTCTTCAACATGGCCTTCCTCAATACCATGGGACCAAAGCCTTTCTTCGGAGACGAGCTAGGGTCCACACCCATGCGCTCGAGCGTGTCGAGGAACAGAGCGAAGGCCCATTCGCTGTCGGTACCTCCCCTCACACCCAGATACCACTTGTCGGCGAGACGTTCGGCCAGTCTGCGCTTGATGTGCTTCCAGCCGCCGAGCCCACCATTGTGCATCCACATGAGGCTGCCATGTTCGAAGGGGTGGCAGTTGTCTGGGGAAGTAGAGCCCTCGGTGGTGGCTCGCACATGCGCAAATATGAGGTTTGACGCGGTCTTGGAGGCGATTCGCTGCAGGTTGGGGTCGTTCCAGGCGGGTGTGGTCGAGGTGAAGATGCAGGGCTCGGCTCCCAGCTTGGGGCTGGTGTAGTAGCCTATGCCGAAGCCGTCTGCATTGTTTGCTCCGCGTCTCGTGTCCTAATTTCAAAAGATGTGAGCCAATGTGACACACGCGCCCGAGAGATGTGATCGAAGGTTGTGGACGGGGTTCAGGAAGGGGCCGGGTGCGATGGCGTGCTTGGAGGCGGGATACAAAGAAGCAAGTCGGGAAGCGAGTTGGAGTCGCCACACACAAGCCTCGTGGGGAACGTACTAGTCGAAGGCGAGAGTCGAAGCTTTGTCTGAGGATGGAGTGGCACGGTTCGAGGATAAGCTTGGAGAGCAGGATCTCGTCACTTCCCTTGTAGACCTGTCGGTTTGAAGCAGAGGCTCATCAGCTTGGGTCGACACAGAGGTCGCATTGACCGTGCAGCACAGTAGCCCGGGAGAGAAGTAGTTACCAGAAAGCGACACATCGTATTCTTGTCGTGTGCGCGGGATGTTCTGCTCGCCTGGGGGGCACGAGACCAAACAGATTGGGCGGTGGGGTTGAGAGTGGTGGGGGAGAAGGAGGAACAGTTGGGATAGGCTGATAAGAGAGATCAGTAGGCCATTGGGTTGGGAAGGATCGAGGACTCCTTTATGTGGTCCCAATGTGCTGTGGCGTTATTGTCAGGTTGGTGTTGTGAGCCGTCGGGCGAGAAGTAAGATTCGGGCGTGGAGTACAAGTGCAGGAGCAGGAGTAAGACTCCCCCGACTGTGACGCAGGGTGCTGTGACTACATGTCCCGTAACCTACTTAAATTAGCCTCCCTGCTGGGGGCGGCAGGGGCAGAGGGGACGGGTTCCCCAGAGCTTCCAAGGCCTCAACCTTGCAACCCGAGGGCTGCAAACAGAGGGCCTGGGGCCCGAAACCCCACTGAAAGGAGACCTTGTAAACATCTTGGGCGCCTGAGGGCCGACAAGACAGCTGGACAGGGGGTTGGGCCACAGGGCTGACATGCACAGGTGGATCATCTCATCCAGCTTGGAATGGCGGGATCAATCAGGAGTGGGGCCCGACGGTCCCCTGGAGATGGGCTGATGGAACTAGACTAACTCGTGGAATGTGACAGTTAATGTGCAGCTGCCACCGGCGAGCATGGATGGCACTCTAGAAGCACTCTGCGCTTGATCTAGGTAGCTGGTCCAGTCCCAAAGTGTAGGTAGGCTGCTTTGTGCTCTCACCCCCTGTCCGTGAGAAGTGGCAGTGAGTGGTCTGGCAGTGGTCTACTATCAACGGCTCTTGCTTGGTAGCTACAGTGTGCAGCCAGCGTTGATATACCAGTGTGGCTAATCATTCCCCTGACAGGTTGGAAACAATTGCGTGTGCCCGTTCAACAAAGGGTTCCTGCGGAAAGCTCATCTACGGTGGAACTACTCAGGCATGGGGCGCGCCCAACATCACATCACGCTCCACGATTGGCGGCTTTGAGGACGCCACATCCCATCAATTCTCGTGCTGACCACGAGCAGAGAGAGAACAGCCACGCCGTGGCGTGATATTTTTGGGCCTCGGGAAGTTCGACATCTTTTTCTTCTGTTCATGACAGAGCTGACCTGTGCATGTACTGTATTTGTGCCTAGAGTGCAATAGTACAAGAACATCTAGACAAGTAGATACCCTGGCAATCTGGTACCACCGTTCTGCCGCCGTTATGTAATACAAGGACGGCCCACACTCAGGGGAGCTAGTCCTCTTGCTGCCGTACGACTCCTACCTAACGTGCACCTAACGTGTCCACCGTCCAATACAGCCAAACGGCTACATGTTGCAACAATTGATCCTCTCACTTTTCACCCAAACCGCCCGGTAGGACCCCAGATATCCGCGTGCCACTCCTTCATGTGTGCATAACAGCCCACCTCCCGCGATATATGACATGTTCAGAGGATACAGAATCAACAAGATCCCCTAGACTCCCGTAACCACCCAAGATGGACGATCTTGCCGGAATGGACTGGTCCACGACCTCGTCCACCTCCAACCAGAAGAAGCCACCTATGAACTCCTCGAGCGCATTCGCCTCCTTCCCTTCCCTCCAGCCGACCCCGTCCCCCGTCAACTCTGGCCGGAATACGCCTCTTTCTTCGCACGCGTCCGGCCAACTTTCCGCCGCTGGCTCCAAAGCCCCCGCCCCAGCCCCGGCGAAGCCCGCCCATGATGCCTTTAGCAACCTCATGGCCACGAGCGCCGCCAAGAGCACCGCAAAAATGAGTCTGGCTGAACGCCAGAAGCAGCTCGAGGCCGAGAAACTGAAGAAGCTACAGGAGAAGAAGCAGAAGCAGAGCGCAGCCTACGGCGACGGCCAGTTCTGGGATGCATTGGGCCAGGGTTCGTCGTCGGGAGCCGCGTCACGAACGGCGTCACCAGCGTTGCACGCGCCCGGCATCAATGCTTCCGCACAGAATGCGCCGTCAGCATCCGACGATGATCTCTTCGCTGCCTTCAACAAGGATACGAAAGTCGACAACGCCAGCCACTACCCGCCTCCGGTATCGGGCAAATCAACACCGGCTCTCGATCTGAGCAATCCGAGTGCCTGGGGGAAGCCTGCGCCGATATCCAACGGCAACAATGGCAACCTTGCTATCGACGACGATGACGATCCGTTCGGGCTGAACCAGCTTCAAGCCAAGACAACACCAGCAGCTTCTGGTGCTCGCGCCCCGGCTCCCGCCCCAGGGGGGAATGACGATGAACTTGATGATTTGCTTGGGGACCTTGGCAGGCCGGTCGACGAAGTGCGTAAGAAGCAGGAAGCGCAGAGGCAAAAAGCGCCCCCAAAACAAGAGCCAGAGGCGGGGAAACCCATAGAGGACTCGGATTCAAGTTCCAGCGACGAAGAGGCGCCGAGACAACAAGGAAGGTCACAAGGACGACCACAAGGAAGGCCACAGGGCAACGACCCATTCGACAAGGCAGTCGCACAGATCATGGAAATGGGCTTTTCTGCTGAGGATGCCACGAGAGGCTTGACAGAGAGCGGCCAGGGTCTGAATATGCAAGCAGCTGTCAGCTACCTGCTCAATGATGCTCACCAGAAGGCCAGAGAGAAGACTCAGAGAGGTGCCTCGGCAGGGGTCGGTGATGATAGATCTTCAAGTCGCGCTCGGAACGGAAGTCCTGCTTGGGCGAGCGAGGAGAGGCCGAGTCGGCGGGACAATCAATCTCCAGCCACCGCTGATGCGGATCTCGCAAAGACGGCTGCTGCAGTCGGTAGTAATCTGCTCAAAAGCGCAAACAAGTTCTGGAGCGTTGGGCAAAAGAAGGTCCAAAAAGCTATGGCTGAATTCCAGGAAGGCCCGGCTGATCCCAGCCAACCCAAATGGATGAGGTCGGCGCAGCAGGACATTACGGGAGAAAGAGAGGGGCGAGCTCGGCCAAGTGAAGCCACCGATGAAGCAATGATGCTAGACGCGGGCGCACGTCCGGACAGACAGTCTCGTAGGCCCGCTCAGCCATCTCGGCCAGAGCTTGGCCGGAATGCATCTCGGGATCAGTCCCCCGCATTGTCAGCGGGCTCATCCAGGAGCGCATCCGTCCCCAAGTGGCAGCAAAACCAGCAGCCCTCTTTCTCCGACCCAAAGAGCCGACTCAACAAGCAGGCCATCGACGAGCAAGGCTCACAGGCCTACGTCAGCCCAGCAAGAAGGAAGAAGACAACACCTCAGCCGCCTCCAGAGCCGAAACCATTCACAGAAGAGCCGGATTTGTTCAGTTCACAGGCACCATCACGGAATCTGCCTACTCGGTCCCAGCAGCCCTCACCCAGACCTCCCACTGTCTCGCAGCCTCCTCGCAAGGCACCTACTCCGAGACCTGCTCGCCAGATACCTCATCTAGACCCTTCGGCACTCCAATTGTCCACGCGACACCGCAGTGATGGTACTGCCCATTTCAAGAGGGGTGACTATGCGTCAGCCCACGCATCTTACTCAGCTTCGCTCTCTGCAGTCCCGCAGACTCACCCACTGGCGATAGTGATTCTCTGCAACCGCGCCTTGACTGCCCTCAAGACGGGCGAGCCCAGACAAGCCGTTACCGATGCCGACGCAGCCCTTGAGCTGATCGGCCCCGGGAAGGGCGAGGGCGAGAACGTCCCGCTTCAAGACGAAACAGGCGACAAGCGAGACATGAAGGACCTGTACGGAAAAGCCCTCACACGCAAGGCCGAGGCCTTGGAGCAGATGGAGAAGTGGGCCGAAGCCGGCCAGGTCTGGCAGAGCTGCGTCGAGAGCGGCGTCGGCGGCCCCTCAGCCACAGCCGGACGCCAGAGGTGCCAGAAGGCTCTTGCGCCGAAGCCTAAGCCCGCCGCCAAGCCAGCGGCGGCCCGGGCGCCGCCGCGACCGCGACCCTCAGCACCGGCCAAGGACTCGGAGGCCGTCAGCCGGCTGCAGGAGTCCAACAAGGCGGCCGAGGCAGCCGATGCGGAGAGGTTCGCGCTGTCGGACCAGGTGGACGCGCGCATCGCGTCGTGGCGGGACGGCAAGAGGGACAACCTGCGGGCGCTGCTGGCAAGCCTGGACCAGGTGCTGTGGGAGGGCAGCGGGTGGAAGAAGGTCGGGCTGCACGAGCTCGTCATGGCCAACCGCGTCAAGGTCGTGTACATGAAGGCCATCGCCAAGACGCATCCTGACAAGGTGAGTTGGCAATGGGCGTCTCACCGCTCACTGATCCAAGACTCCATCCAAATCGAGAGAGATAATTTGCTGACTTTTTTCCCCTTCTCTTCTGCAGCTGGCGCAAGACTCGAACGTCGAGGCGCGCATGATTGCGGCGACGGTGTTCTCCACACTCAACGAGAGCTGGGATAAGTTCAAGGCTGAGAACGGGCTGTGATTTTGATGATGTGTGGCATATGGCATTGGAATGTGAGCGAACCGGACGGATTGATACCTTAGATAGACCATATCACGTTGAATATATTTCTCGGGATAATTCCATCATTATTTGATGACCCTTGCATGGGAATCGATGGCGTCGGCATGCTGCCTCCCCGATCATGCCATCCATCCTGAATTCACACCTCGCTATTCATGTTGCAGTGTGGCGAACGAAGGCCGCAATTTGTTCCTATACGAATTCCATTTTTGGCATTGCCTTGTGGCCGCGTCGCGCCCTCTACTTACAAAACAGTACACCTTCCCGGCCATGCACCTCTACCATATCCTGGGCTTCTGTGCAGTCCAACCGAACGCCTGCTTGATGCAAATTGTCTTCCTCTGAACCATCGAATGCCCTCTTTGGAAAGCCTGGTTTTGACACCGGCTAGTCTTTCCCACGAAGATCGTATACTGTGCTTCTCCTCCTCACTACCCAGGACCGCCGTAGGCTCGGTAGCCACCGTGATCATCAGCGCCGGCGGCGTGGATAACGCGGCTGAACGCTCACCTGGGGCGCCTTAGAGGCCAATCTCGTGCGGGGCTTCTTCCCCATGAAGCTCGTCCCATGCCGTCGCGGGAAGGAGGCACCGGCGCGGTCGGCTTCCTAAGCCGCGCCCGCGCCGTCCTCCTCGGCCGCGCCGATGCCGTTGGGCGGGAGCTCGTCCGGGCCGACGTTCCACTCGTCCTCGTCGCTCCACTTGGGCACCGCGACGAACTTGCCCGTGATCTGTCCCATGCCGTAGGCGGTGCCCGCGTAGCCGTCGGGCTTCTTCTCGTCGTCCATCTCGGTGAGGACCGCCGTGCGCAGGAACTCGACGGGGATTCCGGACTCGCAGTCGAACAGCATGCCGCCGTAGTCGATCTGCATCTTGCCCGACTTGCGGATGATGAGCCGGCCGACGAACCCTTCCGGCTGCTCCTCTGGCTCCCGCGCCGCCTTGTCGTCGGCGCCCTCCTCCTGCTTGACGTTGGCGTCGTCGTTGGCGGTGAGGTCGACTGGCTTGTCGGAGCTGTGGGCTGGTGCGTCGAGCATGACCACGTCGTCGTTGGGCTCGTCCTTAACGGGACCTTGTGACTGCTGTGTTCGCTCGACGGTGTGGAGTGGTGGTAGAAGTGGAGGGAACTGGAACATGTAGAGGTTCCCGTCGATAATTGCGGGTTTCCGAGGGGCCTTGGTCTCTTGGACGTCTGAGTCGCCGTCCTCCTCTCCGCTCGAGACGCCAAACAACCGCCGTTGAAAAGCCAAATTCTCGGCGGCAAGCTGGTCCTCCGGGTCCTTGTATTTCTTCTCGAGTGCTTTCGCCTTCTCCGCTGCCTTCTTGATCGCCTTTTTTGTCGTGAGAGTGTCGATCTCGTTGACCTCCTCGCCTTCGATCTTAACGCGACGGTTCGGTTTCGCGCCAGGCCACTTCCGGTCGTCGTCTTTCATCTCCACATCGTCTTCGTTCAGGAAGATATCATCCTCATCTTCTGAGGCGTCGCCTGACGAGATGCGTACCACGTTCTCTCCCCTGTCCGCGGCCTCGACTTCCTCCGCGGTAGCGACTTCTGGCTGGTCCGGCTCCTTTGGTTCTTGGCGTTGCATGCCCTTGGGCAGCAATACTGGCGTGCCCTCCTTGCTCTTGACTTGCTCCTCCTCATCCTCGATTACAACGTACTCGACGATCTTGTCTGTATTCATGCGCCTGCCGGTCGGGCGGCTCGACTCGCCGCTGAAACCCTGGCCACCTTCTGATTTGACGCCGCCTCCCCCGCCGGACCAGCCGCCGCCACGCGAGCCGCCGCCGCCGCCGCCGCCTCCTCCCCCGCCGTAGTCGTACAGTCGTCCGAATCCGCCCGATCCTCCTCCTGATTATGATTAGTAAACCCAATTGTATAGAAACGGCTCTTGAAAGACTCACGAGAGCTTGTGGCTTCAATCATCGACCCGAAACCTCCAGCGCCACCCCTGATCACACGATCTTGGAAACCGCCCGCGGGGCCACCTCGAGCACGCCTTCCACCTCGGCCCCGTCCTGCGCGCTTCATGCGCGCATCCTGCGCGGCCTTGTCCTCGAGTTTCTGTGTCTCTTTTTGCGCGATCGCCTCTCTGTCCAATTGTGACCGCCGTATAGCCCTGGGGAGGAATTTCCCGCTGCCTCGGGTCGCAGCTGCTGGCCTCGCTGCTGGTGCTGGTCTCGTCGTGCTGGCGCCGGGAGTTGCGGTTGCTTGCGAGGTGGAGGAATCGGCGGCGTTATCCTGGGCGGGCGTCTTCGTTTCTGGGGCTGATGCTGGAGCTGGAGCGGCACTTCCGGCCTCTGCATCTTGAGTGCCACTGCTTGGGGCAGCAGAGGCTCCTCCGCGACCGCCACGACCTCCTCGGCCTCGGCCACGGCCCCTGCCGCGAGGGGCAGCACGGCCTTCTGGCGCCATATCAGTTGTGTTGTGCTGTGTCGGTGTCTCGTTCGGCGTCGATTGGGTGGAGACGGTCAACGGTCGGATACGAAATGGACCCAGGCAGTCGTTGTCATGTCATGGTCTCGGCGAAGAGTCATCAATGCCAGTCAAGTTTGGGGGAGGGGGGGAGGAAGAAAGTCTGGTGGGGGACGGCGACGCAGCATCGAAAAATAGTTATCGATAAGAGTCCCCGTCGCCGAGCAGGTACTGGGCTGCAGGGGTAGCTCTTAGTGGCCGACTAGATCAACACCCAAAATGGGCTGGCTTTTTGACTAATATCATGGTATCTGCATTACAGAAACTCGGTCTCATCCCACACGGTTATCAACCTCAAGTCTTGTAAACTACCCTCGTCCTAGAAGAGATTCTCAATTTAATGCGTGTCCCCATCCCACTCATAATTCTCTACAATTCCTCAGTCTGAGATATTCCTCACCGGGCTGATCTCATCCATCGACTTTCCCTTTTGATTTATTGTCGCATAATATCAAGATGACCATGATAAGACCACCATGAACTCTCCTTTCCCTGCCTCCGCCTCTGCTCCTGGAGATGGGACAATCACAGTAAAGCGACTGCCCAATGGCCACTCGCACCTCGAGAGCATCACCTACCAGTACCCGCTCAAACTCATCTCGCCTCCCCGGAACCACCAGGAAGACAAATCCGTCCTCGTCTTCCTCCTCTCCTACGGCGGTGGCCTCGTCGGCGGGGACACCGTCAACCTGACCATCGAGGTGCAGCGCGACGCCCGCCTCAGCATCGTCACCCAGGGCCACACCAAGATCTTCAAGTCGGCCACCCCGGACATCGTCACACGCCAGACCCTGAACGTCGCCATCGAAGACGGCGCGGCCCTGTGCCTGCTCCCTGACCCGGTCCAGCCCTTCGCCGAGAGCGTCTACGAACAGACGCAGATCTTCCGGCTCAGGGGCCCGGGGGCGTCGCTGTGCCTGCTGGACTGGGTCACGCAGGGCCGCAGCGCCCGCGGCGAGGACTGGGACCTGGTCAGGTGGGTCGGGCGCAACGAGGTCTGGTGGTCCCCCGGCGCAGCCGCCACTGCCACCACCACCACCACCGCGAAGAGCCAGGGCAGCGACATCGGCAGCGGCAGCGGCAGGCTCCTCGTCCGCGACGCCGTCAAGCTCGACGGCAGGGCGTCCCTCTCCGCCGCGGCGAGGGACCTCAGGTCGACGATGCACGGGCTGGGCATCTTCGGCACCCTCATCCTGCGGGGGCCTCTGACGCGGGCCCTGGGCGACTTCTTCGTGGCCGAGTTCGCGGCCCTGCCTCGCATCGGCGCGCGCGACTGGAGGGCCGAGGAGGCCGGGCAGCCCGCTGAGGACGAGGCGGCCAGGGACGCTCACTTGGTCTGGCGCGAGGAGAGGCTGGAGATGGAGAAGCGGGAGAAGGTGCTCTGGTCGGCGGCCGGCGTGAGGGGCTGCGTGGTCGTCAAGTTTGGGGCGGTCACGGTCGAGGCCGGCAGGTTGTGGGTTGGGTCTATGCTTGCGAGGGAGGGCAGTGTTGAGGAGCATTTTGGGGACCAGGCCTTGATGTGTGTGCGGTGACGGGCGCGGTCTAATACCACCTTGTCGACAGTTGCCGGCCAGATACAATCCAGCCACTGCTGGAAATCATGTGCGCGTGGCCCTCTGCTTGTCGTATCCACGATAGAAACAAATCGATTCAACCATCTTCCCTCAGCCAGCTCCCTAGTTGGAATCAGTAGCCGTTTGGCCCCAGGCACTGTCCTCCAAGACCCGGAACAGCACGAAATCCAGAACGAGATTCACAACCACGCGTCCTTCTTTGGGAGGGCCCTCATTCCAAAGCTCGTTTGCAACACGACACAGACCATGGTATGCTGGAGCTCACTTGGGAACGCCTTTGGATGCCAGATGTGATCAATTGGCTCAGCCTACTCATATACACACCATAGTTTACACACCCACTTACCCAGACTTGGATGCCTGTTCTTTCATCACAGCGTTGTGGTCTCAAGCTTTTGCTTCCCCATCAGCCTGTTCAACCACACCAGCATCATCGCTAATACCCAAAATGCGGCGGGCTCTTTCCTCTTCCATGGGGTTGTGCCAGCCTGGGTAGTCTGGGAACACCAGGCCTTCCCGCTGCAGCCGCAGCCACGTGCTCCCGAGGGCCTGGTCTTCAACGTAGGTCCCCCTCAAATGGCGACGGCCGGATGCCGTGTCAAATGCGCGCCTCCCGTGCAAGACACGCCAGTTGTCGAAGACGACACAGTCTCCGGGCTGCACCCTGAACTGGACCATGTTGGCGGGGTCTTCCAAGGTGTCCTTGAACAATTTAGCTGCCCCGTGCCACTCTTCCATCCGGCGACCGCCTCGACGATCAGATGAAGAGCTTGATTGAGCTTGGTTGATAGCCATCCAGAACGGTGCCTGGAAAGGAGGCGACCAGCGCACGTTCCTTGGGTCCGGAACATTTGCAGCCCAGGAGCCGAGCGTGTTAATGGTATGGTGAGAGCGATTCCAGTAATGGCCTCCTTTAGCGTAGTGGAAATTGACCTTTGTGGTCGCAAGCGTGTGATAGGCAGTTGGGTTGTTGAGCTGCAGGTCGTAGGCGGCTCGGATACCGTCAGAGAAGAGTGAGTCGCCTCCTTCGCAGCCGTTCTCGAGGCAGTGAAGGACCTGTATCCTTGGAGGCTCCCTCAAATACATCAGGTCTTGGTGGAGGCAGAGGAATTCGTTTGTATACGCAACATTCTCGGCCTGTGGCTTTGAAACAACGTCCCAGGTCGGCCCGTACAGAGTAGCCTGCAAGTGGCCGAGTCTCGAGGCCACCTGTTCGACGGCAGCTTCTGTCTGAGGCACGCCCCTGATGACAACGAGCCCCCAGTAGTGCAGGTTGCGGAAAGCCTCTGCAAAGCGCGAGCTGTCCCCCATCCAGTGCGAATAGCTGATCTCTCTCGACCGGCTGTCATTTTCGAAGTGCCGAGAGTCCCAGATCTCACGCGCTGGGAAGTGGCGATAGTAGGGATTCCGAGGAATCAGGACCTCGTGGAGAAAAGCGAGCGGGTATGTCGACACATGCTCGCCGCCGAGCTCCATGTCGTTGGTCCAGGACACCTCGAGGCCGCCATCCTCCAGCACCCTCAGGCTGTCTACCTGGAGGTCGGACGGTATATCACAAGTGGCGAAGCGCTTCTGCCCCGAGGATTCACTCACACACAAGTGGCATTGACACGCGTCCCTCAACCCCAGCTGTGATATGGTGGCTGGCGCATCGAGCTTTTCGAACTCGAGAGAAATGTCCTTTTGACTTGTGGCCTGCGTCACGACCGCATTCTTGAGCCTGCCAATTTCATCGGCACTAGAAGGTCGCTTATTGTCTGCGCGACCTTTGTCCTTCAAACTGTGACGGGTGGCGTAGTTCCTCGCCTGGGAAGGGCCATATCGGCAGCTCAACTGCGGCGAGCACAGCGGCACTGGGAGAATTGATTGAGCTGAGACAGCTAGTCGAGGCACAACGGCCGATATGTGGCCTGCATCTCCCCGGAGACGAAGCGTGGGCCGTAGCCACGCGCCGTTCAACCGGCCAGAGCGCGGGAGCATCTCGGCTAGGAATTGCGGGGGAAGAGGAGCGATTGAAGGCAATGAATGGCTCCTTGTCGAGCCAGGGGGGCCAACGGCAGGGGGAAAGAAGTGCACAGAAGGGAGCGGATGGTGGACAGAGTATTATCAGATCGAACGTGCAGGCATAACGAGAGGCAGAGAGGAGCTGCTGTCCTTGCACCATGCCCGATGAAGGTGAGGGGCCTGCATTTGGCTGGGGCCGGGCCGCATCCCTGCGAGGTCGCACATGGCCACCACAATCCTGGGAGACACGAAGATAAAGTTGGATGGATGAGTATATGGGTATATGCTGATGAGAGTTGATTGCCATATCAACAATTCAACATATAGCCCCCATCGGGGCAGTATCTGCAAGCACCTGAGTCGGCTCAAATGCACGTCATCTTTCTGCGGTGAGAGGCGACGCACACATAGTCATTCGAGACTACTAAGATTTGAACATTCAACGTGTGTACCTACATATACATTGGAACTTGTCTCCATCTGAATGGCTTCATAAACTTGCTAAAAAACGACATGCTGTTCCGGCGATTGGGTTTGATAGATCATGTGCAAGAGGCTATGGCAATGTCTATTGACACAACACCATGTTCCCGATCCGCTTGCCCGGCCACTCATACTCATTTGCCTATCAAGTTCTTTCCAATGGTATTATAGAGTCGATTATCTTGTCAAATTGGATCCGATTAGTTCAAAGCGCAGTCCAGATATCGTCCATGTCAACCTTGTAACCAGCGTTGATGCCTCTGCTGGCGGGTCAGTCACCTGCTCTTCAACGCTGAAGAGCTTCTCACCTCACGACCACCCTCCTCCTGATAACAATGAGAGGAACTTGATCGACTGCCGTGGATCCCACTTGCTAAGATGGTCTACCACAACGGCCATCCCACTACATCAGCCCATGCTTTTGACCAGGGACGACGAAGTTTACCCTGATTAAATGCTCCCGACATGGGTGAAATTCAAAACCATCGGCGCTCGACAGTACGGAGCTCAGGCATCCAAATGTTGTACTTGGAGTTGACGAAATCGCACTTTTTGAGGCCCTCCTCATGTGCCCCTCGAGCCTCTTGGCCCGCATAAGCAGTAGACCAGGTCCTCCCCTGGTTTTGAAAAACGAAAGATAGCTTTCGAAGGTTGCTGCATGTTTCAAATGCTTTGTCGACGGCGAGGTATCCACCCCTCTTGTTGCGTGAGCCGGACCAAATGTTCTCTTTCTCTAATTGCTCCGGCTTCCATCTAGAACTCCCAGGTTCGGTCGTCATGGTGAGGCGGCTAAGGTTTGCCAACCCACCGCACTCGACGACCAATTCCTATAATGCGGTCAGTTTTGTTCCATCCCAACTTCACACGGCACATGGGCTTTGACCTACCGAGGGTGTGGGAAAGTTGAGAGCCAGATCAAACCTCGAGGTTAAACTTCCCAATTGTCCGTAAAGAGCCAGGCTGGACACGTTTGGGAAATACCCCATAATGACTAAACTTTGTTTCAGTATCGTCTTTATCGCACACGTATAGAGTCTCCACGTACATTTGAGTTCCCCCGGAACCCAACCATGCAAATGTTGACCTGGCCGATCAAACAAGCACAGGTAGTTGGTGCCGAATTTAGATAGTTCCAGATCCTGAAGCAATCCCAGTGCAGCCGCTGCTTCCAGTGCTCTTTGAGTCTCGGGGCGACACACACCAGACACCCCGTTGCCATCGGCGACGTGAATGGGATACCCGCACAGGTTTAGTCGGAGCAAAGTCACTCTTGGACAAGCCCGGATTATGGATATCGCCTCATACATTTGCCCAGCCTGGTTGATAGGCACGCTCAGGGTTCTCACCGTGGGCAGATGCCCCTCGCTCAGGATTCCTGCAAGTGAAATGTCCTCGTGGATGTTGAGCTCGCGCAGGTGAGGCATGAGGCTGATGAGTTTGTTGAACTTTGGCGGACCTGTAATTCTCTTCTTGCCTGGTGGGCTAGGCTTAAGCATCAACTATCTGCGAGACACTGTTAGCTGTGAAGCACCTTTCAACCAATCCGCCGATGAGGTTGGCCTCTGAAGGGGCCTGGAAACAGAGGAACGAATCTAGCGGCCGGGCCACCTACTTGAGCTGGCTCACCCCTTGCTTGCCATGAGCTTCTCCAGCGGTCTGTGGCTTCGACACCGACGGCTGACAGTCAAAGGCAGGAACTCCACGGTAACCCTTCGGGCTCGTCTCGATACCAGTGAGAATGATTTGAGCGACTGCAAGTAGACGTGTCCGTATTTATCAAACTCCCACAAATTCAAGGCAATCTCTAAGAGAAGCTCATCGGGTAATTTGAACAATATGGATTGCTGTTCTTGTTCTGTGGTTCCCAAGTTGCCATCCTCCCGGCAACACGGAGCGGATTTCAGAGCAGGGTATTTCTTCACACACTTTTTCTCAGTGTGTCCATGTTTGTGACAGAAACCACAAGTCGTGGGGAGTTTGGTCTGCATTTTGAGGCGAGTTGAGTTGATTCTTGTTCGAGGTAATTTCTTGTGTCACCAGTTGGCGATTTCTTGAGCAAAGTGACGAAGTTCGGGTAGAAGTTCTGGGGCCAAGGGGAAAATTGGATGAGTAGCATAAGTAGATGTGCCAACTAAGCCAATATGTTGTACATGTTGAGAACATCTCTGAATGACACTACGCAGATGACTAGGCAGATGGTCAAGTTTAGCTGGCCTAGTCCACAAACCATCAGACTTGGGTTCACTTTAGCCATCAAGGACTGCGTGGGGTAAGCTTGGTCGCATTTTGAGTAACTCATGAGCTACTTTTTCTATGCGATGCCTCAAAAAGGCTGCGTGCGGCTAATTGACATCTGTATCATCAACCACTTGGTCGAGACACAATGCCTTGTTCAGACTCCACCAGACTGCCATGCACTAGCAATGGCAGCCCGTCTCTTGGCCTCCTGATCAATCCCTGCGGACATGCTCTTGGTCGTGTGCCCGCTGAGTCATAGTCCTCTCAGGCCAGTTCTCCGTTGCTCCCCAGCCATCATAGAAAATGTGCTTGCCGGGCTCAACGCCTTCGCCTGTGTCCAAAGGGTTGGAGCTTTAAAGCTACCATTGTCGACCCTTGACGCCCACCTGCGCCTGTCTTGCCTTCTCGGCCCTAGGCTTCCCAGCTGGGCGGCTTCTCCCTGACCAAACATGTGAGGCTGGAGCTTTCAAGCTACCAAAGGACCTCTTATCTTCCTTCATCTGTCCCACTCTCCCCTGAAGCTCCAGTTCTTCTTCCTTTGCTCTCTGTGCCGGGGTCTGCGAAATGTCTTTCTCCTAGGTGATTGGGGGGGAAACAAGCAATCAACGCCGCTGTGTGATGTGAATATAGGGTGGGCAGTTATCAACTTGGCCCTGTGCTGTGTCGTCAATTGAGTGACATTCCGTCCGCCCGCCGACGGCCAATATCTGGCTGCTAGTACATCAAGTCCGCCATAGCTTGAGAGTGAGATTCCTACATCTCCATGGACTCGTTCTCATTGGCATTGGAGAAGTTGAAGGGGGCGGCGCCGCCCTGGCCACCGTTGGCACCAGCGCCGAAGCCGAAGGTGCCGTTGGGGCCCTGTGCCTGTGCCATACCGTCGTCGGCATTCTCGTCCTCATCAGAGAAGTACTTCTCGATGATGTTGTAGGCCTTCATGTAGATCTCCTCGTTGGCGTTGGTCTGACACTCATGGATCTTCTCCATGCCGCCGCACTCCTCGATGAACAGGGCGTAGCGGTTGATGGCGTCAGGTGCGTCACCAGCAGCCTGCTTGTCCAGATCGCCGACCTTGAGGATGTTCTCGAGGCCGTCTAGAGCGACCTGGATGATCTTGTTGTCTGGGCAGCCGAGGAGGTCACACAGGGGCTTGATGCAGCCCTGGGCGACGAGATAGCGGATCTGGTCGGGCTTCTGCAGACCTCCGCTAGTAGCGTTGCTGATAGCCCAGCAAGCCTCCTTGCGCGTCTTAAGATCACCGTTGGACAGCAGGTGGATCAGAGGCGGGATGATGTTGGCGTCAACGACGGCCTGGATCTGGGTCGAGTTGCCGGCGGTGATGTTGGAGATGGTCCAGCACGCCTCCTTGCGGATGCCGTCCTTGTTGGAGCTCAGGAGAGACAGCAGGCAGGGCAGGGCACCGCAGTTGATGATGACCTGGGTCTGGACGTCGTCGCCGGTGACGATGTTTCCGACAGAGCGCAGCGCGGGGGTCTGCACCGAGGTGGAGGCGTGCATGAGCAGCTCGACCAGACGGCGGGGGATACCGGCTTCAATAACGGCCTGAATCTTGTCATTGGACCCGTCGGACAGGTAGGAGATGGCCCAGCAGGCATCGATCAGAACCTCATCGTCCAGAGAGTAGACCAGCTTGGACAGCACGGGAAGCGCAGGGGCGATCTGTGGCGGTCTGTTAGCTGTGGCCTTGGTCTGGAGTGGGTGCCAGGGTGGCAGATTCAAACGCACTGTGTTCCAGTCTGGCTGGGGGGTCTTGCCACGGCAGAAGTTGCTCAGGGTCCAGGTGGCGTTGCGCAGCATGCTGAGCTTGCGGCTGTCGCCGAGCAGAGCCAGCAGAGGCTTGAGGGCGCCACAGCTCAGGACGTAGTCGCGGCATTGTGGGCTGTCACCAGCAATGTTTCCGAGGGCCCAAACAGCCTGCTCGCGGACATCAGGCTCTGGGCTGGCGAGGAGCTCGACGAAGATGGGGACGGCGCCGGCCTCGATGACAACCTGGGTCTGTGCGGCGCTGCCCGAGGCGATGTTGGTGAGGGCCCACGCAGCCTCGAATTGCACGAGGGTGTGAGGCGAACGGAGGAACTCGACGAAACGGCTGACGACACCGGTCTTGATGACCTCCTCGATCGGGGGGTTGCGCTCCTTGGACAGGAGCTTTCGGAACCGGGTGGTAGCCTGGATCTGCAGATCGATCTGGTCCGAAAAGACACCCTGCACCATCTGAGGAAGGTCCTCGCTCAACTGTTGCGGGTTAGCATGCTGGCGACTCTAGAGAAGCAGTGTGGAAATTGACAGAATGGTGCAAGGACATGCAGTTGAAAGCTATCTTGTTTGGGAGGGCATGGAGGGGCTGGGAGTGGAATGTTGTGGTAATGAACGATCCGTGCTTTGTGAAAGGCTGGTGTTGATGCAGGCATTGGCAGTGGGCCCAGAAAGGTGGGTTGCTGCTGATGCGCGCCCGTCTTTCGCAAAGACAGGTTCATGTGAGGTGAGGGGCTGGAGGCGCCGAATGGCGATGCTGAAAAGCGCGGGGAACACAGCACACAACAGCATCACCAGTGAGAGCCTTGGATGTTGCTGTAGGAAGATGCATGGCGCCAAAAGTGCACGAGGGGGGAAGAGGAAAAGGGACATTGCCATGAGGCTGTTGGCGACATACCTGGGACTCTGTGGGAGGGTTCTCATCCTCGCTGTCGGGGGCGGCGCCCAGGGAGGCACCAGGTCGGTTCTCGCCCGTGCCGATGCCTCGTCGCTTTGCCAAGTTCTCCTCACGCTTTGCCTTTCGGATCTCGACCTGCTGCTCCTCGCGACGGCGGCGGAGCTCGTCTGGCTTGAAGGTGTTCTTTGCCTTGAACTGGGTCCTTCGGTGCTCGGGGATGTAGCGCTCAGCCATGGTTGCGGTGTTGGCGCTGTGCTGTGACGTGTGCGTGTTGACCTTTGCTGGCGGGGGGAGACGAGTACGACGGGGTAGCTGGTTGGTTGGGTTACGTGTGTCAACGCGGTCGGGTCGGTCGACGGTTTGGAGGGAAACCAGACCAAAACTCTGCTGCAGAAACAAGTTGTTAGAGGCTACAGGATGCACACGAACGGGCAGGGAGGTCTGGACTGCAGTGGGAACGTGCCTATTGATGTGGTCAAGTGGATGACAACGGTGGGTAGGAAGATGTTTTGGTGTTGTCGCGGTGCAAGAATTTTGGAGATGGAATGGGTGGAAGCGGCGAAGAAGGCATGGGCTTGGGCTCTGGGCTTTGGGCTCGCTTCTTCTGGGTCGGCAGGCGGGCAGGCGGGCAGGCGGGCTGCTGGCTGCTGGCTGTGGAGGGGGAAGTGGGAGACTTGGAGTCTAAATGCACCCGGGGCACCTGTGGGCATGTGCGTCTTGGAGGCTTGGGCCGCTTTCAGTGGGGCTCGCCGCTAAGAGTCAGTCCAAGAAGGCGAATTTCGAAACCTGCACCCGCCAGCTTTGGTAGCTCTCAAAGGAACCTTCTACGGCTTTGGCATGGCTGCAGTGGCCAGGGCTGGCTAAGTGCCTGACATTTCAGGCCATAATCTCCCATGCTGGGGTCTCCAAAGTACCTACCTTGGTTACTGCAAGTACCCGCCCCCACTTCTTAACAGACAAAGCAGAACTGGCGCATGTTCCCTGCCCCTATATGCTCCACCTGCCATGCCTGAAGGTGGCCGCCTGCTGCAGCAGTACAAAGGTACATGGTCTAACAGCCTTCACCCGCTGTACTGGCGCGTCGACGCGTCTGGTCTCATGGCTGAGTGAAGCCATTCACAAAATTGATAGACAGATTCACGTCAGCACCAGACAATATTCATGGTTGCAGTTTCCAAGCTACTCTAAATTGAGGCATGATTCAGCTTGTGTCATTTCGACTGCCTTTCTGAGTTCTCCTGGCCGCAGATGGCATCAACCCCGTTCAACCATTATTTTCATTGACGCCCAAGTTGACACACCGCAGTTGACATACCCCGTCGACACCGCCATGTCTCGTCATCAATCCAATTCCTCCAGCCGTAGGAGAGCTCAAGATGTCTTGCCACTGCCTAGGGGCTTCATCCCCATCAGCGAGCTCCTTGACGACAGCCGAGGCCCTCGTAAAGAAGTGAGCCTGATAGGTGTCGTCAAGGACTGCAAACTACCCATTCCGACTAGAGGCGCGGGTGAGAAATGCCTCTCGAGCCCTCATTGTCTGGGCAGCATTTGCTGACCTTTCCACTTCTAGACTATAAGAGCACTGTGACCTTGTATGACCTGTCCACACAAGGCGATGTTGGGGGCATCGACCTCAATATCTTCCGCCGGGAGGAGCAAATGCCCACAGTTGAGGCCGGTGATGTCGTCGTGGTCTACATGGCAAAAGGCCAGACTCACAACGGCTTTTCCTCCCTGCTCACCTCATATCGTACCGATATACACGTTTACGAGGCCAGGCAGGTTCCCAGGTTAGGCTCATCCCAGTCTGCGTCGGGCGCCCTCCGAAGCCCTTCACGCGAAGTCAGCCGAAAGCCTGGGGACAAAGAACATGAGTATGTCACATGGCTGTATGACACCATAGACAAACAGTACATCCCTGACCGAGAAGACTTTGCCGCCCGGGCCGAGCTCTCCATGAATGTCAGAGACCGTTTCAGTCTCCTTGCCGACGTCCAGGACCACATGTTCGTCGATCTCGTCGTGCAGGTTGTCCGAGAACCATTTGACCTGGGTGACAGGGTATGTATGTGGGTCTCTGACTGGACCGAGAACGCCAGCTTCTTCCACCAGACAGATGACAGCTCAGACTGGACAGACGGCATGCCCGTGCGTGATGGCGACCCATATGGCTATACCAGCAAGTTCAAGAAGCCCAAAGATCCTGGAGAAGCCAACAGCAAGTGGCGTGGCCCCCTCGGCAAGCGGTCCATACAGCTTACGTGTTGGGAGCCTCATGCGGACTTCATCCGGGACCAGGTCGAGATCGGCACCTGGGTACACCTGCGAAAGGTTCAGATCGGGTATGGCCACAGTTCTACAAACCTCGAGGGCTTCCTCCGCGGGGAACAGGAGTATTCGAATTTCTCAGACAAAATCAAGGTACAAATCCTAGACCCTCAGGCCGACAGTGAGAAGATAGACCCTCGTCTGCGTGATGCCATCAGGAGGAAGCGGGATTATGAAAAAGGGAAAGGTCAACCCAAGGGTGGGCCCAAGAGAAAGGCGGAGGAGTCTCTGCCAAAAGTCAATTCCAAGGCCAGCCGGAAGGAAAAGCGCGCCGCAAAACAGCGGGCAGTCGAGGAAGCGGAGGCAAAGGAAAGCAAGGAGCAGCTCATCCCCGACTTGAACGATCTGAGTAAGCTCCCAACCGCATGTTTGAAACGGGCTCTGCGAGTTCACCAGTTATCTGACCACACACGATCACAGTCAAATGCGAGAACCCTGACTCGAGACCCAGGCCTCTTTCGTCTCTACTCGATCCAGTCGTCTACCACACCACCATCGGCAACGAGCCAGCATCCCTCGAGCTCCCCTTCACCTGCGCCAAGGACCGCACCCACGCCCGCGTCGTGGACTTCCACCCGTCCAGCCTCGAGGACTTTGCCGTCAGCCGGCGGCGCACCGACAATGACTGCCTGTCCGACAACAGCGCGGACGACATCGACCCGGACTCGGAACAAGACGACCAGGCCGCCGCCCGGCGCGGCAGCTACGGCCGCGTCTGGGAGTGGCGCTTCGCCCTCAAGCTCGAGGAGGTCCAGCCGGCCGCCCTCGCCAAGAAGGACAAGAGGCCGGCCGCCGTCTGGGTCCATGTCGGGAACCCGGAGGCCCAGCTGCTCACTGACGTCGACGCGCAGGACCTGCGCGCCGCCCCGCACGGGGAGGAGGCCCTGGGCAGGCTCCGCGAGCAGATGTTCAAGCTCTGGGGCGACCTGGAGGAGCGCAAGGTCGACCTCGAGGCGCGCAAGAGGGAGACGAGGGACAGGATCCTCCGGAAGATGCCGCCGCCCAGCTCTGGCGCTGGCGGGGAGGAGATGGAGGAGGAGGAGGAGGAGGCTGCGGCGTATAGCCTGGGCCTCGGCCAGATCTCGAACAAGCCGTTTGCCTGCTGTATACAGCAGTACGGTGTCAGGGTGGAGGCCGAAGAAGGTGAAGAGGACAACGCCGGCGAGGGCAAGAGGTGGCAAAGGGTGTTTGGGCTCTTCGGGACCAAGATTGCCAGTGATTAGCTCGGCGTTGCAATTTTTTGTTTTTGTTTTTGCTTATGCCAGCTTCCGTTTCTGTTTTCGTCTGGTGTTGTCGAGTAGTCAGGAAAGGGAGTTTAGATACCACCGCACACTAATTTCAAATTTGAATAATGTCGACTTGATTGCCCGTCCTGGCCTGCTCTCCCAAAAACAGCGTTGATTTCAAGGGTATGTAACAAGGGGCATTCATGACCGTTGTGTAGAAGGAAAAGTATTTACCATCATTCATCGCAAGCGAAACCGCCGCCCTCCCCTTAAGGCTTGCCCGCTCCCGTTTTTCCCCCTGTGTGCTAGAGCTTCTAAACCCTCGCCAGCCTGCCACAAGAGATTCATTACAAATACAAAAGACCAGACCAGGCGGCCAAAGAATCATGCAAAGTTGTTATCACTATCCATATCGGTCAGAAAGTCCGTCGGTACGTCGATCCGTCAATCCGTTCGTCCATGTCCGTCCGCCAGCTCTCCAAAACGCCAGGCTCAGAAGAGACTCTCTGTTTTCGCTTTTTTTCTGTCTTCAGTCTCCCAGGATCGACTCATCATCAGCGCCGTGGTCAGCGGCAGGCTGCTCATCGACCTCACTCTCGGGGTCCTCGATGGGATCCTCCACCAGCTCCCGTCTTCGCAAGTCCTCCTCTGTGCCCTCTTCCGGCTCCTCCGGCTGCTCACCGTCCGAGTCGTCATCGTCATCGTCCGCGACTATTATCTCGGCGCTGAGGGCCGGCTTCTCGGGCTGCTTCGCCGCCACCGGCTGCTTGCTCTTCGCCCTCGAGGCAGCCTTCCTCTTCTTCGCCTCCTCAGTGTCCCTCATCTTCTTCTCGTCCAAGAACGCAACCGTCTCTTTGAAGTTGTTGCCAAGCTTGACGGAATTCCGCAGGAGTCGCTTCCTGAGCTTACCTGCGTGAGGCCCATTCTGATCCACCATCTTCGACAGGATGGCAACGACGTACTTGGCCGTAAGCTCGCACAAGGCCTTCTCTGCACGCAGCTCCGACGCTCGTTTCTCTTCTGGTGACATTTCCTCCTCGTCCTCTACATCAGAGAGTTGGTCATCGTCGAGTGGATCCTCATCTTCGGCAGGTTCGTTGAGATGCCTCTTGGTTTTCTTGGCATATGCACGCTCTGCTCCGTCAAAAACATTAATGAGCTCAGGGATGAGCCCCGGCTGTATCTCTTGCACCAGGGGCAAGAGACCGGCATACTTCTTCGCCGCGCCGACAGCCGACCACCGCTCAAGGGTGCGCCGAATGGAGCTGAACGT
The DNA here is from genome assembly GCA_038088545.1 of Diaporthe humulicola. Classification (NCBI taxonomy): domain Eukaryota; kingdom Fungi; phylum Ascomycota; class Sordariomycetes; order Diaporthales; family Diaporthaceae; genus Diaporthe; species Diaporthe humulicola. The sequence goes on from JBBWSL010000008.1 coordinate 164,461, forward strand.
AATGTGCAGGTCGCATAGGCTGCCGGTAGCAAATAGACGCAGGTCGTCGTTGATGGCCCTGGAAGACAGCGTGTGAATCAAGTTCGCTTGGTACGTTTTCCTGAGATTTGCGAGGCGGCTTATTGCCTCGTTCGACACGTCAGTCTGCATCTCGATGGCGCTCGTAAGTGACAAGACCTTCCACATAAAGTAAAAGTGACAGCACTTGATCGCATGCGAAGTAGCCTCGTCTTCCAGATCATCAAGGTCCTCGTCAGCCTGTTGGAAGCGACCACGGTGGACTGATCTGGTCAAAATCTCAATGGCTGGAGCCGTGGAACCCTCAGAAGTGCCTTCGGCTTCCAGTACATCGATGCAATCCTTGACTCTGGCCAAATTGCTAATCTTCATCAGCGTCGTAGAGAGACCTAGGAGGATGGATCCGCCCAAGCCACCTCGTTTTGAGAGATCATGGGATTTGTCGAAGACGCGTAGGGAGTCGATAACGTTTTCCCAGAGTGCCGAGATCTTGAGGTCCACAGTCTCTTCGTATTCTTCACACTTTCGAGAATGTAGTAGAGCGAGCGTAGCCTCTGAGACTACATCCTTGTCCCCATGTCTCGTGAACTGCGTGCATATTCCGTCCAGGAGATGCTCAAATGTCGATGAGTCCTGTCGAAGCTGTTGGAACACGTCGAGATCAAGGAGGTGCTGCAGGCGTAGGACGGTCGTAGCAGTTTTCGGATCGGCCCCAAACTTGTTGAGGAGTTTTGGAATCACCTGGGCTAGTTGTAAAGCAACTTCTTCAGCAGACTCTGCCACATCGCCCCGCGTCGGTTTCTTTCTTCCCTTTTCGGCATCATGAATATGCACCAGATTTTGTTTGACAGCCGCAACTAGGACCTCGAGCAGGATAGCCTCTTCTTGCACCGTGGGGGCGATGTGTTGTCGCATTGCTGCTTCGGTTGAGCTCGCCTTTGATTTAGACCTCGATTTCGTGCTCGTTGAATGATCGTGCAGTAGAAAGCCAGCCAGCAGCTCCCAGCTCTTGACCGTCTCCATCTTCTCGTACAGCACTTGAGACGCAAGCGACATCCGTGTGTCTGGGGCAGTTGCATTGACCATGTCCGCGGATATGTCGAGTCCGCGTCGATCATCTTCGTCTGCATCCTCCAGCTGTGACTCATAGACTGCCAACGTCTCCGCCAATGCCTTCACTTCAAGCCAGTCGGTCCGCGGTGCAGTGTCATCAACATCCTCGCCTTCGGGGAACATCTCCTCGACGGCCTCCTCGCCGCCGATCGATTCAACCTTCTGTTCAACTGCAGCTTGGACTGCATCGGAGAAGAACTTGACAATTGCTTTCCGGATCCGCAGCTCTGAATCAAAAATGAGCTTGCCAACTGCGTCGATCTCGTCGGGCTCAAGCATGCCTGCCTCCCCGAGGGTTTCAATCACACCGATGGCTGCAACGCGCACGCTGACATCCAAGTCTTGTGTGGCCATCTCCATCAGGCGAGGTCGAAACCTGTCGATGAAGTGGCCAAGCTTGGAAGCATCACGCTTGAACACCCTTGACAGCTGCTTGAGCACCTCCTGGCGTGCAGACGGTACGATGTCTGACAGCAGCCAACCCAGGTATCTCAAGTACTCGGGCTCCATGAAAACTGTCGGCAAGACCCAGATCCATGACCCGAGAGCCTCGACGCACTCTGTCCGGATGCGCGCATCGATATCGCGATATCTGTGAACAAACACAACTTCAAAGTTGTCTAGCATGTACTTGCCGCACATCTCACGGTTGTTGTTTGCCTCGTTGAGAGACCTTTGCAGGTTGGCAAGCATCTCCTTATTCTTGTTCTTGCCTTTCCGGCTCTTTTCTGTGTCAACTTGTTGCGCGGTCTTGGTGATCCTGTCGTCGAGCTTCTTCGCAACGCTCGCCATGGCCAGCTCCATTGCCAGAGCGATTGTTGTGGCTGTGTGTCGGAATGGGCGCAGAGTCGATGATGACATTGTGTACAGCCAGCGCGCAATGTTCTCCATGAGCGGTTCATCCGTGTAGAGCACATCCGTCTCGTGTAGTACGTTAATCAAAGATTCGAAGAAGTTGACCAGCAAGTCCCGGAAGCTCCTGCTCTCTTTTGGCCTTGCTAATGGGTAGTCGGTGATTTGTTTCTACCACTGGTCAGCTTGATTCAAGTAGCAACACACGTCAGACGCACCTCTTGGTATAGATCCTGCAATTCTGACAGGCGGTTTTGGATGTTGTCTGGGTCCTGGATGTCGTCTTCTGTCACCTGCTCGTCGCACCCCGCAGCGAGGAGGACACAGTTGACGAGGTCGGTCACGGCCGCCTCGTTGTCCGTTTTGTATTTCTGATACCACCGACTCGCTACATCGTCTGATGAGTCGCCGGATCCGAATATGTCCGCTGTATTGTGTCAATGATGGTCATGCGCGCTCCAAGACACTCCAATGCTCACCATATACTCCATCGCCGTCGCGCCTGTCGCCCGTCACGACGCGTACACTCTTCTTCGCTTTTGGCCTACTAGGCAGGCCCAAGGTGATTGAAGCTGCACCAGGGCCTGCGCCATTGATCTTGGGCTTCTTTGCGGCTGGTTTCTTGGCTCGCGACTGTTGCGACGCGGTCCTCTTCTTCTTGGGCTTGGCGCGCTCTTCCTCGGCAGGAGAGTCGTCGGCATCGTCTTCGCTGGACTCCTCATCTCCCTCTTCTCCTTCGGGCTCGTGATTTTCGGCATCGTCCTCCTCGTCGTGCTCGCCCCTCTTGCGTTTTGGCGCGATCGTAATCTCGGGCTGGAACTTCTCGGGGACTCGCGTCTGACGGCCAGACCGGCGGCGGGAAGCCGGGGTCGGAGACGGCGTCGCGGTGTTTTCTGAAGTGTCCATTAGGGGCAGCCGGACGACTGGCATCGAAGAGATCGGAGGCCAATTGTCTGGACGGTTGATGGGCGCGTCGAGGGCGGGGAAGGAAGTGGGAAAGTGGTGATAAACAAGTGATGCACCGCGTCCCTCCGATTGAGCAGGGCGCGATGGGACGTGCACTGCAGGGGAAGGGGGCTCCTACCTTGAATGCCTGAGGCTCCATCTCTAGCGCCGTCTTGCCGTGCCACCCAACCGATCACGTGCGGGGTACCGTTTCGGGCATAACGGTCGAACCACCCGTCTTTAGCGTACAGCTCCTTCGTTGAGGTGACCTGCAGACTGTCTTATACTTACCTAATAGCCAGCCCATGGACTTGGCGGTATTCTCTCCTCATGTTGCCATTCTTTGGGAGCCTGTACAAGATGTCCACGGGACAGATTGAGTAGCTCTAGGGAAGGCCAAACTGTAAAACTTAACTTAAAGGGAAGATGGCAGGCCGGGTGATTTGGGCACGATTTATACCACGAGAAGAACAAGGGAGCTTTGTGAGCGCAGGAGCAAGCATCTTGCTGCGGGAGCTACGGGAGCAACAAATGCCTTGAATAAATATGTCGCTAATGAACGTGCGTGATCACGCATCTAATCCGTCTAGCTCTATCAACTTTGTGACCGCTCTGATAACATCATTGTCCCGGAGGTCTATTGACGGGTTTTCCACCTTGCTCGCGATGATATTGTCAACCATGCCCCTGAGCCTCGAGATGAGGACTCCGATACGGGCCCAGCCCCTCAAGCGCAGCCATCCATCTACAACGAGGCCTCGCCCTAGCGTGTCTAGCTCGATGGCCCCGGAGAACATCAAGAGAGTGTAGGCGTTGAAAGCTGAGCCAGTTAGTGAGAAGCGGTATAGGGGGAGGAGAGGAGGGCAACAGGCATAGATACGTGGTTGTGAGGTGGAGGCACTTACGGGTCAAATCCCTGACGAATATCTTGGACGTGGCCATTAGTGTAAAGTACGACACAAATGCTGCGTTGCCCGAAAACCCTTGACTGTCGAACAGTGTGCTGCTGGGGTGCACAAATACTCGACCGTTCTCCTGGTTGAAATACTTGATCGTCTTGGCCTCGGGGTCGAGCTCGACGGCTCCGGAGACCGAGGCCATGTATTTCTTGTCGGGGAACTGGATTCTCGCAATTTGCGGGCTGAAGGCCGAGGCTGTCAACGCCCGAAGGAGTGGCATGGATGGCGACTGGGGTTTGTATTTCCCAGAGTAGACGTCTGTCGACTTGACAATGCCTGCCTCAGCGAGGGAGGAGTAATACTGCGTCCTCGTTGACGCGATGTCTGACATGGTGTTGTATGACAAGAAATTGTCATCACAGAATCCGCGGACCTGTCGTTGCGGCATCCGATCCTGCATCATCTCGTCCCACTGCTGGAAAGCCCTCAAGTCGGTCAAGAGGTCACCGTCTCCTTGGTAGAACCTCATCTTCGCTTGCTTTGCCAGCTCCCGCTTATCCGGAGGCGACAAGAACGGACTCTTTGTGCTCAGAATCGCGGCGATAGTAACGCAGTCATCCAGACACCCGAAGATGGCGCCGTACACCATGAGTTTGCCACAGCGCAAGTCTGCAGGGATCATGGCAAGCTGCTGGCCGAGGGCCGTGAGCTCGTCTCCATCGAGAGCTCCCATTCGGCGCAGCATCTTGACCGCACCTTCAACAGCTAATGCCTCGGGTGGTGTAGGAGTACGCCCCAAGAAACCAGCGACATCTTTGTTGCCCATGGCCCGGACAGACAGGCACAGTTGCTCCAGCGGTACTCGTCGTATCTCCGGGTCTGGCCTCTCGAGCATGGTTTGTTCTTCCAGGTTTCGAGTGTAGAGCTTGTAGCACTTTCCAGCTTGAACTCGACCAGCACGTCCTCGACGCTGCTTACAAGCGGCGCGAGATGCCCACGTCTCTCCCAGCTTGCGCATGTTATTTTGTGGGTCGTAGCTTGTCTCCTTCACTCGCCCGCTGTCGATGACGGCGACAATATCGTCGATCGTGATAGATGTCTCAGCAACGTTGGTTGCGACCACTACCTTCCTCTTTCCCGAAGGCGGGGCCGCAAACACACGTCTCTGTTCCTTGGTTTCGAGAGACGCATGTAAGGGAAGCACATACAGGGACGTGACGGAGCTGAGCAGCCTGCATACCTGGTTGATCTCTGCAACCCCAGGCAGGAAGACGAGTATTCCACCTGATTTCTGCGTCTGAGACAGCTCTGCGTCGATGCACTTGGCAGTTTCCACGAGGAGGTTGTAGTTGATTCGCATGCCGAGGCTCTGGATCACCTTGGAAACTCGCTGCTCGTCGTCCAGTGTGCGGTCTTTGCTGTCATGAAAGTCATGTTGTCCAGTGAACCCAGTCTGATGTATAATATCATCCAGGTAGAAATCGTGAACAGGAAAGGTCCTGCCAGCGATTTCCACAAATCCTACTTGAAGTCCATCGGCCTTGAAGTAGTCTCCAAATGTTGCAGAGTCCAAGGTTGCACTCATAAGGATCAATTTAAGGTCCTTGCGTTTCGTCAAAACGTCGCGCACGATGCTGAGCAAGAAGTCGGTGTCGAGGGACCGCTCATGAACCTCATCTATCACAACGTGGCTGACGTCTGCGAGAGAAGCCACTACATCGTTGATATGGCCGCCAGACGTCTGTAGACGTCTAAGAAGCACACCGGTCGTGACGAAGGTGATCTTTGTGTCCTTGCTGGTCTTATTTTCGCCGCGAATAGAGTAGCCGACTTCTTGACCAACAGTCATGCAGCGTTCCTCACTCACTCGATCCGCCAGACCAAGGGCAGAAATCCGGCGAGGTTGAGTAACGATGATGTTCGCGCACTTGGCGTAGCCACGATCATAGAGATCATCGAGTATGAATTGCACAGATTGTGTCGATTTCCCCGAGCCAGTCTCGCCCGAGATGATGGTGATCTGGTTTGCCTCAACAGTGTCAACGATGTCTTCTCGGACTTCCCAGGCTGGCAAATTCCGGCGTTGTGCGAGCATCTTCTGCAAGGAAGGTGACTTTTGCCTCTCCATCCACCTCTGGATGGCATGGCTCTGAGGAACCCACGATATGGGGTTGGGATGTCGCGATGCTTTCTTGGCCCGCTTCCGCACAGAGACTGTCTTCTCCTCTGAGGCTGTGGAAGACACAGCTGCAATGTCACGAAGGGCACCCGGCCTTTCAATGGTGTCGTTGATGTTCTCCTGCATCCAGCTGATAACGTAGAACATTTTCGTCTCCTCACCCTGCAGGGACTCCGCCATGTACGCCAGCGTCTTCTTGATAATACTGAGCTTGATGTAGGACGGGATGCCTGCAACCACTGAAATGATGAGCTGGGAGGGGTAATGTGGTGATTTGCGGAGTTGGATGGAGGCCTCGACGTCTTTCTTTGCGCCATCTGTGACCGACTCTAGCCGCACCTGGCAGACATCTGCTCCCAGGCGAGAATATTGTTCTCCATATAGAGACTCCAGACTTGCAAGCTCATCTTCCCATTGCTGGTCGCGATCCTCAGTCGACAAGGCGTCGTCGGATATGGAAATTTCGTCGCCATCCGAGCCACTGCTCAGGAGAATCTTCTGAAGTGCCTCGGCTGCCTTGCCCTCATCTCCGGCGTCATCATAAACCTTGCGACAGAGTTCGATAGAGTAGCCGGACTGTGCCAGACGCGTCGCGGCGCCCTCTCTTCTCAGATCTGTGGCTCCCACAGATATTCCCGCACCGTACTTTTCGGGCAAGGCCCATTTTGGCAGGTCGTCCTCGGGTACATGAATCAACAACCACTCAAGTGCCTCCTCGCGGTCTTTGCATTCCTCGATTGCTTCCTCGATGTGACTAGGTCGGAAGCCCAAGCCCTTGAACTCTTTGATGATGGATGCCTTCTGGTCCTGGCTCATGACAACAGCATGTGGGTTCCAGATCGTGTCGCGTCTGAGGAGGCTTTCCAAATGCTGTCTTGTCTTGTTGCCCATCTCCATCTTGGGCACCGTGGTCCAACCCTTCATTGGGTTATGGCCTCCGCCACCAGAAGCTGCGGCGTTGCCCCTGAGAACCAGGCCGGAAGCGCCTGGCATCTGAGCGGCCTTCTCCTTGATAGCCTGCTGCTCTTTCCTCTTCTTCTCAGAAGCCAACTTTGCGGCTTGCCTCTCCTCCATTGCTTTGAAGGGGTCGGCCTCGTACATCCAGCCTTTGCCATCCTTGACATCCTGCTTCTTCAAGGCCTCGAACTCTTTCCATAACGACTTGTAGTCAGGCGGGAGGATCATGCTCATATTCTTCATACTGCACACCCTGTACAGCCCGTATGTGGCTGCAAAGTGTTTAGCCTCCAGGGCCGTAGGCTTTTGCGCCAGATGCACATGGCTTGGAGGCAGTTTGAAAGGCTCAAGTCTGACAGTCTCTTTGGTTTTTGGGTTCTTGGCACTGAGTGTGACCATGGAAGAGAAGCCTTCTGCATTGTGCCGCTATAGTGATCTCATCAGCACAGTCCTGCATTCCGGACAAAAGATGAGAACGAAGGTGTCTTCCACAGGGAACGCTCAGCCGTGCCAGTTTTCCAGTTGCGAGTGAGACAGCCTTCCGTGGCAAAGCCTCACACGGGATGATATTTACATAGGACAAGCCTCATGTAGGATAAACTCATATGTGATGGCTTCCTGGGGGTAAATGAACCGAGTAGCTGGTGGACAACCCGCTGTAGGGTCATCTCACAAGAATGTCATCCCGAGACAGCCTGACATAGCATGGCTTCGGGTATGGGCCAGCTCCATGGTTGATCCCCCCGAGTGCTGGGTGATGGCGTCTCATGTAGCTTGGGAATAGTTCTTACCTGGTGATAATCGGGTCTTTCCCATTTCATCTTCTGGCAGTGCTCGGAGAGAAGGTTCACTGGAAGCTTCCCGGTCCACGACTGGCCTCCTATGATCTGCTTTGCCGTTGGTTTTGGGGGCTCTGGAGGCCCTTCCTCGGCAGCAGTAGACGGCCCTCCCTTCTTCTTCTTGTCGGTGGTGAAAATCAGCAAGTCATCTTCCGGGGGCGGCGCCGCCTTCTTCGCTGCTGATGCCTTCTTCGCTGGTACCTTGGTCGCTGGCGCTTTCGTCGCTGTGGACTTCGCTGTTGAGGCAGAGGCACCGCCCTTCTCCTTTCCTTTCTTCACCATTTTCACAAAGAGGCAGTCACGCAGAAAGAATGGCGTTGCGTGGTTCCATGGGTCGTTGACGCTGTCGCCATGAAAGTGAGTGCTCAAGTGTGTCTTTGCGCTGCATGGCTCAGGGTAAAGATCAGGGTTTATCTCCCTCACTAGCGGAAGGCGATTTGGGGGCGTTTTTCGGCCAATTATTCTGGGAAGGGCAAACGGTTGTAGGGCTGAAGTGCCTGCTACACAGCAGATACCTAGGCCCACTACCCCTACAACATCCCCTATCGACACAGAAGCTCTGACCCTATGCAAATCGGTGCGACTGCCGACTGCCGACTGGGAGGTCCTCACCGACCCAACTACTAATCCAGTGGGAGGATTCGCAGCTGTCGCCGCCCAGGCACCCACGCCACATCAACCATGTGCACTCTGCTCATGCTCATGCTCATGCTCACGCCGATTTCCATTCTCATTCTCTGTAAGATATAGTCCGTTACAAGTACGGTTTTTAAACCCATAGGGCATTGGAATCTGTCATTACCGCGAAATCAAGTAGTTTAAAAGAGCCATCCCATTTGGAAAACAATACTCACCCCCCAAATAACAGCATGTAGGTGGCTCTGGGACACCCTCCAATATTTTAATTTCATCTCTTTTCAGGTCAGACACTCAGTATTTACGCTGTTGTAATAAAGCATACACAAAATACAAAGATCAAAAAGCAAAAACATACAGCACCGGGTATTCGCTGGTCGTCACCGACCCAACTACTAATCCAGCGATTACAGGCTTGACTATGGGAGAGCGGACGGGATCCCGTATTTTCCTGTATCTATGGCCGTATGTGTCAATGTTACTGTTTTGCAATACTATATCTTCTGTACCACTTTTGTCAACACAGACCGAGCAATGTGAGGGTTGTCTTCATGAGAGAGTGAGGTGTTGAGCGCTGTCACCAAATCCAGTCAAATGTGGTGAGCAGAGGTAGTGATTACGATAACAAGAAGTAGGTACCACGAATAAGTCCGCAAAAGATTTTTAGTGATTCAGAACAGGACCAAGCGTGTACCGAAGACACGTTTGCTCTACTTTTTTCTCTTCTGAATATTCAGTTTCCAGGTATGCTGCAGTAGACTCCAGAGGCATACATGTATTTAAGTACAACATGCCCGTGAGCCTCGGTCACAGCTTAGTCTTAGCTAGTGTTGGTCGTGGCTTCGGAGCTTGACGCGTGCAGTTCCATGACGCTTCGCAACGCGACGTGGGGGGTCTGAAATCGCGGGGCATGTGAAGCTCTGACACCCTTGGCCAGCTTTGACGTCTCCGTCACTCAAAGCTACTCGAAGCCACTCGAAGCCACCTCAGACACAAAAGAAGAAAACAGTTGGTCGCTTGCAAACATCCCATCGCATGCCTTCCTGTGGCTCACGCAAGGACGAGATTCATGATGGGGTCTGGATCTTCGGGCCGTCGGTCGAAGAGGCACCCCTCGGAATCTCCTGATACTCCCAACAAGAAGCGGCCACCGGTCGGTGAGGAGGCCTCTCCGACCCACCCTGAGGATGCTATTACCCAGGATGAGATCCAAGGCGCAGAGCTGCCATCGGACAACAGTAAATCTGGCAAGGTGCGCAATGCTTGTAGGTTCATCCCTCTCATAATCTGTCCGGGACCAGCCAACTGACCACCGAGTCCGCCGTCTGTCTAGTCTCGGAGCTCATGGCCCCGAAACCTCAGCCAAAACCTGAGACTAAATCTGTCAATCCAGCAATGAGGACCAACTCCTTCGCCGGCCGAAACGGTCTGGGTCTCTACATCGCAAAGGCCGAAACCTTACCCGCCGGCAGCGTCATCTTCGCGAACCCAAGCTTCGTGGCGATCCACGACTTGTACCCCAAAGCGACGGTGCACTGCCTCCTCCTCCCGCGGGCCCCAGACAAGAGCCTGCTCCACCCCTTCGACGCCTTCGAAGACGCAGAATTCCTCGCCTCGGCGCGCGCGGAGGCGGCAAGACTCAAGGACCTCGTCGCCAGGGAGCTCCAGCGGCTGGTGGGCGAGCACAGCGCGGCCGACGCTCCCCTGCGTGCCGTCCTAGACGGTGAGGTCGAGGCCGAGACGGACGCGGAGGGCAGGATGGTCCTCCCGCAGGGCAGGGACTGGATGTCGGAGGTCAAGGTCGGCGTGCACGCGCACCCGAGCATGAACCACCTGCACGTTCACGTCATCAGCCGCGACATGTATTCGGGTAGACTTAAGGTTAGGAAGCACTATAACTCGTTCACGACCGATTTCTTCGTACCGCTAGAGGACTTCCCTTTGGCTAGGGACGACCCGCGGCGGGACCAGGCTGGTTGGCACGAGAAGCCCATGGTGTGCTGGCGCTGCGGGCGCGACTTTGGCAACAAGTTTAAGGAGCTTAAGAATCACCTCGACGAGGAGTTCAAAGAGTGGAAGAGGGTGTGATTGTCACTACTTCCATGTGTTTGGCCGAGTCCGGTCACGGGATGGCGTTTGGTGTCACCAGAGGATGGAGTTCGATACTGGTGTGAGAACATGATGGCAAGGCATTGATTGAAAATGATACCCCTTCCCTATTCGTCGTACAGCCGCCCTTAAGGAAAACAAGCAAAGCCGGCATGATCAATCAGCAATCGCAAAGAACAATGTGAAAACCCCCGCGTGTCGTGCACGGTCAAAACTTCGCAGCATCGTCAATTGACAACAAGATCCCAGCCAAAGCATTCATTACTAGTCAGATACGTGAACCCGTGCCGGCCAGCGATCGCCCAACTCCCATATGCCATTTTCATCCGACAGTGATCACTGGAGCCCGAGTTTCTTACCGACCATTGTGAAGAAACCACGGTTGCTTGTCGTGTCCTATGCAATCGCGTTGAGAAGACGGCCAAACAAAACTGAGAAGTGGGTGGAAGCTATACCTCACCAAGAGGTCCAGATCTTTGATCTGGGGTTCCGCGCACATCGTCTGCAATGTTTCCACCATGTTAGAAGATGGCTCTTGTATGATGAGACAGTTGATAAGGAAACAGGGGAGGGGTTCGTATCCAACACTTGCCATCTTCGCTTCACTCACCGCCGTCTTCGTCGGAGAGTTGCTCGTCGTCGTCGGCCTGCTCATCGGCATCGTCGCCCTCCATGTCGACGTCCTCGCCGAGCTCTTCATCCTCCTTAGCCTTGGCCGCGCCCGACTTGCGACCCTTGGCGGGCCCGCCGCGCGCGACGGTGGTCCCCTTCTTGGACCGGGCGTGGGCGGCGGCGGCCTGCTTGGCAGGGGCCTTCGCCTTCTTGCCCGTCCCCGGGGGTCGGCCGCGGGGGCGTCCGGTAGGGACGTAGGGTGCTTTGGGCTTGGTATCGGGGTTGGCAGGGCGACCGCGCGGCCGGCCAGTCGGCACGTAGGCCTTCTTGACCTTTGCGCTGGACACACCAGACTCGGACTTGGCAGGGCGACCGCGACGCCTGGGGGTGTCGTCGGCGGCGGGTGCTGGGGGAGGGGACTCAAGAGCTGCGGCAGCGCCAGCCTCGCTCGTTCTAGCCGTACGGCCGCGACCCTTGGCTGCGGTCTTTGTTGGTGCCATGGTCAAGGAATCTGTGTCAAGGTCGACGGTTGGTGGGCGTGGAGGTCGAAGTGGGAAAGGGGAAAAAGAGAAGAATGGAGTTTGGTGGAAAACGCTCGACGTGGCGCGTTTGCAGTCAATTGCTTGAAGGTCACTTGTTGGTTAGTCCAGGGATTTTTGGATAATTAATGAAGAGAGAGAGAAATAGAACTTACCGAGATGGGGTTGGGAAGAAGGAGAGAGGCGAGGTATGCTTCTGCGCCTGAACTCTGGAAGAAGCTCCAACCACGCGACGCGTCGAGCTCCGGGACCACAACAGCAGGGGAGGATGGGGTGTTGAGCGGGTTAGGTAAGCACAGTTGCTCCCGAGCTTACCCCTGCAGGTTGTTGGTAGTCTATCTGAACCCAAACCCCCAGCAGGGTACTGCTATGTACCAGGTGCTTTGGCCTGTTCTGAGACCCCTCAGTACCTAGGTGGTGTATAAGTCGCCTGATGTTGCCTAGCTCAACCACCAGCGTTTCCTTCCGAGGTTATTGAGCTCTCGACCTGAACACTCGCTTCCCTTTTCCTTCCACTAAAAACAATAAAATCGATCGGGGCCTGACTCTTTGACGGGCATCCTTCTCTGCTCCATAGCTCTTGAATTAAATGAATCCCGCCGCTGTTGTGACCGTGCCTCTCCAAAGCAGCCCTGTTCTTCCAGAGCCGTTTGGCCTCGCTCGGCTGTGGGTGGCGATATCTTCGGCTGGAACAGTCTACGTCTGGATATAAGGAGACACCACAGATCTTTCGCGAGGCTGCATCCGTGAGGTGCTTCCATGTGGCAAGCTCGTGTCTCTTTGAAATCCGCTTCCAGCCTCTGATTACTTTCCATCACTACCGCCCAACATGGATCTCAACAGCCTTTCCGCCGACGAGCTTGATGAGGCCCTCCAACTTCTCTCACGCCCCTCCAACGTCCATCGGGCATTTGCCCGACCACCACCAAGAGAGATTCCAACTACGATCTTCCAACCCCTCAACCCCTCCACACCTGTCTCAAGACTTGGCCTCCTGGGCCTCCTGCCTCTGGAACTCATGACCAGTGTCTGCATGAGCCTAGACATCGCATCAGCATTCAGCCTCAGCCACGTCAGCCGACATGCTCGCGAGGTGGTCGCCAGCATGAAAGAACTCCGCCTGGTCGGAGAGCACATCGCGGGTTGTCTCTGGGTTTTTCTCAACACCCAGGTTGCTTCCCATGTTCACGTGTGCACTCTGTACTCGGTCCTGACAAAAAGCAGCTGCAGTTTTTGTGGTCGGTTCGGTGACCTCTTGAGCATCCCCACCGTCCAGCGCTGCTGTCTCAGGTGTTTCACGAAGGATGCCAAGCTGCAGCCTTCGTATCTTAGTGAACTGACACGAGGGGTCATTGGAATCCCCTCGGCCAACATCATCAAGAGAGACTTTCCAGTCATGCGCACAATACCTAACTCATACGGCTGGAACCACATTCTGGTAAGCAGCTTCCAGAGGCTGTTTCTATCTCTGCGCGGACACACATCTGCCACACGTATATGCCGTTTCACTGCTTGCCTCAATTCTTAAATAGCCCGTTGCCTGGTCAAACATCTGTTGCCAGACATCATTGCGTCTTCTTCTATGATCTCATAGCTGACTCGGAATTCTGCAGCTCGAGAGGAGGCGGTACATTGTAGCAGGTCAGCACGCTCGTGAATTACAAAAACGCTGTGAACGCCTCTTACCCCCCTCACGGCCCAGTCATAACCTCTTGTTCACGGCATTTACGAGATTCCCCTACCTCAATCCCATGACAGGAGAGCTCCAGAATGGCTTCACTTGTCGCGGATGTAGGGTGCATGCGTCTACCACGCGCGAGGAATTTGTGGCTCATTTACGGGGCTGCGTTGGGGCGGCTAATTGCTGGCACTGGTTCCGAAGTAGCAGGGCAAATAGCAGGGCATGAACCGGCCGGTAGAATGTCTGATGATTATCATATGCACGAGACAATACGATCACATTACACAGGGATTTCTTTGGTGTCAGTGTTTTTTGTTTCATTCTTCGTCGGCACACAATTTAATGGCCGAGAAACTAGAACATTTTGTACTCCGATAGCAAAGTGGTTTACATGTCTGAAGAGCCGACCTGTTCCTCCTATCAAGCAATCTCACGCCGGCATTCTGTGCTTCACTTTGTACACCTCTACTTAGGAGGCAGGTCCCACGGCTCCGACGAACACAGAGTCGGTGCCGCAAAGGTGCCACATCCATCAACATGAGGGTTCATGCAGCATCTTGGGTAGTATGGACAGCACTCAGAGCCAACAGTTGTCGTGTACACTGGCTCCGTGGTCATCTCGTGGTCGGAAGATGACTCTGCGCTCGAAGGCTCTGTTATTTCTGTCTTGCTTGGGAAAGATGGGTCAGGTATCGTCGGAGAACCGAATTCAGGCGCGCTTGTAGCAGCCGAAGCGCTGGTCGACGTGGTGACTGCTGCGGTACTGCTCGGAGAGACGATGCTAGCTGTGATAGTCAAGGTAAACGATGCTGTGTGTGTCACTGGGAGGGAGGTGCTGAGAGTTAGCTCGAACGAGTGCTTGGTGGTCCAGGATTCAGTAGTTCCGACCACCATCGTCGAGGACGTCATGGTTGACAAAGACTGGGTTGAGCTGAGGTCCGATATCAGGAATGTCGATTGGGACATAGACTGGGTTGATCCCACAGTGGTGGAAATTGAAGCAACCGATGAAGGAGACATTTCGGTGCTCTGTCCCAACGCTGTTGATGAGGAGATGGCAGCGGAATTTCTGAAGGAGGTGGCTGAGCTGATGAGTGTTGGGATCGGGTCCCATGTTGCAAAAGAGGAATCCATCGACTGAGCCCAAGACCAAGTCGAACTCAGAGTCCAGGTTGAGTCCCAACTGGTAACTTGACTTGTATTTGCAGGAGGGAGACATGGCTCGGCGTCCAGTTTCACATTTTCCTCATCTTGTATCTTGATTGGCGGCATTGGGCAAGCTGGTATTGATAGTTAGCACTATGTAGCGCAGGCGACGGTCAGGCGTGACCACTACTTACTGTTCATAGGCCCGTGTGCACCATTGTAGGCCATCTGCATCATTCAGAGTCAGCTGTCAAGGCACAAGAAAGCATGACTATAGCCTGTCTCAAGGCCTCAAGACTGATAGGCCTTTCAAGCGGAGGCTCAACTTTGAAAGAACTTTCTTCTCTCGAGGGTTTTAGATCGTATCTGAAAGCGGCTTACATTGACAACGCTGGGGAGGTTGAAAGGCAACCTTCCCAAGTATTGTGGCTGGATTACGCCGTCAATTCCATCTGTCCACTGATATGACAAGGCCGTCATATACTGCTTCATCCGGACTCCCCACGGCACATGCTGGTTTCTTGCATCGCTCCAGGCAAATCGTTCCGCATTTTCCGGCAAGCCCAGAAAGTATGCGGCCAAACCAGCCTATTGAAAACACTCGTGTTAGCACTCAAGATGGTTTTCTCTTTTATTTGTTGAGCAGGAGGCCGAATGGTCTACATTGTCCATACGCAAAAGGGAGAGGGAAGGGGACAGTGGATGTAACTTACCACCTGTGCCGCAGCACCACTTGTTTGTCGTGATCTGAACAAGGTCTCCCCGTCTTCAACTGAACAAGAAGGCATGTCATATCCAGGGGCATAAACGTCGATCCAGCCAAGGCTTGTCCCTTCCGGTAGTCTGGGGTCGTCATCATCCTGTATGAAGACGTCTCCCACGTGGACGCCTCTCGGGCTCGCACCCGGCCAGAGAGTCCCATCCTCGAGGGCTGCCGAGACGGTAATCATCTCACTGTCTCTCGTGCTTCCAAACCTCGGAATCGTATCACCGGCTGCGGCAATGATGCCTGGGACCATTCTCGGGTCCTCAGGCCCAGGAGGATGAGCACCTTCGTTGCCTATCGCTTGGATCCAGATAATACCACTCGACCTGGCTGCCTTTGCGATATCATCATAGACTTCATTCACGGCTTGGACGAAGTCAGTCAACTCTTTTATCACCTGTTTCACCTCATCTTCTGCCATTGGAGGGCCTCTGCCGCTTGCAAAAGGCTCCCATGTCGACCTGTCATTGATATAACGCGTATAGTGATAGCCTATCATGTCTCAAGTCAACACAAACGGTCCGCAACGCCGGGCTGGACCTTGATGATGGAGCACTCACCATTTGAATTACTAATCACTGCTCTCCCCTGCAGCCCCCGATCCTTGACTACCTGCACGATGTGAAAGTAAGCGTCGTGCAGCGATTCGGGGGTCGCTCGATTCAACACCCAGGCAGCATCATCTCCTAGCTGGACATGAGTCTCATCGAGCCACGCGTTTGTCGTCTTGATGAGATATAGATCGGACTTTGGGGCGAGACTGAAAGTATGTCCACCAGCTAGGCATGCCATATCGGTTCCGTGGCCGGGCCAATCAAACATGTTTTCTGGAGCTTGAAGTTCCTCCGGGATATTTGGCAAAGTCAGTTTATTCGACACGACATACCAATCTGGGTTGTGCATCTCAGCCTGTTCGACCTGGTCAGTATGGACTGTTCGCTATACTACGCGTCCGGACTTACCTGCCAAGCAGGTCCATCAATAGCAGCTCCACTATCTGGAACAAAGATTGTGACGCCATTGCCGCCAGACGAATCTCTTGTGTATGTCCAATCTGGTGTCGAGCTCTTATAATGGGAAAAAGCTGCTAGATTCATTTGTGCTTGACCCTGTTCAAGCCCACGCTTTCGAGTGGCAGAAAACCCCCCTGGAAAGTGTCGGTTTTGATTGATCATGCTGGCGTGCGTTCCCTCAAGAGCGTCCAACACAATGTTCCATTTCTTCTTCTGCTCAAAAGTGGGGTGCAGGTACACCACGCGCACAAATGACATCAACCGGATAAGTGCTGCCTTTGGTATAGTGATCAAAGATGTGTACCCTGGGCCGTAAGCAGGCGGGAGCCCTCTCTGCCTCAGGTCATCGTTGACAGATGCATCAGAAGCAGTCTTCGTCCCCTGGTCTTGGTCAAGGCCAAATGTCCAGGCGTTGAAAAGGTTTATAGGAAAGCCCTGCTCGAGCAGAATGAAGTGCAATCGCTCCTGCTCTGGTTGCTCTTCTGCCACTGCCTCATTACCAATGTCGTGGAGAACCCAGACGCTTGTTATCAATGCTCCGCCTGAAGTAATTGGAAGCCACCGGGCCCGACAGAGGCTCCAGAGGCTTTGAATGACATTGGGCAAGCCTTTCCAGGCAATTTTCATTATGTTTGAAAGATTGTCGAGCATGTCCCTCGCCAAGGAAATCTCAGGATAGGAGCTGAAAACACGACCAGCCTCAGTAAGCTCTTCCAACTCAATCGAGGTGAAAGACGCCAAATTCTCATTGACTGCCTGCATAGCACCATCCAGGGCCTCCGCTGGCCCCTCGAGGCTAGACAAGGCGGCTTCTATGCCATCCAGGAGGGAACTCGGGCTGACGCCATAGCTGCTGGCCTCGGAGGCGTAGCCAGCGGCGGTGGCAGCATCAACAATCCCGGCCTGCATCATAGTGGCACCGATCGAGGCGAGAGCCTCGCCCATTGAGCTTGCAGTGCTTTTGAAACCCGCCTCGGCCTGTTTGAAACACTCAAAGATGTTCAGGAAACATGATGAAGGTTTGAAATGGCGTGTATCAAATTGTACGGACCAAGAAGATAGCTGCTGGCTTGAGGAGCCACCGTTCTGGCTCAGCTCTTGGTAGCTTGGGATATGAAGAGATGCGCCATCTCGGATGATAGTCGATTCAGTGATCGTGGCTGTTGTGGAATCACTCAATATGATTACCAAGGGGCCTTGGCCGGGAAGAGGTGGATGATATTCTGTTCCATCAATAGTGATCGTGATATCTGACATGGGAAATCCTGTAAAAGCGGCATCTTGTGTGGGGGAGGGGCTGTCGGAAACCCCAGTAAGCGTCACACTGTCAATTTTACTGCTCTGGCTTGAGCCCAGAGCGACAGATGAAGCGGCTGAGGTCAAGCTGCTTTGAGATGTAACTGAGGACTGGGATATTAAAGAAGACTGAGTTGTGGACAACTGCTGGCCTGCTGATGTATGAGTTGTCGACATGCTTGGGCTGGTGTCTGTATCCCAGGTTGAGAGGCTGTTGCTCAGGATGGGAGAAGATGGCACCCTAGAAGATTGGGTAGTTGTTCTTTGGGGAGTTCCTTGCTGGCTGGACGGAGGAGTTAGTGTGGGAAAGCGAAAAGTAGAGAAAGTATTCTGGGTCAGTGTTTTCAACGATGATGATTCTCCAAATGTGCTGGTGTCCTTGGGAACTGTAGTGCCAGACGAATCTGTTTCACCAGTGCTCTGTGAGACAGAAGTACTTGGGGGAAAAGATATTGGATGAGTGGACGAGAAGTCTACAGAATCATGGGTGCATTTCGGGGTGAGAAGAGACTGTGAAGATGAACATAACCATGTTCTGGAAAGTCCAAGCTGCGATGAACCCAATGTGGCAGCCGATGATGCAGAGGTCCGTGTGGCTGAGGACCAAAGGCCGGACGATTGGCTTGGACCAATTGTGACAGTGACAAAGGTAGTGCTGAAGACCGTCTCTGGTGTCACCCAGGTAGTGTCCACCAAGATGGTTTGTAGCGATGAATAGGCCGGGGTGGGTGGGAAGATTGTGTCCCATGGTGTTGGCGAAGAAGCAGATAGCATCTCATCCAAGCCTGTGGTAGTTGACTCTTGCGCGATAATTGCCGTAGACGCGATGGTCTGGATTTCAGTGCTCTGCTCGATGGAAACTCCCGAAACAGACGCCGTTGTAGTTGTCCATGTAAGTCGATTCTGTTGTTCCACGTCTAGTGCGTCGCAACCAGCAGCGTACGGTCAGCGACGCGACGAGGGCTTATGATCAAAATCAGCAAGATCTGTGCTCACCTGTGGGGATCGCGTTGGTGGACGTGGCGACCAAGATGAGAAACAAGACGAGAAGTCTCATCGTGATCAGGAGTGATGGTCTTACCATCATGGCAGCTCTTGGACTCTTCTTTGTTGGGTGAGGAGGTTGGCAGTTGCAGCTGTCGCGTAGAGTCGCATGTGCTGCTTTCCAGAAGAAGTGTGCTTGTGCAGATCCAGCAGTCAGTCATTGATTTAGCGCCGAAGAGACATGGGTACGGGCAAATACCTCTTTCAGTATTCGACTTTCTACAGTCTCTGTGCCCCGCAGCTTGCTTGTCTACACTACTGAGGTAGAAATCTTGCTTCTAGGCCTCGCTTGATCCCAATGTCCGCTGAGCCAAAATACAACCTGCAAGAGCAGTCATTCGAAACTGTGATATTGCAGATTAAAAGCTTTTCTTCTTTCAAAACGCTCATGAAGGAAGCAGCGCCAAGATGCCCTGTGAGGAGACCTGAATCTAGAGATTCTCCATTGATGGGTCCGATCACGGCAGAATACTCGTTTTGTTGTTCTCAGATCTTAAATATAGCTTGAGCCTTTAGCTATCACAGTAGCAGAATTACAGAATCACTCGGCTCACACCTCTGCGAAGTGCCAGCTGTTACATCCCCGGTTTCTTGTTGTACCTAGGCAATGCTGATGCTACCCACCTGTAGATTATTCGGTATATCAGCTCAGCAGAATGCCCACTGGCCCTGGCTACTTGTTTTGATTGTCTCTTTGACGGATATTATTTCAGCTGCACCGTGTAGCTTCATGTGCTTATCCAGGCGGTGACATGGGCCTTTTGTTTGGTTTGAGTAACATCAGCTGTGAGCGGGCTCTACCATTAGTTGCAATATGTGTGCAGTTGTCTAGCTGGTTAGTCTCAACATTCTTCGGCAGCTGGTGACTACAAGCAGAGTTCACAATGAGCCTAACTGCTTGTGCAAACAAAATGTATTTGAGGCTGGCTGAAGACCTCTGATGGGCCTCATGATTATCAAACTGGAAAATGCGAGTTCTGGTCGAGAAAGGGCGAATGCTTCAGAAAAGAAAAGCTTGACACACAAAGGTACTAGATTTCTACCTGTTCTCTGCCCAAAATGGAAAACTAAGCATTTCCATGCTTTCAATCCTACACATGCGACTTGGTTCCATTGGCCTGAAAGTTGAAAGGGCCTCCAGTGAGCCACTCGAATGAAGCTGTCATTTGGAGAGAGGACTCTAAAGAATGGGCGTTGTGGACATGGTCAGATGATGGAAATGCTGATTTGATAACATCTCAAGGGCGTCACCCTTATTTGATGGGCGAAAAGGGTCATCTTCTTTTAGAAAACAACTTTTCAGCACCGCCTTGTCACTGTGGCAAGGACTGTGACATCTTTCTTTTTCTTCCTCAAAGGAGCAGGATGACATGGGAATTCTTGCAATAAGCATGGCACAAGTGGTTTTCTTTGGGTAGATATTTGTGCAGCAAAATGCGCAGCCTGACGTCTTGCGCAATGATCGGAACAGTTTGCGGCGTGGGGATGAGATCGGATGAGCTGCCTAATTAGTGGCACACGGACACTTTTGACCTTGACCGTTGCAACTTAAGCATCTGTAAAAAGGACTCCCGGGAATATGGACCGGCACAACTTAATGCCTCGGACACGGTGAGAAAAATCGGCATTATCTCTCTTATTAGCATAAAAGTCCCCAGATTCCGTAGCCATAGCACGAGGCGCAAGAATGGGATCAATAATCCCACGGACTCACGGCCCAGGTTGGCAGTCCTCCTTCCTGTATGACAGACTGAGTGAATACAAGACAGTCCCAGTCAAATCCAAATCATGTCCACATCAGCCGGTCGATCTCAGGCTCGACCCGCAGGCTTATCAGGCCGACCACGTGGATCATGGAGATGAGATGGACCGACTACATAAAGTGTTGTTCATCCGCCCGCGCATTGACATCCAGGAACAGGGACTACCCGAGCGACCGGGCGGCCCCTGTGCATCATTTTGCCCGGTATATCCCCGGGGCTATTACCAACTCGCAGCGAACAGACAATTCTCCATCTCGGGTCCGACAGCCAGGCACGCCAGGTTGCAGAGAAAATCATTCAGGAATTTGCACCATCTCCTTTTCCCTGCAGCTCGGGCGGCGCCATGGCGATCAGTCCGCAGTTGCTCGTTGAGCATGGACGTGCAGCTATGTCTCAAGCTACCCTAGCTACTCGGGAGAAGACAAGCTTTTTGTGGCGGAAAACAAGCCTTTCGCTTGCCGTCATAGCCGTTTTCCAGCCGCTAGCAGCGAAAAAGGGGCACCGTGCTTACTCGCTACCCATTCGTCACCCAATCGGACGTGATCTATTAATGCTGTGGCTTAAATTGGACATGCAGGAACCAACGACGGCGCGAGCACAGCAACCTTCTTTCTGAGCAGACGACCGTCTTATACGAGATCACTTGCTGGAAGAGGAAAGGCGATTGTATCAGCCCTGGAGGTAGCAGCGAGAAGGTGGAGCATTGAGTCCAAGCTTTCCAGCAGATACACGGGCAATTAGAGATCGCAAGAGTATAAAGTCAAGCCTGATATCACCATTGCAAGCGGCAGGAAATGTTTCTCATCCCCTGAAGATCCAATAAAGTGTATTTGAGCATCACGAGCCAAAATGAGACCCTTCACAATTTCTCTCACTTCTCTTGCCATGCTCGGCGGTTTGGACATGGCCCACGCAGTCTGCACCGGCTCCAGCGTCGCCATCGGAACCCCGGCCGTCCTCGGAACGGGTTCCACACAATGTAAGACGTCCCCAACTTCTTGAGCAGATTAGGCATTGCCAGGTCCTTCCCGCTCGCCAAGACCTCAGCGGGAGCTGGGCCTTTCCATTGCTTCCTTCTTGCAAGGGCCCTCCTACCCACGCGCATCACTGACGAGGTTTAGATAACGTCTACGACGGTAGCTGCAAGACCCTCCAAAGCCTCCAGGTCAACACCGCCATTGGCGCATGTGATTCGCAGTATTTTCTCTGTGCTGTCGGCACGAAGAACATCGAGGTCTACGACGACCCTACAAGCGGTGTCTCATATGTCTGCCAAGCGGACACGGCTTCTGAGACCTGCGGAAGCGACGTAGTCAGTCTATGTGTAAGTGTTCTCTAAAGCGTCCAGTGACCATCCTCGCAATTTCTTTTGATACTGACATGTGATGACTTTGGCCAGTGCAAGGAGGGGTTCCGGGCTTGATTAATATTCAACGGTGGAAGTTTGGCGTTCAGGTGGAAATTGGTTATTCTTGTACCACAACTAAGACCTTCTTAATTTATGTTGGAGGAGACATATCCTCTTTGACGGACAACTCATTATGTCTGTATGAAATTTCTCTTAAAGATCATTACCGAAGAATTGTATTTCTGCCCCACCATAATTGGAGGTCGCGCATGCCATTGTTTGCGAGATAATCATCTTAATATCACATTCCGAGCGCCTGAGCCAAGCATTAATTAAAGGTCATCTGATAGCTTCACATACACAGTACACTCACACAGTCCTATCTCCCACAAGCTTCCATCAACAAGTCAAGCGCTTGTACAATGCACTGCGCTTTGTCGAAGCTGTTGGTAGCTAAGCCAGAGTCCCCCGGGATAGCATTGAGAATGTTGAAAGTTTGATCACTTTCCAGGCAGCTCGTGCTCTGATTTTTCTGTCTCTGTCTTGTGTCATCTCACGTGCTCGAAAGTATCAATATCAATAGTTTCACCAGATACTGTATGCACATTCTCATTTGTGAAAGCAATACAAAATGAAACGCAAGTCAGAGTGCTGTGAGCTGCAGAGAATAGAACACACTCACGCTATCTTTCTAATATACTAACCACCGAGCTATTTGAAACATCTATGGCAAGACTCTTGTTCAGGAAGGGCATTATGAAGTAACATAGCATCAGGTTCTTTGTCAACATTGAATCGATCGAGATTTACCAAGGAGTATTACAGCTGAGGTTGAAAATTCTACCTGACCTACGTGTGAGACAGGTCTGGCCTGTACGCAATATGCAAACCGTTTTCGGGATGAGGTCGTTTGAATTTTGACTTCGATGCCTTGCTTGTTTTGGTACAGAGGTGCTAAATCAGTCACTTTTCATCAAGTTGCCACAGGATTTGAGAATGAGCGGAACAAGCTTCCAAGGTTAACGCAACAACTCAATAATTTGGTCAAGGAGTCTCATACAGCCATGCAAAGCACTATAGAAACCTGTCAATAGGCCTGATTTCTTTTACCATGGTAAGCAATGCTTTGTAGTATGCCGCAGCACATACTATCATCTTGGGTGGGTCTCACATTTAAGCGATAGACCGTGTCTGCCTTGAGATGACAGCTAGCCTACTTGAGAATGCCCAGGCGGCTTGCCGCATTAAATTTTAAGCTTCCTATGTACAATCTTGTATCTTGTGCAGCCACTTCGGCAGATAATTTTAGTATCAATCCGAACATGGGGCATTGCCATTTCCGTATCCACAACCCAACATCAATTACCTCGACAGCAAATCGTAAGTGATGATGACTGCATTCTCTGCGATGCCCTGCCCATACAAGAGGAAATACTAGCCAATGTGAAGTAGTTGAGGAGTGGAAGCTACTGTAGGTCATATCGTTTCGCTTCAAGTGCCGCGTGGTATTACTTGCTATCAAGCGTTGCCCCGACCACACTTTCTGATTTCCAAAGTCGTGTCGACAAGGATCTCACTGGTCTCATTTTTGGGCATGCTTCTTTCCCTGGTTATTAGTTTGTCCAGACTGCCAATGGTCAGATATCGATTTTGATCAAAGTCAAGTTTTGCTTGGGGGACGGGGGGTGTCTTACTTGTGAAAAGTTATTGGTGCTCTGTTCCGGTTTGCCCATCTGCTTTAACTTTGCCAACTCAATCTCAAATAGTCTCAGTGCCTCCTGGGATCCGATTCGAGTATCTGTTCGTGTGTCTGTCGAGAAGGTCTGATCATGGCTAGAGGAATAGTATCCTTGGTTGTTATTTGGGACGACTTCTGGTTCATGTTCGTCTTAGCATGTGATTGCAAGGCAAAGGCTCTCGTCTCTTTGGACAGACGTACCGTGGACAACACCATATTTGGGAGCCATTGCGGAGTTGTTGGGCAGTTCTGGTATCACTTTCAAGGTTTGTTCCCAGAGGTGAGGATAGTGGAATGATCGCCTGCTGCCAGGTTTTCTTCAGTGTCTGGTGTTGTGAGTCCTGGAGTCGATACCGTATGATGTCGCTGAGGGAGAGAGCGCTCACTCCGTCGCACAGGAGAGGGGGCGGACACAGATTTAGATATCTCTGTTGCTAACAAGGTCCATAATTATGAGCTCCGAAGATAATCAGAGAAGGAAAGAAAAAGTCTGTCGCGTACCACAGGCAGGCCCACAAGACTGCTCTGCCAACTCATCAAAGCCAACTTGAATGCGTGCCAACAGAGATACTCACAGATCCCGATCGAGGCAGCCACGAAGAATGTAATGTAGTTGGCCGGCGCAGGTGAGATCTTACTGGCCAGGGGGTCAGAAAACTGTCTGGGCATGCAGTAGGCCCGACTGAAAGGGGTCAGAAGACGTACTGTTCGGTTGCTATGATGATCCTAACACACCGCATCCCTGATGCACGCTGGTCCTTTTGTACACTACTTAGGCTCCAGTTTAATAATCCACAAATGGGCACAGCAACTGTTTAACGTGTGAGCGGCCGCATATGCAACCGCTTTTCTGCTTTCAATCCTCCCCTCTCGCTTGACTGACGCGTCTGCTCCGAAGAACCCGCATACATCCCAAAGATTGCTGCTCTTCAGACCGAATCTGCTTCCGGACGAGTTCCCAGCTGGAGGTCATTCATCATCAGCAAAGACCCGACACAGTGGAGACGACAAGAACTCCCGTGTTGGGTTGGGAAAAGTGCGGGAGAAAGTGGGTTCGCGGCCAGGCTAACAGAATCCTTCCCAGCGACCTTGTCAGCCGTAGGAATATGAGCGGCAATTTCGCAATACGGTCTAGTCCAATTGGAATTCGCGGAGTCAGACGGTTATTGCTAACAGATAAGATTCTGTAAAACTCAACCATTTTCGCTCGAAACGCGGTCACCTGGAGCGCGAAACACCGCCGAATTGAGTGCCGCTCACACCAATCCTTAATCTCCGGATCGCGTCGAAGACCATTGCAGGCAGGGTTTCGCGAGGACTTTTTGCCCTTGAGGGCCGACAAATGCTGACATAAAGCTGAAAGTACAGTCGGTGTACATGACCACATACAAAGCGACCAGTTGACTGGAATCAGAACGTCAGCAGAAAACGTAAGGAGCACTTGAAATATGATGAAGTAGTTGGCGCCTGAGAAATCATGCGGTCCATGATGGAAGAATGAGATTGCACTGAAAATTTACATGGTCTTTTCTCGAATTATGTCAGATACGACAACGACTCCATTCTAGCCCAGGATGAGCTTTGAGGGAAGGAGGTGAGTCTCTTCTCTTCTGCCGCCAAGTGCCGCCCGCGGTTTGCGCTTCGTATCAATCGTTGATGCTCTGTGTCTGGCTGGATTCTGCCCAATACAGGCCATTTGTTGAGCAAAATGTCCTAACGGTACGAGACATGGTCCGCTGCAAGACCAAGCTGCGTATCAGTCTTGCCGCTGGTCGTTTCAACGGCCTCATCGTAGGCTGCCACGACCGCCACCACAAATGTCCCATTGGCATTGAGGATTTCGTCCGCCGCCATGGTGCCCGTCATTCCAGACCCTGACACTGCTGGTGGTGCCACGGGTTTCATTTTCGCAATGACCATATTAAGAAGCATCTTTGAGTAGTCTGATCGGCTGGGGTTTCTTCTCTTGTCAACAATGTACGCGACGAGCGCATCGTTGTCTTCGTAAGTGCTTGTGTAGAAGCGATACCTAAACCCATCCAAAGAAGGGCTCACGGCGGCAGCCAACGGTTTATTGTGTTGTAGGTACGGGTGGCGATGTTCTAGCTCGTTCAGGATCGCCTGCCGCGCCGCCGCCGCGTTTTGGCAAGCGCCTGATGTCACGAGCTCTCTCATGGCGCGGTCACCTTGCTCCGCGTCCAGGGCAGCTTGGATGGCGGAGCGGACCCGGTCCGGGTCGCTCCGTATTTGCGTTTCTGACCAGTGCTTGAGAACGGGATCGGTCTTCCCAGTTCGGAGTATTCTGATGCCGTCGGCCTCGAGTTGGCTGTATACTCCACGGATTTTCTCCTGCTTCATCGCCTCTGAGATCTCGTATGAGGCTGGATCAAAGCCGGCCGATGCCTTGGCCCTGTGGGAACTCTGGCACTGACCCATAGCTTGAGGGCCAAAATGGGAGTGAACAGAAGGTATTGATGCGCTCAAGGAAGACGCCTGACCCGAACGGACTTCTTCAGGTCAAAGTCCGGCACTGATGGGTGTGAATGACGACTTGGGTTTTGGATTCTCGTCCTGCAAAACAAGCCGAACCATTGTTCATGAGCAGATTTGGTGCGGCCCAGCCTCTTTAAGTTCCCACGCCCCGGCGCGAGTTAGCCTTAGGATGCGCTCAGCTGGTGGTTGTACAGGTCTTTTTTTAACGAGGCTGAAAAACTCCTGCATCTTCGTGGCGTCCAGCTGGACAAGGTCGCAGATGTGGTGGAGGGCACAGCCCAGACCTGCTAGCCTGGGCCACCTGAACTTGAATCAACATAGCACATGTTCTACACATAGCGTTGCCAGATAAAACACACGGATGCAGGCACTGGTTGATGACCTTGTCAGCTAGTCCTCATTACCCTGGGAAAGTCAGGCAGTTGTGCTGTGGAGAAATCCACCCATACGACATGTTCAATAGAACTACACATACGATACTCTTGTCATGCGGCCTGCATGGGAAGATATTGTATGGCAAGTTCGAATGACATGAGGAAGGGAAGTACTCAGGTGTATGAAGATGGGTGCTCAGTCTAAGTACCTAGCCTAGCTCTCAAGGTACTTTGGTTTTGGCTGAGTTACTGTGACAAGACTGGTCACTCGTCTCCCTGATGACCCGACCTATGCCCCACTTTTCAACACCGCGATAGGACTACCGACCAACCAGCTCCAACACTAGCAGCCCGGCAGGAGCGAAAACTTTTCACCGAAAGGAAGGCACGACCGGAGCGCACCAAAAAAGTTACGCAGTGTGCCTCCAGCAGCAGCATCGAGACTTGATATCCACCTTTGATCCCCGCGCCCTTCTCGTCAATCAACGCCCTCGACATCACCACCCGCCGAACTCGATCCCGATTTCTCATCTCAGCACGAGGAATTCACATCTACCAACATGGACGCATCAAAGCAGCCAGTCAAGCTCGTCAAGGTCACCCGTGTCCTGGGCCGTACCGGTACGAAATACCTGCCCTGACCTCGCTGCGAACAGGCAGTCGCAAACCACCCGACGATGGCTAACCTGCTTTGGCTGGACGATAGGATCTCGAGGTGGTGTCACCCAGGTTCGCGTCGAGTTCATGGACGACCAGACCCGATCGATCATCCGAAACGTCAAGGGACCCGGTACGAACAACCCCCCCGGAAGAACCGATTTTCACAGCCTGAAATAGCGAGCACAAGGTCGACGAATGCTGACATTATGTTTGTGCCCCTCACAGTTCGCGAGAACGACATCCTCTGCCTCCTCGAGTCCGAGCGTGAAGCCAGACGTCTCCGATAAGCAACGAACAGGCGAGACGGCGGGACAGGGGCATGAAAGACGGTCGCACGCATCATCTAGTTGGGACGACCGATACAATCGGCAAGGGCCATGGCCACGGCCACGGCACGGGGAAGAGTTCTTTTGGGCAGACAGGGAAACCGCCTCATTCACGATAATGGGCGACGCCACCATCTGAGGGGCCTCGGGGTCTTGTGTTTCTAGAGAAAAGGGAGTCCCGGATCACTGGAATTGCGAACAAAAATCATTTCAAGAGAAAGCACGAATCAACCACCTTCCCGACCGAAGATACATGCCCGGCCTTCGGGGGCTCTTGATGGCCTGCGTGAAATGCGATGGATGCTGCTGGTTTGAGGCTCTTGATACTGTGATACTGACACAGCTGCGACTCGTCCCGACGTCCCACCGTTTTATCAACCGTTGGCATTGCTGCAGTCTGGAGAACCCGTCTAGGGCCTGTATAGGGGGATGACGCAGTGGAAACGAACCGAATCGATGCATGGTTTGATGGGACGACCCAACCTATCACGACGACTCCATCCTGCAATATCTACTGTGACGGCCATTTTGTCTACACCACGATCGCTTGCATACCTCACCATGGATGGGCGGAGGGCTTGACGTCTCGAGCAATGGGGATGAGATGTGTCTGGGCTGTGACTTGAGCACGAGGCCTTGATTTTGCGCCGCAGCAGACGCAATGAGGCTTCCGTGGCCTCTTGACCGGCTCTCGACCCAAGTAGTGCCCAACTTGCCACTGGCCCAACGTGTCAATTACGGAATCTGCTAAGACCAAGGAGCACAAGCCGCTCATCATCGTAGACCCTGGGTGGAGATCACCCCCTGCGAATGCTTCGCTGTCGTAAGGCCCAGCACGTAACGAGGACGTAGCGCAGGCGCAGAACGTATGCTTGGCGCAGACGTCCCGCTGTGTGTGCTTTACTCAAAATGATACAAACATGCATGCGCGCATCGAAGAGTGACTACACTGCACAAGGTTTATATTGTGAGGTGCTCAAAAAAGAAACGGCTGCGACACCGCACAGGCACGCATGACGCTTTTATGCTATACTGTACATGCCCCCTGGTAGTAATGCCTGGTCTGCCTCAGACCATTTTTTTTCAACCCGACATCCATCTCCCAAGAACCAAGCTGAGCGCGTATGACAGTGTCTCCTGCCAAGGGCTGTCACGCGTCAGCCGTGTTTTGACCTTTTTTCTTCAGACGAGTCTCCGGTCTGGTCTTCCTGGCCCTGGCCGGCGAGCCCTACTCGGTAGCCTTCTTGGACTTGGTGCGCTTGGTCGCAGGGCGCTGGACGTGGTGCTGGGGAATCCAGGTCTCGTCGTAGCCCTTGTCAGCGCCAGTGGCAATGCCGGGAGACTCGGGGCCGGACAGCGGCTCAGCGACCTCGACGGGCTTCTTGCCCTTCTTGCTGGCACGAGGAGCGCGCTTGGCCTGGGGGAAGAGGGACTCGATCCAGGTCTTGTAGACAAAGTAGAGAGTGCCACCGAAGATTCCGGTCAGGAAGATGTACAAAAAGATGCTGTTATGGGTCAATTAGCTGGGCACATTCATTCAAAGATGGGGGGGGGGGTCGAGTTGTGTGCGACGTACATCTGGGGGTCGAAGATGCTTGTCGGGGGCTCCACGATGCTAGCAAGACCGCTGTGAGCCTCGACCTGGAAGACTTGGCCCTTGGGGTTCGCGATGACGGCCAGGAGGTTGACAGCAACATCTTGGGGCTGCATGTCCAGGACGAAAGAGAAAGGCAGAGACTGGGACTCGCCGGCGGGGATCTCGACGTTGTACTGGACAGCGGACAGGTTGCGAAGGACACCAGCCATCGGGTGCGCATCCTCAGGCAGCGGCTGTGTGGTCGACAGCGTTCCGCCGACGAGGGCAAGCTGGATTGGCTCATCCTCGTTGTTCACGACCTCGACGACCGCCTTGGTGGGGTGCCCATTGACGAGCTTGACACCGAGGCTCGAGTCGGGGAAGTGCGTGGTGATATCGATCTTCAGGTCGGGGACCTCAGCAGCGGTGTCGGGAGAGGCCTTCGCATCCTCGGGCTACAAGAGTCGAGTGTTAGATTCATTGAGGCTTGCTGGGGCGTAGGAAAAGTGCAGTGATGGTCCCAAGCGGAGCAGAGGGCGGCTGGCAACTCTTCCAGGGTCGCGTGCAACACACAAAAGAGTCGACTTACAGTTACCTCGGCGGCGAAGACAGCCGCAGCGCGGAGAGCCAGAAGAGCGAGGGTCGAGAGCTTGAGAAGAGCCATGACGGAAGTCGAAACCGTAGACAGTGACAGGTGGGAAGAGGGGGGGAGTGCACAAGGGCGAATGCGTTGCTCCTCGGTGTTTGCGATGTTGGGAGCTGTCGGAAGGTTCAGAGGGAGGAGCTGTCCCAATTGAAGAAGATGTGGCCTTCCAATGCACCGATGCGCCGCTTGCCGGGGGCAACCCAGCCTCTCGAGTCGATTGGTATTACACCACCAAATAGTGGAGTCAAAGACCCACCTCAGCAGCAGCCTCAACGGCCTCATGCTGTGAATATCCGAAGTTTTGAAATCTGGATACTGACTTATAAAATTGAACCCGCACACTACTTGTCTATCCTGCTGCAACATTCAAGCATCAAATGGCGACGCGGGCGTGATCACGCCGGTGACGTCTCCAAAGCCGACACCTTCGCCGCAGAAGCCCGTCAGTCTGGCCTCGTCGCCGTCCTGCAGCCAGACCAGGTCTTGACCGTCGCTGAGCTTGATGCTCTTCTTGCCACCCATTGTTGTCTCCAGCAGACAGCCGTGCTCGTGGTCTTCAGTCCCTGATACTGTCCCCGTCGCCAGCAGGTCACCAGTGTTCACATTGCAGCCGTTGATGGTCTGCTGCGCGACAAGATCACGGAACGTCCAGTACATCCAGCCTAGCTGTGCCTTGCACACCGTAGTCGAGACTCCGTTCCTTATGACATCCACATGGAGGGAAATATCGTAGCTCGACTTCTCCTTTGGGTCCTGGAGGAATGCAGCCGCAGGCGTCTCCTTGGGCGGCGGCGGCGCCTCGAAGGGCTCCAATGCCTCGAGCGTGACGATCCAGGGCGATATGCTCGTGTGGAAGCTCTTGGAGTTATTCGGCCCCAGTGGCATCATCTCCAGCTTCTGCACATCTCTTGCTATGATAATGTCAGCCGCTGAGCGGCGAATTCGGGTCACGCGAGTACTCACCACTCCAGTCGTTCAGCAAGACCAGGCCGAAGATGTGGTCGTCGGCATCCTTGACCGCAACCCTTTCCCCGAACTTGGACGGCTTGCCTATCACTGCTGCCATTTCCAGCTCAAAGTCGAGACCCTGCGATGGGCCGAAGGTGACGCCCTCACCGCCGTCCTGCTGATACACACCATAAGGCCTGACCACTGGGGTGCCCGAGACTCTTACAGAACTGGCCCTGCCGCCGTATCCGATGGGGTAGTACACCGACGCAGGAGGCAGCATCCTCCGACCTGTTGTCGCTTCGCCTGCATTCAAGAGATGCTGCTTCGAGCA
This sequence comes from Diaporthe humulicola, assembly GCA_038088545.1. NCBI lineage: Eukaryota > Fungi > Ascomycota > Sordariomycetes > Diaporthales > Diaporthaceae > Diaporthe > Diaporthe humulicola. The sequence goes on from JBBWSL010000008.1 coordinate 195,311, forward strand.
AGAGAAGTCGGTGAACCCCCTCACCTCGATGGGCAAGTGCAATTGAACCTGATCCACGGGCACGCCATACTTCGTTACGGCCTGCTCGTCGGCGAACAGCTTCTGGAGGGTCGACCGCAGCTCCCTCAGCTTGTCCTTCGGGATACTTGCGAGAGCATTGAGGGTCGTCTGTTATGTCAACTGGTCAGCCTCTCGGCCCTGGCGCCTTTCCAGCCTCGGTTGCCACATCTCACCTGTGCAAACGCCTGTCTGATCTCTTCCGAGGTCTGGATGGGCAGGTCGCTTAAGAAGAAAACATGATCGTGGAGCCTTGTGACGACTGCTTTCTGGCTGTGGCTGCTGCTGGTCGCAATCCCGTACGGGATATTTTTAATGGAAAAGTGGTTGGAGAAGCTCATCGTGAACTTTAGCCTGCGTCAACGGTTTCTACGGTCTTGAGCGACAAATTGCAATGAGCGTCACAGCGAACACTTGACAATTAATTCCCTTGGATATGCATTCTATGGCTAACTAATGCGCAGCTTACAGCTCTCACTTTCTGTACTGCGGAAATGCGTTGCTTCGGGGATGAGTCCCCCAATAAGCATGTGTACCCCACCCCCACCGGAACACCGCCGCATTCCACACGAGTCCACACGAACCGTTCCGCAGTTACCGTTCCGAAGTGCAATTCGGTGCTACGTTGCTTAGACGGACGGTATTCAGGGCAGACAAAGATTACGCAATTTCCAGACCAATTCCCCCAGGAACCAGGTGCTGCGCAATTGGGAGGATCTCGAAATTCTAAGCTTCTGGTCTATTTGGAGGGGATCACCGGGAGCGTCAGGTAATTCTCAAGGCCATCCCCGAAGTGTACGTGGTTCTGTCCCGCGAATTTCGAAGCAGGGCTGCGAAGGGTCGGTCAGTGACTTGCTAAGGACAAAATGCACGGGGACAAGGAAAGGCTCCGCAATGACTTACCGATCAACCTGGGAGTTGTGCTGGAAGATAGCCGCGCCCTGTGTATCACCGCTGGAGACCTCGAAGACGAGCTTGCCTCCTTTGTCTACGACCACGTTGGTGGGCCAGATCTCGACGTCGACGGGGTAGACCTCGCCCGCCTTGACAGGCTGCACATCGGTCGAGATGTACTCGCGGTGAGGCAGCCAGGCTTTGTGCTTTGGGTTTTCGTCATGGACCTTGCGCAGGCTGGCCCGGAGCCACCCCTTGACAAGCGGGACTCCGTCGCCAGCTGTGCCTGTGTAAAAGACCTCTTGCCCTGAGGCATCGATGTGTCTGATGGTGACGAAGATATCGATGTCAGTCTCACTTCCTGCGTTCTCTGGTGTCACTGAAACGTTCAGGTGTGCGACAGGGTGGCCGGTGATCTCGGTTTCCTGCTCGAAGGGTGGAGTGGTGAATTGGATGAGCTCGGGCTTGTCCAACGTGCCAAGGGCCTTGTACGACAGCTGCTTCTTCTCCGGGGCGGGCTTGCTCGTCGTCAGGCCTTGGTCAGGGGTGAGATAGTAGTTGGTGTACTGCGTGCTGGGAAGCGGCCAAGCAGTCTCCTCCCTCTTGGGGTACGCCTTCTCCTTCTCGGCGTCGTTGAAGCCGACGTTGCCCTTGCGCAGGGTCACCGTGACGGGCGCGACCTTGCCTGGCTCGCTCCAGCCCACGCGGTCATCGCCCTTCAGGAAGGCGTCCAGGAAGCTCTTCTGCAGCTCGACCTCCTCGTGGTAATAGAAGGGCAGGTCGTGGCGGCCGGTGATGAAGCGGAGATACTTGAACTTTGACCCGGCGTGCAGGTAACCTTGCACGTTGCCGCGCAGGTGCAGCAGGATCCCGCCCCAGTTTGCGACACTCAGCAAGGGCACCTCGATGTCCTCCAGGTTGTACTCCTTGCTCGCGTAGTAGTCGTCGTCACGGAACGAGTTCGCCTCGTTGTCCTTGGTCTGGTCCTGCCTGTTGGCGACCAGGACCTCCTCGGGCAGGTCGCCCTCGATCGTGTCCTCCTGGCCCCTCGCGCCGGGGCCATCGGGCGGGAAGGTCAGCTTGGAGCGGCCGGCCAGCCCGTACTGGTTCACCAGGACCTGCCTGTTCCACCAGAAGCCGATGAAGCGGTTGCTCAGGATGCCGCCGTGCCGGCAGCGGTCGCGGTAGTAGTCGGACATGCCCTCCCATGGGATGATGGCGGCCAGGCCCTTGGGGCGCCGGGCGGCGACGCGCCACTGCGAGCCGGCGTAATACGAGATTCCAAGCAGGCCGACCTTGCCGCTCGACCACGGCTGGTCGGCGGCCCACTCGACGACATCGAAGAAGCACTCGCTCGTGCCGCGGCTCATGGTGTCGAGCAGGCCGGGCGACTGGCCCAGGCCGCGCTCGTCGGCGCGGACGATGGCGTAGCCATGTCGGGTCCAGTAGACGGGGTCGGGCGTCTCCCAGGCAGAGTACTTGGAGTGGTGCTCTGGGTTGACCTGGCTGAAGGAACCCTTGAAGAAGGTCTCGTAGGGAATGTCCTTGCCGTAGGGCCCGTAGGTCACCAGCACGGGATACTTCTCGCCCGGGTTGGTCTTGTGTGAGAGGGGAAGATAGACATTGGCGCGTATGGGCAGGCTGGAGGCCTTGAGTGGGATCGAGAGGTTCTTGTAAAAGATGAGACTGCTCTCTGAATCCTCGTGGACCGAGGAGATGTCCCGGATGGGAGGTGTCTTCACTTCCGGCGCGGCCATGTTGGTTAGACGTTGGGACGTGGAGAGTCAATGGCTGGTGGTGGTATGACAATGGGATGAGATCGAACGAGTTGTCTCGCCAAAACTCCACGATTAAGATAAATGCAGACTTAGAAGCAGAAGAACAATCATTTTTCCTGTGGCTGACGTGCTTGTCCTCGCCCTCGAGGAAGCTCCAGGGGAGCACTCCGTAGTGCGACCTGGAAAACCGGCAGCATTCGTGGGCGCCCGGATGGGTGGGGGCGGGGAAGATGCTTCGCAGGCCGTGGGTCGCATGTGCTGTTCTGTGCATTGTAATAGTACCGGACTTATGAGAGTGCGGCTTTATGTCCATGATATTCACGTTCTGTGTAGATGCTCTAATCTCGAATATGAAGTTGAATTACTGGCGATGGCTGAGACTACAGGTGAGCATGTGTGCTCTAACCGTTCAGTATGAATTCCCTTCATTTGTGAGCTGCGTAGAACAGGCCATGAATTCATATGCCGACTTCACATCTTTCCTATACAGCTGTTTGATGTTGCTTGTAAATTTACAAATTGGTGTTTCCTGATCTAATGCACAATATGATGTAAAAGGACGTCTTGGTGGTGTTGCAAGATTACTATTGTAGCTGGGTTGTGCTCCTGTTTGCATCCCCTCCATCGCGTCTCGAGGCCTCGTCTCCCCCCCCCCCTAGATCTCTCCCCCAACTTTGTATTGGAAGATCTTATCATTTATCCTCCCGCCAGTGTTGGTCCATAGCCACCTTACACTCTGTTCAGGCGGTCAGTAAATCAGATACTGAGCAAGCGGCCAGATGGGGTTAACAAGTCCTCTTGCCCGTTGGTTCGACACTTACAGCATTGGTAAAGACGCCGGTGAACATGGTGGTCACAAAGACATCTCCCACCGGGTTACCTCCTAATGGTCGCTGGGTCAAATCCATGTTCCTGTTTATGGGCCGGTAAGGAGGCACTCCACGGTGCTCTGTGCCCCAGCCGGGTGGGTTTGCTGCCGTGGGCGCTGGCTGTGGTGGTCGGCTGTCTGAGTTTGGCGGTGCTACCGTGTCGTCGCCTGTGAGGTGGATGTCATAGTCCTGAAGGACCTGGCGTGACACGGCCGTGGTGATGGGGTTATCCACGGTTGTGGCAGACATTTTTCCTGCTTTTGCTTGTCGAGGCTGGTCGTCAGTCTGGACGTGTGGGCGGTTTGGACATGCGTGGGAAAATGTAATGCTTCGGTCCACCGTGAGATGAATCGACCGAGGCGGGAAAGGTATCGGGCTGATGAGCTCGAAACTCGGCCGCGCCGAGATGCCGTTCTACTGTCTCAGTTCAGCTAGCAAAAGGAAACAGGGGGTCAAATGATCTTCCCCCAATGCGCGACCGACACACACACAGCACCTCCCAGATCTCCCCCACATTCCGCCCCGCGCCCACCGCTCCTCGGAATGCAGCTGCTGGTGACGCAGGCATCCCGTCCTCGAGCAGCGGATGCAAAAGCAGAGCTGGGATTGGGGCCGGCCGGGCGCGAGGAAGGCCTAGCTGCGCGTGGGTGAAATTAGGACCGCCAGCTCTTGCAACTGGAGTTTTACAATGTCGAACGCTCCGACTGAAAGGGACAAGAGTGACTCTGTCAAAACATCTGGGACCTGACCCAGCTACTTCTCTGCACGTGGCTGAAGCTTCTCGGACAACTGCGCACTGCGGCCTCTCTTAGTGCCATTTTCGAGGACACACCCGGACGGATATTATATCGGACACACACCATTGTCGCCGACCGCCGCCATGGCCTCAGACACAGCAGCCATTGACCGCCTACAGGAGTCTGTCGTGGACGGGCGGACAGAAAACGGGCGCTACCGCCAGGACCAGCTCCAGCGCCTCCACAGGACGCTCCGCGAGGAGGCCAGCCAGATAATCGCAGCCCTCGTGGCCGACTCCAAGTCTTCCAGCGCCGAGGTGGATGCCGAGTTCTATCTTGGCATGGAAGCCATAAGGCATTTCAATGACAGCCTGGACTTTGAAAAGGACCTGAAGGAAGAGTACAATGTCGTGCGCGGCGAGGACAATCTGAGGAGGAGAGTCGGCGCCGGGCTGGTGGTTATAAGACCCACGACTCACACCCGCTTCTACTCGATCGTGACTCCGCTGGCAGCTGCTCTTGCTGCGGGAAACTGTATTATACTCGAGGTGAGCGTCTGATATTTCATGTGCGAGACACAGATGAAGCTCTTGTGCATGTGTGTGCTAATTCATGCCCTCCGTCTTGTAGCTTTCCGAGACGCTGTCGCAAGTAGACTCGGTGCTGCGCCAGGCACTCACAAAAGCATTGGATGTGAACACTTTCTACGCCAGCAAGACCACCACGGACCAGTCCATCCTGGATGATGCGGTCCTGGTTGACCAGACTAGCAACGGCCCCCCGAGCACACTAACGAGCCAGCTCCTCTCGTCGTCGCAAACCCGCTGCGTGGCCGTTGTCGACCGAAGCGCAAATATTGACGAGGCCGCGAGGGCTATCACGGCCGCGAGGTTCAGCTTCGGTGGCACATCGCCGTATGCGCCGGACTTGGTCCTAGTCAACGAGTTCGTGAAGAAGGACTTCTTTGAGGCTTGCTCCCGGTACGCGACCTTGTCATTCGCCAGGGACAGCAGCGTCAAGCGGGCGGGCGGGGACCGCAGCGGAGATACTCAGAAGGCGATCAAGGACGCCGAGGACAGGAAGCAGGTGTCAAGCTTTGGGTCCAACGATTTCAAGCTGGTCGACATTATGGACAAGTAGGTGTGCCAGCTGTACAAGAAGACATCCTCTTGCTAATTGTTTTTTTCTTGTCCTCCCACAGGTCATCACCAATCATGGACCTCAAGATCACAGGCCGCTATCTTCCAATCGCCACATGCTCGAGCCTCACAGACGCCATCTACAACCGGGACTTTGAGAGCCCGCTGCTGGCAGGCTACTTCTTCGCCGAGCCAGGCTCAGCAAAGTACCTGGCGCAGTTCCTGCCGTGCCACATGTCGCTCATCAACCAGGTCCCCACGCACCTCCTCGTGGGGCCGGCGGCGCCCACGGCCCACGCTCCCGACTTCGAGCACCGGTACAACCGCGACATGTTCTCGGTGGCACGCCCGCAGTTCGTGCGGAAGCCGGCGGCGGCGGCGGCCCACAAGGCGGACGAGCTGCTGTCGGGCGGGCCCAACAAGGCCGGCGTGACGGCGTCGGCGCTGCGCGAGGCGGCGACCAAGCCGCTGACGCCCGTCAAGCAGTCTAGCAACAAGGCTATTGGGTTCTTCGAGCAGGGTATCCTGACGGGGGCGGCAATGTATCTGTCTATTATTCTGCCAGTGGTGGGCTACTCGACTTATTTCCTGGGGAGGAAGGGCGTTGAGTTGGCACTTAAATTAAGGCGTTGATAGGGGACGTCTCGGTTGTATCTGATTCAAAGCCGTCCATGCACACACACATGTAAATGATCTTTCTTTTGTCCTCGTTGAGCGATAGAGCCATTACACACTGGGCAATACACCTATAATGCTTGACAGCGGTTCCTAATTCCAGTGTTACAGATAATCTGCATGCGATGTTGATAATGCCTCACCACCACAATTGAGTACTGTGGAATCTGTTCGGGAATTCTTTTGTGTCCGGACAACCATTTGAGATTAGAAAGTTTACTCGAGAAGGAATTGAATTGGATTCATCCCAAGTCCACTGAAGCTTTCAGCCCTGGTCTATACTGGTCCCCATACCTGCTGCCGCAGTCTCCAGGGTCCAGTTCGGAGAAAGGCGGCCCACAAAAGCCACAGCCACGGGAGTCGGGATGCTGCAGGGGTGGGACTGGGGGACCGGGGTAATAAGTCTGGTTGTGGTGGGGGACACGAGATGCGGATCGGGGATCGGAACGGTGGGGGGATGGGATCAGGGGGGTGGGTAGGCGGGTACCTAGGCGGGTAAGTAAAGCAGGAGGGAAGCCGTCGCACAAAGAGTTCCAGACAAACCGCCTCCCTCCGCCCTGTTTTCACATGTAATTAACTTAGAGCTGTCTCACCGGGAAATCGGTCCCCCCAAAGGTCCCGAATGAGATAAGACTTTCTGAATCGATCGCTCTTATTCCAAAAAAGATTGTGGTAACTTCTCCCGGCTCCAGAGCGGCCCCACCTCACCTGCAAGACGTCAAGTCTCAAACCACCACAACCAAGCCGAACTATATGCCTACCTAGTACTTTCGACTTTCAAGTTGCCTGTTGTAACCATCGACAATCGATTGCTGCTTCGAAGACACAATCATTCCACTCAGGCATCACAGCCCAGCCATCAGCAGCAAATTAACGAGCCACCTCCACGACGCCTCGGCATATTTGCAACTGTTGCCAGCCATAGGACAAAATGGCAGTTGGGAAAACCAAGAAAGGCAAGATGGCCCCCGTGCACTTCTTCTCCCACGGCTCGACCATGATGCTGGGGGAGGAGCACAGCTCAGCCAATTACTGGGAGAAGATGGGCGACCTGGCTCTGGCAAACGGCCTTGAACATGTGGTCATGATGGTAAGGAACACAACAGCGTCCACTTGTCTATCCTCCCGGGCACGCTGAGAGCTGACCCCCTTCTTCCACACACCCACAGGGCGCACACTGGGCGACCACATACGAGGGCATCTACATCTCTGCGCACCCGAACCCGGGCAAGTCGCCCGTGGCGTACGTGCACCCGTCAAAGTACGAGAACTACAAGCTCAACCCGGACCTGGCCATGGTGCCCGTCCTCCAGCAGCACCTCTCCGCCGCGGGGATACCGTCGCGGCCCGACCCGGCCTTCGACTGGATCCACGACACGTACCTGGTGCTGATCCGCATGTTCCCGCGCGGCTGCCCGCCCACCACCATCGTCTCGGCCCAGCACAGGTACGACCCGCACTTCCACATGTCCGTCGGCGCCGCCCTCCGGCCCCTGCGCGACTGGGACGCCCACAAGACCCTCTTCATCGGCTCGGGGGGTGCCGTCCACAACCTGTACCGCAACGTCTGGGCCCCCATGCTGCGCTACCGCGACAACTTTGCCCAGCCCACCCCGCCCGCCGCCTGGGCCATGGACTTCCGCCAGGAGGTCATCGACGCCTTCGTCGCCGGCAACAGCGCAGAGACAACGGTCGACGACGCCGCCTACGGCGCCCTGCTGCGCAACGGCAAGGGCACCGTCGGCAAGGGCAGCCGCGGCGTCGGCGGCCCGCGCCTGAGGAGGAAGATGACCGCCCTCATGAAGCACCCCATGTACCGCGAGGCCCACGCCACAGACGACCACTTCCTGGCGTCCCTGTGGGTCGCCGGCCTGTGCGGCGCCAAGGGCGACGAGGACATGAGGGGGGAGCTGGGCGCAGAGGACTGGGAGCTGACCAACATGTGCAACTCGCAGTTCACGCTCGGGAGTTGGGACGAGGAATGACTGAGCCACCCCAGGCGATGCTGAGAGATATATATGTGCCCTTTGTGCGAAGTGTGATTTTTTTGATATCCAATTGTATTGTGTAGCCTATAGCAATCAGCCCGATACACCAAAGTAATGCTTTTTCTACTCGATTTTGAGCCGCATGCCAGCCCCGGGTCCGTTTCCAAGAGACAAAGGGGTATAAGCCGCCCGCATACACGATTCAACAAAACACATACACCCCAGAGCACCTACCATCAACTCCCAATGTCCAAAAAAGAGAGAAAGAACAAGACAAAAAAGGTCCGAAAACTAGGTTCCTTTTTCAAGTCAGGTCCATGCTGTCCCATCCATCCAATGGCCCCAACGCACTGAACATGTCATCACCCCCTGTCAGGTCCAGCCCACCCGTTGAATCTGCCCCAGAGCCACCCAGGCTCAAGTCTCCACCGCCGCCTCCCAGGTCCAACGACAGGCCGGCCGCCCCAGCGTCGAGCGCCATCGGGTCATCCATTCCGAGCTGGCTCGCCGCCGCGTTGACGGCAGCAGCGTCGTCGACAAGCGCGTTGGCCATGGCGGCGGCGTCGGCGTCGTGCGGGAGCGCCGCCATGGTCGCGGCCGGCGTCATCTGCGCCTCGACCTTTTGGTATAGCCGGACCACCGTCTCCGCCATGGCCGGGTCTTTCTTCTGCGTCTTCTTCCACTCTTCGGCCTCCCACTTGAGCGCTTCGCGCAGCGACAGCCGACGCTGCGGCGGCGTGGGTGCTAGGGCGTCGTTCGCGATGCTAGATACATCGGGAGCGCATACCAGCGCGATGGCGACATCGTAGGCAATACTCCCGTTGCCGGTCTCGGTCAGCTGCTTGAGCTCCTCGAGGATGGCCTGGAGCAGTCTCCTGGCGCCCATCAGCTTTAGTCCGACCAGGATCTGCCGGTGTGCGTATGCAGTCGGCATGACGCCTGGGTTCAGTGACCACATCGTGAGGTTCTGGAACGTGGCTCTGATGCTCGCTGTGAGACCGCCACTACCGCTACTGATCCACTGCTCCAGCTCCTTGTCACCAGCGGCACCCGTGCGCCTGCTAAGCTCGACGTTGCCTTTGAGGACCTGCAACAGGGGCTCGACGTCTTGGCTTCTGGGGTTCTGCCTTTGGTACGTCCGCAGCCCACTCTCCAGGGGCTTGGCAACAATGTTCTTCACAGTGTTGAGCATGTCGGAGGACTCCGGCGACAATTTCTGGCTTGGTCTCACGATAAGCTGCAGAAACTTGACGGTGGCCCTGTTTTCTTCTGCCCGGTCCGTCCACAGGCAATTGGAAAGATACATGATCCCTGTCACGAGGGAAGGGCCCAGAAAAGGCTCCACGAGATCTAAAGGCGATCAGGGCAGGTACAGACGACATGCAGATGAGAGAACTTACACTCGATACCTGTCTTGAGGGCCTCCTCTGTTAGGTGCCCGGTGCTGAAAGCCAGGACAATGTTGTGGAACAGAGTTGGTATCAGGAGATAGAGGTCTTGTGGTGGACAGGAAGAGAGCAGATCGTCGGCAAGACCCCCGCCGTCCGTGTCGAAGAGACCATGGATCCAACCGTTGAGCTGGTTCTTCTCCTGGTCATTGAGCTCGTCCAGCGGACGATTGAGCTGCCCATTGGCAAGAAGCTTAGCAACGAATGAGTCCGCCGACCGGATCCCCAAGTCGGAAGCGGTCAGGTTGTAGCGGTAGACGAATGCCAGCAGCAGCAGCAAAACAGAGCCGAATTCCTCGTACACGGGCTGGTATTCGCCTTGGTCATCCTCGTACCCCCAATTATCCAACAGCTCACAAAGAGGGCCGAGAATAGTCGTGGGCTTGTCGAACAGCAACAGAACATCCAGGTTCAGGGGTTTCCCCACCAGCTTGGAACACAGCGTCTTCAGCGACATCGTCTCCTTGTTTGAACAAAGTTTTCCAAGCATCTTCGAGAGTCGGTTCATATCAGCATGTGATGACGCATGGGACCACAGCCCGGGAGGCACTTATTGAGACTGGACATAGAAACTCACCTCCGTCAAGGCCTGGCAGCAAGCACCGACGTTGCCGTCCATATTTTCAAGTTCGGTGACAAGCTTCTGGATGCGCTCTTGGAGCGGGTCCGCGATACACTCCTGCACAAGCTTGTCCTTGTTGTAACGCCCGCCCGCCGGCAGGGTCTGGTAAGTATAGTCGCCAATGAGCTTGTCGATGCTCGTCTCGGGCACAAGACCGTGCAGACAACACGCCGTGACAAAATCTGAGCGGACCGACTCTGTGAAGGGGTTACTGCTGAGGTTGTTCTCGAACAGAGATGTCAGTGTCGGGAATGTGTTAGTGTCTACTCGACTCAGCGCATTGGTGATGCACAACTCTGAGTTGAACGGGTACATTGGTTCCTGCGTGGCGAAGGAAGCCAGGATGAGCGGTACTTTGTTGATCAGGTATGATCTTATGAGATTCGCCGTCTTCTGGCCCTCGTTCTTGAAGATGGCGTTGGCAAGAACGTCGAATGACGCAAGAATAAGATCAATCGCGGTCAATTGAATATCTCCCTGCAGCGCAGTCAGTCGCCTGTAGCACACGTTCACCGAAAAAGGTATGCCCATGCTAACCTGATATCTGTTATGTAAATAATTGTAGAATGCTGCATCGTCGATCAAGGGCCTCCCTATGAGCTGTGAGAGAAAGTAGGTGTCAGTCAGTCGTCCCTGCAGCCCGAGACCTTCTCTGGCATCATGGGTGAACCTACGGCAGCGTTGAGATATATGTATAGCCCTGCGCGAGACCTATCGACGTGTAGGTCCGGTATTGAGAGATTCTGCAGGCCCAAGGTCTCATCGAGCAGCTCGTCCATCTCCGCGTTGGCAGCTTCCTTCTTCTTGTCAATCGGCTCGAAACCGGCCAGCGTCTCGGTGCGGAACAGCTCCAACCGTGCTGCTATCTGGGAAGCGTTCTGCATTATCGACGGGATGAAGCTGGCAAGGCTTTGCGAGAGGGCCTTTCTCGCACCTGGCGAGCAAACATCAGCTATGCCTTTGCCCAAGAAACAATCCCTGACTGAGACAGATCCTTACGAACGAATACACAAGCAGGGAAACAACAACCAGACGCACACACGGCATCACGACTCAGAATCAATACACAAGCAGAAATATAACAACCAGGCACACTCATGACCGCACAACTCACCTTTCGCAAACGGCTTGCCCAAAGCCTGCAGCAAAACCGGGTTCTCACAAACACCCAATAACAGCATTACAAACGCCGCTCTCGAGTTGTCCATATCGTCCCTCTTCTGCTGCGAGGCTTTGCTGCTAGCGCCACCCATGATGACATCCTCGTCATCAGCCTGGAGGGCTGCGCTGGCCGCGGTGAACAGGGTCATCCACCGGGCCATAACGGCACTGACTTCCAGGGCATCGCGGCTGTTCCTGATGGCCAGCCCCTGCGCGACCGCCTTGGTGAGGCGGTAGAAGATGACCTCCTCGGACGAGAAGCTGCTCTGCCAGCGCGTGACCTCGTTCTTCCCCGCCGCCCCGGCCGGCCTGTCGCCGCCACCGTCCGCCTCACCACCGCCGTCGCCCTGTTTCCGGTGTCGCGGATCGGCGGCCAGCAGGACGTGACACGTCGAGTACCGGTACAGGGCGGCGAGGATCGCCGGGGTGTCGACCAGGCCGAGGTCCAGCAGCGTCTGCATGTAGTGGGGCACGCGCGGGTCCAGGGTGTACTTGTTCCACGAGGTCGGGCGGAGGACGAGGTCGGCGACGGGACCGGGGCCCAGGGGGTGTCGAGCATGCAGCAAGGGCGCGTACTCGGCGAACTTGTCAAAGTCTAGGCGCTCGACCAGACAGCGCTGCAGGAAGCGTTCCCACTCCCCGCGCGAGGTGGCGGCGTTGGTGCCGCCGGAGTCGCCCATGCTGGGTGGCTGTCTGTCTGCCTGCGTGCCTGTCTGTCAGGTTATGCTGGGCCCGAGGAAGCTGTACGGCTTATGGCGCGAGCTCTGGTGGCGTGAGGTGTTGCGGTGAGGCTTCATGCCAGGAGAAGCCGGCGGCGGGCGGACGTTTGGAAGTGGGAGGACGGGAAGACACAGGATCGAGCTGGAGGGCGAGGCACGGCGCTCAATTGGGCGTGGGCTGTGCGCAGACCATGCATCACCAGTCGCACGGTATACGGTCGAAGGAATTGAAGCGGGCTGCGAGAGTGCGAGCATGTGTCGCACGCGGATCCCCGCGTGTTGAGGGCGCTTGTGGTGTGACGGCAGGAGGCTTGAAGCTTGATGCTGGGAGGAGCTAGGAGCTGAGAGCTCTTGACCCCCATGAGGTCGTTCGTCGTGCCTGCCGCAGCACACGGGCCTGGGTGCCGCAGAGCACAGCGCCTATAGTACGTATCTGCAAAGACTAGGTACTGGCCGACATATAGCCTACCTAGGTACATATAGATCTATCCAGGTGCCAAGCGGTACCTGGTACTCCGCCCACTGAGCAGGTACCGACCCAGCGTCCCTTTTCGGCACGATCCGAATGATTCTAGTGTTGTTGTCAGGCAAATCCCAGCCTCCAACCAAGAACTCTAACCTTGGGACTTCCAGAGGAAGAAAGAAGGGGGTGTCTTTCCGCTGGCGGAGGGTTACGGTGGTGTAGCACTGGCCATAGAGAGGTAGCGGTTGATCCTAAAAGCAGATCATTCATCAGTGCAACTCCCACTGCATCACACCTCGGTGCACGTTGTTTCAGTTACACACCTGCTTCTACGGTTCTCTTGCCAATCTTCTTTCTATTATCACCATCATCATCATTGTCGTCGTCATCGTCATTCATTAGAGTCATTCGTCGCAAGTACCCATCATCAGCATCGCGCACAACATCCTCTGAGATCACTGTCTTTCCGGTACTTAGTAAGCTCGCCAGCACACGCACCGACGCGAAAGGCATGCTGCACAAGATGCAAGGCGAGCCTCATTTCCAAGTGGCGGCCAGATGATCTGCGGTACAGCTTGTCTGCCCCATGGCACGCTTCTCAAACAACGGTCGGCTTGATCTTCAGTACACACGAGGAGCCCCAATACATACATGCTGATGCTGACACGCGAGCCACAGGCTTGATATGCCTGTCTCTTCCCTCATTATTATACCATCGTAGCGGTGACAACACCAGTGTCAGCCAGGGCGCCGGTCCGCACCTGGCCAGGGTTTCGCGGCTAGCTGCCTGTCCCCCCAGCGGGTGATTGCTCTTCCAAGGTTCGCCGCGGGACGATCAACTCGAAGCAATTTGTCCAGGTAAAGCATACATACCGTCTATCGTTTGACGGCATGCTGCACGTCTCGCCTTGTTATTCTGATGCGCATTCGTTGGAGTCCCCCAACCCTTGGTGTTTGTGTTTCCGAATCTTAACTCTAGTCGGCGCATGCACACCGACTGCCCGCGGGAATGCTCAAACCAAAAATTCCCACCCTTGGAGACTCGCCCTATCACTGCAGCGCAGATCCTGCGACCTCCCACCACCAAAGAGAGCGTTCCAGACCACTCGTTGACAAGGCAGGGCTTTGACATGCCCCCGACGGCATCCACCCGACGCCATTCGGGGCAAAAAATCATCCAGCGGCGCCGCTACTCCTGGGAAACAGATTCCTGCGGCTCCGGGGTTCCCCAGCCTGCGACTAGCAACCACGCGGGAGAATGAGGTGCGGTACCTGCGGCTTATGTGTCACAGCTACGAAGCTGGCCTGCATTCATCCCAGTCAATGGGACTCGGGGCTGCGCATCGTCTGTCTCGCTGCGCGGATTTCGTGTTCGGATAGACTTGGTTGGCGCCAACTTGACGAATGTATTATGATGTCTATCGTGATTGTAGGCCTTCCAAGCGAATGCATTCCTCCGGTCCGTCATCTAGAACGAGCCGCGTGGTGCTGTTTGATCCCACAGCGGCTGTCGACGAAACCCAGTCATACCAAGCCCCCCTATGCAGTGATCGTGTTGTTGTGGCCCCTGTGCCAGTCATGAAAACAAAAACCCAACCACATCGCTTCCGAGGTCCAAGTTTCCTATTATAGCACCAGCTTGGGGAGTGTGTTGTGCAGTGCTCGTCGCGTAGTATTTGTCGAGGCTCGCTTCGCAGCTTTTGTGAGTGCTTCTGGGCTGAGACCCTCCTTTTGCAGTAATTTGGTTTGGGAGCCCGGGGTAGCTCGCTCCTTCTCATACTTATTTGGGAGGTCTATCGCCTCTCTCGCTTCACCCTGAAACCCGGCTCCTGACCCCGAGCCTCCCCCTCCTCGACTTCGACCGGGGCCCGGGGCCCTAACATCCAATCTTGCATGGCCAGCCATTCACTCCAGCTCGTCTCGGCGCTGACGATTTCCTTCTCGCTGACATTCTGTAATGGCTTGAGGAACGGGACCATCTGTTCGCCGTCCATGTCGTAGTTGGCCTTTACCCTGAGCCAATTATCACTCTTTGCCGCAAAGAGGTAGTTCCGGCGCTCAGCTTCGTGCAGAGGTCCGACTCCAGCCACCCAGTCGTCCCCAAAGAAGCCGTGAAGAATGCCAGGAATGTCGAAGCCTGTGGCCACCAACCGTCTTATGTAGGGAATGAGGGTCGCATATGCCTGCTGCTGAGACTGACCCGATCCCATGTGCATGGGCATCTTCCCAGCAGCGGTGACAGACGAAGGGCCTGATCTAGACATCCCCGGCAGCCCGGACGACTGATGCGAGTACTGATGCGCCGAAGGTGACACTGTACCACTCGAAGAATAAACCGGGTTTGGTTGCTTTTGGTAAGGCAGCTGGATGTTCAAAAAGGCGGAAACGGCCTGGACAGGGCCAGAGTGTTGCGCATGGTCCAAAAAGTATCGCACGCATGACTGGAACGCCCCATGCCACTCGAATATGTCGAATTGGGCGTTGACGAAGGGCTGAGGATCTCACGTGTCAGGTCACCACAAAGAATGCCCCACAGCGCGAGATGGGGAGGACAGGAAGGGTGGAACTAATGTACCTGGGGCTGCTGGAAGGATGAACCGTCCATTCGACCTGAGAATGCCATGTCGAAGCAATAAAAGAGAGAAGCGCTCTACTGGTGAACGCAATTGGTGTCCCACCGCAACAACCGTTGGTCTTTGAGCGCCCGGATGTGCTTGGGATTATGGTGTCTGCCATTCCTATCAGCGTCTGAGCCTTGGAGGTCCTATTGGCAGGTAGTCCGGCGGTTTTGTGATGCCGGGGGCGGTTACCTATACTTCAGCAGATCCTGTGCTCCAGGGCCCGGTGCTGCTGCTCTGTTTTGACAGCTTGGTAGTCGTTGTCCGTGGATGCAACCTTGGCCGATAGCAGGGAGTTTGGTGGGACAGAACATGCCAGTCTTGACGTGTCTGAAAACACAGCAACAGACCCTGCTCTGTTCTGGCCTGTTCCTCCCGTCTCCACTCTCCGGGCGCGGTCAGGGTGTGGTGGTGATTAAGGGTTGGGCTGGGCCAGACGCGCCGTCAGGAAGGGCGAGACCAGTGCGGACTGCAAGGTTGATATCAGAAACGACGGAGATTATGCTGCTGCTATGAGTTGGGGCTGCGGGCGTCATGTGAAAGCATTGGTCGCGCGAGTGTGATGGGAAAGGAGGGCCGAGAGAAGCAAGGAAAGATGGTGTGCTTGTTTTATAAATTGTGCAGATGGGTTGGGGTTGTTTCGTCGGTGTACTATGTCTATGTAGTCTCGTGTGCTGGATCCTCGGCGATGTGATGTGCGTGCGAAGGTGAAAATGAGGCCCATAAGGTTGCATGGAATGCAGAGGCATGCAGAGTACAAGGTTACAGGCAGAGGAATTCCCTTCATGTCACGGTTCTGGTCAAGGGGCTGAGGATAAGGAGGTACCCGGGAGGGGGGGCCGCCACAAGAGGACAGCCGCCTTGTCTCGCCGGTGCGGGCCCGCGGAGGGGCAACGAATGGACGGATGGGGTGCCTGGGCGGGCAGATGGCCATGGGCAGCAGCTAAGTGTACTGCGCACGCACACAGAGGGAGCGGCAGAGGTCGTTTGGGCGGGCTGGCTGAAGGTTCGTGGGTCAACAGAGGGGAGGCGCCAGGAGGAAGTTAGTATCGGATCCGCAAGTACACGCTACCTACCCACCCTCCCCAGCGGTAATGTGGTGGGCGGAGTGAGGCAGGGTGCGTGCTGGGAGCACAAAGTCTGGGGATCGTTGTTTGTAGGCCGACAAGGCCAACGGCTGGGGTCGCCGTTTGAAGAGGCGCAGGCAGGGTCTTCGGAAACATGCTGAGTCTAGATAGGCGAGAGGAAGCCATGGCCGAATGTGGGCCTGGCTGGACAAGGATGAGGGTTGGAGAGGCGAGGTGGACAGTGACTGCGAGGAGGGGGGCGGTCTTCGTCTCTTTGTTTTTTGCCTCTTTTCCCCCTCCACTTCCTTCTCTCCCCGTCTCTTTTCGCACGCGCGGCTCCTGGGGTGTCCCGTCATGGTCATGGGGTTTTGATTCTCCATGACCATGAATTGGGTTGGGTTGGGCTGGGCTGGTCTGGTCGGGCAGGCTGGCAGGCCGGCTGGCTGGCTGGGCCCCCTTCATATACCACCGCGATCCAACCAAGCATCTGCAATTTCGCAGCGAGGAGTCGGGCATTGATTGGTAAGTGATGATCACCGTGTTGAAGTTGCAGCCGACTCTGGACCCCGCCACAGGGTCGAGCCCTGGCGGTGGGCATTGCAGATGGGACGTTTAATGGGATGGGAAGGCCGGGGACAGAGCCATCAGACGGTTGCAGTCGAGCTGTCAATGTGAGTCCCCCGGGGGTGGTAGGCGGAGAAAATCTCGGTACGGGTCCAAGTCTTGCACAGAGAGATGGATGTAATGTAGGATGTGATGTGGTGGTAAGTGAAAATGAGGACCAGAAAGGATACATTGGCAAGTTGTTCTGACTGCCAATCCCTAGATACCTGCAGTTCAATGTGGACTGTAGGCCTTTCTGCTGCGAGGGCAAGCAGGCTGGCAGGTGCGGTCGAGACGCTGCTGTTGGCAAGCAGCCGGATCCGAACGGATGGATGTAGTAGAAGTACTTTGCGGGCGCAAGGATTGTTCGGTGGAGTCGGTGTATATGTACTTGTGACTTCTCGCCCGCCCCATCTCAATCGCTGGGTCTAGGTAGATACGTACACCTGGTCAGTGCACCCACTGCAAATGCTACCTAGCTTGCCTAGGTACCTCCATACCTTCATCCAGGTGTGGTGCGTAGCAATAAGTTGCATCTACTACTGTGATATTGTGGCTCGCCTTTGAGAAATCTCGGGTTGCTGTACCCCAATATGGTGTGCAGATCAAGTACCGTTCAACATTCAACCCTGGAGAGTCGGGAATATCTCGACATGAGTGCCGCAGGCTGGGATCTGTTTCGCTTTGAATGCCCCGAAACTCTGGGGTCTCCGGGCCTCCGGGTTGGCTCTTGATGGGAAGGGTTGCTCTGCATAGGCGCCAGTGTCGCTGCATACTACTCCTTGAGAGAGTCCTTGAGAGGATGCCCAGTGCCTCTGTCGTCTGTGGCCCGTACTCTCCTCTCTACGCAGTACTATCGTGGTATCTCCTGCGATCGTGTAGCGCAGCGCAGCGCAGCGCAGCGCAGCGCCGTGCAGCCGGGCCTGTCCTGGCCTCAGCGTAGTACTGTGTAGCAGCTTGCAGGGTTTGCTCGGACTTCAGGTAGGCAGAGATGGGGAGAGCAGGCGCCAGGGGGCGAGCATGGAGGAGGTCAACATCTGGAGGGATCCGTCCCTAAAGCGACTGACACTGACACCTTGGATCTGGCGCTACCGGCTTGTTGTCGATGCCGTCTAGCCCGGCTAGCCCAGGCCTAGCGCACACAATCTGCCAGGGACCTGGGCAGGCGTGCTAGACCTGGCAGGTGCGTGGGCGCCAGACCCAGGAGGGGCCAAGAGGCGAACGGCTGGCCGTCGACGTCGGCGCGAACCACGGTACTGCAACCTCACCCCGTCGCTAGCTCTACGCAGTACTGGTGTAGCTAGTCTACATGGCTGCATGGTGGCACGGTTGGCCGACGTGGTCGACATGGTCGCCATGCAATCAGCAATCTGGCACGGCGGTGCAATGTAGCATGCTTCAGCCCGCCCGTGCCTCTTGTCATTAACTCTCGACCACCGTCGCAACTCGACGGCCATCATTTCCCCCCACGGGAACCCTCGCCGTCACAAGTCACAACGTCCTCTGGGGATCTCGGCGCTAGGCCCACGTATTCGCGTCCTAAGCCTCACATAGGTGTAGCCTACCTGCGTAGTCCAGCCCAGAGTCCTCTACGGCAGCTAGCCATCTGGGCCGGGCCCTGTCCACCTCCTCCACATCCTCCACCACCACGACAGGCCCACATCATAGACGGAACGTCAACCTCTCGGCATAATACCGATGATAATAATCAATTAGACTTCGTCAAACACCCCCACCCCCCCCGGCGGACACCAGATCTCAGCCATCAGCCGCCCATCAGCCGTCAGCCACGGCGTTCCCAGTCCATCCCGACGCGTACCGAAGTGTCGCCGCCCATGGCTCACGGCGTTACGGTTCACCACATGCGACTATCTCTCACATGACCACCCGCCCACCCCTAGATGCCCTGCTGTACCTGGGGCTGCTGCTATGGGAGATGCTGCCGACATGTCATCATGCCTAGCCTCAGCCTTGTCACCACCACCCCTGCGCTCCAAGTCACCATATACAGCATCCTGGACAGGCCACAAGATCTTCAACGAGTCGATGAGGACAGGCCAGATCATGCGCCTGCGCCAGCTACGCTGATCAGCATCCTACCTCACGGGCGTGATGCACAACCTCCACCTGGGCCGCGATGCTAACTCTTCATGGTGACCTGCTACGCGCCGCGCCCGGACCGATACAACCCTGATCAGTATACGCGGACTTCACTCACATAGTCTACAACCACCAAGCTCCTCCGCCTTACGGGCACCACCCATGGCCACGGCCACTGCGGCAAGCCTCCATGCCAGTTGTGTTTGTGTTTGCGTCTTTCGGCTGCCATCGTCCCGACCCAGCCCAACTGACCTCTGAGGCGACGCTAGCTTGGATGGCTGGATGCCAGGATGGGTGCTAACCTCGCCTCACCATGGCTTACCGTGGAAACGCCGAGTTTGGTTCCCTAGGTGCTCCATGCAGCCGCGTGTCCCTACGGCGCATGCTTCACCCCAAGAGCACTAAGCACGTTGCGTTGTGACGTTGGGTCATGTTCTGGGCAACAGTTGGAGTGCTCGCTTGAATACGCAGTACCGCTAGCTAGGGAAAGCAACCACAGGCCATCTTGGCCACATCGCGCGGTGCCGTGGCATCTGCTCCGTTTTCTTCGCTACAGTGGTCGTCGTGCTGCCGTCATAGGGTCTCCCCAGGCACTCCCTCGTCGCTCGTCGAGGTGTAATCGACCAGCTCCTGGCTATCGCTTCGTCCTATCACCATGCCATTGCCCTTGGGCAAGGCCAATGGGCAATGCATTCTGCACACAGTCTAGTGGAAACTTGGCGAAACTGTCCTCGTCGAGGCCCGCCGCCCTACAGCGTGGGTTCCCTACCAGGAAGAGCCCCTGTGCGACGCTCTACGGCCGCCGCAAGGGCCGGTCCCACCCAGGGCGCGAGTTCCTGGAGCTTTGGCTGTGATTCGATTGGGCCCAGAGGTTGCTCCGATAGAGAATATGTACATGTCCCCGGAAATCTACAGCATTCTCGCGCGTTACCTCCCAGGCCAGCCAACCTTGGGACCTCATACTCCTCAACCTGGCACTGCATGTTTCCAGTTCGGCGGATATGTGTAACACCAAAATACAACTAATGGCTTCGATGAGCCCAATGTCGTGCGTCATTAATTATTCCCGGAATACAGGGGCTGTCCATTGGACTAGACTTGCAGATTCTGGAGAAAAAGCATGTTGCCTCGATTTTGTCGGACCGCCAGACCGCGCATTCTGCTGTGTCAGTTCCCAAGGTGTGTCCAACTGGCACCGCTGCGCCACTGATACCAGGGATGACCAGGTGTATGCTTGGAAGAGGATGAAGAGGACACAGAGGGCCCGGCCTGGATACATGGACACTTCTCCAAAGTTGACTTGCATTCCCCTCCCCCGTTCGCGGAAACTTGTTCTACTCTGCCACTGGGGCGAAGTTGGCGCATCAGAGGTCTGCGAATGGATCTAGCCACAGCATGATAAATTAGCACCAAATATCACTCTGTTGAAGGGCCCAGCATCTCCAAAAACTCCGTCGTCGATGCCATTGGGCCGATTCGGGGTTGGCTCACGAGTTGCCATGCTCGACAGCCTCACGCCGGCGGGACCGTGCAGGTCGACCTCCCCACGGAGGTGGCAAGATGCTTAAAGCCATTTCAGCTCACGTTGTAGGCTCATGAACAGTCGCTACCACACCACCATCTCCAGCGCCTCATTTGGATATCAATATACAACAATGTACTCATTGTGCCTCACTCCGAGGCGTGGGACACCCGCATCCCGACCCTAGCTCAGCAAACGCCATATGGGGCCCCTTGACCTCACCGGTGGTATTTGTCCTACCTTGAAAGGAGTGGCCACATGTGGGACAACGGTCTGGTCCCTGAGACCCTTATTGTTGAGTGTCCTACCGCATCTCCCTAGTCGAAACGTTGCTTCGGTGGCCCGGGACAGGCGTTACCAGTCACCCACCGGGTGATCCTCTGAGGCTCTGCCTTATGCCTTGTGGGTATTTCCGGCGGGCTGCGTCCGCTATCAGCCACTCTCGTGCAGCTGCAATTTTGCTTATCCCAGGAAAGTCTCACCCTCCGGCCTCGGTGTGTCGTCAGCATGGCCTGATTTGTCTCGGAAACTGCAGCGTTGTTCATAACGGGGAATTGCTTCGTTCCCGAAAGAACCTCGTCACCGGGGCGGCAACTCTACACTTGCCGCATTCAGGCCCGTGGGACGCTTCCATATTGGGTTTCTCGCTTGTAAGCTGTCAAAACTCATGGCTGAGCCAAGTCATTGCGATGTTCCGGCGCCTCACTTTAATTCCACACGGTGACGTTGCACCAACAGTCGTGGCTTTGATCAGACGAGCCTCAGTTTCTTCTGATGTTGGATCCTGAAGGATCTCCTGCTGAGGATTCATGCAGCGGCAGTCTACATGATTACTGATTACAGGGCTGCAGGAACCAAAAGACGCGAGGTCGACTACTGCCAGCGGGCGGTCTCCGTCCGCCTGGCTCACCGCCAGCATCAAGGCCAGTTTTTATCATTGTCACGCTTTACAATTCCCAAGGCGGAATCAGAAGTCTCGCATCGATTCAGGACAAGGAACGGCCGCATATGGATCGAATGATCAGCACCCTCATCGTTGTGAGTTATGAGAAGTGACTTGTCGCACTCCACACCGGTAAGGATCTTTTCGGATGTAAATTTCCTCCAGAAATCCTCAATTGCTTCATGTGCCCTCATTTTGGATCAGCATGTGGTATGAGCCACTTTCCCATCGGCATGGCCGGTCAATGAATGACTGGATTAAATCAGGCTAAAAAACAAACAGCATGTGAGAGGGTGAGTTGCAGGCAGACTAAGAAGACAGCTGCGCCTCAACAAGGAAGGGGTATACAAAAACACGGATGGAACAGCCGCGGATGTCTACGTCTAATCTGACGCAAGGAGAGCCTCTACTATTTCTGCGGCCGCGTCCGGAATTCAGAATACCAACGATGAAGCAGCTCGTCATCTTATTCGGGCAGCTCCGGCCTCAGTGCCCTCCAATGCAGAGTGCCTTCTCCCCCGTGGCACTCGCCATGTGGCAGTGTCTACGGCTATCGTCTTGCTTAGAACAACCACATACCAAAGCCGGGATCCTGATGTATTTGGAAACAGGCCCAGCTTCATCGTGCGGCCACACGATGCTGCTGTAAGTGGATTTCCCTTCAACTGAGTATCCATTCTTCTCAAGCTGGGGGTAGAGCTCCATTTTGCCGAGATTTACCAAGCAGGGGAACATGTGAACAAGGTATCGACCTTACACGACGCAAATTGGCCTTTGTTTGATCTCTGTTCATGTAATCCGGATTTGCCGAATCGGCCGACAGTAAATTAGGTCGGGGTTTCAAATTACAATCTCAGGACCCTACATGAGCGCTTACTGGTAAGAGGCATGATGGTGAGAATACGACATCCGAGGCTTGGACAGATGCCCAAGGCGCATGTAGCATTGGGCGGGCTGGACTCGACACCAACTCCTAGGAACATGACCGACTATCCTCTGCATAATCTCGCCTAAGGACTAGCGACCGTTGCGGTTGAGGGCAACGTGTGCTGTCTCCCAGGTATACGGGACGTCTGTTCTGTTTCGGGAACTAGTAACGTGGCGGCTTGATGTCAAACATGCAACGGTCTTTTTTGGTTCGGCGACACTACTATGTTCGTTGGTGGCAGGGGGACATGCACAACCTGGCTACCACTACGTGTGAATTTTGCAGCAGAGGCACGCAACCATTGACTAACGCTGGACCTCGGGGGCATGGTCCGGAGCGCGGCAAAGCGTCGTCGGCGGTAGCTCGGGCATGTTCCGGTGGAAAGGATGGGCTTGCGACTTCGTGGGATGATACGCCGGCTCGGTCGGTGTTGATCATTGTGGAAAGGGGACACGCGCCGAGAGCTTGTCCAGGCAGGGCTTTCTGTCACTTGGCAGGCCAAGTTGGAGCGTGTTGTGAAATGACTTACACAGTACTATCACCGCGACCGAGTTCAGTCTCGCTGGCTGCCACCATGATCCAGGGTGTTTCCCAGCCTTATGACGCACTGGAGTGGAACTGCATACAAGTACGTACTCCCAATCCCCATCTAAGCTATGTACGGCACCGGCAAAAGCACATGTTACAGCCAAGCAGCTGGATTAAAATTCATCGTTTGCTAGGTACGCTAGCGGTGGCGCTTCTAAGTCGTCCAGGACCCGCCGAGAGCAAGGTACCGCCATCAGGTTCAGAGTTTAACATCCATCCGAAGTTCAACCCCGACAAAGTGGCCAAGAGATTAGTGGGCGGTTGTAATCAGTTTCTGTCAAGCAGTAAAATGCCCTGGGCTGCTCTGAGACTAATACCGGTACTCGCACATATGCGAGACATTGCAATGCGGCGCTTCGTCACCCTACCACGGTAGCTCCTCACCCTCCCTGTGCCAGAACTTGCCCGTGTCGTCGATTCCCTTGCTCACAAGGATCTTGTAAAGTTTGCTAGCTGCCTCATCGGGGTTGACGGCGCCTGGGACGTCGCCCGCGCCCGGGATTAAACCGGTCCTCACTATCCCCGGATGCAGGACCACGACCACGACCCCCTCTGCCCTGAGCTCCACCGCCAGGTTCTTGCAGATCATATTGAGGGCCGTCTTGGACGAGCGGTAGGCGTAGCTGCCCCCGGAGCTGTTGTCCGCGATGCTCCCCACGCGGCTGCTCACGTACCCAAGGCGCGGCTGGGAGGACCTGAGGACGTTGGGCATAAGCGCCTGAGTGAGAAGGAGGGGGCCGAAGGTGTTGATGGAGAAGGTGCGCGAGAGCGAGTCCTTGCTCAAGGTGGTGAGTGAGTCGTGGTCCGGGTCCGCCACTCCTGTTTCGCGCGGACCTTGTTAGTGATCATCCATCCCGGCATCCCGTGGTTTCTCCCGCTTCCCGCGATCGGGCTGGCAGTTCATACCTGCGACGTTCAGCAGCAGGTCGAGGGGCCCGTCGCCGTACTGCTCTTTGAACCTGTGGATGGACTCCTCGGATGCAACGTCCAGCTGGGATGTCGTGCAGCCCAAGCTCTTGAGTTTGTCCCCATGGTTCACGTCCACGGCGTGAACATCATATCCCTGTTCTCTTTTGTCAACCCCAGATCATTGGCTAGATTGCAAAGTGGTCAAGTGACCCTGAGACTCACTGCATCGATCAGGACTCTGGCAAATTCGTGGCCAATGCCACTGTTGGCACCTGTGATTACTGCTGATGGCATGTCGTCAAAAGTATGGCCGGAAGCTCTCCCGAGAGAGACCCTCACTCGCTGCGAGGGCCCTGGCCTATATTGAGCTTGCGGTGAGGGGGTTGCTTAGCAATGTACGACCTTGCGGGGTATGTGCGATGATGATCTGTGATGCCTCGCTGTTGTCACTGTCATTGGGTTACAATTGGTCTCTCGAACGTCACAGTGAGATGAATATCTTTTCTATGCTTAAGCTGGATTGGCTTTGCGCTTTTCGATCCCTCTTAAGACTTCCCACACCATCTTTCTCTGATATATGCCGGGAGTGCTGCTAATTCGTTACATCAGTCTTCCGGGTGCCCTCACTGAGGCAGACACACTCTGATCCATCACTGCATAATCTTGATCCCCATGAGCGGGGGCCGTGCAGGGCAAGGGCAAGCCATATTATTGATCTCTGGACCGGGGCTGGAGATTCCGGTGCTGCAGCAAGATATGCGTGGTATCGCTGGGCCTATCGTGGACCTTGAGCATCGCTAGAGCCCAACGAAGTGGCCTTGCCATACAAGTGCCGAACTCTTTGACAAGTGTCAAGCCAGGCGCCTCGTCCATGCCAGATGGATTGTCACCCTAGATGAACATGCCTCAGTTCACCTCGGGGACAAAACTTCAAGAGGAGGATAAAAGAGGTACGGGCAGACAAAGCCAGCGTCGCCGTGGCTATCAGCTGTCGATCAGCCAGCACATGCTGTGTGGGCTTGCGTCCTTTGTTCTTCAGCATGGCCAGCGACATACCAAAACGCTTCAACCCAAAGTATCAGTAACCCTTCGGGATCAATCGCTTTCCAAGGCCAGCTGGCGCATCTCATTGTCAGCTGTCAAGAGCGAGTGCGTTGACGGCAAGAGAACACTGAGACAATCTTCTAGTATGAAGGACGACGCCTGCCCTAGGCCTCTGCGACGGCTTCTCTTCTTGAATCCCGGAACGGAAAATAAGCGAATTTAAACTGTCGTCAGAAAAGGAAAATTCGACAGTGCTCTTGTTTCTGCCGTTCTCCCCTTTGTCCCACCTCTTTGTCCCCCGAGCGTTTCGGAGCGCCGTGCGGCTGTCGAATCGACCGTTTGCGTGGCCGTTTCCGACGTCGCTCTGCTTTGCCGGCCGATAATTCGCCAGCATTCGAGCCGTTCCCTGCCGTGTCGTGTGCCACAAGAGCTGCAGAATCTGCCTCGAAATTCTCATGATAACATCTCTTCTGGTGGACCCAAGATGGATGTCCTTCCAGCTCGACGCCACGCCAACCCCAATCAGCCCAACAGGAAGTCTATTAGCACGCTAGGTGCCGCCATCGTCGCCAAAGGCTGGCGTGGAGGTGCTGATGTTTAGCACATAGCCTCTTCCGATTTCTTTCTTGACTTGCTCACATGCAAGACCTGTCGGGCTGCTATGCCCTTCTGAGCTGTTCTGCCACCGCGATTGTTCGCCCCGGGGAACCCAAAGACTCCTTTTGGCATCCTTCAGGCCAATTTAGGGAAGGGATACGAGACATTCTTTCGGAGGACTGGAAGCGGCTGAGCGGTGCTGATCTCGCTTCTCGGGCAGAACCTGGAGCCTCAGCCTGTCAAGCCCATGTCTGTGAACAAGCCGGCGTCTCCCGGTGTGCCTCATAATGTACGGATTGTATCAGCTGAAAGACCCCTAGTGTGGCTGGCAACAGAGCCTCCAAGGCCCTCCTGCATACTTGACGCGTATCGAGCCCCGGAAAATGTGTCTTCGGATGTGTTCTCTCTGTTCTGCCAAATGTGCTGTATGCCTTTCAAGTGAACTCGACTTTGGCTTCACCTCCTCCTCTTTCTGATTCTCCTGCACTCTCCGATCATGGGTCGTCTCTTCGATTTAGCAGTTGCTTGCGGCTTCAGTGTTGTCACTGAAGCAGCGGTTTTCAAATGGAATGCCAATGATGGTGCTCGAAGATGGACCCCGGCACAGGAGACTTTGGGTGTGATGCCGCTCTTGGGCATGAACCCGATGCCAACCAGCCCTCCAGAGATACAAGAATCGAAGGAACATAAGAGAGCGGGCGACGACAACACGTGCGCGTATGTCAACGGTGATCCAGGTACGCTGCCGGAGCACATGTTTACCCTCCTATCTTGCCAAGCTTTACTGACATGAACAAAGAAATTCCACTGTACTGCGATGTGGACTCCGCGTGTGTCTACAACTCGATCAGATCGAAGGTCGGCTGTTGTCCCGATACGTCAACTACGTGTAGCATCTGGACGACATGCCTCGACTCTTCTGAGAAGAATCTGTTCACGACGGATAACGGCTATACTTTGTGGTGGTAAGCCCCCGTCTTGATCTTAAACAAAGCCCTCGCCGTACGGCACAAGTGTTAACAATGCTTGTCAGTGGGTCATCCGACTACCCTTACTGCAAGACCCATCTCTACGAGGACGATGTGTTTACCGGATACACTCTACTGGGGTGTGCGGTGGCGGCAGGAACAGACAGCGTAGTCTACATCCCGACCTCGTCCACCACCACTCCGTCTTCAAAATCATCTTCCTCGGACAGCACCAGTGCAAGTATTACCGGTCTATCGGTGACGGGTTCCAGTATCCCGACAACGTCCACTACCAGCTCCACGACAACGAGCAGCAACCCACCCACGCCCCCGCCCCCTGAACCAGGACACTCGGCTCCAATCGGCGCCATTGTCGGGGGAGTTGTCGGCGGCGTGGCTGTCATCGCGCTGTTTGCCTTGGGCTTGGTGCTCCTGCTCCGAAGGAGAAGGCAGCAGCATCAAGGACCAGCCAACGACCCGTACGCTCCAATTAATTCACCCGGCGGACCGCCATCGCAACCACCAATGCAACAGCAATTTCAGCAGCCCCATCTCCAGCCAGCGCCTCCCCCGGCTGGCTGGGCCCCGACAGCGCCCGTGATGGGCAATCGCAGCTCCATCGCAAAGCCCAGTCCAGTCAGTACTGCTCAGCCCGTATATGGCCCAATTTCGGAGGGGAGCCCCCCACCTCCGAGCCAGAGCCCTGGGACCATACCGCCGGCCTACCAGGCGACGAATGCCAATGCCAGTCCTGCAGCTGCAACACAGAGCGTTTCGCCAACCGTCCCTGATACTCCCCAGCAGCAGCGGCCTGAAATTTATGCCGGTCCAGGCTACCATGACCAAGTGCAGCCTGCATACCAGCAGCACGACGGCCATTACTTCGAGATGCCCACTGTGAAGAGTGATCGGGAGCTTAGGGAATTGGCCTAGACGAGTGCCCAATGTATACTACTGAGATTTCCACGTGAGAGATGCATCATTGCGACGTCTTTGGGCCGTCTTGTACGAGGAACCCAAGTGACGACACTGACAAATCCGGGGGTTGGGTCCAGGTGATTAGGGATCTTGATGGAGAGGGGCACCCATCAACCGCGCAGCCCTGGATATGCTAGCAAATGACTGTCTTTCTAATTACTTCGAAGCTCATTCCTCTATCGGGAAACAGGTCAATAAGATTAATTTTCCAGTCATGTCTGGCGACGTCAACCGAGATCGTGCTCTCCGGGAACAAGATGACTGGGGCGAGATACGCATCTTGACAGCAGATCAAAGTCCTCTGAATATATGACGCTGCATTTTCTCTTGGGCACTATCAATATACTGGCTAATACTTGGGTACACTTCAGAAGAGCATCCAGGCTTGGATTTCCGGCTTCTCGAAGTAGGGGGCCGCTTCCGGGCGGCGACCCGGGATGCCGGGACGCCGGGAACACCGGAGATAGAGGTGCCAGGGATCGACAGGGTGCGTTAAAAGGTTACATTTTCGAAGCTCAAGTCGTTTCCTCGACCAGTATAGGACAAGTGTCCTATGTGGGACTCTGGGCTCCAACAAGCTGCAATCTAACGCATAAGTGGGGCGGCATCAAAGTTCGACTTGGACATCTTGAAAGGGCGGTTCTGGTTCTGTTCAGGAGGTCATCAACACGAAGCAACCACTCATACCTTAAACTCGGAAGTGAAGAAAACATGCCTCAAATCCTACTGTAAGACACCACACCCCAGATTTGGCCAAGAAATGTGAGAACTGACACGCGTGGCCACACATAGCATCGGCGGAACCGGGCACGTCGGTGGCGCAGTGCTGCACAAGATCTTGGAGCAGCATGCGGGCGACGTCCAGGTCAAGGTTGTCGTGCGGAGTGAGGACAAGGCCGCGCGCCTAGTTGCCAAATACCCGCAGGTGCAGACGGTGCTGGGCGACCTGACGGACTACAAGACCATCGAGGAGGCCAGCTCCCAAGCCGACATCGTCATCAATGCCGGCCCGGACATCACCCACAATGAGGGTATCAATTCCATCTTCCGCGGCCAGAAGGCGCGAAAGGCAGGGCCGGGTGCACCCCACACGCCGTTCTACATCCACACCTCGGGGGCGTCCCTGATCTGGGACGAGCCCGAGGGCAAGAACGGCTCGAGGTGGTGGGACGACCTGACCGACGTGCCGGAGCTGAGCGCCCTGGAGGAGAAGCACACCCACGCCGTGACGGACCGGATCGTGCGCGAGGCCGCCGAGGACGTCAACGTGGCCATCGTCTCGCCCGGCTTCGTGGGCGGCATGAGCCCCTCGACCGAGCACCCCACGCCCATCACCACGCCCGCCATCCTGACCACGGCCCGGGCCTTCAAGTCAGGCTTCCAGATCTCCCCCGGCGAGAACAGGCACGCCTGGGTCCACGTCATGGACCTGGCCGGCATCTACATGATCCTCGTCGACGACGCGCTCGCCAGGCTCGCGGGGAAGCCCATCGAGAGGGACGCCGATGTGCTGCCGATGTGGGGCCGCGAGGCCTACTACTTTGCCACCGGCGAGGACATCTCGTTCTCAGACTTCATGAGGGGCCTGGTGCCGGTCCTCAAGGAGCACGGCGTCATCGAGAGCACCGAGATGAAGTCTGTGTCGGTGACCGAGGCGGCGAGGATCAGCCTCGCCGGGCCTGACGGCGAGTACGACCCGCTCGCCCCGCCGCCTCCTCCCGATTCCTGGGCAATGCACATCGCCATCATGTACGGAGTTAACATGAAGATCCGCGGTTCGAGGATCGCCAAGCTGGGATGGAAGCCGACAGGCTCGGTGGTGGACACCTTCCCCGAGGTGGTGCCCGAGTTCCTGCGCCGAGAGAAACAGGCTGCTTAAACATGCTAATTGATTTTGCCCGCTGCCTTAAGCTGCTTCAAGAGAACAACTGTTGTCATAGTGCTTAATTAATAGATAACCTGGTTATTGTAGCTATAGAAGGAGACCGTGTTCAAGGCGCAGCACTAGACGACGTACAACGGATCGCCGCCGGAAGGCGAATTGACACGGTAGTAGACTGGACGGTCCTTAATATAGAAATACACAGCATCACTTATTCCCCAAGCACTCCAGTGCCAGTGATCAGTGGGATTTCATTTCCACCGGAGTCTACATCGATATCGATACTTGATCTGAGGCATCGCGGCTGGAGCATGTATATTGGATTGACTATAAACCGGCTGGCTGTGATTGAGACCCACAACACGCGGCAATCTTCGGGTTCGCGAATGCACCAACTTGGTCGAAGTCCCTGGATGCATTTGCTGCGCAGTCACCTTGGAGACTACCTCAAGAGCGGGCAGCATCTGCCGAAGCACCCGCACCTCCATCTGTCCCTGAACGGGCAGCCGGCTCGTTGTTCTCAAAATGGACGACTTCGTGGCCAACGACGAAGTGACCAACTGACATGTTGGTTCGAGCCTGTGCACCCTCCTCCAGCTCGGCCCACGTCGGGTCTGTGGTCATCAGCCGGAGGTCGTCAAGGCTGTGGAGCCAGTATGTGATGACCATGTCGTAGTCGGGAATCGTCCAGCCGGGCCGGCCCATGTCGTTTTTCAGAGCATGCCGAAGAGGCTCCCGGAAGTGTGCCGGGTGTACTGTCTACATTCACGCAAGATGACCACGCGGTTAGCTGGACATCCATCCTTGGAAATAACGATAGAGAACAGTCTGCATGACTTGCCTGTGTCCACTTCACCGCATACTTCTGGATGAGTGGTTTCGCCTTCACAGGGTAGACCTTGGTAGCCCATTCAACGAAATCATCGTACAATACCTCATCCTTCTTATACACGCAGACGTCGAACTTGACGAGTGTTGAAGGGCTGGCCATTTTCAGAGGGATAGGGAGATGGAGATGAAGAGAGAGAGAGAGGAGGAGTGAGATTGAGGGTCGGATGCTGAGCCCCTCGTACTACAGGCACGCCGCCTTTTATGTGGCGGAGCCAGCATGTTGCATCCTGCGGCTGAGAGGACCAACAGCACACAGGATTCGAACAACCAACTGCATGAGAGCTACTTTCCAACTGGTTCACTTCAAAACCACTAACCCATCCATTCATCAACTAGCATGCCATCTCGAGTGGGATGGGAACCTCCCTCCTCAATATTCAGACACTGCTGCTAAGCTGTAAGGTCGCGCGACCTTGGAACGACGCCTTTGTCCTTGGCGGCCGTAGTGCTAAGCAGCGGGGCGCTTCCGTTGTGTGAACTCTCGAACTGGTCGCTGACACAATTTTTGGACAATGTTCCAGCCAAAATAAACAGTGAAGGCCTGCCTAAACTCCAAATTCAGGGAGAATGTGGGGATTAGCTGGTACACGATTCCGGCAAGGAAGAGTCAGTGCGCAGAAGCCTCGGCGCCCCTGGACACATCCTTCGTCTGCAATGCCGTTGTAGACTGTAGGCTGTAGGCTGTAGGCTTTCATGAGATGGATGCGGTCTGAAGCCGATTAAGCAAGAGAGTGGCCCTGCACATATTCAGGCGACCTTGCTGGCCAGAGCCAGTTCATGTTGAGATCCTCGCTCGAGGGACACACTGGGATTTCGGCAAGGCCTAGCTGCATTTTCACACCGGCTTAGCTCTCAATCCATCCTCTCAATTGCCCTACTCGTTATCATCCTGCAACGCCTTTTGCAATAAAGACGTCGCCCGGTCACTGTGCTTCATCTGCAGCGCCATCTCACGGCCCTTGGGGCTCATCTTCTTCCACGTCTTGCGCAGGATGCTGATGACCTTTCCCTCGTCATTGTCAGACTTGGACTCAAAGCTGTCAAGCTGGTCATCGAGGAACACCAGGCACGCCACATCCTCCAGGACCTGTGTCTCCTCGTTCGTGGCCAGGTCCTTCTTGCTGATCAGAGCGGATATCCGCTCAATGTCAGCCTCTGGGGGCGGCTCGTCCATGGAGAGAAGCAGCTCCTTGATCTGGGCCGCAGCCTGGGTCTTCTGCTTCGTCCTCCACGTGAGATACCCAGGCCTGGTCATGGGATAGCTGCTTCGTGGTAGCTCCCAGCTTGCGGGTCGTCAGTCCACGCCTCGTGACCGGTGGGCAGGGGTGACAATGACAGACCGTCTGAAATGTTGCGCCCGGCAAGCAACTTGCAGTGCAGGAGAAGCGTCTGGGCACCGTGGGGCGAGCCAGCGCGTCATCTTTTGGGCATAATGGAGCTCATACGGAAGCTCGCCCGAGCCATCTGGGGCCGGGATCTTGTTGGGATCCCGGGCGTGAGCTTCATCGATGAGCTCGAGTGCTTTCGAGTAGTTCGTGCTGAGCGGGGGGAGAGATGTCATCGTGACTTTGCGGGTGAGATGAGCTCCTTTGACATCAAGTGCTATCGTCGATGAGGGAGGGACGTTGACTCGTGAGGGCCGAAGTGGTACGGTCCATGGGATTGACTACTTAAGTAATCAGATCTGTATGACATGTGATTGGCCAAGATATGGACCTGCACTGCTGAGAGTGACGTCTCCGCGGCATGAAGATCTCAACAATTTAGTGTAAAAGTAGGGCTATTCGACAAGAGCAGTATAGGTTTTTGCATTCCGTGGTATCTTCTCGAAGACAACTCATCAGGGAACCTTCGTTTAATCGATATTGTACAAATGCAGCCTGAGACCCTTCACACAATGGACATCTGCAGTGCTTCGCTTAGCAGGATAAGACATTGCATCCTGGGGCTAATCCTCATCCACATTCACTGAAAACTTGTATCGAAATATCTGATAGATAATCACTGATAATCTGTATGGAAATGAGCAATGCCATGTGCACAAGAATATGCGTAGAACTAATTTCTGTCTTCCCTAACAGACGAGGTTAACGATCCGCAGAAAGCGAGCTTGTCGTAAAGCAGAAAGAAATACTTTCGGTCAGAGATTCGCATTGGCGATTTCCAAATACATCAGAGATCGACATGGTGAGCCTTCCCAAGTGGGCAGCCCAAAGGACGCAGGCAGTAAACATCAAGAAGCCTAGACTTTGCGCATCACTCGCTTCTCGGTCAGCAAAGAAGCGTATGAATGGTTCATAGGCTTTGAAGTCAATGTGAACACAATCCTGTTTGTTCTTGTTGAATCAGCTTCACATTGGACAAACAAAGGCACAGGGTCTCAGTCTCGCAGCGCCGGCCTCGAAGCCGTGAAACGGGGCTCACGGCAGCACCCTAGATAATAAGTCACGCAGAATGTAATCAAGGAGAACCCGTGGATTTGACATGTTCCAGTTCTTACCGCTCCATAGGCGAATGTGGAATGCGACGTAATTCCGTCCAATTCAGCCACTCCAGTACAACTCAGGTGAGAAGACGTGAATCCAGGTTGGCGAGTCCCGTTTTCCTGTTTCCCAGTTGACAGGCAATCTACGAAACTGCTGAGCTTTGCGCTTGAAATATTGCCTTCCTCACACCCAGCGTTGCGTCCTGACTCCAATTCTTCCCAATTAATCCATACGAAGAAAAGCCAGACAAGGCCTGCCCGTTTTTCATCACCCCATGCTGCTGACCAGCTGAAGGCAACGATAATAAAGCATTGGAATTCACCTAGCTGACGTTGCGCCCCTCCAGTGCTTCAAGCTTCGTTACTTCGCCCAATCCCCTTCCCTTCCCTTGTCATTTACCACAAAACAGCAAACCCCACAACTGCCACTGTTGTCAACACCACAGCACTACAGCACAATCAGTTGTCGCCGCTCAATCTTGAGTCAATCACGATGGCTTCTCACCGCAACCTCGCCATAAAGGGCGACGGTGACACTCGTATTCCAATGTCAGACTGTAAGCTTCAGCCACTCAACCTGCTCATCCCAGGCGGCGCTCCGATCATGGTGCCCAAGCACAAGTCTTGGCCAGGCTCCAAGAAGAAGGAGGCAACCAAGCTCAGGGTCCCACTATCTGCAACGAACTCGTACGACGCAGGAGAGGAAGATGATCCAGGCGAAGAGCCTGTTTCTACCAAGACAAAGTCGAGGAGGGTCAGCAAGGCGAAGGCGTCTTCCAAGACCGACGTGAAGGTGAAGCCCGAGAAGAAGCTGGAGGAGTCCTGCAAGAAGGCAACCAAGCTGGACAAGCTTGCAACCGAGGCGAAACAGCGCAAGAAGCTCGAAAAGCAGGTCAAAGAGCAGGAGAAGTACATCGCAAAGCTCAAAGCAAAGTACGCAGCCAACAGGCAGAAGCACAGGGGCAAGATTCACAATGAGACTGAGTCTGATTTGGACTCCGACTCCGACGCCCCATCCAATTCAACTACCGGAAATGCATCTCAAGCTTCTGACGCATCAACTAGCGGAGCGCTGACCGACGCAAGCGAAGAGGTCCGACACATGATCAAGAGCCTCAAGATCAAGGCCGCGGGCACTGAGAATGCCGACTTCAACCCGTCAGAGGACTCTCAACTCCTAGCCAGGAAGGAAAATGGAGAGTCATGGGGCATGATTGCGAAATACATGAACCGTTCAAAGAAGCAGATCCAGAAGCGACACGGTGAGCTCATGGCGCTCGGCAAGACGGCGGAGACAGCAGGCACAAGCGGCCCCGGAGAGAGCACAGAGGCTGCCCCTTCTGGTACCGACAAAGATGTGCCGACTGGCGCCTTTGGTGGCCTCTTCGACCTCGGCAGCCTCCAGGCCAAGTTAGAGGCTACCGCAGCAGAGCAGGCTCAGGCCGGGAAGAAGGACGCCGGCAGCGACGAAGATGATGCCATCAAGGCCCCCAAGGCCTCTCCAGTTGGTATTATGAAGACAGAGGGGGGCGGGAAGAAGAAAGACAAGAAGAATCCCAAGCCAACCGCTCCAGCCCCCGTCGGCGGCGAGTCCGGCTACGAGTCCGGCGCCGAAGATGTGTCCACCAAGGTCTTCATCGGCAGCTACGGCAGGCAGCTCCTCACCGACAAGAGCACCATCCCGGAGGCGGACGACAAGTTCGACGAGGACGACTGTATCCTCATGGCGCTTGCCGACGCTCGCAGGAAGGGTGATCGCTGGAAGCAGATGCAGGCCGACTTCGCCAACCTGACTGGCCGCATGGTCCCCGTCGAGGTGTTGAAGTACAAACTTGGGGAAGGGGAGAAGCCAGAGGGATACTGAACATGCCTCCGGCTGTCCAATTCGTCTGAGAGCACAGTGGAGCCAGGTCTGTGCAGTCCTGACGGAGTCCTCCAGACAGAGTCGCCGTTTATGTCTCGTTACATTTCGATCTTTAGGCAACGCTTCAACGGAATCGAATGCACAAAACAAGGGGTTTGTGAATCGTCATGCATTTTTGGTAGAGGGGCCAAGAGATTCTTTTTCACCAGAGAAGGTGTTGGAACGGGAGGTAAAATATGATCTCTTGTGTGAGGATTAGAAAGGGCCGCAAAGGAGGTTCTGGTATCGGTGGCCAGTTTGGAGGCTCACTCTGGACAGACCAAGGTTGGTTTTTGCAGATGATGATGCATTGGTCTATAGGACCAGCGCTGATGTTGCTTAGGGAGTATGCGGCTGGCGGATTAGCACGGAGACCATGATCATACGAGACCTGTCTTCCACAAAAGCTGCCATACCTCGACGTTGAACTGGGCATGGCCGGCCAGCCGCACACGTTGAGCCACAGCTAAACCCAGGCCTTGCAAGCATCCCGAGAACTGTGACATGTTGCAGCACCGCGTGTTGCATTGCATGTAAATCTTTTGGAGCTGATTGCAACTGCGCACTGGAGAGAAGGCCATCAGCTATGACACAGACACTGCTATAAGAACTTGTCATCACCAGCAAAACACAACATGCTTGATCACAGCAGCTTACACGTTTTCATTCCTGTCCTATTCCCATTTATCGTCAAATCACAACCACCTTGCTCCTTTATCATGTCCATTGGTATCTCTGGTATTCTTTACAGTAAACCCAACCCCTGCCTTTTTGTAATACTACATCCCCAAACTCCTGTCAACGCTGATATTGCTTGTACGATAAGGACGAGACTCTAGGCCTGGAATGCGGTGCTCTTCTCCGCCTGTTTGTCAGGTTGATATCCTCGGCCGCCTCGTCATCCAAATTGTTGAACCGCTCGTGACCGACTGTGATGATTTTGACCACGTTCCCGAAGCCAACGGCGGCACTGCTGTAGCCAACCTTGATCATAGGTCCAAGCGTGGATATTATCAGTCCGGCGGGGTCGTCCGGCGCGACCAGCGGCGTGGTTTCAACATTCCCATCCTTCTCCACCCCGCTTATTACCCAAGTTTCCCACGTTTCTTCCAACTTGTTTCTTTTCGGCGACGAGTCGGCATGTCCACGTCTGCGAAGGCCAGATTGCGCAAATGCTGGGAGTCGCTCTCTCATCGGAGTGCCTTGGTCTTCTCTCTCCTTCCTCCTGATACCAACAAAGCAACCGTTTCGCAACGGTGTCCATGAACCGGGGTTGAGTATCCGCCTAGTAACGAGCCTGGTTTCTTCCCACGCACAGCTAGATCGCACGCGCGTACCAGCTGCGTCCGAGAAACAGATGTTGTCGTATTCTTCGCCTGGAAGATAAGTCTGGAGTACGCATTCACCATCCTCCCCACTTAGATAGGCAAGTGTCAGAGAGGTGACGGTGCCTCGACCACTCGGGCCTGTCCTTTGTCCTTGATACACGAATTTGAGAGACTTGGGCTGTATCGTTTCCGTCTGGAAAGTGTGCATGACTCTGGACGAGTAGAGATCGATGAGGTCGACACCATGGGTCCCGACGACCATGTAAGACGTAAAGCCCTGTACAGGCAACAGGGCCTGCGGCTCCACGAGGGTACTGCCAACTATCTTGGACTCCGAAGATATCCATAAGCCGTCGATGTAGTCGACCCGGTGAATGCAGGAGCGTCTTGACAAAGTCACGATGGAGAGGCGTGGCTCAGATTGAACTGACGTCGCTGCATGGGAATTGCCATTGGTCAGCCGGAGGCTCGCGGTGGTAATGTCTGCCGTGGTATTGGCTGGAAGGGAACCCGGAGATAAACACTTACGCTTTTCCGCAATAGTCACAGCAGAGGTCAGAGGGCTTTTGCAGATCAAGTGGTCCGAGTGCTCGAGAATATCGGGAAATATCTCGGTCATTGTCCCATTCCGTCTCACGATGACAATCGAAAGCCGAGAGTTGTTTCTGGTCGGTCCGAAGAAGAAGGCCTCCGGTTTCTGACCGTACAAATCCACAGGCGCCGAGGGACCCCACTCCTGCTTCGAGATGCTCCAGAGCAGTACTCGGTATGTTGACAGGATCGCCAACCAATTAGACGCACTGTCGACTGCCATTGCCTGTATAGGGAACGGGCTGTCCATCGGGGATCCGGGCTTGTCTAGATCGTGGCTCGCAAAGTCATACTGCAGGTCCCACACCCTGATCTTGCGGTCAAGCCCAGCCGACACCAAGTGGCTGTCGGGGGCGACCAACAGCCTTGCGATGTCGAGATGGTGTCCGTTCGCAAGACTTTTGACTGAAACAAGAGGTTCCTCGTCGACGTCATCCTCGCCCCTAACGTCCACCATTTCATCCCAGAGCAGGTAGTTCATTAGAAGTCGGACCATGGCCACCAGAACGAGGACCGTAACGATGAAAGGGGTGAGTTGATGGTGCGTAAAGTCATAAACTGCGTCTGGAAACCAACGCATGCCTTTGGTTGGATTTCGATTCGCGCCCTTGAGCACGAAGACAACTGGGTCATGGACGCGAGCAATATAGCTGTGAGCCCAGGGCTTGATGACATTGATCACCTCCTTGGCCGTCTCGTGGTCTTGCAGACGCAGCCAGGACTTTGGGCTCCGAGCTTGATGTATCTGAGCATAAGGAGGTGAGTCTTCTGCGCCGTTGGACCTCCAGAGATGCCGCCAAAGTCCTACAGGGCTGCGTGCGTTCCCACTCTCCAAGAAATGCCACTGTGCCGCAATCACGAACCCCAACATCACGACGGTCCCCGCGATACGCGTCGATAGGGCTATACGCCCTTGCAGGATAGCATCGACAATGGACTGGCGCGGTGGGCCATCTAGGGTGATTCGGTTGTTCCTGAAAGAAGCCTTCTCCAGCGCATCGCCAAGCTCAGTCCGACGCACATCGACGCTGAGGACAGAGAGGAAAAAGGTCGAAAGATAGAAGAAGTCGAAGAGAATGGCGATGGCTGCAAAGGTGCAAAATGCGGACACGCCGGAAGAAACCACCCTGGCCAAGCCCCAGAGGATCAAGAGATTCTGAGCCACGCTGGCAAGCGCAACATGGCCCGTCTCGCCGAAGGCGTGCCCGATGCGGCTGCTGGTGTTGTGATCGGACGGCGTGAGTATGACGGCGTTGATCAGGCGGAAGACGTTCTCCAAGCTCATTGCCATGAGCACTAGAGGATAGGCGGCCCTTGGAATCCTGGAGAGGTCAATCCTCAAGAGAGCACATACGGTCAAGCTGGAAATGATCGACATTATGATCTGCGCGACAACGGTTACGATCAGGCCCAGCTTGGATTTGACCGCTCGGATCTTGGAGAGGCTCAGCAAGAAGTAAGTGGTCGTCAACAAGTAAGCCAAAGACAGCAGTATGGCATCCTGGATAGAGATTGGGCGAAACTGGAACTCAAAGAGCTGAGAACCAGTTGACACACCATTCCTCGGGAAAACATCCCATTTGTCTGCCATGCGAGTAGCAGATTCTGCAGCCTTCCTCCCCCATTGCCTCCCCACCGGCGAATCCTGAAGGTGGAGCAGGGTGATGACCAGCGCGTCGGCAGCAATGAGTCGCCTGTCCTCGAATTTCTTGCCGCTGAAGACTATCGAATGCCGCAGAGTCACATTGACAGATGTCGGCTGTGTCTTCTTCTCATTGACCGTGTTGATAAAGTCTGCATCTCGCGCGATGTTGCCGGCGTCGCAGGCCCAGTACTGAAGAGGAGAGTGAAAGAACCAAGACTGATTCGTGAGGCCGTTAATGACATGGAACGCATCCCTCTCCTTCTCGGTGAGGTCGGCTTGCGGCTCGAGCCGAGGAACGCCGCTGGTGGGCTGCCGAGGGTCGAACTCGGTGGTAGGCCCCAATATCGCGTCCTGCAGCTCCAGGGCGCCCAAGAGCACCTCGCGGTCGAGGGCTTGCATATAGCTCCCGTGCACCCAAATCGTGCGCATGATGACATCGGGCTGGACAGCCGGCCTGTCGTCCACAGGCTGGGCGTCGGTCCAGACATGGAGAGGAAGGTTAGGTGCTGCGACGGTGTAGTCGGTCGTGTAGAGGAAGGGGCAAGGATAGATGAGAAGACCGGCAACGGCTACAGAAATCAGTAGGGTTGCGAGGACGTGTCGTGCAGCGTATCTCCCATATCTGGTCAATGCGCTTCGAAGCGGGTGCGTTGGTGGCAACAGAGGGGCCTCGGTTGTCCTGTAGGCCAGGTTAATCCGAGAGCTCAGGGTTCGCTGGGGCGCGCGGAAAGGTACGACTTGGACATGGAGACAGGGAGGAAACCTACCCTCTGAGGGGGTAAAGGAGATACCAGATCATCACAAGTAGGTTCACCGAGAAAGCCCAAGGGTCAAGTGGGTGTCAAGAGAGCGAGGGGCAAACGGTAGACAGCTCATGCTTGGCGCGGAGGTGGCGAAACTTGGGTGTACGCATAGAGCCAAGTCCAGCAGGACATGAGCATGCAGGAAGTCAGAAACGAAGAGGGAGAGAGCGATCTCGCTGCGCTGTTTTGCTGATGGGGCGAGAGTCTAAGCCTGGCCGAGGGTGGACACAAAATATGTGAGGTGGACTTGGAAGATGCTCCTGGGTGGTGGAAGAGGGATTGGGCCCAGTGATAGACAAATCTGGCCCAGTCCTCCGGGGATGCTGAGACCCAGTCACAGCGGGAGACAAGAGGATTCCGCCGCGCGAGAGGAGAACGGAACCTTAATGGTCTTGTCGTGCAGGGCCGTTGCGCAAGATTGGGGCGGATTCACCTCTCGGAGACGGATGGGCTGGAGTCTAAAAGCGCAGTGGATCGGCAGGTGTGCGGCACCATGGACCCGGCCCAAGGGAGACGACACGGTGCCAAGGCCCACAAGAGGACGGAGAGCGAGGGGTCTCAGTACCCAATGAGAACGACAGAGCAGCCGAGCAGGCTCAGGATGGGCGGCACGGACAATTCTTGTGCACAATGGCCTAAATGCTGTTATCTAGTGTAGTCAAGATGAGCAAACCGAGCTGGTGCGAGCCGGGCGCGGCGGGCTTGGTATCGTCGCGGCTGTCTGCGCTCTGTCGCAAGGATATCCCCTTTGCCTCTTGAGGCTTCTGGCCGCAGGCGGGGGGAACGGGCCAGGATTCGCGGATATTGGCGTGCTGGAAGGCCAAAATTATCCTGTTTCTGCACGGCAAACCGTGCTCTGTATGCGCGGGAGACTGACACGGATCGAGGCGGTAGGGCGGGGAGGGAGTAGGAGGAGCAGCTAAGACCAGGGGAGCTGGGGCAGACGACAGCAGCGATGGTTCGGAAGGCTCTGCCGAGTCTGGATGGGCTTGCGGGCTGCGATGGGGCGGGATGAGGCGCGAGTGCGATATGGGTGCGATGTGTGGTGCGGTAAGATGCGAATCGAAAGAGTTGGCTCTCGCCCAATACACTATTCCGTATGTGTAGGTGGTCTACGGGAGACTATGCCCACTGTGCAGTAGGGGTTTGAGGGATGCGAAACCGCCTTGGGCCTCACAGTTTCCCGGGTGCTGGTTGGGCGCGCCCCCCGGCGCCGGGTGGTTTTGCTAGTTCGTATGGCAGGCAAGGATCGAGGGATCTGGACGAGTTGACGTCGAGGGTGGGGTGGAGGCGCATACAGGGGTGTCGTGTGTACGGTAGTAAGCTGGCAGCCTGGCAGTCCTGGCTCCTTGGAGATGACACAGGAACCTCAGGAACGTCAGGCACCTCGACTGCAGACTGCAGGCCGCAGACTGACCACTGTACACAGTGCTACCCGGCAGCGCAGTTGTGACCGCTCAGTCGTACCCAGGTGTGGTGCTCTGCAGTTGCACTGGCACGGATACCAAGGAAAACAGCCCCTAGTACAGTAACGATTGCCGACTGTACTGGATTCAGTGTTGCGTAGGCTTGGGTGGGCCAGGATGGGGAAGAGTTTGTCCTGGCTGGTGCACGGACGCGTAGGGGGAACGGGCAGAACAGTCGGAAGCTTCCCTGCAGCTGATTCTGGCGTGCAGAAAGCTACACTGCGTGGTCTTCCCCAGATTCGGAGGGATGCGGTGGTGCCTTGGTGATCGGCGTCTCAGCCCGCAGGTGGGCGTTGTCCTGTGCCGTGCGTCCCGTGCCGACTCGCTCTCACCTCGCCTGACCTCGTTCGTCTCGTCTCGTCTCGGACCCTGGAGGCTCGATGCAAAAGAGGTCGGGACGGCGTGGATGACAATGGCAGATAGTGC
Organism: Diaporthe humulicola; assembly: GCA_038088545.1. NCBI lineage: Eukaryota > Fungi > Ascomycota > Sordariomycetes > Diaporthales > Diaporthaceae > Diaporthe > Diaporthe humulicola. Next base: position 236,146 of record JBBWSL010000008.1, read on the forward strand.
GCAGCCAGTGGAGAGATGGTGTGCGGAGTAATGCTTGGGGGAAGGGCCTCACGAAGAAGGAGAGTGAGAAAGGAAAGCGTGTTTGTATGACAAGCGATCGTGGCGTGACCAAAGTGATTGTCTGAGAAGGACAGAGAGCCTCGACGAGAAACTTTGAGGCAAGACCGCCTTGGTAGATCCAGTCCGTCCTCCGAGTCAAATAGCAAGTGTCCCAAGTGCTTGGCCGTGCCTCCTGCGGCAGTGGGATGGAGAGAAGTCGGCCGACAAAGGAAAAGGACGAAGAGCTCACCTTGTGTCTGTCTGTGTGTATGCCTGTCTGTCCGTCTGCCCACTACTTCGCTCCAGGCTTACTTCTCTCTCGGTCGGGTTGCGGTCGAGATGATGTGGTCAAGTCTTCCGACCTTCACGCCACAACTTGGATTTTGCCAACACGGAAAGGTTCCAGGCCCCGGGCGCACGTCCGCGAAGAAAGCCACGCGCCATCGTGATCACGATCATCGGCATCGGCATCGTCATTGTCATTATCATCGCCACTCATATTCATCACGAGACGCCACAGCTCGTTTCTCCGTACTTAATGGCATGGCGCTGTACTTCCCTCCAATGTGCCAGTGGCGTGCGTCGTCCTCGGTCTTCCACGGTGGCTGTGGCCTGAGTCTTGCCAGCACCATCACCATCATGACCACTGCCGCCGCCGCCAGCAGGAGCAGCAGGAGCGGCAGCAGCCCTCAGCCCTCGACATCGGCCGTGTCCACTATTGCACCACAGTACGCGACTTGGCTTGGGGCCCACTGGCAGAGGATGGCGTAGGTCATGGCTCGTCATGAGCCCAGGTAGGTCATCGTATGTGTCCTGTGTAGCCTGTGTAGGGTGACGGCTTCCGGAGAGAGTCGACGGTTCAGTCTGCCTATGCTACATGAACATTCGACAGGATCACCAGCCTGTCTTATATCCCTCGTCTCCCACATCCGATCGCCTCCCGGGGTCGCCTTGATTTGCCGCTTTCTGTCCGCCAACTGCCATTTTTCGCAGAGCCTTGGGCATCAGAAAAGAGCCTGTCGACTTCTAGACCCAGTTGCAGCCCTGTCGAGGGCCCAGCAGCTGTTCTTTTGTCAGGCCACTTTGGGTTATCATCAGCCGATTTTGCCGTCACCCCTCGGCCCAGTGCCCTGCAACCTGCCCGCTAGCCTGCCCCAACCCTCTCTGATTGGGTTCTCCGTCCCTCCGCGAACCCGTGCCATAACCATCCTGATGGTTCTGCACCCCGACCCGCATCGTCGCGCCTGCCACAACTCACTTTCCAGCCTGCCACAAGCTGGCCCACCACACCCTCAATGCGACTTTATCTAGACCTCTCCGGGCATTCGGAATCTGGCCAAGATCTGGTCCGCACCTTTCCTCCGAGCAGGCTACCTTGCCACGTGCTCCGTCCGAAGATCAGCAAGAGCCGGGCCCACCTGTCACGGAACGACGCACGTCTTTCTAGTTGCCGCCAGGATCGTCCTCGGGACGGGCCAGGAAGATACCTACCACCATCCCTATCCTATATATAAATATATATATCAGGCGACCCACGGTGTAACCTGCCGCCCCGGAGCTAGTAGTATCCATGGCGTCAGTCGCCGACCCTCTGGCCGAGCTGCTCATCAACTACAACGAGCTCAACGCCTCCGTCGTTGATGAGCTACAACAGGAACCAAGCCCGCTCGAGTTCATGAGATATGTCTCGAGAAACACCCCTTTTGTGGTGAGGGGAGGGGCAAATTCCTGGACTGCGACCAAGACATGGAACCTTGGCCACCTCAAGGACCTTTTACGCGACCAGACCGTCAATGTCGCCGTGACTCCCGAAGGGTTTGTACATTCTCACTTTTTGTTCCTTCTCTAAGTGTGTCAGACAGCGGCAGCTGCCGTCTCGAGCCCTGCACAAGCGTCCTAATCATGGCTCTACGTTGTCAGGAACGCCGACGCTCCCACAAAGGACGAGAAGGGGGAGCTTGTCTTTGCCAAACCGTGGGAGGAAGACCAGCCCTTCTCTGATTTTGTCGAGTACGTCGCGCGCCAGGAAACAGACGATTCCTTTCCTCGGGGCAGAGAGATAAGATATGCTCAGACTCGTAAGCACGAGCGATGCCCTTGTTTCTTCGTTGCCGCCGCTGCCAGTTTTTGATCGCGTCAATTCAGAAAATGACAACCTTCGCCACGAGTATATCACGATTTTCGATCAGGTCCAGCGTGACATACCCTTTGCACGGATTGCACTTCAGAAGGAGCCCGATGCCATCAACATGTGGTGAGTCCTAATTAAACGGACAAACGCCCGTCCACTTGACGAAACGTAGCCTGACGCATCCGTCACTCAAACCAAGGGTCGGCAATTCTCGCTCGGTGACAGCCCTGCACAAGGATAATTACGAGAACATCTACGTACAAGTCCAGGGACAGAAGCATTTCGTCCTGTTGCCCCCACATTGCTACCCATGCGTCAACGAGAAGCCACTCCGCCCCGGCACGTATGCGCGGAACGAGCAAGACAGCCGATTGCACCTGGTCATGGATGGCAGTGAGGGTGATGAGAGTGACGCTGTGCCGTTCGCAATCTGGGACCCGGACCAGCCAGACGAAAATGCGACACCTTACTCCAAGCTCGCGGAGCCGATGCGTGTCACACTTCGGGAGGGCGATATGTTGTATCTCCCGGCCATGTGGTGAGTCGTATAGTCCCTGGTGACGCGCCTCGAAAGGCAGCAGTGCTGAGCTACGGCGACATCTGGACAGGTACCACAAAGTGTCACAATCATGTTCGGAAGAGGGCATCTGTGTGGCTGTAAATTACTGGTATGTATGCATGTAATGTACTCCCCGTGTTGGCCCATGCTAGTTGAGCTAAGTGCTTTGCAGGTACGATATGGAGTTCAGCGGACCATTGTATCCCGCAACATCGTTCGTAAGATCGGTCAGCCTACAGAACGATAGCGGCCGGTAGGTTGGCTTCTTGCTATGATGTGCCCTTTTGGGACCGGAAGGGCCTACACGACGGGCCCCAAACGATGGGCCCAAGTTAAGGCCAGGGTCGCCGATAGTAGATGTGCATCCCCCAGCCTTCAGAATTGTTAAACGGATCATAGCAAGTCGGTTAGACGTACGATTGGGACAATTCTGCAGCAGTCTATATATGTGAATCCACAGCTACGATCGGAGAGGCCTACACCATGTACATTTTCGGTGCGGAATAATGACATGCTTTCCCCTTGGAATCAAGTCGTGCAGTCAATACAGGGCTGCTCTGGCCAATGAACAGAATGCTGTACGCAAACGAGTCGCGTTAGGCTACTTTCAATGTTGACTGTAAATATATAAAAATCTGTGATGGGAGTGGGATGCACACATGAAGGCCGACTGGCTGGGCGAGCAATACCTCTGAACTTTGGGGGCGGGACGATCCGCACTGCTTGGGTGCTGAAGTGTGTGCCGGAGGTGCCCAGCTTGCTCAGGTCCTGTCAATGCGGGTGCTCAGGGGTAAGCTCACCTGGTATTTGCCAGGCAGTCTAGTGTGGTGGGACCCCTCCTCTCTCACTCCGTCACCCTCTTAAGCTGTCCTTGTCCGTTCCTCGACCGAGCAATTGTCTCCTTGCCCTGCCATGAGAACAATGGGCGTCATCTCCTGCGGCTGGCTTCGACTACGCGCAACCTCTCCCGTCTCGCCCCATCGCTACCGTCACGGCTGCACCTGAAAGCTCACGCAATCTCGATCCCTCTCATGCTCGAGTCCCCTCTGCCAGCACAGCCAAACATCCGAACGCCGCCAACATGTCGAGGTTCAGCAGGGCCCCAGGGCCCCAGAACACGAGCATCCTCAACACCTTGCGTGCCACCGAGATGATCGACACCAAGGCCGCCCTGCCCGCCGAGATCCTCGTCACCATCCTCGACTACCTGCCCGTCTCCGACCTCATGCGCTTCGCCCGCGCCTCCAGCCGCATGCGCGAGATGGTCTACGACGACACGAGGTGGGTCGCACGCCTCAAGAGCATGGGCCTGTGGAATGAGCTCGAGGCACGCCGCCGCTTCGACGACGCTGTGCGCCGGAGGAAAGAGGCTCAGGAGAGGGATGCCAAGGAGCGCGCCGCCGCCGCCGGACCCAATAGCCAGGCCCCTGCCGATGCCGGGCGACAGATAGGGGCCGCGAAGAGGCAGTCCGCAACCGTGTTTTTCGATGCTTCTGTCGAGCAGGAGAGAAGGAGGAGGAGCAGTAATCTTGCCAAAGCATCCGCCCCGGCCGGTGCCCTACCGGAACTGCGTGATGGCTTCGAGACATTGGCCGTGACCGGCAGTTCGCAGCCTGCTAGGCAACCACTTTCGGATCCCCTGCAGGACCCTGAGGACTATTTGCAAGTTCTCAAGAATGTCAAGAGCGTACGGGGCCACGCGAGAGAGGAGTATGGCAAGGTCTACGGGGCACTGGGACCTTTCTATTTTGATCTAGTACGAGCCAAGAGCCATGCCGATCCGGCTCTGTTCAAGGCTTTTAGAGATCCCGAGCGCCAGGCGCAGATGTTGGCAAATCTATATGTCTTCTCCAAGAGCGACTGGGCTTCGGGTTGGGCCCAGCGTGAGGAGAAGCTTACCCGCATGACCAACATATTCGAGAGCGCCGTGCTCAGGGAATTCGAGCAGGGCTACGAGTTCTGGGACGTGGAGGGCCGGATGAAGCGGTATGCACATGTTTTGGACATGTTGAAGAGTGCGGCTGGTGTCGACCTCTTCATTCACAAGCATCCCATCTTCTCGGACAAGGAGGTGCTTGCCAACTCGATGGACTGCATCAACAATGCGCCCGCGGACGAAATAACGCTGGCGCCGTCACAACTCTTCTTTGAGGTGTTGACAGGGAAACTACGCGAGCAGGCAGTGGTCATGGAGAAGATATTTCCAAACCCGGGCAAGGTGTTCTGGGCGCTTGTGGACAAGGTCAGGGAGGACACCATCATGGACTATGCAACCTCACTGTTCGACGAGGCCCGGGACCGCAACATCGGATCCTACCTCAGGGCAGTTTCTGGCATATTTGAGCAGTGCCTGCAGTCGCTCAGATCCCTTGATGTGCCACAGATATCGGCGGAGGAAAGCGAGGAGAAGTCGAAAGAGCAAGCGTACAGGGTCGTAGAGCCACACCTGGATTTATATCTGCAAGACGAGCTCGAGTTCTTTCAAAGAAAGGCCGAAGAGGAGGTGGGGAACTGGGAAAGGAAATTATCGGAGCAAGACGCAACAGTCGAGTCGTTCTACATGTCGAATTTCGCCAAGCCAGTGGACAAGAAGGACTTCCTAAGCTCCTTCAAGAAGACCATCATGATGCCCGTGACGGTGTTGCCGTCTTTACCCGGACAGCTGCTCACATCTCCCTTCGGGTCGACCACGACCAAACCCGCACCGGCCTCGAGTGCCAACGGCATGTCACTAACCCCTCAGGGATCGACTTCACAGACACTTGGCGTGGGCGTGCCGGACAGGACAACTAGCCCGCTCCCCGAAAAGGCCCCCACAGACGAGCTCGCAGCAAAGGCCGCGCTTATGGCATCGCGGTTAGAGGGCATCAAGTCCCTGTTCAGCATCGAGGTGGCGCTGAACCTGGTTCACATGGCCAAGACGAGTCTCGGTCGCGCTGCCGTGCTGATCCAGCTCGGCGGACAGGCCGGCGAAGAGGCGCGAGAGCAATGCGCGCAGATCTTCGTCAGCCTTCTCCGCATCCTGGGCTACCGCCACATCAAGCCTGGTTTCGACAAGGCGGTGGATCACCTTGCGGGATACAAGGCACGCGAGGTGACAGACCACGGTAGCCAGGGCGGGGTGGCGCCTCTGGTGACATTCATCGAGCTGGTCAACGTGGGCGACCTGATCTCGCAGATGATCGACGTCTTCTACGAGCAGCAGCTGCTGGCCTCGCCGCGGATCGCGGACCGGAACGACTTCCTGGACCAGAGTGGCCTGGCCAAGAAGAAGTTCGAGCAGATGCTGGACGAGAGTGTGGCGGCGGGGCTGAACAAGGGCATCGACGTGCTCATGGACGAGGTCGAGTACATCTGCGCCACGACGCAGCTGCCGACGGACTACAACCCCGTCGGGTCCGAGGCCGGCGCCGGCGGCGGGGCCGGCAGCAACGGCCTGGGCGCGCCCGACAAGCGGTCCAGCGTGGCGAGCTTCGCATCCTTTGGCAGCGGCAGCACGCAGGGGGCGCGGCACTCGTCGGCCGTGGCGGACCTGTCCCCGACGCAGACGGCGCGGCGCGTGGTGGACCTGGTCAGCTCGCACACGCGCATGCTCATCGGCAGCACCGAGAAGACGATGCTCGAGGTGTTCAACGGCGAGGTGGGGCTGCGGCTCTTCACGGCCGTGTGCAAGCACATCAAGCGGCAGCGCGTGTCGACCGACGGCGCGACGCGGCTCATCGCCGACTGCACCCTCTACTTCGACTACGTCCAGACGCTGCGCAACGCCGACCTGCTCGCCTACTTCCGCGCCCTGCGCGAGCTGAGCCAGATCTACCTCATCGACCCGCGCCACTCCAAGGAGATGGCCACCATCATCGCCGACGGCGACCGCTTCGGCGGCGTGTTCCGCGCCGAGGAGGTGTACGAGTTCGCGGAGCGGAGGGCGGACTGGTACCAGGTCAAGAGGGACGTCGAGAGGGCCATGTACGGGATGGAATGTTGTGCGATGTGAAATGGGATAGGGTGGGACACGGTGTGATTGACTGGTGAGCCGGAGGAGGCAGGCGCAGTGGCATGCTGGCGTCGTGGATGCTATTCCTTGGAATAAGAACGGGATGGGAAAGCGTGGGATGTTCCTCAGGATACTATCATTGTATATGGAGCAAAGCTGGAGTTGTGATGCCAAGGGCCACTTGGCAATGAAGATAAGAAAGCCCATTATTTCAAACGATGTCTGTCTAATGCCATATATTTCTGTTGGCCCCCAAACCCCGGGGTATGCCTACCTGAACGCCTACGGACATGCTACACATGACAGCTTTCTCCCCACTACTAGTCCCGTGTCCCTTGATCCACGTCACCCAGCCCATCTCGCGTGCCTCGCCTCGATGCGGCCCAGGCTCACATCGCACATGGCCCTGTCGAGGCTCTACTCCCTTCAGCGGCCGAAATCCAGCTTGCGCGCGACCGAGCCACTGCGGTCCTGCTGCTCGCCGGCCACGACGCCGGCAGGCCTCTTGAGGTCGGCGCCCATCCTCTCCTCGTTCTTGCGGGGTAGGTCCTGCTTGCGGGTTGGGCGGGGCTCGGCGTGCCACCAGCGGTGCTCGAGCATCTCGCGGGCGGTGATACGCCTGCGCGGATCGAGGGTCAGGGTCCTCATGAGCAGATCGACGCCGTCGTCGCCAACGGTGCCGAAGGTGCCGAGGAAGTCCTGCCTCGTGCGCTCGGGGACGACGGCGGGGCTGTCGGCGGGCTTGATGTACTCTGGCAGCTTGGTGACGCCGGGCCAGTTGTCCTCTGTCGGGGTGCCGATCTGCTGGCAGATGAGGCGGACCTGGTCTAGCTCGCTGTTACCGGGCAAGTACGGGACGCGCAGGATCATCTCGGCCATGACGGTGCCGACGGACCAGATGTCGACGGCGCCGCTGTAGTACTTGGCGCCGTAGAGCAGCTCCGGGGGCCGGTACCAGCGGGTGATGACGTTTGAGGTCATGTAGCCGTAGGGGTCGCTGAAGGAGCGGGCGAGACCGAAATCAGCCAGCTTGACCTCGCCGTCGGCGGCGATGAGCAAGTTGTTGGGCTTGATATCTCGGTGCAGGACAAAGTTCTCGTGGCAGAACCAGACGGCGCGGGCGAGCATGCCCATCCAGGCCTTGATGTCGGGTGTCCCGTAGCGGATGTTCTTGTCGTCGCGGATGAGCATCTCGAGGTCGCCGAGGGGCAGGAACTCGAGGACGAGGCAGACGTTCTGGTCCTTTGTGGAGAAGACGGAGAGCAGGGAGATGATGTTGGGGTGGGAGAGCTCCTGCAGGTGCTTGAGCTCGCGGACGGCGTCGGGGGCGAGGCCCTCTGTGTATTCCTTCTGCTTCTTGATCTTCTTGATGGCGACGAGCTGCGAGGGGTCGGCGCGCGAGTGGCCCAGGTTGACGATGGCGTAGGTTCCTTCACCGAGCTTCTTGCCTTTGGGAGGGTGTCAGCTGTTTGTTCTGGCTCTGGGCCATCAGGTGCCTGTGCAGCTGGTGAGGTGGCAGGTGGGACGGGCAGCACCTTTGACATATTTCCTCCGCTCCTCCATGTTCATCTGCTCAGCCAGGTCCATGGTGGGAGGCTGCGAGGGTTGGGGGGCAGGGGCTGGCTGGCCCGCCGGCCGTGATGATCGTGGCGTGCCATTTGTGGAGGAGGGGACGCCGGAGGACTGTTGCCGCAGGGGAGATGCGAGGGACTTTAGCGAGGACTGGAGGGGGTTGGAAGGGGGAAGGACGAGGGGCGAGGCAGCCATGGTGTGCGGGTCGTCGTGTGAAGCATATGTGATGGGATGGGATTCGCACTTGCCCAGCCGAGCTAGTAGGCGGGCGCTGGCCTTGGAGTGGGGGAGGGGGTCGATGTGTTGTGGTTGTGGTTGTGGTTGAAGATGGAGTTCAGCCTTGTCAGGGTCATTCGAGGCAATTGGCCGCCTGGTGTAGCCCACAGCGGTGGGTTGGGGCCGCCCCCATGTCTGGATGCAGACTGGCCCGTGCTTTCCCCTGCCCACTCACCCAGGCACACCCGGGGGCGGGAGTGCCCGAGCGCCCGGAGTGGGAGTTGCTGGGTGGGTGGTCTTCTTCATTTGGCCGTGCATACTACTGTAGGTAGCGTAGTATACTCCGTACCCTACGACATCGATACCAGAAGACTGCACTTGCGGTCAATCATTCTACCAACCCGACACCTCACACATGCATCTGATATATCAGCTCCATTCCTACCACTATGTGTGTACATAAGCAACGGCAGTCGGTTATATAAGTGCCGCGGCAGACTCGTCAACACCAATTGTCAGCAGAGCAGCATTCCGTAATAACAGGCCGCAGGGTCGGAGTGGTGCAGGGGACCGGGGACCGGGGACGGCATTAACACAGCGGAATTAGCGGGCTCGGATCCACCCGGCGATGTCTGACGTCACCCCCATCTGCGCCCGACTCGACCGCGGGAGAAACAGCACAACAGAGACAAGGCGTGACGACGTAATAACACCCGCCTGTGAGTAGCGTGCAAAACTGGAATTTCCAAGCCGCCATCCATCCCGTACACGTCAGTCCCGGTGGCTCGGGCAGTCAGGCATTCGGCAGTCAGCAGTCAATGTTTCTGCAGGGGCGTGGCCGACTAGACTGTTATTCTCCTACTTTAAATTAATTTACCTTGGGCTCTCCTGTTCTCGTTCATGCTCCCGCCTGTGTCGTCGACACTTCCTCCATCCCATCCAACACCCAGTCGCCCTGCATTGCTGCATTGCTGCATCCTTCCCACCTGCCTTGCTCCCATCTAGGCATAGCATACTCTTCCCCTTCTTCAATTCGACCCGGACTGTGATCGCATGACATAGCAAGCATTGATAGCACAACAATCATCATCAGCCTGAGCATCCGTTGAGTTGGAATAGAACAGAGAAACACACCATAGTCATGCTGCGTCTATCATATTGGGTTTTCCCCATCTTCGGCGGCCTCGTATGGCTGGGCACCCTGCTGGGCCTGCTTCTCCACTGTAAGTTACACATGCGCACGGCACATACTTGTATTCACTCCCATGTGGGCTTTCCTCGGATGTGTGCTAACATGACTTCTCACAAAAGGGGTCATTGACACGAATTACATCATCTACCCGTCCATGCAAGGCGGCCAGACCATCGCCTACATATCAGACGTCGGGGCGCAGGAGCTCAAGCCGCTCTTCATCACGGGCAGCGTCCTGACAACCGTCCTCTTCGACATCTCGTTCCTCAGCGACCGCTGGCTGCGCCACAAGGGCCGCCTCGTCCCCAACACCACTATCGGCGAGAAGGTCCTGTCGGGCCTGACCATCGTGTGCGCCCTCGTCGGCACCGCCGGCCTGATCCTGCTCAGCATCTTCGACACGGCCCGCCACCCGAGGCTGCACGACGTCTTCCTGGGCCTCTTCATCATCGGCTACCTGCTGTCCGCCATCTTCATCTGCTGGGAGTACCAGCGCCTAGGCATCCGCCACCGCGAGCACCGCATCCTGCGCATCTCCTTCTGGATCAAGCTCGCCTTCGTGCTCATCACAATCTGCCTGGCCATCCCCTTTGTCGTCCTCACCTCGCGTGGCGACTATAATCCAGCCGCTATCCTCGAGTGGGTCATTGCCGTCGTCTTCAGCTTTTACGTGTTCTCGTTCTACGTCGACCTGTATCCTGCCGTCTACACGAAGCACGGCGGCAACTACCGCACAAAGACCTGGGACGGCCACCGCCGCAAGCCCGAGGTCCGCAAGATGGAGGAGGGCTCCAGCAGCACCAGGAGCTACCTCCACGGCGACGGGAACCACGTTCCTAACAACTTCTAGACGAGCCCGTCTCGGGTGGCGGTGTCGGCGTTTTCCTGGTGCATTGCTAGGCGTTCTTTGGGTGGATTTGGGCGTGTATTTGCATCTCAGTTGGTGCCATTGAGCACACATGATCATCGATTTACAAGATGATTGGGCATGACGTATATAAACATAAATATTGAATATGTAATTCGTATTGTTGATGACATCCAATAACTCATCTGGCTCTACTCTTTCCACGTGTGTACCAAAGTCATTAATCTTGCATAAACCCAGCTTGGTGGGAGGAACCAGGAGCAGTATCCTGCCGCAATAGGCCTTTTCTTCATTTACTCGCCACCAGTCCCATGTCCGACACAGAAAAGGTCCTTGCCAAACACGCGCTATACATAACCCAAATAACGCCAGTGTTTTGTTCCCATAGCAGGGTGCCCGTGGCCTCATATGTGGTATCAAATAGTCACCCGAATACTCCATATTCAACAGAAAAATAGAACGCTTAATCCTGCCCTGAGGCACATCAGGACGCCTTAGTCGATGATCTCGATGAACTTGGAGTCCCTGTTGCCACTGCCAACGCTGCTCCGTGGTGTAACCCCGGTCCCAGCTCCGGCAGGGTCCAAGATCGCCTTTGGTGGCGCAATGTCCTCGAGCTCTGGCGCACCGCTCGACCTGTTCGTCCGATCTCGTCCCGCAAAAACGTCGTCACCAGTACCATCGTCACTACTGGACGATCCACCGACCCTCCCATGTCTCCCCGTGTCGCTAGTGGCAGGGGCCGGGGCGGCAGTTTTGCTGCCACTGGTCTCCCCCAGCTCGTCTGAGGCGACAATGGGTGCGCTGGCCCTCCCTGCGAGGGCGACCTCCCTCATGCTGGCGCTCCTTTCCTCACTCAGGCTCGTCATGCTCCCCGTGCCGTCTGGATGCAGACGCTTGAGCCTGTGGCCGCCCAGAAACCCGCCCGGCGCCCTGCCACCACTGGCGTCCGAGGACTTGGTCCCACCGCCGGTGTTGTTGTTCGAGATGGATTTCGCCCGGGGCTTGTGAAGTCGCGACTTGAGCCAGTTCTTGACGCGGCTGGTGGGTGACTCGTTTGCCGACTCGGGCGAGGTGTTTGAAGATGGTGACAGAGGCGATGGCTCGCCTTTGGCGTTGCTTGCGGATGATGATTTGGTCTGGATTTTGGGTGTGAAGGGTAGGATACGGTGCTTGTGTGATGTGCTTTCCTCGGTGGGCCGTCCTTCTGCTCCAGAAGGACCCTCGCTCTCATGCTCCCTCTCCTCTCGGGCCAGACGTTTGTCTTCAGCCTTGGCCGCCTTTTCTTCTTCTTTTCTGGCCTTTGCCTCTTGCTTGAGCTCACCTCTTCTTGCTTTATCCTCGTCTGTGAGTTGTTATTGGTCAGGCCTGGATCTTACCCGGATGTTAGAGAGAAGTAGGACTCACCCTTGAGCTTCCGCTGGGCCTCCTTAACCTCGGCATTCCTCGCCTTCTCGGCCTCCCACTCGAGTCTCTTCTTCTCTTGCTCTTCCCGCAAGGCCACTATCCTCTTCCTCTCTATCTCGGCCTTCTCGTTGATCTCATCAAGAAGCGGCTGCACCCTCTTGGCGGCAATCTCCTCCACCCGTTCACGGTCCATGTACTGGCCTCCGCCAAGGTCGACTTGCCCAGCGGCAGGGCCGCCGCTCTTGCGCTGCTCGCTCCTCGCTTGTGCGGTGGCATGCGCCCTCAGCTCCCACTCGCTGAGCTTCGCCGAGGTCACTCGGCCCGTATCACGGGACACCTTCTCGTCCATGCCCTCCATGGCGGCCTTGACGTTCCTCTGCGCCGCCGCGAGCAGGGCATCCCTGTCTCTGGCGCGCTGGGACTCGTCTACTTCGGAGAGGCGGTTTGAGAAGAGCGACATTTGTTTGTGAATCTGCCTGGATCGTTTTCGGTCGTCATCGGTCCCCGGGCGGGCGACATCGCTGTCACTGGATGAGCGTCGTCGTGCCTTGCCCAATTTGGTAAACTTCCTCCCCGGGGAGGCGGGGGACGTGCCGGCACCATAGTAGTCCTGATAGCCCCTGTTCCGCTGGTGCTCGTCCTGGAGTTTTGCCAGCCTCTCCTGGGCGAGCCTGTATGCGGCCTCCTGGAGATTGTTGAATTGCATGGGCCGGACGAGGTCGCTGTCTGCGCTCCCGGGCCGTGAGCCGCCTTGCTCATTGCCGTGAGCTGCGTCGTCGAACGTCTTTTGCTGAGTGCTGTACATCTTCTTGGCCATGGCGACTGCGCTTGCGTGCAGCACAGCCTCGCGATTCCGCTCGTCAACCTCAGGTTTTACTGGCGGGTTGGAGGTGTACATCTGTCTATCCAGTTTGGTGATGGGCGATGCGCCCGCGTCAGGCCCGTGGGCGGCAGTGGGACGGTGGGCGAGGGTGGCGGCAGTGGGACGGTGGGCGAGGGTGGCGGCGCTGAGGGCATTGGCGGCAGCGTTGGCCGAGTCGGGATAGGTCATGGGGGTGGAGATGGACCGCGGCCTCGTGCTGCCGGCCATGGCGCCCCGTGCGGCGCGCAGGCTCTTTTGCCTGTCGAGAGTGCCCATGGTATTTGGTGGCGCCGAGTCGCGCGGGGAGTTGCGGCCAGCCGCGAAGGCCTGGTTCGCCGCCGAGTTGCCCCATGCGCTGGCGGGCAGGGCGGAGGAGGAAGGCTGCCTGTCGCCGCGGGTGGCATTCTCGGCGGCGAGGACGGCAGCAGTCTTGGAGCCTGCGGGGCTGGGGTGTGGTTGCCAGGCGGAGGGCATCTTGTAATCTTTTGCCAGAGTGGCAGCCCTGTGGGCATCGGAGTCGCTGGCGGGGGCCCAGAGGGCGACTGGCTTGGTGGAGGCCCAGCCTAATGAGGCTGCGGCGCTTGCTGCGGCATCGCCTTGCTTGAGGCCGAGAGAGGGAAAGGATGGCAGGTCTTGTGGCCTTGCGTACTTCAGACGCCCGTCATGTCCGGCGGCTTGTTCGGGTGCCGGTGCTGTGACTGATCAATGGTTGAGGTAAGCAGGGGTTTGCGTGGAAAGTTTGCTGTATCAAAGAGAAGGAGGAGTGTGAGGGTGGAGCATGTGAGTTTGAGACAGAGGTGGAATCAGGAGCTTAAAGCACAGGGAGAAAAGGGATTGCCTTGTGGGGAACAGAGCAAAGGCGAGGTCAGGCGAGAGGATGATACGAGGCGGATGTAGAGGAAGGCGATGTCCTTGTTGGTAGGGATGTGCGCAGGAAGGAAGGAGTGAAGGAAGAGTGAGTGGTGAGTGAGTGAGTGTAGGGGTGCGGAACTGCGGCAGGGATGACGTCGGCACACATGGGTCGGACCTGCACGTCAAAGTAAAGTCAAGTCAAGTCGGGCACATCCCGTCTGCCCGTATGCGCATCTCACAACGGGTGGGCACTGGGGCACTGGGGCACGGGGACAGTGGGGCGGGATTGACACAAAAGGTGAGAAGTGAGCGTCGGGATAGTCGGGGCTCGGGGATGTGCACATGTGTGGCATATGACTGCGTGTACGCGTACGGAATCACGCATACCTGGGGCTGTGGAGGCTGCCGTGGAGGGTGTGGGTGCGGGTACAGGCGCAGGTGCAGGCTGCAGCTCATGTGTGGCTGTCTGCGTGGCAGCGCTGACAGATGTCATGTTCGGGCCGGTGCCGACGGGGGCAATGACGACGGTTGGCGATGTCTGGCGTGTTGTAGATATGGTGTGCGTGTTGTATAATAATCATATGCGAGCCCGGTTCAGGTGTCATTGGGCGGCCTGGGTGGCCTCGGGAGTCGCCAGCAGCAGCGGCGCGAGCAGCAGCACAGGAGCAGGCAGGACGGCGATGCTGACGATGGTTGAAGACGGGGGAGGTTGGAGTTGAGGGCGGGGCGGGGCGGCAGAGCAGATGGCAAAAGGAAGAGAGGCGGCTGAGACGGCAGAGTAGGCGGGATATGTGGCTTGGGAGTCTGGGAAGGGAAGGGAGTGACGAAAGGGGCGCAGAGCAAAATGGACGGGCGACTGGGTGGTGAGTGGTGAGTGGTGAGTGGTGAGGGTAGGTAGAGAGTGGTGTGAGGTGTGTGATATGAGTACTACCGTCCTACCGTCTCTACCGTGTAGATCTACTAGGTAGATTCTTCAATAGTCTACCATTCAAACACTCAACCATCCCACCTCTGAACCAGTCAATCAGTCAAGCTCTTTTGGTCCTGGGCGATCAGGTCCAGATCGATCCTAGCCCGCACCCCTTCATTCGTCCACTCTGCCATCCGTCCAACCATCCTCGCACCCATCCAGGGCCATCCAGTCGATCCAAGACAGACAGCTCAGGGGCAGCACGAGAGGGGCGGGGGCAGTCTCTCCCTCCTGATTACCGTATTAATGCATCAGCACCAGCACTGACACCAGACGCCTGCGCCGGCACCAGCACCACGCCTATATGGGCTACTCACCACACCAACAGAGTTGTCGAGACGTGGTAGCGCGCATCGTTGGACAGGCACAGGCACAAAGAAACGGGCTACGTCATAACGCCGTATGGGCCAGCGACACCATCCTCAAGACGGGTTGCAGCCCGGCCCTGCGCCGCCGCGTCTTGGCTGCTTATCGCCCCTTTAACCAATCCCGACCCTCTGGGTGCATGGGACGGTACACCTTCTCAGTGCTGTTGTGTCGTTCGCCGTAGGTTGTGTTGTGCTGTGCTGTGCAGTGCAGCGCAGCGCAGTGCAGTGCAGTGCAGTGCATATGCCGCGCTGTTAAGAAAACACCCAGCGTTCAGCTCCCATCCCCGGATCGCCGGTTGACAACCCAGGTCGGCCCAGCGAACCCTGCCCAGACCCGCAAAGGCCTGGCCAGACCCATACGCACGTGCTGTGCTATACTTATACCATGTCATGCTATACTTAACGCCGCCAGCCTACCTTTGGCATGCCTGTCTACCACTCATCTCAGAAGATGTACGTCATGTTCGCCAGACGAGGCCATCTCTGTCCCTATGCCGTCCAACTGAGGCTGTATATTCCCATCATGAACATCATAACGTATAGAGCCTGCTAGCAGCGCTCGCTATGGATAGACTGCAGTAATCTACATGTAGTAGGTACCTAGGTAAGTAGCTCGTGTACCTAGTGAATAGTAGTGTACAGTGAAGACAGTGGGTCTCCAAAACCAGATTGACGATCACGACAGGGGTGCTTTCGTCCTCTAGCTCCCTCAGTAATAATTGCACTCGCTCGCTCGCTCGCTCATCCACATCATGCCTCATGTTATATTCGTCCAGTCAAAAGCCATAGCCCGATATACTACCCTCCTAGCCATACCCGCTCCCGACAGCTGGCTCGTCCTACAAATTTGTGTATAACTTCATAAAAAATGGGGTCGCCACCAGCAGGCTCTCCCTCGTCGGTGGCCAGCACGTCCTCCCAGACCCCCCTCTACGACGGTGGCTTCCGCGCCCTGCTCAACTTCCGTGACGTGGGCGCCACCGTCAACGGCCAGCTGTCGCGCCGCATCGTCCGCGAGGGCCTGCTCTTCCGCGCCGCGCGCCCGGACGAGGCCACCCTCGCCGACCGCGACCGCCTGCGCTCGCACTACGGCATCCGCACCGTCGTGGACCTGCGCACCAAGACGGAGCACGCCGAGGCCGCCAGGAAGCGCAGCCGCGACGCCGCCGTCCCCGCCCTGCTCAAGACCAACGACGCCCTGGCCGGCCCCGTCAAGATCGACGGCATCGACTACCGCGAGGTCAAGATCACCGGCGGCGGCTTCGAGAAGTTCATGCTGAGGCAGCTGTGCTGGCCCAGCTTCCTCAAGCTCGTCTTCCTGTACGTCGTCGGCCTCCGCATGCAGGCCATCGCCGTCCTGGGCCGCGAGGTCATGCAGCCCCGCGGCCTACTCGGCCTCGGCTGCGACACCCTCGACGCGTCGGGCCCCGAGGTCGCCGACGGTCTGTCGTCCCTGCTCGAGGCCGACGGCCTGCCCATCCTGTTCCACTGCACCCAGGGCAAGGACCGCACCGGCATCATGATTGTGCTCCTCCTCCTTATCTGCGACGTCCCCGTCGAGGCCATCCGGTATGACTACCACCTCTCGGACGAGAAGCTGCTCTCTGAGGAGCAGGCCCGCCTGGTTGAGATCAGGGAGATGGGCCTGGGCGATGACTTCGCCAAGACCGCCCCGGGCTTTGTGGAAGGCATTGTTGAACACCTTCAGTCCAGAGGTGGCCTGGCCAAGTACTTGGACAGCATCGGCTTCGGAGACGACAAGAGGACGGCGCTGCGGGAGAAGCTCCTTTACTAGGCTCTGCTTTCGTCAATTGCACCATTCATGCATAGCGTAGGCGTAGGGGTGCTCATGTAGGGGTTTGGGAGCAGAGAGATCTTCTGGTATAGAGAAATTTCTTGATCTCTGGGGTATTTACATCTCTGTTGTCGCCATTGTATGACGGCCCGCCACTCGGGTTTGTCCAAGTATGCTGGTTGGTCTCGCTCATGAAGTTTCTCCAGTAGAGCGATCATGCCGGGGAAGGGAATATTGCTCAGAGAAAGCCGTGATTAGCACCCATTTCCCGGGTTCGGTGTGCTCAGGCTGCGTGGTATTTACCACCAGCAGGTCTGACAACACCATAGAAGTACTCCGTCGCATCGGCCTTCATCTGCGAGGCATCGCAATCAAACGGGCCTCCAAATCCCGGAATGTACAGTAATAGTACACGTAAGATGCGAAAGAAAACAATGTGATTCAAGCTTTAGGGTTACGCTGTGCTTCCTTCCAAAGCCGTCTCTCTTTACCCGTGGCCACCAGCGTCTTGGGTCCATGACCTTCTCAAGGACATCCTCAGAATTTGGTGACCTAAATGATGTACGTATCCGCTCGAGCCACGGTGAACAGCAATTGCACTTGTCGAGCTCAAGAGCCCGACACTCGACTAAGACACTAGGCATGGCCGAATCGTTAAGTAGTGCTTCAGAATCACATTGGATGACTTGATGGGGAAACTAGATTGTTCTGTGTCCACAGTAGGAGGCAAGGACCTGGGACTGGTAAATAATAACTTCAAGGAAGCCCCGGGATACAATTGGATTGGAGAAAGGCGAGAGCAGGCAATGTGATCATAAGACTGTTCCAAGTCCACCACATCATGAGTACGTGTGGCCGTCTGACAGATGGCATTTGAGGACGCGGCCTCGGGAGTGAAGCTGGCCAGGGTATTCTCATTGTCACCGTATTCTGCTCGTGATCGTCTGGATGAGATCGGCCGTGGAGCAGGCAGCAGAATTCAACAGACGTTGAGCAAGCAGCCAGCAGCAACGGTATTCCTAGGTGATGCTCCGTACCGAGCTGGTGAAGAGCGAACGTCGTCAACTCGGTCTGTCTGAATGCAAACGATGGGAGACAGCATTACCCGCCCAGCCCATCACACTGTAGGGCACCGCATCCTAAGCCTATAACTGCGGTGGTGTTCTCCTATTAAGTGACAAGGAATGCTCAGTGGCTCGGGCGTTCATCTGGCCTTATTCCCACTGCGTCAAGTCCTGGTGAGCATACGGCCAGCCAGGAAGAGCAAGTGAAGTGAATCCACAACATGCGTGGCCCGCAGGGTGGAGGTGGGCTCAGAGCCCACAGGAGTATCCGAATTGTCGGGTAGGCTGTCTGTGGCCAATGAGAAACATCCCGGGAGCGGCATGAGCACACACGTTTGCTCAGGACATGGGATCCTATCCACCCGCGAGAGGCTAGGAGCCCGCAGGGCCCCGAAGCTCCAGCTCGGGTGCAGTCCAAGATCACGGGCTCCCAAAGGGTATCCCGGGCTGCCAGAGCCACTAAGTGACAAGCAAAGCAACACGGTTCTGCAGAGGCGAGGGGGCTGCTCAAGCATTGTGTGCAGCGGCCCCGACGCCACTCCCCCAGCAGGCTTCACAATGGGTGCAGGCCCGGTGGCAGGACCGTGATGCAATCTGCAATCACAATTGACGTCCCGGAATAAGATGAGGGACGAGCCTGGCCGGGAAGGCGTAGCATTGAGGATCCCAAAGCAGACGGCGCACTGTTCGGGGCATACCCGGGTGGTAAGTAGTCCCGATGCGAGGTTGCTGCGGATGGAGGCACGGTGCTCCCGAGCTGGTGCTCACCGCCTGTTTGGTAGGTGTTTGCGCTTCACGATCCCGGCAGTTTGCGCGATACATAAGCCGGGAGCGTGGTGGTAGGTAGCCCACGAGCCGTGATGGCGGGCGGATGCGCGGAAGTTAGGCGGGACAGCAAGGACGGCCTCGAGCAGACCTTGGTGATGATGTGCCTCAGACGTGTCTTCGAGACTGCTCTGAGGGCTGAGGCTTAGATGTCCCTGAGATCGAGCCTACGAGCTGATTGATTAAGATAGTTTGTGAGGGCTGAAGTCAAACCCTTTGGTTCCTCTAGTGGCCTCAAGCGCGTGGCGTTACATGGTGGAGGAGGTGATGGCTCAATGGGCCACGAGGGCCAGAAGGGTAGGAATCTAGGTGGCTGGGGCTCGGAGGGAGGAGCCTCGGCATCAATGACAGACCTTAGGTGATGCCACTGGAGAGAAGGTCAGTCCTCGCTGCAGAAGCTCAATCGACAGGCTTGGTTCCTTGCTGGAATGGACTGGCTTGGCGTGGCTTGTGGCGCGCCGTCCCTAGGCCTAAAATCAGATCGCCGCTGGTACAGGGTCCAGCCCAGGAGTGAGCGAGCGGAGCAGAGACGACACTAAAAGAGCTCGTGGCAAGCATGCAAGTCTTGGAACATGGACCGGGCGGACTGGTTTTGTGGAACAACCACGCGTTGTTGCACGGCGGCATAAGCACAAGCGCAGTCACAGGCAGAGGCAGAGGCAGATGCGCAAACTGGACTGGCAGAGGTTTGTGTGCTGTCGGCGAGAGCAAGCCGATCCAGCGCGGGGCTGGAGGCAGCGGTGGAGATGAGCAGGGTGAGCGAGCTGGTTGGGCTCGTGGCACGTGGGCGGGCGGGTGTCGGATGCCATGAGTGGGCGACGGCGTTGAAGACTGGCCAAAAGAAGGCAGGGAGGGTGGGAGTGTCTCTGAGCCGAGCGTTTCGTGTGAGCAGAGCCACGAGCCATGATGGAATCATGTCTGAGACATTTGGCCTGGGAGCACCCGTCCTGGGCAGCACAAACTCTGTTGGAGGGAAAACGCCCGATCCGACGAGGCAGCAACACAAGTGTCAAGGCCACAAGAAACACAGACCCACCGTCGTCATAATAATAAATGACAAAGCTGAAGTGATGGGTTTCTGCCCGTGTCCTGTCGGGTGGAATACCATACCTGGTCAGCAAGCAAGCAAGCTGGCAAGCTGGCAAGGCAAGCAGTCGGCTCCGGGTGATCAACGCACTGCCTGTGTTTCCTGCCCTGCCCGTCCCGCCCCACGCAACAGACCCCTGCATGCTTCGGAGATGGGAGGGGGTCGATTGCTGTCCGATCTGGAGTCGCGTCGGTAATCTTCCAAGTAGCCCTGCAGTCCACTCTTGGGTGTCTCTTTTCTTGGTCACTCTCACCAAGCTGGGCGGCACAGAGATAAACACGCCTGTGATTGCTATTTTCGAAGGCTGCGAAGACTTCAAAGACAGCAACCGCCGGTAGGTTCCGGGGCAATGGAGACGGGAGGATCAAGTAAACAAACCACCACATGGGCGTCGTGCGCTTCTGCTTTTGCTCCCACGTTTGCGCGTGTCTGTGCATCCTCGCAGCAGGTCTTGTCGCCCAGACTGACTGACTGACTGACTGACTGACTGACTGACTGACTGCTCACTCACTTCCTACTGTAGTAGGTACAGGTAGGTGTTCTCCATCTGCACCAACCATTCGTAACGACTTCCACCATCCATCTGCTCCTGCAACTGTGGCCACTAGCTCTAGACGCGCGCGTGTCCAGACTGCACCGCGCCTCACCTGGCCTCACCTCACCTCAGCCCATCACCAGTTGTTCCAGCTTGGCTCTGTGCTGTCGTCTACCGTCAGCCGCCGTCCCGCCGTTGCCAGTCTCAGTCTCCAGCTTCTACTCTTCCCCAGCCCAGCCCCCAGCTCCCAGCTGTACACAGTATGCAGTGCTGGCAGCCCGCGGGCGTCAATTGACTTTGGGAGCCTGCATATGAGCTTCCTCACCCCAGCGCCAGGGGACCCGGCGAGTTCGAGGTCTAAATCCTGAGGGCCTGCAGTAGCTGCGGTGGCTGCCACGCCAGAACTGGCTTACTGGCGCGCAAGGGGCTCCTTCCCTGCTCTGGACCCGGTATCAAGGCCACACGCACCCTCGCGCCTTGACGCCCTGACACCCTGACATCCTGAACCTGAACCTGATGAGTCCTGGACCTTGCTTGAGGCCGCCCTCCGTGACCCAGCCCCAAGGTACCAAAGTCCCTCTTCGACCTGACCTGACGTCTGCTCAGCACAGCAATAGCCGTGGACAACTCACCTCGCATCTGCACCACCACCACCCATCCTGATGGGCAGCGTCCCGCATCTTCACCCTCGACACCATCGTCATCCGTCCTCAACCGCGCGCCCATACTACGGTACAGCCAGGTACCTGGGTACAGGTACCTGTCGCCCTGTCTGTCTGTCTCAGTTTGCCTCTGTCTCTTCCTCTCTTCCGGTCGCTCCCCTCGCTGCCCAGGTACATGAACGCTACACACATACATATGTGCGGCTTCCTGCACCTGCTTCCCTGACCTGACCCAGTCCCCGAGAGCCAGGTCACTCGCTGCATTGTTCTCTTGCGCTCATTGTTGTTCTCTTGCTCTTTGCTGCTCTTTTGCTCTCGGTCTCGTATAACAATTCTCTCCGGGTGGTCTCGCCGTGCCCAACGACACAGTAGACCACCTCTGCACTCATACATACATCTTCCTCCGGCCTGGTCAAGCACACGGTACGGCTCGGCACGGTGCCATCTACACGTTCATCTTCGTGTACCGCTGTGTCTTTGAGCAGAGTTGGCAACACACACATACACACACACACACACTCCACGCGCGTTGCATCTGACCAGGACCTCCGACTCAGGCTCAGACTCGGGCTTCCACCGCAGGGGCTCCTTCGTTCATGCAAGTACTTAATTGAACGCTCCACATACGACTGATTACTGCAGCACTCCGGCTCCTGCTGCTGCTCGAAGTGCCTGTGGTCCTGCTTGTATTGCCCTGCCCTGCAAGGCACAGCTGGGCCCCTTAAGGATACATCACTCACTGCAGCATTCGCTCGCTCACGCCGGGGTACTCATGCGGCTACAAGGCCTCCTCCATTGGCACCCTTCATCTCCCTCCAGACCCCTGCTTCAAGCTCAGATTTCCAACTCAATCTCTTTTGTTGTCATTTGCGACTTTTCGCATCTGCCTCGCCTGATATCAACCGCACGCCCTTCCCTCTGGATTCCAGACGGCGCAACCAGGCCCAGACAGCCCTGAGAGCTCCACCTGCTCTCTGGTCCACTATTCAACTCCAATTCCAAGGAACAATCCGGCTTTCCTGCCTGCCTGCTCACCGCCTGTGGCTGCGCTCTCATCACGAGGACGTCAACGCTAGCTCCCGCCAGACCTCGACCAGGCTCCCGGGTTGGGCCAGCCTCGGGCTGTTTGTTCGCTCGCCATCTGCACGCGCCTGCTTTGCTTGCTGTAATTGTCGCCGTCCGCTACGGGAACCTCAGAAACGACCAGTCGCCAGCATTCATCGCCCATTCTTACCACACGGACAAACACTGTTGACAGCCTGTGTGTCGCTCGGGCTTCGTCACCTCCAGGTCATCCGACACATATAAGCCTGCGGTACATGAGACTATAGCTGTCGCCACCACAACACCCCTTATGTGTCACTCGGAGAAACGCGGCAATCGTCTCCTTACCTTTTCTATTCGTGGACGAGACGTCTTGTCGGCTTGTGCCAGGGGTAGTATGAATTCAGAGCCACCAGCGTCTCCTCACGTAATAGGCAGCTTACCCGTCAATTTGCCGACTCCTTCGCTCATCTCGTGACCTCCTGGTCAATGGCATCTTCCGAGGTCGATCAGAAGTTCCTTGGCAAGTTTGCCAAGGCAGAGGAGCAGACGAATCCGCTGCTCTCTTCAATTCTCTTCAAGATCCTGGGCCTGTCCATAAATCTGTCTCAGCACCTAGTCAAAGCGAGGAAGCAGCGCAAAGTGGAGCCCACGAGGCCGACCGAGGCTCTCGACTTCTATTTTCACATCATCTGGCTCGCACGGGAGGGGCTGGTCATGCTGGAGCAGTATGTGATTCCGATGGTGAACAGGCATAGCGAGCTGAAGGTGCTGGCTTACAAGCTGCGCGCATCCTTCTACCACATCTTTGTGCTTTTTCACAACCAGCCACCAGTATCGTCGCAGTTCATGCCCACCCCGGATCCCGCAGCCACTTCTGCCGTTTCAGGGCCGCCGCCATCGAAAATCGACAAGGGCAAGGGGGTAGCGAGCGACGACGGCTCGCGCTCGGGAGCCCCGCCCTACTCCCGCGGCGGGCCGGTCGCTCCACCCCCGGGCTTCGGGCCCGAGGCTGTTGGCGCGTTCCTACTCCCGGCCGGCGACTACCTCCCACAGGCCCGGCGATACTTCGAAGAGGCCGTGGCTCTCGCAGATCAGCATCTCTGGGGCTCCCACTCTTTGCGCTTATCAGTCAGGACCGAATACTCGGCCTTCCTCTACGAGTGCGCCCATGACGCAGAAGAGAGTCGGAAGGTGGCCCGTCTCACCATAAACGAGGTCTACGAGGCAACCGAAGGGATCGATAATGAGATGTTCAACGATGCTTGCGAGCTGGTTACCGTGCTCGGAAGGATGATGAAGCGCGGACAGCCTGGCTCGGCCAAGGCGTCGAGTCCGGGTGCGTCACAACAAAAAACATCGCCGATCTTGCAACCGGTGACGGAAGCCCAACAACCGCCTCCACCTGTTACAGCGGCACAACCACAGCCGGGCTTCATATAGCACGCACTGCCCAAGGCCATACGTGTTGTGTCAAAACATACTATCTCATCTACTCGCTTAATAAAACTACATTTAATTTATGAACATTTTGTCAAATACGACTGCATGGTTTCCGCGCACCCTGATTTGCCACTGACGGTTGGAGAATCTTCCTGCGTTGGTATCCCGATGTTGCGCACACTCCCTTCCTCAACCAGTGTTGATACTTCCACAAAGCAGAGGATGATGGATCCATATTCGCTATTGTATTGGTTGGAAAAGACGGAATGCGGAAGAGAATACTTGTGCACAAGACGTCAGGAATGTTGATTGCCCGTTTGGTGCGGTAGGTTAGTTGTTACCCATTCGGGCGTACCGCTGTTCTGTGGTGCATCCCTGTCATGCAACCAAAGTAAGTCGATTGCGAACTCACCTGAGCACATGTCTTCATCCACAATTCACATGAATTTGCCGTAGGTTCACAGCAGGCCTGGTCACGGTTGGACCAGCTACAAAATGTATCAAATGTCTGTCACGTGTAGTCACAACAGATCGTGCATCGTTCTCTTCTTGCGAATCTCCTAAAGCAGGTGCCTTGTACCACCCCGTTGACAACTGATGAGCTCCAGATGCAGACAACGGAGGGTTCACTGTTATAAGATGGGCCAAATCCGAGCCCCTCCAAGTGGTGGTCGAGTGGTCTGTACGAGGATGAATGTACTACTTGCCTATTATATTTATAACTAGCAGTGTCGGGTGCTGGACTCAGTCAACCCGAGGACGAATTTCTCCGATTCATCTTTGTCGTTATTTTTCTTTAGGCCCCGGAGACAAAACCATACGCTCCGGCCCCGTCTGGCGTCAGCCGCAGGGTTGCTTCCGGAAGCGCTGTCTCCAAGATCGTTGCGGCCCGCAAACATCTATCGCGATTCAATTCCCACGGATCGCTTTACGACATTGACGACGTGCCGCAGCTCGGCACCCACAGTAGACTCTGTGAGCGAGGGAGCTGTTATTAATGGTAACGCGTCAGATGAAATCGGAGTCTCAGTGGTTGCTGTAAAGCTCAGTAAATTCATTATAAATATTCCCTTCTTACAGTGGTGTTCAGCCGGAAAGCAAGTACTCATAGGCTGTAGTGGTTATATCAACTACCTAATTAAGGTAAGATAAAGTGGGTGGAAGTGCCTGTCTAGAGTAGGTGTTGATAAGATCGATCTGATTAGGAGTTGGTACTTAGCTCTGTCTTGTTACCAAGTAATTCGAGCAGCTGTTCTAAAATCAATGTTATGAAATTGCTTATTATGTAGATTGTGAGACTATGACTGTTACGGAAGTGATTGACTTCCAACGTTCATAGTCTTCCCGAAAGCCGTTATCCCAACAAGCCGCCTGGGCCTAGCTAGGAAGTCATTCTTCTCTATTTAGGATACGACCTATCTTCTGTTACTCACTGCACGACAAACGATTGCGCTAAGCGGTAGTGTGCTAGATGATGATTTAGAACGCCTGATCTATTAATTCGAAGGCTGGGTGGAACCTCGAAAGCTCGTTTGCAAAGAACTTGTTGAGAATTACTTCCAGCTTCTTTGAAGGAACTTGTTAATTGTGATCTCGTTTTCCACTGGGCAGTGTTGATAGTCTTTTGTGTTGATTTCTTCTGCGAAGACTGGGGTGTTTGACTGATCTAGTATATGTGAAGAGCTGCTAGTAGTATATTGCTACATGGTAAATGGTGGAAACCCGCCTCTAGAATGTGGTGGTGACAGTGCTGTACGACTAGAGGTTAAGGACAGCTAAGTAGTTCAGCGGGGCTCAACACTACGATGGGCCTCTTAAGCCCCACACTACTATAATTGGGCAATATTTCGAATGAAAATTTCGGTATTTTATGGAAAGAGAATGAGAAGGGGGACCAGGCAGATGACTCTCGAATGGGAGGGGCGACGTCTGAAACGACCATGATAGGTGGTTCTACCGCAGTAGATGCTTAATGTGATGAGGAGTGGTGAATTAAATTGGTCGGAATGGAGATGACAAACTGATTAGAAGTTCTAGCACTGTGCAACATTTGCTCTTACCATCAAGGCACCAAGGACCACGAGCCGGACCCCCTGCCGATCGGCACAACCTGGTAGGTGGCATTCACAATTGCGCCTGCGAGCTCGTCTTCCTTCCTGTCAGGGCCCGAAGCACTTGAATAAGCATTTACTATACCGAGATTTGCTCCCTGGAAATTGTAGGTTTTTAGGAACGATAGCCGTAACTGAAATACAGAACTAGCTGTGCACCTCTTCCTTTAGTTCTGGGAGCCGTAGCCAATATCTCATGGTTTCTTCCATTGAGTTCGGCTCTTTGGAGCTCGTAGTATTATGGTCGGGCCACATATTGTTGCTTTATTATGAACAGGCTGCAACCAACCGCATATGTAGTTGGGGGATTGGCGTTTACTGGGCAAGGAGGGGATTCTTCAGTCGCATAGCCGTGCCGCCTGTTGGTTTCCATCTGCTTCTAATTTTGGGCCGTGGGAATCCTCTTCCTGTCTCAGGGCCATTTCGATGCGCCAAATGACCATTGAGGCTTCGCCCTCATCAAATGGCACGGTGACTTCAGGACACGGTCTGGTCTTTTTTTAAAACAACAATACGACCGCTCTGTTTATCTACAGTTCTCAAGCACTACAGCTTAGGATTCGTGCTTTTGTGTGAATCAACCCCACTCAAATCCATGTCCTCGCAAGAGGCAAGTTGTCATAAGCCCACCAAATTAAAATATGTATAGCGATATGGTGGACGCAGCACTTTCAAGATATAAGTCTCCGGCTCCGCAACAGCCTCCCACTCCGAAAATGGCCTGTTCGGCGGATGAAGGCTGATAATTGGAAGCCCTCCCTGAGGCCACTGAGGTCATCCAGGTACAGCCTTGGGCAGCATCAGGCTGGACCCAGACTGCGGGGGTGATAACACAGCTTGTGGATGGGGCTCCCAAAGAATACTTCCTCAAGACCTGCTCCGAAGACTTTGCCGAGACCATGTTGAAGGGCGAGTTCCTGGCATTGCAGGAGATGCACTGCCACATGGCCGAGTCCTGTCCCAGACCACATAGTTGGAGAGAACACGAGTCCAGCTCTGGCACGTTTTTTCTGCTTATGGATTTTCTGGACCTTATTGTGGAGCTTCCGGACCCGGCTAAGATCACTTCCCTCATGGCGTGCCTTCACGAGAAGACGAAAGGTCTATCTCCGAACAATATGTTTGGCTCCCACGTCCCAAATTGTCATGGCAAAATGATCCATCCGAACGAATGGGACCCGAGCTGGACCAGTTACTCTACCAAGCTCTTGACCTTGTTCTTCAAGGCCGACATCGACCTGAACGGGCTGGACGAAGAGTACGAACAAGCCTTCGCCACCATCAAGCAGCGTGTCATTCCCCGGCTCCTCGATGCCTTGACCGCCGAGGGCCGCAAGTTAGTCCCTTGCTTGGTACATGGTGACTTATGGGAGGGCAATATAGCCACCAACAGGAGACGGGTGAGCCGATGGTATCTGACCCATCGCCGTTCTATACCTACCACGAATATGAGCTTGGGACGTGGCGAAGGAAAAGCATCTCGATCGATATTGTGTACAGGAGGCAATACCTGCTGCACAGCCCACCAAGCGAGCCACTCGACGAGGCCGATGATCGTAACAGCCTGTACAGCCTCTTGTTCAATATCTCGCAATGCGCTCACTGGGAAGGCGGCGCGGAGCTGACAAGGCCAGAGTAATTCCGAAATGGCCCAGAATGACTCAACTTACCAAGCTCTGGCAGCTTGCATCAAAATGGCATGTTCTGCAACCAGTTGGTCGCTGACATCCTGCGCGAAAATAGGGTTCTAGAGGACATGCAGTACTTGAATGGAAAATACAGCTCAGGGGTTGAAAGGCCTACGGTACCAAGTATGGCCCTTTTCTCAACAGTACTATTATCATAGAAAAGACATCTATCATTAATGAGGTGCCTGTTCTGGATTAAACACATAAAATCCAAGTGTCGATTTTCTTATTATGTAATATTTTCTATTCGATATTAAAGTCTTGTTTTTAGCAGAATAGTGCAACATACGTGTTGAACAAGTTCTAATACAATGTCACTTTGAGAAATACTGAACTGACTAAGTGAAGCAGTCCAGGCGAATAACATTAATTTGAATCGCTAGTCTGTAGGTCAGCCCTGCTTTGCAGCCCGCACGCTTTGCCACAGCTTTTTGAAAGCATCCCATGTCTCCTGTGCCTTTCCCATGTCCATGAAGAATCCCCAGCCCTCGCCAGTAGCGGTCATGGTCGAGAGGAGCTGACCTTCGAGCAACTCACACTCGGCGATAGTTGCCAGGTCAAAGACGGCATTCTCCGGGCTACTGCGGTTCAGGATAAAGGCGCAGGCCCGTGGGATGAGGTGACCAGTGGGAGATAGTTGTTGCTCCTGATTACAGACAAAGAAGGGACCCTTGACGCCCGTCTCCTCCCAGCCGCCCGTCTCATTATTCCATGTGAAGAGCGTGGCGTTGTGGGCCATCGCGGTGTAGTTCTGGATCGTGGGGACGTAGCGCTTGAGGACGGTGAGGTTTATCTCGTCGATGGTGTTCACCCTCTGGTTCTGGGCGGCGGCGGGTTGTGGCGGCATGGCTGCTTGCGGCTGGGCTGCAGCTTCGGGATAGAAGGCGTCAGATTCGTACTCGGCGGGGGCGGCAGGGACGTTGTTTGGCGGGCGACCACCAGCCCCGCTGCTGGGATGGTTCCGCTGCTTTTGTGGTCTGCGAGGTGTCGAGGGGCCCATGGTGGATGTGAGTGGTGTGTGCGAGTGTGAGTGTTTGGATGGTGGACCACAAGGTTCGTGTTATGCTGCTGATGTTGATGACGGGTGGGTTTTGGGGTTGCGATTTGGTCTTGTTGACGGCCGCCAGTTGTCCGAAGATGCGGTGGCGTTCACAACAAGACACGCTGCGCAGCTTTCACAACGTGACGCTGCCGTAGATACGTGCAGCAACAATGAATAATGAACAGCTGCCTCGATGGCCTCAGCTGCCTCGACCTCGTCGACGCGACGTCGACAAGGCGGTGGTTAGGCGAATGACGTCGATTGCCAGGCGGCTCAAGATGTAATGTAAACAATAAAGTTGGTGGGGTTGAGCGAGCAGGGGGGCCGGTCCATGCGAGGGATGCGAGGGGCAGGCACGAGAGCTTAGCTGTCTGCCGCCGAGGCCGCCCTTGTGCCCTTGTGACGTCCGCTTTTCTCCTGAATGGCAGGATCAACCATGTGCCCAGCAGCAGCATACTGCAAGCCACGACCAAGTTACAATTCCCAGATCGAGAGATTTTGCGACCACCTACTGTGTCTGGCGCTCTCTTCAACCATGTTCTAGACTTAAGTCGGCTGTCTATCCCCACATCTTGCCCTCCCTTTGTGATCCTCATCCTTATCGTCGTTGCCAGAGACACGCGCCGGAGAGCTTGTCCATGCTTCACTGCATGTTAGTCCTGCCCTTTCCAGCTTCTCAGCACCGGCCTCTCTGCCTTCTTCGACCGCCGATGCTCGCTTCGCCTTGCTCACCTGGCATCGCCACAGGCAAACCCCTGAACCGAGCTCCTTTCCAAGCCCCTCGACATGCCATCCTCAGCAGGCCACGAGCATTCCATGTCCGAAACCACCGATCCCGTTGACCTGGTGCTATCGACCCCCCAGTCGTTGAGCCGCGCCGTCTATGCGCGCCGCGCCGAGTACACCAGGCCTCGTCGCCTGAGGCTCAAGGTTGGCTCCTGGAACGTCGCCGCCTGCCCTGGTACCGACAAAGACCTGGCAGCTTGGTTCATCGATGGGCAAGGCCTTGACGGCAACCTGGCCTCCCCGGGGCTCTCCCAAAGCCCCGCCGTCGAGACTCAGGACTCAGAAGGCGCCAAATCCCACTCACCAGGCTCTGCTCGCGTGCTGGGAGGGGACAAGATCGACCTTTATATTCTAGGTCTACAGGAGGTCGTTACTCTCAACCCGGTCACGCAGTATGTCTACTCAGACACGAATCCCACCGACAAGTGGCGGCTGGCCCTTGAAGCTGCCCTACCCGCCGGCTACCAGTTCGTAGGCTCAGAGCAAATGTCCGGGCTCCTCCTTCTGATGTACGCCTCTCCCGGGTTGGCGCCTTCCATTGCAAACATCAGCACCAAGGCCGTCGGTACGGGCGTCGGCGGCTGGTTCGGAAACAAAGGCGCAACAGCAGCCCGTATCGTCCTCGGGGAGACCACCCGAATGGTGTTTTTTAATTCGCATTTGTCTAGCGGCAACGACCCTGCCACCGTCGAACGTCGCTGTTGGGATGCCAAGACCATCATGGACAGAACCCGTTTCGACCCTGTCATCATCCCCGGGAGCGACGAGAAAGACGACGAGGACAGGATCGGCAACGAGGACTTTGCTTTCTGGTTCGGCGACTTAAACTTTAGGCTAGACGGCATACCAGGCGATGACATCCGCCGGCTTCTGACGCTTCACTCGAAAGGCGAGTATGACGTGGGCAGAGCCAAGTCTCAGGACCTGGACGGGGAGGAGGTAATCGTTGTGGGGAGGACTTCGGACAGTAGCGATGAACAGACAGACGATGCTTCGGGGAGGACGCGTTCGACCGAGCAGAGCAGTGATGACGAGTCTGTGTCCCTGCCTGACCCCGACGACTTCGATCCAGACCCTCACGAGGACCCTGCATCTCTACAGGCAACTCTAGACTCTTTATTACCACATGATCAGCTACTGCGGGTCAGAAAGGAGCATAAGTTATTTCACGATGGCTGGCATGAAGGCCCAGTCACCTTCTTGCCGACTTATAAATACGACGTGGGCACAGTCGGTATCTTTGATTCCAGCGAGAAGAAGAGAGCCCCCAGCTGGTGCGATCGGATCATGTATCGGACCAAGAGAGACAAAGAAGAGTACGAGAGGAAGCTCAGGGAGGAGGCAGAGGCACGCAAGCGAGATGAGGAGATGGAATCTCGCGGTATTGATCATGCCGGGGACGATGACGAGGTTTTGTTTGACTATGACCCGGAAAGCGATGGAGATACGGCACCTGCTGGAAAGCCCGGTCTGGATTATGACGAGTATGATGACAACGGCGAAGATGCGGCTGCGGATGCGGTTGTGGCGGATGCCTTGGACCGGATCAATCTGAACCTCTATACCTCACACCAACGAATAACATCCTCCGACCACAAGCCTCTTGTGGCTGTCTTTGAGCTCGAATTTGATGCAGTCGTTCCAGAACTCAAAGCCGACATCTACGCTCAAGTGGCCCGGGAGCTGGACCGCGCGGAGAACGAAGGCCGGCCATCCATCACCATTGTCAGGGAAGGACAAGAATCCGCGAATGACCTGGTTGACTTCGGCCAGGTCAGTTTTATGCAGAGGCAGGCCGCATACTTCACAATTGCAAACACCGGAGGCGTCCCGGCGACTATTAGCTTCGTTGAGAAGCCAAGTGCCAGAGACACAGATAGCAGCGGAGCAGACCTGGCTCACTGGCTCACGACCTCGCTCGACCAAACACTGTCGGGTGACGAGTCCAACGAGGACAGCTCCAAGGAGGTTAGGAAAGAAGTGACACTGGAGCCAGGCGAGACGGTGAATGCCACGCTTGGGGTGTGCATTGGCAAAGTGTCGCAGGCCCGGGCGCTCAACGGGGGCCGAGAGAAGCTTGAGGAGGTGGTTGTACTCCGAGTCGAGCAGGGTAGAGACCACTTCTTGCCAGTTCGTGCTTCATGGGCCCCTACCTGCGTCGGCAGGTCGATTGACGAGCTCATACGGGTCCCCGACGGTGGCGTTCGGGCATTTGTCACGTCCTTGCCTTCCGAAAAAGCGGGCGCGAGCCCAACCGTTATTCCCTCTAGTCTCGATGTCCATCGGTCCGCACCGAAGGAGCTGTTCAAGCTGGTCGATGCAGTCGAGATGCTGACCGACCGGACAATGGCGGATGAGGAGATGCTCGGATCCTACAATGTGCCCAGGGACAAGCCAGGGTGGCCGTTTGAGGACCTTGTCGGGCAGCCTCGTGCGGGCCTTGTTTCCATTGTTATTGACGCCCTGGACACCGATCAGCCAATTGCTGACGCATTCCCTCCCGAGGTAGATCCATGCCAGCGGCTAGAGGCCGTGGCGGAAGCTCTACTATTATTCTTACAGGGCTTGACAGATGGTATCTTCAACGCGTCCCTGTGGACCAAGGTCGAACAATCGCCCATCCGAGCGCTCGGCCAGAGCCCGGCTGCAAAAGGCCCGTCTCAAGACACCACAGAAGATGACAAGTCCACCATCCTCGACATCCTAATGACCGCGCCCAACCATAACATCTGTTTCGTTTTCTTGACCACTACTCTTGCCAAAGTCATTGGTGAACTGGCACCGCTGAAGAAGAGCGAGATTGATGCGCTCAACGCTGCTGGGCGCGGCCAACAGGCAGGCGGAAGCGGCATTGGGGCCATTGGAGGAGCGCTGAGCCGCAGGTCCATGAGCATCCGGCGTAGTGTGACGGGTGGTGGTCCGTCTGGGGCGGCGGCAACTCCAGTAGTGGAGGCTGTTGCGGCGCTGGAAAGACGTAAGGCCAGGGAGCAAAGAGTGGCGCAGATATTTGGGCCTCTTGTCTGTCGGACTGAAACGCCAGCGAGGGACAAGGAGCGTAAAGCGTTGGAGGAGAAACAAAAGACAGTTTTAGAGCTGTTTCTCCGTAGGAGGGAGGGCCACTAGACGAGGTGGCTGGGTGGTCTTTTGAATGTGTGGATACAGCGGCACTGCAATGATGGAGTTCCTGCAGATATATATGAATGAATGCAAGTTGATACCCCTTAATCGAGGTAGCCATGAACTGCTCAGAGGCCTGTCAGGCCATATTGTGGCTGTCCCCCACCCCTCCCGATTGCATGTTGTGGCCCGGTCACTGACACAGCACCTGTACTGCTGCTCCAGGACCAAGCCATCTGACAATTGTGCCAGATGGGACATTACCTATTGATCGATTTGCCGAGGACTATCCATTGCAGTTCTGGTGTTCTGCCTGGAACAACATCGTGTCACTGCCTCTGCTTAGCCCTTCGGTGGGACATCTGGCAACGACTGCTGACCATTGTGACTCCCTAGGCTTTAATTAGTGGCCAGCTTCAGGTTTATCGGCATGGGGACAGATGTTTGACACATGCAGGAAGACTCATCATTCTCGTGCCAGCAACAACAGGGAGGCAGCGACATCGAAGACACGCGAATAGGAAGGCACGTGAACAGCACCTTCACTACACCATTGTCGTTTCCATTGTCGGCTGGGCCACAAGTTAGCCACAAAAGCAGGCACAGAGATCGCGGACAGACCCTTGCATAGTCTGCAGACAGGTCACGGCTCTGAATCACACAGCTGACACTGCACTGTGGTTGGGGCCGGAAGCTTCCATCCACCATCCAGTGCCTCTCACCCTTCGGTACCTTTGCTCGCCACCCCTTCTGTTCTTTTCCCTGGAAAGTATCTTCAGAATCATCCAAAAGCTCGCTGTCACGGCCTCGACAGTCACCAAACACTTGCAAAACACTTGCACTTGTTCAAGCCGTGACACCTTCCATCACATCCACATCGCCCGGCTTGCTTCCGTCCATCACTCCTTTTCAGGTTTTCACCCAACAGAACTGCAACAAGGTACGAGACGGACCGAATAATTGCAGCACAAACCAGAACTGATCGTCTGGGCCAACATCACCAGTGGCTTACCTACCTCTCCCGGGCGTCAGGGGGCGAATAACTCTACCGTGGAGGGCCACTGTATCTTCTTTGCTTTCGGGTTTTCGCTCCCTGCTCAGAGTCAATCACCATTCCTGCCTCAAAAGCTTCCCCCCAAGATGTATGTTCCGCTGCAGGTCGACCCTCGCTTCTGGTTCAAGCTTCGTGCGGAAGTGGACAGCAGGCTTAGCCCTTCTCCATCCGTCCAAGCCCTCAAAATCGTACGAGATACGAACAAGAAACATCTCAGATTCATTTCGCAACACGAGAAGAATCTGCTGCAACGGATCGATCCTGAAGATGCCGACGACGTCTACAGGCAGCTGGGGCTCAAACGGCCTGGGCCAGGCGAAGACCCCTGGTCGGAGCCCAGTGACGAGAGCGAACCGTGTAAGCACCATCCTTCTCCTTCTACGGATCCTCGTCTTTGATGTTTTGGAATTCCCCGGAATGCATCACTTTAGGCTCTGTAGCAGGTTACTAATTCCTAGAAGACCGTCTCGATGACCTTCTACCCATCTCGGTGGTTGGCCTTCGCAGCCATCATCACCCGGTTGCCCGAATCAAGGCTCAAGCATTCGCGACCTGGCAGGCAATGAAGGAAGATTACGACAAGAATCAACAGCCAGCGGCAGTTGTGGAATCGTCGAGCTGGGTCGTGCAAAACGACAACGCCTTCTCAGAAGCGGATATTTGGACCACGCAGGAGACTCCTCGCATTGAAGAATTCACCGACTCATCCACCTCTGCCTCCGTATCAGCTTCGGCCTCCGACAGCGACGATGAATACACTAACGACAGCGTTCAATGGGATATTCAGGGCAATGACTGGTGGGACAGCGAAGGCGATGGTGAGAAGCACTCTGGCTTGTTCCCAGAGTTGCCTGGAAGCGATCGCTGGCTTGCTAAACCTCCTACACCTCCTCCCTCGGACACGTACAGCTATCCGAATTCTCCTGTTCTTTCGGAGAGTCAGCTTGCGACTACTGGTGTTCCTGACCCCATCGCTTCCTCTGACTCCTCGGTTTCGGACGACGCACGCCTTAGCGCCATTGAAGAGCTTAACCAGGTCCTGAACGACAGGAAGATCATGGAGGCCTTCCTAGATGTAATTGTGAAGCGGATTAAGGAGTCCTACATGAAAAAGTCCGAGAAGGAGGCAGTGAAGGCAGTCGAGAACCGGAAGCACCGAACCACCAGCCGAGAGGGGCGCAAGCCTCGAGAGACGGAGAGAGGAGACCCGAGGCGTACTCTGCGCTTCTGCCACAAGTTCACATTGTCTCCGGAGCAGGCCGAACATCACATACTCGAAAAGAAGTGCAAGGCTCACTTTGAAACCCACTTCCAAATGACGCACGAGTACGAGGATGAAGATGGCATGGTGCACGCGGAACCAGTGGCCACCGAGGGCATGCCGCCCGAGAACAAATTTGGGTGGATGAAGGCAAACCGGAAACGACAATCTCGCTTCTGATGATCGAGCTCCGTGTTGTTCACGCATCAGCTATGACAAGAAGTGGATGCGAAGGCGTAGGGATGGCGACTCCGAGCTGAAACAACGTTGAGGGCAGGTGGCTTGGAATTGGATTGCAGTCGTGATTGACAATACAGGACGGCAGGCGAGCCTGAAGCATAGAACACTGGCGTTCGCCTGGACACTCGTTGAATTTCTGCAGATTTGAATGGTTTGTTGGGCGGCTGCAAGGAGTCGAATTTGCATGTGCTGCTCACGCTCAAGGCTGATAGCTCGATCTCATACCTCAATGGAGGACTCGAGATTTTGAACAGACCGCGTTTCGTTTAGGTTGTGGGGACTGCGTGCGGATTCTGCAGGACGTTGCCTTTACCAGAGATGCATCTGGTCCATTCTCACAAAGGAATAGGATTGCCCCGGTAGATTTCAAATGTTCACTACCTAGGCAGTTGTGACCTGGAACTGAGGAATGCTAGCTTCTACATCGCCCATTGAATGCCAACCTCGGGATCCTGATCGTGGGTTAGTAGTCATAATCCGTTATCCGCGCTTCTATTTGCGCAAACGTGCTTGACTCCGGATTTCGTTTAACTGTAACAGTTGCCACGTGCTTGACAGAAAGACATACTTTTTGTTGCAGGCCATTTCCCCGAACTACCCCTAAGTGCATACCCAAATTCCCACAGCCGTCATGTTTTCACCTAGGCATCGAGCACCGGGCCTTGGTCGCCGTAGATGGGGTCTCTGTCAAACCACGGCACACTGCCTATGCCGTCAACCCGTCTCTCTTCTCCCTCCCTCCCGTAGCACATGTCCCAGTCGCACCCCTTCGGGTAAGAGCCGACCATCTGAAACCCGGAGCCGGTGCTCGTGTCCTCCAGCAGCCGGTGGGCCATCCCGGCGGGCAAGACGATGACGTCCCCGGCCTGGACGGCGGGCTCGACCCTCCCCGGGTTCTCCTCGCCCCCGAAGCACAGCCTCGCGCTCCCGGAACAGACGCACAGGACCTCGTGGGTGTTACTGTGGAAGTGGCTGGTGGAGTACTGGTGTAGCGCCACTGGGGCACGACGACGCCCACCGAGGCCAGGTGCGATTCTATCGCCGAGGCGGAGGGGCTGGCGAACACGGAGTGGTAGATGAGCAGGGGTTTCTTCAGGATGGAGCTGTTTGGCAGGCGGTTGTGCGAGGGGACCAGGTGCTTGCTCACGCGCAGCGTGGAAAGGGCGGCGGGCGCCGTGGTTGAGGGCATCGTGCCAAAAGGCCTGTAGATGTTTCTGTGGCTTGGTTTGGATGGTTTCAAACGGCAGTAATGGCAGCGTGTGTTTGTGTTGTGAAGTCTATAATCCAATTGAAGTGGTGTTGCTGTCTAACAATTACGTCATGTTGTATGCCTCTGACTATGTGATTACATGGAGTGTGTAGATCCATTGCCGTGTTCACACCGACACAGGAGCCTACTAGAATACCTTATTGCAGCCGGATTAGAAGAAAGAGATAAGCGTGGAAGGTGATGCATTCATTTCGAACAGGAAGCCCGGTGGCGAGCTCAAGTGTGAGAGTGCTCCGGCATCAGTCCTTGGGAATCAATTCAAGATACGAATAACGTCCGAATCGACAATGGTATCCGACTTCCAAGCAGAACGGGGAAAAGACACAAAGTCGCTAATACATATGGTCTTGCGCACCGAGGGTATCAGATCAAGTCTCTTCCCAATTACGCTTACATAGATAAACTGAGCTGGGGGCCAACTCTGTAGCTAGACATCACCTTTTGCTTTACCAGCCACAACCACAAAAGCTCCAAAGCCGTAGTTTTTTTTTTCGACCCACGAGGAATAAATCACGAAAGGTGTGGCAGTGAAGGCTACTAGGGGATAGTCGGTTGTGTACGTCTATCAAAAGGTTGCCTTGTAAGCCCTACACGATTTAACCAAGAACTTGCAACTTGATCGATAGCCTGAACCGGCATTATTTGACCATTGCGGTTCATTGTTCGTGTGCTGGCCGGCCTGGAGGACTGTCATGTCTTTGTCTGATCGGAGATACCGAGGTCATGCGAGGTCGCAAGTAAAGCGACCCACCTCCCCTAATTAAAATACCCCCAGATTCACCTTGCCCGACTGCGAACAGCTGTAAAAGATGATCCTACTTCCTGTCTTATTCAAGTACCCCAATTGGACTGACTGGTTAATCGTATCTGAAGTGGAGGCTGAACTTCGAGCGGACAGTAATACATCACGCGAAAAGTACACATGCAGTAATTGTTCAATCCCGAGCGGTGATTTGATCTATTGACCTCTTGTGGAGGAAGCAATCTGGGTGCTCTCCCCTCATGCCCACCTGGGTCCTGGTGCAATTGAGTTGCTATATCGTACGGAGACCTGCATTTGTCAACACCGTGGCCGTTACCAACAATGTTGCTGGGCATTGCTGTCAAAATGCCTTCCCAGACAGAGGTAAAAGTATACCCATCGACACAAACACACCCGAAAGATGACATGCATATTCACATGCCTGCTGTTGTAAATATGCTCCGAAGAAAAAAGGAAAAAAAAGTCCTGCACCGCCAGGGTCTCCCGATGAGCGGGGGCGTTCCTGTTCTGCTCAGCACAATTGAGTTGCGGATACGGATACGATCTGGATCACTTAGACTTGAATGACAGGTCTGTATTGTACGCCCAGATCTGGTCCAAAAAGCATCACAGTAGATCTGATCTGCTACTCTATCTGATCTGTCACAAAGGCCCAAAATTGAGATTGTGCTGGCATGGCCTGCGTACTGCGCAATCCCAGCGGCCTGGCCATTATATTGTGACAGGTGCGGGACATGCAGAAGATTCCCCCCCTGTAGACTTGGCTGCTCATCTCGATCTCCATGCAGGGTCGTACCGAGAGTGGGACGATGGCTGCGATGGGCCCCTGCTCCGGGGGAGGAGACCAGGGCCCTCGAACCGGGCTGCCCCTCTCCCGTGCTGATTGCCTTACTGAAGACACGTCATTTTCTCCTGTCTGTTAATTGAATGATGGCCATTGTGTTCTCTGGAGAGCCCAGCAATCTGTGCGGTGATTGCGGCATTCTGGGGATGCCCGGGTATGCCTGGAGTCTGTGAGGCTGCCACGCTGCTTCATTACCGGCGCACAGACGACAACTGAGCGATAGCCCAGACCTGATATCACGATGCTTAGGGTCCTGCGTCTCGTGTGTGCGGCAGGGACAGAGGGAGCTTCGCAAGTGGGATACTTTTCGGGCTGCTCAGCCGAGGAGGAGTGGCGTGGCGTGCGCCGGTGGGAAGGGAGCATGTCCCCAACATGGGCGTCCACAAATGCAGTGCAGTTCACGCCAGAAGACTAGCCGTGCTTCGAGGTTATAGTCTACAAGTTTATGGTGTGTGGGGCAAAGGGTTCGAGGTTGGTGGATGTCTGCTGCACTGCAATGAGCCAGGACATTGCTCAGGCTCGGTCAAACAAGCCCAGGTTGCGAGGTTGTTCCTGGTCGGGAAGGCGATGATGTGCCCACTGAATGATCCATTGCTCATCAGACTTGGGTGGTGGCAGTGCGCATGGAGGCTGCAGTGAACACATGAACTGTACTGTTTGAGCGGTCCCGGATCACGACAATGCTTGCAGTGTGCTTGGACACAGCCAAGGATCCATATGCATCCTGTCCAATTTGGCTGTGGGTGATGGGTGTTTGCGGGACGGTGTTGATTAACATGCACGACACAATTAGTCTAGTATATACATAGTCTAGGCTACTTTCTTCCTTTCACGATCTGCTGTGCCATGGCCCGGCCTACGGACCGGATCTACTGTTGCAGATCTGCGGGATCGTCCCAAACGGCCCCAAGCCTTGATCACGACTCCCACCTCAAGGCGGAGCAAGGCGAGGCAGGATACTCTATTACTGTGTACTGTGTAGTTGACGCGTGGGTCGAGGCTCGATTATTTTACGACTCGGTGACTTAATGAGCCACGCCGGCTGTGCTATATATAGGTTATGGACGTTGGCTTCATTAACTTTGTACCGAGATGAACATACTGTCTGTACACTACGTACGGTACAAATTGTGTGCCCGACCACAGAGACTTGAGAACAACATTGATAGATTGGACCAGTCTTGATGGTTCTATGCCGTACTGTTTTTACTTCTTTTTCCCTTTTTCCTGTTTTTCGTCAACAGGTGTGCCGCAACCTGGCCAAGTCCAAGTGTGCGGCAAAAAAGAGGAGGGGCACGTTCTCGACCTGACCCTGCCCATGTTCGTGGGGCCTGGGGTACGATGCATGCGTGCTGGTGTGGAAAAAGGCAAGGAAAACCTCTCGCTACCACGACTACGCACATCAACAAGTACGGTGATTTGCCCCGGACGTATAAGTAGATACCCGTAGTACCCTCCCATCACATGTGCTGCATAAGAGATGCCATATACAGGAGGGTTTATACCATTTGAGGTAGGAGATTTCCCGGAAAATATCATCCCATAGCTATGATGTGATGCCACGGAATATTATCTCGCAGGGGGGATGGTAGAGGTTGTCACAAGGAGGGCATCCAAAGTGGGCAAGGAGGGTACCAAAGGGCAGGAAGGACTTGGTCAAGTCACACGCTAGGCCAGGAGCCAGCGTACGGGGTCGTCCCTGCGAACCATGCCCACCCGGGCGTCGAGCGGTCCCCCGTTGCATCTTGGTCCCTCGCTGCGGGAGATGAACCCGTCGGATTTCTTTCCTCAACTCCTGCGCAACACTAGGAGATTAGCCCCTGGTCCAAGAGTACTACTGCAGTATGCTGTAGGGGACGGGGAGGAGGACGGAGGCAGGGCTGGCAGGCTGGCAGGCAGGCACGACAGGACAAGGGCTGCCCAATACAGTCCAACAGTTGGCTCACGAGTCTCGCGGGACATGCGGAAACAGACTGACTGATGCATTCGGCACTCAGCTTCTGCGACCGCACAGCAGCCACACAATACCACCACACCCACAATTACACGTATCCGCCACTCGCACTGCTCGGCTCAGGGCAAGGGCCAAGGGGTGATGAGGTCAAGACTCTTGCCCGAACACCATGCCACACG
Source organism: Diaporthe humulicola (assembly GCA_038088545.1). NCBI lineage: Eukaryota > Fungi > Ascomycota > Sordariomycetes > Diaporthales > Diaporthaceae > Diaporthe > Diaporthe humulicola. Next base: position 275,940 of record JBBWSL010000008.1, read on the forward strand.
CAGTAGCTCCTGCAGCTCGTCCCATCACTGGCCCCCGGCGGACGCGCCCCTGCCCATCTCCCTGCCATTCTCCTCGTGGTCCTTGCATTCTCGCAACACCCTCGGCCCCGCTCAAACCTTGAGAGACTTGTTTTCGGCTTGACCTGACCAAGCTGACCTCCTCTGCGCTCGCGAGCTGCTGTGCTCCGCTCCGCCTGCAGGATGGGCCGCGGCGAGATGAGCGTTGAGCTTCTGGACCGGGTTCCTCCCAGATGTCATCGACAGGGACAGGGAGACGGGCTGGGACGAGCACTCGGACGCGGATGCGGACAGGGCCAGGGACAGGGACAGGCCACCCTCTCTGATGGGGGTGGGGGGGCTCTCGATGATTGAAGGTCCAAGAGCTCATGGAGATGCTTGCGAGTGTCGACCGGCGACGGTGACGGCCAATATTTTCCACAATGTGCTCTGCTCGCCCATTTGTCCAGTCCTCCAAGGTTCCAGCGCCCCTGATCTTGATGCAACCCGAGCATTGAGTTTGACAGGCTGGCCGAGGATACGGCAGTCAACAGGTTTCGAGACACCGTCAGTTGGAACAGCGCGCTGTCACCCTAGAGACCAGAACAGACACTGACCCAGGGAAGAGTCTGCTTCCGAGGCTCCTGCGCCTGATATCTACCTGAGGACTCCCCTCCTTCCCTCCCGCTACCGCCACGGGCACCATGATGACCAGCGACCATGACCAGCTGCTCGACCGAATCCTCCCCCACGTGGACCGCGGTGCAATCAGCGCTGCAAAGAATACTATAACAGACTTTGACTGGGACGACGAGTCTGACAGCGCCGACTTTGAGGAGCCTTTCTCCGTCACCACCACCCGCTCCGTCCTGACACGCACCAACAGCGACGCAAGCTACGGCGTCTTCAGTGGTGGTCTTTCCCCATCCAGGCCCCTCAGGCACAAGGACTTCGAGGCTGCTGTTCTCGACCATATGGCCGAATCCCCCCACACCAACGGAGGCCACGGCCAGACCAACGGCACCGCCGCCGCGCGGTACCGGGGCGAAGTCGACCCGGCAGACCTGCCGCGCAGCAAGGCCGGCTCTCGTGCTGGACATGTTGCCTCGGGGAAGTCCTCTCCGCGCCACACCAGAGACGGCTCAGACACCTTTGGCTCCGTCGACGTGCCCCTCAGACACTCTTCGCGCCCGGGCAGCGGCAGTGTTGGCGTCCCCTCGGTCGTGGACAAACCTCTGCCGGAGCTGAAGGAGCCCCGTCCCCAGCACCCGGTCATTGTCGAGGACGTCGAGCAGACGGCCCACGACGGGGTCGAGAACGGCGATGAGCAGTCCCATCGGGGCTCCAACACCCGGCGGGCGAGGTCGCCGCTCCCGCCACCCGCGCCTTCTGCAACACCACCCCCGATCGCGCACAAGCCGGCCCAGAACGCCCGGAGGATCGTGTACGACGACTTTCCAGACGAGGACGAGGAGGAGGACGTCACGGATGATGACCATGGGGTTGGCGACCCCGAGGACGATGACGACGACGACGACTATGATGAACGCCTGGCCCAGCAACAACGAGCAGCCCAGGCACACGAGGCCAGACGTGGCCCTCCCTCGGCCCACAACAACTCCAGACCGCGGAAAAAGGAGGGTAGGGCCGAAAGCATCACCAGCAACAACTCACGCGGCTCCCGTGCCGCCCGTTCCAGGACAGCAACCCTCGCCCGTGACTACAAGGGCCTGAGGACGCCCATCCTCGATCATCTCCAGATGTACCAGGATGCCGAGTCCAAGAAACCCCTAGTCGATAGGACTATCCCGCCCGTCCCCCAGCGCCCAGTGCACCAAAAGACGTACAGGAGCGTCGACGATGGCATGTACAACGACTATTCCGCGCGCAGCAACGGCATCGGATCGTCTGTCCACGAGGCCGTCTCGGGCGGCCCCATCCGGAGAAGATACAGTGACGACGACATCTCTGTCAGATCAGTCCGCAACTCTATCTCGGGCAGGACCGCCAAGAGCACCGCATCGCAGAGCATGCCCGACTTCTTCAGCTCCGACATCTTCCAGGTGGTCTTGCACAACCCCACGACCGCCTATCAGCTGCTCAAGTTCAGCGAGAGCCGTCTCTGCTCTGAGAACGTCGAGTTCCTGTCCAAGGTTGACGAGTACAGGACGACGCTGAACAACCTTGCCGGCCAGATGGCTTTTATCCATAAACAGTTCATCAGCCCTGGCTCAGCTTACCAGATCAACGTCAACGGCGGCCTGTTGAAGAGAGCCCACAAAGAGATGAAGACACTCATCTCAAGCGCCTTCCCTTCGATGGAGACCGTCTTCACCGAGCTGCAAGACCAGATCGAGACCCTGGTCTTCCAGGACGTCTACCCACGCTTTGTTAGGCACCAGATGGCCCTGAGCGCAACCCGGGCGCTCGCAACAGACAGGTTCAAGTACCAGGGCCTTGGTGATTGCTTCTGCTTGACCAACCCTAAAATCGCGGACAAGTGGGTTTCCCCCCTCCCGGACTTCGGAGAGATTTCATGAAGCTGACACGCGCGTAGCCCCATCGTTTTTGCCTCTGACGGGTTCGTCAAAACCACTGGATATTCGCGTAGCGAGGTGTGAGTATTCTCCGTAGCCCAGCCTCTGCCCTGAAGGCTGTGCCACTGCGCTCCTCTTACGTTCTCGGTGCTGACCTTGAGTGACTCAGTGTGCCGCGCAACTGTCGCTTCCTGCAAGGGGCTCACACGGACAGACAGCCAGTCCAGCGCCTAAAGACCGCTATTACCGAGGAGAAGGAATCAGTGGAACTGTTGCTGAACTACAAGAAGAATGGCGATCCCTTCTGGAATCTACTCTATGTTGGTGAGTTGCAAACAATATGCCCAAACGCCCTCCCGAGCACGCTTCACGAATAACATTTGAAAACACTTTGATATCTAACCTTGCTGCCGATTCAGCACCACTGTACAACCAGCGAGGCAAAATTGAGTTCTTCATTGGCGGCCAGGTGAACTGCTCTACGACCATTCACAGCAACGTTGACGTCCTGAAGGTCCTGTCAACGTCTGCCTCAAACGATGCCGACACTGAGGCGAACACCAACAAGCCACTACCCGGGAATCCGCAGAGCACAAAAGTATCTGCGCGCAAGACAATACTGAAGGCGTTGGGCGTGCGCCAAAACGGACACAACGCCCACATACCGCAGATGGACGCTGGCATGGAGAATGGTGTGTTGGGGCGAATGGAGGGTCAAGACCTCAACTCGCAGATGAAGGAGTTCTATACGGCCTACTCCAAGGTCAGTAGCCCAGTCAATGGGGCCCAGTCATTTCTGGCTCTCGTTAAGTTCCCGCAAGCTAACTCCTGCCCAGTACCTCGTCGTCCGCGCCAGCAATTTCGTCATCGAGTTTTACTCGGAGGGCATCGTCGAGATGCTGAACCCGGCCAATATGGCCGGCACCATGGTTGCCGGCACCGAAGTGTTCAGGTTCTTCAACGTCAACATGATGGCGAAACAGTCCGAGTACAAGGCCCGGGTGCGAAATGCCATCCGAGCCGGCATGCCTGTCAGTACCGAGTTGCGCCTGCAGACGCGGCGGTCGGCCATATTTAGGGGCGACGAGAAGTTCGTCGCGCACTGGACGCCGTTGAAGGACGAGAAGGCTGCTGTGAACTGGGTGGTCGTCACCGTTGCACCTCTGATGGTTTAGGAGGCGAGATACCGACTCTCCCTCCGACGTAGTCCATGAAATGTGCCTTACTTCAGGCCGCTTGGTCTTGAATTTCTCGCGAAACTTTGTTCGGCCGCTATTCGTAGCCGCCGTCTCTTCTTCGAGCAGCAAGTGGCCAAGGCCCTTGCAGGAGGTTTCCATTCTGGTTTACTATATAATGTGGTCAATGACTTATCTTCTCGTTGCGTCTATAGGGGACATGGCAGATAATGCTAGATCTTAGCAGGCAGAGCTGGAATGCTCCGGGGAACGCGCACCACCAGACTCTGACTTGATACCAGCAAGCGTTTCAATCGACCGCCGTGTCGTCCGCAACTTTTTTTGTGGAAATATTTTCAATCTTATTCTTTTGCTTCACTTAACCAAACATGTTAGGAATTACATAGCATACACATAGTTGAATTTAGCCTGGCTTGTAAGCAGACAGTCATGATGTACAATTTTGAGCGTGTCAATCCCCACGAACCAATCCGTGGTCTGCACTTCATTCATAGCAAGCACGATCACAGTGAGTATGGCCCTTCGGGTGGTTTTTGAGCCATCAACTTCTCCCCCTAGCCGTGGAGGGCGGCTGCAGAAGTGGTTTATGGAAGCCAGAGAGCCGTGAAAAGTGCGGTAACCGAGCAGCCAGCAGCCCAGTGCCCCATAAATTCGTTGTGATTTCGGGAATGTGCTTCAAATAGTCAAGAAGAGTGGTATTTGTGGTTTGCAGCAATATCCATGATCTGATTGCAAAAAAATAATAATGAATCGGAACGTGCGATGCTCTTTGAGAAGCAGGGTACCTGAGCAGCGATCCAGACCGATATACAAAGTGGTATCCCAGCAACACCTAAACCAGCAGTGTGACCTATCTCTAGCCTCTTTCGTATAACACCCTCAAGAACTCCAGTAACCCGTGCGGTGATCCGCCTGCCGACCCGGGCCGTGTGCATCATCCCAGATGAGGGGACGTGTGGGTGTGGTGACTCGCGCGCAGACTTAAAAAGAAACAACGCGTGACATCCTATACCAAAACTTCACGACCAGGTTGCCCAGGAGGCCGAATATACCGAGAACGACGAATATCCTGAGGAACTCCAACCAATACTTCGTTCTGACCTCGGTCTCGATAAAGTCAGGCACCTCGGTGTCGGCCTTCCCGGGCTCGGTGGGCAGCCGCGGGAAGCGGCCCGTGGTCGTGTAAGTCTCCAAGAGCGCATCCTTCTCGTACCATCTCTCCCGCAACCAGGTATCGAATTTCTCCGGTTCGTCAAGTGGCATCTCATCCACGCGGAAACGGCGCCAAAAGAAGTTAACGGACTTGGGCGCCTGGCCCTGGAAATAAGTACTGGACAGGCCGAAGAACTCTTCGCCATACCTTCCGCGGCTGCGGGGACGAGCGAGTATATGTTAGAGCCAAAAGAACCTCCATAAGACCGGGGGGGGGGGCCTAAGGAATTGGTACTCACGGGATGCCCTCATACGCAATAGTACAGTCGTAGACATATTCGACGGAGCCCCTGAGCTCCTTGAGCACAAAGTACATGCCGGTGCTCCGAGGGAGCAGCTGGTGCTTGCAGTCCTTGACGCCGGCCTTTTCCGCCCACCTGGCCGACTTATCTCTGCCATTACCTGACAAGTTGGTGCCCTCGGGGAACAGGAGGAGCCACATGGGGTTCAGGAAGGATGTACCGTCAGGGGCGGTGTGGGCGGTCCTGAGCTTGTTGAGGCGGTAGGCCATCCTGGGCTGGTCGACGGCCATCTTGCGGGACATGAAGATGAAGCCGTAGAACATCATACCGGTCCCAATCACGGGGATGTATTTGAGGGACTCCTTGAGGATGATGTAGATGTAGCCATGCATCTGTGGCGTATTTGCGTAGCCGACCCACCACAGATACAGCCAGTCGGTGTAGATCTGGTGGTTCGCGATCATGACGATGCGCTCGGGGAACGAGAACTCGACGCGGCCGTCGGAGGTGCGCTTGATCTGGCCGGCGACAGAGTGATCGCCACTTATGCGTATAGTAGTGGGGCCCCAAATCTTGGTCATGGTGGTTATCAAGAGGCCGAAGGACTCCTTCGTGAGGGCCATGTATGCGTAATAGACATCGCGGCTGATGACGTAGAGAGGGGCGCCGATAAACTGGGTGATGTTGATACTGGTGCGGGAGAAGCGGGTCAGCCACCGAGTAGACAGAGAGAGAGAGTAGGGAAGACGAGGGCCCAGAGAAGGCAAATGGCATGGCATACGCGACACAGCAGGACAGGAAGTAGGCCACAAAGCTGAAGCCTCTCAGCCACTGCATGAGTTGGCTCTTTTTCCTCTTCCCAGAAGGATGTGCGACGTCTGGCTTGCCGTGCTTGTCGCCCAGACTTGGTGCAAGCTCGGGGGCGGGCAGCTCATCTTCCACAGCGACGGGCCTCTGTCGCAGCTGGGCTGCCATGATGGGACGGGCGGACGGGAAGGGCACGGATTGCGACGAAGTTCGAGGCCGGCGATAGGACGGTTGCGAGGTGGTGCGGCGCGGGGGATGCGATGTGAGAGCAAGCTGTTTTAACTAAGTACACAGGACGGGTCGAGGGTATACGGGTAGGCAGGAGTGGTCGCGTGGTCGCGTGCGCAAGCGGGAAAGTGGGTGGATGGCGGCGGGACGGGAGGTCGGACGGAGGGTGGACGGAGGGTAGGCCAGGAGGGTGGGCGATGATAACGGGATTCGACACAGTCCGTCCAGCTTTAGGGCGTGACGATGATCACAGGTTCGTCCTCATGTTGGGAGGGGCATTTCTGCCTTCCCGGCTGCAGGGTGGACAAAGGAAGAGAAGACAGGCAGAGGGGGGGAAAGGAGGACAAGTTCTACTGGCCGTGTTGCTGATGCTGATGCTGATCTGGGTGACCACATCACATGGCCACGAGACTGACGGTAGCTTGATAACCTGTAACCTGGATACCTCCAAGTACTTAGGGTGGTCTGGTGTGTGGCCTGCATATGGGTTGATGTCAGAGGCTCAAGCTCCGCGAGCTCCGGCCAAGGGACCGTCTGGGGTCAGCCCAGCCCACTGGGGGGGGGGACGGTGGGGACGCCAGGACCCCTCCAGGGAGCTTGTGCTACAGGTGAGAATTACCACGACACTTACCTCTGAGTGGGCATCGCTAGCATTTTCTCAGTCTCTGCTTAACAGTATACTCCACGACGCACAGGTACGCAGGCGAGCCTGGTACTTCGCTACCTTCCTAGGTACCTATGCAACACCACCGGTGCCGTTCTCGGCGGGTCGCATTCAAAACCTCTCCAAGCTTTCTCCAACATCGAGCGCGGGCGCGAGTCCCTCCAACCACGACTTCGACCCCTCTCTTCCTCCTCACCACCACTACGTCGCCACAACACCATGCCTGTTCCTAACGACTTCATCACCATGGGCAACGTGCCCTCCTGTTCCTGCTAGCCGGTCTCACGCAAGCGAGAACCCACAATTGCTGTCGCGGCCCCTCGAAATGTCGCGTCCTCCTCCTTCACGCCGCCTCCTCCCAGCTGCAGTACCAACCGCCACAAGAGCCGGGTTCGTGCTCCAGACATGATGGGCAGTCCATCACCATCATTAATACTATCACCCAGGCGGCTACTCGCCCGCTGGCCCTCCGTCTCCCACTGCTGCCGCCCCATACCCGCCCGGCCCTTCTCGGCCTCGGCTCCGCTGCGCGAGATTCGAGATGTCGCCGTCCTTCCGGACAGGATCAGCCCGCTGTACCACGAGACGTCGGTAGGCCTGCTCAACCTTCACTGGCAGCAGCCCCCGCGGAACATCCTCCTCATCCCCAAGCTGCACGCCCCAAAGGTTGTCCAGGACGCCGTCCGCTTCGCACAGCACCTGCACGACAACTACCCGGACATCAATATCGTCTTCGAGAACCGCATCGCCGCCCGCATCCACAATCACCTGCCCTTTCCCATATATACCCCCTCCCGCAGCGACCCCGCCACCCACTTTCCCAACAAGATCGACCTGATCACCACCCTCGGTGGTGATGGCACCATCTTGCGCGCCGCCAGCCTCTTCTCCCTCAACTCGACCGTGCCCCCTATCCTGTCCTTCAGCATGGGCACCCTTGGCTTCCTGGGCGAGTGGAAGTTTGGTGAGTACAAGGACGCCTGGACCAGGGTCTACACCAGCGGCTTTGCCACCGGCGCCGCCCGCCCCAAGATCCTCTTGCGCCACCGTCTCAAGGTCGGCGTCTACGATGACGAGGGCAAGAACATCAACGGCCTGTTGATGCCCACCTCCACTGCCGAGGCCCACCAGAGGCTGCGCCTCATGCCCTTGAGCGCCGAGCAAGAGGCGGCCCTGAGCAACCCCGACTGGGTCCCGCCCGTCAAGGTCCCCCCGACCTTCCACGCTGTCAACGAGCTGCTGCTCCATCGCGGTGGTCAGCCTCACCTCGCCATGATCGACGTATACGTCAACAACCACTTCCTGACCGAGGCAATATGTGATGGCATCCTCGTCAGCACGCCCACTGGGTCCACCGCCTACTCTCTCAGCGCCGGCGGGGCCATCGTCCATCCTTTGGTAGGCTCGCTCCTTATCACCCCGATCTGCCCCCGGAGCTTAAGCTTCAGGCCGCTGGTCCTTCCGCTGGACACAAAGGTCGTGCTCCGACTCAGCGAGAGGAACCGAGGCCGCGAGCTCGAGGTCAGCATCGATGGCAAGAGGCGGGCCGGTGCGAGCCCAGGCATGGAGATACGGATCCAGGGTGAGACAATCACCAAAGGGGAGGACGGGGTCTGGCTCGGCGGCGTACCTTGCGTGATCAGAGACCTGCATAAGGGGCAGCCGTCGTCTGACGGCGAGGATGACGACGACGACGATGACGGATGGGTTGGTGGCCTGAATGGTCTTCTGAAATTCAATTATCCATTTGGCAATCCAGATGGATGATAGTAACCCGGTCCGACCATCAGACTACTTTTGGCAAGAAAAGGTCAAGCGATATTCACACCCAAGGCTCGATGTGGAAAGAGATCCGCCAGCGAGACGCCCACCTGTCGATTGATCCGGTCGCGGCGAAGAGGTGCTGATGGCTACGATATGCGAGAGCGTATTTCCCGACCGAGGTGTCATTCCCAGCTCAGGGGCGCTCAACTCTCTCTTCGATAACCCATCACACTTCCAGTATCGAGTCGCCCGGGATGGGCGCTTTGGAGACATCAGAAGTGCGATTACTGCACGTTCTTAGGCCGTGGGAGAGATATTGACTGCGACATATCGGAACCCAGGCCCGTCCACGGCAGCTTCTTTTTAGACCAGCACGCTCGGCTCTTCGCGAATCGAACGAAGCAATGATACTAGGTACGGACAATAAGGGTTAGATATGATCGCACGAAGAAGTGATGTTCCGTGCGTCAGACAAACAAGGGCAGGCTTCTATGCACACGATTCGGGGCAGCCCCAGCTGTGCTGGCTCTTGTGACACGAGCAGCGTGATTTGCACTAGCGCATGTGTCCTCACGACGGTCGACAACAGGGCTTTTTACATCTGCTGGTGTGAAGAAGTCTTCGGTTCACTACTAGCATAAAAATAAATTTACGTCACGGGACAGGATCTCAGGAGGTTCAGACAATCAATTCAGAGGCATGGCGCTAAGATGAATTATATTGACTGCCAACAGAGGACAATGATTAAGTCAGACAAAGTGTGTTACAGTATGAATCTAGGAAATCGCGCGGTGGTCGATGTGTAAGCTCGGTACAGATGTGCAGTAACCAAAGAGGGCGAAGGAGTGTCAAGAAATAAAATCAGTCCCTTGATCAGTCCCATTCCGGGTCTGCCCCGGGGCAGTTCAGAATCTAACAACAGAGGAAAAGACGGGTTGGGATAGTTCCTTTCCCTTACCAGCTCATGTACCATCTCTTATGCTTTGCGTGCTCTTGGTCCTTCTCAACAGACCGTCGCTGAGCCCCCCACCATGGTTGCCCCTTTCCAGATCCCCAAGGAAAGGGCCAAGAATACCCGTCGTCATCCTCGCCGTCGTCCTCGTCAGAGTCATCGCCGCCGCCGTACGATGGTGGCGTCCACGTCGGGGCACTGGATGTCGAGGATGTCAGGGATGTCTTGGTCTGCAGAGTCGTTGACAGCGACGGCAGCGCGGTGGGCCAAGAGTATCCAGGCGGTGTGGTAGGCTCTGCCGAGGACGAGCTGCTGAGCGATGAAGGACCGGAGGAGGACGCAGTCGCCGCGGCCGTGCTGTTGCTCACACCGGACGAGCTGAGGCTGCTCGAGCTACCGACAGCACTGGTCGCGGCGCTCGAAGAATAACCTCCCGTGCTGCTGGATGTAGAGATCGTGTGGGTGTGGGTAACCGTCCTCGTTAGCGTCTCGCTCAACGTGCTGCTCGACGAGTTGCCGTAAGGACCAGTAGTGGTGGCCGAAGATGAGATATCACTCGTGGTACCTCCTGTTGACAGAGGAGGGGACGTGGTGCTGTATGTGTAAGTGCTGTTGGAGGTAGACACGGTCGCAGTGCTCGAGCCTGCAATTGGCCCGACTGATGTGACGGTCGAATTAGGGTTGATTGTGATGGTTGAACTCTGTGTGATGGTCGCGGTAATGGTCCCATCACAGTCGTCGTCACCGTACGCACAAGGAGCCCACGTGGTGTTGGAGGTGGGCGACGAGGAGGGAGCAGAGCCTGTCGCAGACCATCCGGTCGTGGGCCAGGTCAGCGGAGTTGTCGTGTTAGGATAGACACCAGCGGCGGAGCTCGAGACACCTGGATAGCCCGTGCCCGTACCGCTGGAGCCTGTCCCTGAGGGTGTGGCCGGTGCTGTGGCTGACGAGTTGGTAGGGGCTACTGATGAAGATGGTGGCGCCGTGCCAGTACCATAACCCCCGGATGTTGTGGACGCGAAGGTTGGGTCGGCGGACGATGCGTTGGTGTAGATACCAGAGGTGTATGACGGAGGGGGCAGCCCGGTGCCGCCGGTACCAGTGGGCTTTGATGATGACGAGGCCGAAATGGGGTCCGTTGACGAGACACCAGTAGGCAGAGGAAGCGTCCCTGTACCTGGAGCAGACGTGGCCGAGGAAGTGCCGTTGCCGTATGGCGCAGAGGTCCAAGTGGGTAGAGAACCAGTGCCAGTGCCGGTGCCGGGCAAATACGAAGACAAGGACCACGTGCTAGACGACGACGGAGCGCAGGGGATATCGACAGAGACGGTCACCGTGGTTGGAGGATCTTTGACGATCAGTGTCTCTGTAACAGTCGTAATGTACTGGTACTGCCTGTGCTTGAGGTTCTTGGGCTGGATGTTTCTTTCCTCATAGCCGAGAACCTGAACTGCCCTGATTCTATGTGTCAGTCATGTCTTGACAGGCCCGAGGAACCGGGTGGGCAGAAGGGGTTGGAACACTAACCCAATGCTCAGGAGAGCAAGACGAAGTATGGCACCCATTTTAGACGGCAGGCTGGTGTAGTTTCAGAGTGAAGGACCGGATGGAAGTGAAAAGAAATAAACGAGTGTCAAGCCTCAACAAGGGCCGAAAGGAGCTCAGGATACTGGAAGCCTGGGGGTTCGAGGAAGAAACTGACCATCCCACGCAGGATCAAGTGGACTTTATATCTACGGAATATCAAAAGGAGTGAGCATTGCAGCACGCCTTGCTTCCGTTCGTATTCCACCGGGGCCAGCACGGACATCTCAAGACCCAGCAGAGGCACAGTAGATCCATGACAACGATACGATGGCCAGGCTGCCCCGGATGGCAGCATGCTTGACTGGCTGTCGGCTGTGGCGATCCATGTCCGCGCAGAATTCTCCGCAGGTTGATCGGGTAGGACTGCATGTACCCTCCCGCTAAGGTGGCGGATCTCAATGTCCAGAGGAAGAGGGTGACTACTTTTTCCCATGTCCTTGTTTCGGTCCCCGGATTACTTCGCTGGGCTAGGCCCACATGCAGAAGCAACAGGCACAATCAAGCACCAGCCGACCCTTGTACAAGCCGGTTGAGCCACCGGCGCAACTGATCACCAATATTTGGCTACAAAAGCTGTCGGAGGCTTTTCTGTGAGATATCAAACAGTCAGCTCCCAAATATCTCAAGCCTCAGGATGACACCACATCCTCAAGCCTTGAAAAGAGTCGCACAGCGCCCAGGAACTCTGCTCTTGAGGCACGCACAGAAAGTACTCAGAAGCCTCACTCTGTGTGTGTAGATCCAGAAACACTCGGCCCGGCCGGACTGAGAGCTGCATCAGTAGCTTACCGAGGAAGGCAAGGGACGTCTGAAGTGAGAACGTGACCACTGCCTGCGAATCGCATTCGAGATGCATTTGCTAGTCCTAGGGATGGCTTCGCAAGGGCTCACTGTTGTTGTGCCAAACGAAACCTTTACCGGGGCCCTCCAGACATGTGCGATTCTTGTGTCGTTTGTCATCCGGCCCTCGGCTACCGGCCGTTGATGCTCTGCGGAGGCGTACCCTGGACCGGGGAAGCTCCGAATTAAGGATGTCTGTATGCGATCTCCCGGTGGCTCTCTCCTGGAATATCCTCATGGGACGCCGCATACCCTCAAGCCCGCTCTCGTGTGGACCAGGGAATCTATGGCCGAGAACCTGGTCACATTGCCCATGCCCGCCATCCGAGGCGCTGTTGCACCGCGGCATGATAGCGAGACAGTCAATACAATCCATGCAGGTCTCTCCAGGGTAGCTTGCCACCAGCCCCAGATCGTGGAGAAAACGCATGCGGTGCGCGACTTTGCGTGCCCTGCAGCTGCAGATGCAATGTGCCTGTAGGAGCTGATCTATGCGGGTTGCTGCATGCCTTAGTCTTGTGTTACCGCCATCAAAGCGACATGGAATCATCTACACAGGTGTCAATATGCATGTTACATCGCACGGAGCCCTGCCTCTGGTCTTGCCAAAGCAATATTTGATTCAGAGGACCGGCGGCGCGATTGGAGGTCGCAGGTTAAACCAATTAACCTTTGGTGGCTGCCTACTTCCCGCATACGATGCTTAGTCTTGCTGATCGCCTTGTGCCTCGCCCTCCACACGTAACTGTGGCTTGTTGGGCGTTTCTCATGGACACACGTGGTCCGCAACTGGTGGATCAGGCGCTAGATGGTGGTACCGTCGCTTGACACGATTGAAGGCAGATCATGGAAGACAAAGGCTCGCGGCAGAAGTCTAAGATGGTTGTTAGAGACTGATTGAAGCAGAGGCCGACTATCGATGAGAGATGTTGGTGCAAAAGTGTGCGAGGTCGATAGGAAAGACTCGTGAGCGTCGTTCGAAACCGTTCTCGAACGCCTCGCAAGCGTGCGTGTCAAACAAACATGTCTTGTAACCGAGATTCAGCTGAAACATTGGTCTAATTCGGTCCACGCCGAGAGGCAGAACTATGCAGCTAGAAGCGGAGGTGGATCGATGTCAGATGCAGGAACGACGGCCGCCCTGCGAGCGGGCTTGCAATTATGCACCTAGTACTTTCAGCTCGTAGCACAAGCAACACAGACATCGCAGACAGTCTCGCCCCTTATCCACCAATCAAGGGCCGGATATCACTTGAAGTCTCGGATATCTCACTCCCTTGGCCAGAACCAGAGCCCAAGAGTCCGTCGCCGAGAGACATCTCTCGGACTGCTCATGCTCGAGCAATGCCAGGGTAGGTTGAAATGAATGCTTGGGAGTCTTGAGAGCATGCATTCAATTTGTGCCTCCGTGATATACAGGGTTAATAATTATTTGGGTGACTCCCAAGCGACAGGAGGGCTCCCTGTTATTATCAAAAGCAATAGGAGGACTAATCCCCAGATTGTGAATTGGCGGCGGGGCATGGGGGGTCCATAAAACTGCAACAGGTAGTGAGGCCTACCTACACAGTAGGTAATTAACACATGCCCATGTCCTCTACCATGTGCGTGCCACCCGGAGGACGGAAAACCGCCGCGATCACCATCGCCGGGATGACCGAGATGTTTCGCCGTGACAATGGACGCCCGGTCCCACAGTTGATGCTCAGCTCCGAACGCCACAAATCTCTTAAGCGACCGAGGAACCAAGGTGACGACGCCTGGAGCACTTACAACACTCTGGGTGGCGGCGGTCCTTGATTTCCCGACCTATCCCTTCCTACACCTCCAGACGTTTTCCACATATGCCGCTTTGCCGTTGGATTCCCACAGCAAGATAATTATATATGAGTCATTCTGATGCCCAGATGGCATGACCCACTCAAGTGCCTTCACACCCGATTGCTGGTCACTGGAAAATGCACACTGCCAAGGCAGCCATCAATACCACCAGTTCTGGACCAGGCAGGTGTTATGAGAAAGACGAGCTGCTGAGTTTCGAACGCCGCCCAGCTCCCAAGGCTTGGCTATCAGAGCACATTGATGCTTCCCGTCGCGTAAGAAAAATCCAGTTGGGTGTTGACGTAATACTGGAGTCTTTTTTCTTTGTTACTTTGAAGAATGAGCCCGCCGTTGAATCGAGTGCCAGCCGTGATGCAGTGCGATCTGCCCGGCTTTGTGGCTGTGGTCGGGCTCTGGGATACGTTTGGAGGTGCCGGTTCAGGGGCATAATTACCTTTCACAAAGTTCAGCTACCACCAACATAGCACAAGCCTGGGACTGTCTGAGACTCATTGGTGTTGGCCATTGTAGCTCTACTGAGGAGCTGCCTTGTGGGAGGTGAGAGATCTGCAGGCCACATTTGATACATAATGGCTGCCTCCGACTTTTCCCTACATCAAATCCAAACTCTGTGGCGTTGATATCCTAGTAACGCCCGTAGGTGATGTGACGGACCTCGGCGTCGACTCTAGGGGTTGCCAAACACGAGATTATGCTGCCACTGACCTGTTTCCTAAAAAGCCGAACAAAGCAGTGAGTGATAGGGTAACTCAAGGCGGCCCGACCGAGCAGTGCGGAGCAATGTCGCCAGCGAATCTCTCTGGGTATCTGCAAGTTGTCGAGCCTCTCAAGTTGCTGAGTTGTGGTTTGACAAGAGAAAGTGTCAGCCGATTGACATACCGGAGACAACAGTGAGGATGTAAGCAATGTAGGATTGCATTGGCAGATAAAATGCGTGTCTGCCAGCCCTTGAACCTTTCCACAGGAAGCTCGTGTCGTTGGCTGTCATGTTCACAGCCCGATCAGCACTACGGTTAGACCGCCCAGATTTGTGTAAGTGCTAAAGCAGTACGTGGGATCTGCCGTGTAGGACCAGCGATCTGAGGTAGCCACTATCTGCCTGCTGCAGCTTGACCTCTTTGTCAGTAACCCTCCCGAAACTTGCTCAAAAAAACGTGCTCACCTCTACGACTGAGGCCCGCACCTTGGCTTCCACCATGGGCCCAGATTTCAGGACTGACCAGTTAGTCGTCCAGGTGGTCAAGTAGGCCTTGTCTGCAGCTGCTGTGACTGCGCATGTTTTATTGTCCATGATTGGATCGTGTTCAATATTGACACCGAGTCGACTAGGCATATGGCCGGCACACTGCAAGAGACCCTGACGGCCTGGCGACTCCTGACCGCTTCGGTCATGGCCACCCGCCCGTGATCACTATCAGTGAGGCAGTTTCCACATGCCGCGTCTTCGAGACGCGGCTCCTCTCATCCCTTTCTAATGAGCAGGGCGTGCGATATAAACTGTCGACATGTCCCCTCCACGAGACACGTTTTCTGTTATTCACCCTCGAAGACTTCCTACCTCTTGACACGAACGAGACCGCTTCGGTACAGACCAGAACCCCCCTCCTGAATACCTGTATTCTCTCTGAAAGCGAAGGCGTTGATCATGTGCGGAGGAAGCGAGAAAGACCTTCACGATCCTCGGCGCGTCGGAGCCCTCGCAGTGGTGAGCAACAGGTCTGGATTGGGGCAAGACCTCTCTGGCCAGATTGTGTTCTTCAACAACGTGGATTCCAAGAGCACGCTAGCTACTCATGTGAAGTTCACACCGGTGCACAGCCAGCAGATCCGTCACGACTTGACGTTGACCATCTTGTAAGCGAGCAATGCCCACCCTGCCGATGCCTTCCTGGCCTTACCCCGGGTGCTGATTCTGGACATCTCAGCTCTACCGGCGACTTGACAGTACCTACCTCAGAATGCGAGCAGATTGAGAGTTTCACCCTTCCAATGGCCTTCCCCGCCGATATCATAGCACCCAGTCCGCTGGAGTCAAGACTAGCACAGAAGCTGCTCCTCGAGGTCGGCGGTGATGGGGTCATTGGGAGGCGGATAGCAATATCCTCGCAGGGACCCTCAAAGAAGTGCATGGCCGAGGGTATCGTTGGTTTCAACAGCGGCTCGATAGCTCTGGCTGCATGAGCGCATAGAACATCTCGAACATAACACTCGGCGCATCTAAGATACCCTCGGTGGCAGTAGCAGTGGGACTGGCTCCCCTTGGACTGCGACACGCGCACGTGTGTGATGCCAGGGAACGTGATGTGCTCACCAAGTGGCTGCGGAGTGTTGGAGGAGTCGGAGGCGGGCATGAAGCAGCCTTGACAGGAGGAGACAAGTGCTGTGAGACGATTGCTTGGAATCTAGCACGGCGGTGGGAGATGGATCACTGCATGGAGTTCTTAGGAGTTTGCGTCTAGTTCAATCCGTGAAATTAATGATATATAATAGCATCGTCGGTAGTCCTGAGCAGTCAGTCGCGCAGACCATGGAGCCTGAGTCGTGAGTGAAAATGTTAGTCCACCGTGCAGCATGGTAGCCAGCCAATGGACCTCGAGCAAGATTATCTGACATTGGGGATGACGTCAGATTTCTGCATGCGTCAGTGCGAGCTGAATTGTCCACCTAAAAGACCGTCTCATGTACCCGGGTACCGACGCACGGCAAGGGGAAAAAAAAAAGCTGTTGCCTTAGGCCGCTATCGCTTATCGGACATGTCATCCGTCCCCCAAAGCGGTGGCCGTGGCCTTGGTTGTGGCCGTGAGGAATCGAGCACTGGTCAGAAATTTCAGAAGACAGACCCCACCAACCAACAACCCAAACTCATCGTGTTCTCGGGCACAAGCAACCTGTGAAGCCTACGGTACCCGGGTTCTGGCAGGCTATTCCTCCCCTCTTGCCCCCCCTCTCTTACTCACATTTGCCCCTCCCCACCTTTTGGCTCTGGCTCTGGCTCTGCACTTCATTTTGATTTGCTTCCTGTGCCAAACCCCGTTCCCACCACCAGCCGTGGCCATCTTTTTTCTTCCCGACCCGGGCCTGCACCTGTTCCTATTGTTTTCCAAAGGGTCCAGTCCTGACCACGATACCTTCCCCTTTTCCTTCAACCCCTCTTTTCACCACCTCATCTCATTCTTTATCTGATACCCTAGAGTACCCAGGCACGGTACTCCACATTCAAGATGGTATCGGCATCCAAGGAGAAGAGATTGGCCAAGCAGGCTGCCGATGGCAAGGGCAAGAAGACGGTCGCCTCCAGGTCCAAGGCCGGCTCCAAGAATGCCAGCGCCGCCGGCTCTGTCAACGGCGATGAGACCCCTCCGCAACAGTTCGACGCCAACGGAAACCCCATCGAGTCTGACGAGCCCGCCACCTCCTCCTCCAAGATGGGCGAGGTCCAGCGCCTCGCCGATCAGATGGACAAGTACGGTATCTCTGACCGTGTCACCACCGGTGTCCTCTCCTCTGTCGCATCCAGCCGCGACGTCAAGATCACCTCCACCAGCCTGGTGTTCCACGGCCGCGTCCTCATCACCGACAGCACCCTCGAGCTCAACTTTGGCCGCCGCTACGGCCTGCTGGGCGAGAACGGTTGCGGCAAGAGTACCCTGCTGAAGGCCATCGCTGCCCGCGAGTATCCCATCCCGGAACATGTCGACATCTACCTGCTCAACGAGGGCGCTCCGCCCAGCGACCTCGGCGCCCTCGAGTGGGTTGTCAAGGAGGCTGAGAACGAGATGGCCCGCCTCGAGAACAAGGCTGAGGAGCTCCTCGAGACCGAGGGACCCGACAGCCAGGTCCTGATGGACCTCTACGATGTGCGTTTCCACTTCACCACAGTGCCCCCCCCTTCCCCTTTTCCCCTCCCCCGGGGGCCTGCCTGCCCACCCTACGGACGACCGAGCTCGGCACATGACTGACATGCGTATCACTGTAGCATATGGACAAGATGGACCCCTCGACCTTCGCCACCCGTGCCTCGCTCATCCTGACGGGTCTGGGCTTCAACAAGACCACCATTCACAAGAAGACAAAGGACATGTCTGGTGGCTGGAGGATGCGTGTCGCCCTCGCAAAGGCCCTGTTTGTCAAGCCCACACTACTGCTTCTCGACGACCCAACTGCCCATCTGGATCTCGAGGCTTGTGTGTGGCTCGAGGAGTACCTGAAGAAGTGGGAGCGCACACTGGTGCTCGTCTCCCACTCTATGGATTTCCTCAACGGAGTGTGCTCCAACATGATCGACATGCGAGCAAAGAACCTCTTGTACTACGGTGGTAACTACGACTCATACGCCAAGACCAAGAGCGAGCAGGACACGAACCAGATGAAGGCCTACCAGAAGCAGCAGGATGAGATTGTCCACATCAAGAAGTTCATCGCCAGTGCCGGTACTTATGCCAACCTGGTGAGGCAGGCCAAGTCACGGCAGAAGATCCTGGACAAGATGGAGGCCGACGGCTTCATCCAGCCCGTCATCTCGGATCGCATCTTCAGCTTCCGCTTTGCCGAGGTTGAGAAGCTGCCCCCTCCCGTCCTGTCCTTTGACGACGTCACCTTCTCGTACTCGGGCGACCCGAAGGATGACCTGTACCGCAACATTGACCTCGGCTTCGACATGGACTCGCGTACGGCGCTGGTCGGCCCCAATGGTGTGGGCAAGTCGACACTTCTCCGTCTGATGACCGGCAAGCTCTCCCCGACGGCGGGCAACGTGAGCAGGCACACGCATCTGAAGCTGGGCATGTACTCGCAGCACTCGGCCGAGCAGCTGGATCTGACCAAGTCGTCGCTCGACTTTGTACGAGACAAGTACCCGGACCGGTCCCAGGACTACCAGTACTGGCGCCAGCAGCTCGGCAAGTACGGCCTGTCTGGAGAGTCCCAGACGGCGCTGATCGGCACATTGTCGGAGGGGCAGAAGAGCCGTATCGTATTCGCCCTGCTGGCCATCGAGAGCCCGAACATGATTCTTCTTGACGAGCCGACCAACGGTTTGGATATCCCGACCATTGACAGTCTGGCGGAAGCTATCAACGCATTCACTGGTGGTGTCATTGTCGTCAGTCACGACTTCAGGTAAGCGCGCACCCGTAATGATCCTTGCTGGCACTCGCGCAACATGTAGCTGACCCCCTGTGACAGATTACTGGACAAGATTGCAAAGCAAATTCTGGTTTGCGAAAACAAGACCATCAAGCCATGGGACGGCTCGATTGGCCAGTACAAGAACTACCTGCGCAAGAAGATGTTGGCAGCGGGTGCTGTCTGAACGTAATCAGGCGGCAGGGGCGTGCGCCAGCGAACGTGCCAAAAAATTGGTGTCGTATAGGAGACAAAAGAGACTCCATTCCTTTTGTGGATGGAGTCCAGTTATAGAAGATGTGCACGCATGCTAGCATCCCAATGGCCTCTCGATAGAATGGCTGATGACTGGGTGGGCTTCCGCAAAGCAGTGGAGGCTGGCCCAAGGAGGCATAGGAATGGATGCCTGCATAGGAACCAAGGGGCCGAGGGGCGTCCTGCTGCAAACAGAGAAGCAGTGCGAGGACAGCTCGAGGCGGCCTCCAGTTGCGGTATGGGTAGGCGTTTCAAGTTTGAAATAGAAGTTCTCACCACGTTTTTTAAGGTGCCTCCGACCTTATGTCGTGGAATGCAAAGAATGATCTTAGTTGCAGCAGAAGATGGTTCTCAACAACACGGCCGAGCAATGCTAGCCGGGTTGGTGTTGTATCTGCTAGGCGTGTGTGGTTGGCTACCAGGAAGTGCTTACGTACCTAGGTACCCAGCACCCAGGTCTGGGTGAGTGATAAGGCTGTAAAGTGTCCGCGCGCCAGAGCGCCTGTGCCCCTGTCAGGGCTGGGTGTCCCCAGGTTCCTGGCCAGCCCGGGCAGTGCTGGTCTGGGCTGTCGTGCTGTTTGGGGAATCTGGCACCCGGGAGGGAGTGAGCCTCAGCTTGGGCCACGGTCTAGCTCCATTCCGGCCTAGCTTGCCGTCCCCCGTTCCCCGTCCCCACCGCGACTCGATCAGATGCTGGCCGACAAGACTGGGGAGAACTTGGTCCTGCTGTGGGAAAAGAGACACACAGCGCAGTCAGACAGTCAGTCAGACAGACAGTAACGGAGCAGAGGGTAGTCGGCGATCCCCAACAACCAGTGAATCAATCCATCCATCCACCAGTCCTCCCCCCCCCAAACCATGGCTTCTCGAGTGCCCTCTGTCTTGTCTTGTCTTTTTCTGTAGCTATATTATAGCAGCCGTAGCAGGACCGTTTTCACCAGGGCGACAATAATCATCAACACTGGCACACCAGCCCACAGCTGCAGACTGCATCGTCGCCACTGACAGCTGTCAGCACACGCCAACCTGGCCCTCCATCGTGCATCCCACCAGACACCTTAGCCTGTAGCCCGACCATATCGTCCATCGCCTGGTCTGTTGGGTCAATTTTTGACGCCTCTGACTGTGGTGCTGCCCTCGTGTCCCGTGTCTGCATCTTGTGTGAGGTCATCTGCGTGGTCCATGATAATCCATCCCCTCGAGATCCCAACACTACCGCGTTTCGTATAATTGCCTCAGCGCAAGACTAGAAACTCTACTGCAGCTCAGCCCAGCTCATTAGCTCCGCCGGTAGTGTCCCTGTCGTGGGTGCTCGGTAGTCACGGTTGGCATTGACATGCCGTGGTTGGCCGTGTTGCCGCGTTGATAGCAGCACGTCACGGCAAGCAGAGGCCAAAGGGCAGAGGCCAGGGAGCAAGAAGGGCAAAGTAAAAGGACACGAGAAAACCTTGCCCTCCTGGTAGCTTGCTTTGCTGGGCAGTCAGTCTTGCTGGTCCACCCGTCCGCTCGTTGGCACAAGCAGGCACTCGGGCCGGAGAGATTACGGGTCCAGCCCGCAGAGGCAAAGAAAGGCAAGACGAGACAAGACCAGACCAGACCAGACAGACACCGAGATCGATTGCGATTCTCGATTCTAGATTCTGCGCTAGCCGCACGAGATCCTCCTCCCTCGTGCACACCCACACCCGCACCCACGCCCACACGACTCGACTCGGGTCGAATCGACACCAATCGACCTGAGGTGATCTGACCTGACCCATCCCGTCCCATCCCAATCCCTCCTCCTCCTCCTCCACGCCGAACCGAACCGACGGTCCCGCCCACGACCACGCCCACGCCCACGCCCACGCCCGCGCCGCATCATCTCATCAACACCAAGCTTCGCCCACCTGCGATACTTGTCCACCCGACCATCGCCCCCCCATCAACCTGCCGGCCGAGCCCGTACTCCTGCATGTCGGCCACCGTCAGTTGACATCAACTCAGTGCTTGGTATAGCCTCAACCAAGCTATCACTAATCCCAAACGCCAATTTCCTCTGTCTGCCCGTCTGTCTGCCCATCGGTGGGTCAGTCAGTCAGTCAGTCAGCCAGCCACCCTGTCCATCAACCAGTGACAGACCACGATCGCCAAGGTTACCCGCCTGTGGTTCATCCCAGGCAGTCATCCCCTCCACACACCACGACCAAGTCGATCTCGAGTCTGGCCCAGCTGCATCCCCAGTCATCTCGGCGATTTGCCCAACACACGGTGCGGATGGGTTGTCTCTGGCACTCCAAAGACAGACAAGACAGGAGAGATCTGGTGCCGGCTCTCTAGAGCAGGGCGACGGAAGGATCGATAACAGAGCCAGGCCGAGCGCAGCTTGGGAAAAGGGAACAGAAACCGCAGCCACCCGAGATCAGGATGGAGTCAAATTTCCACTCGACGGTGCTGCAGAGACCGCCCAGTCTGCACGACTACGAAGACCAGCAACGCGACCGCGACCGGGAGCGGGAACGCGGCAGCAGCGAGCGGCGACACCGCGACATTCTCAATCCGGTTCAGCCCGGCGACAACACGAACCCGCCAGCTGGAACAGGCTCACATGCACCCGGACAGCAGCAACAGCACCCACATCAACAGCCGCCGCGCCACTCGTTTAGTCTGCGATCGCCAACCCAGCCCGACTTCCACCACGCCGCGCCGCCTCACTTCCCGGGCGCCAGCTCTGCCTCTCCCTCGTCAGCGCCCTCCGCCAGTGCCGCTGCAAACACCAGCGCCAGCACAAATGGCACCGGCTCGGGCACCCGTTCGCTTCTGCACAACCCATTCCTGACGTCCTCGTCCGCTGCGCCGCCATCCCTCCCGCCACCAGTCCACCCGTCAAGCATCGCCCCTCCACGGTCGCCCCTTCACGCGCCGCCAGTCTTTTATCCTCAGGACATGCGCGAACATCGCGACTCCCCGCGAGAGAAGACGGCCGGGAGCTTCTACGATCCCACTACCGACACCACCACCTCGACCAGCGACCGGAGGGTGAGCGACACCGGCTCCGCCTGGCACAACGCGACACAGGCCTCATCAGCATCGTCAGCATCAAAGGTAAGCAAGACCGTCCCCCAAGAAACCAGGCAAGCCCATCGGGCAATCAATCCTGGCTGCCTGAATTCCTCGCTGCTTGTTGCGTGCTGCTGGTATGGCGGTGGCCGGCTACACTTTTCTTTTTGACGGGTGCCAATGCGTCCGACACACGCCAAACCAAAACGCCCCTCCACAACCGCGCCATGTTGGCAAGTCTGATTAGGAGCAACGCCGCTGGGCCAAGTGGTCTACTCTGTGCATCCCAAGACCATCCATCGACAAGTCATCTAAACTTGTCAATTTCTTCCCGCCCCCAGGAAGAAAACAATCGCCATCTCACAAACCCCCCGTCTTTGACGTCGTGATCCATCGGCCATCGTCTTTGTTAACCTGCACGCCAAACCACAATCCCACTTTGTACCTCCATCACCCGCAGGCATTTGCTAACCAATCTTACTCCGCCCTTTGCAGCCTCGCGATGCACTGAATAGGGACTACGACTACCCCCCACAGCCATCCGTCGATCGTTCTCCTTATTACAAAGGCAGCTACACTTCTCCTGTCGCTGCAACATTCCCGCCACGCAGTCCGGTTTCCCATTCCCACCCGGCTGCAGGATCCATCAGCCCGCCAGCTGGAGCTCGCGCGATGGCATCACCCAACGTGCTTAAGTCCGCGCTGTCAGCCGGCACCACTTCAAATGGCACTCCGGTGCAACACTCGCCACCTGCTCCTTCTGTGCTCCAAGCACCCGCTCCCCCCACAAGTGTAAGCAATCCGTGTAAACCCTCCCACCCTCTTCATACCTACCATTCACTGTCTGACTGTCATTCGCCCCAGACTCCCAGCCGCAACGTCATGTCCTTCGACAACATTCTCTCCAGCGCCGAAACCGACCTGAGGCCAAAGGACCCATCGCCGCCGGCTAGTATTTCGGAGCCTGCCGTCAAGGAGGAGAAGTCAGACGAGCCAGAGAAGATTGAGCGGAAGAAGCCCGCCAGGAAGCCCAGGCAGCCCCGCGTGTCCGACATCAAGAACTCCGAGTCCTCGTCCAAGGGAAGTTCCAGGCGATCGTCCTCCCAAAAGGAGAAGGAGTCGCCAGTCGCAGCCCGCGTCCCAGCAAAGCGGACGGCAAACGGGCAGCCCAAACCAGGGGGCTTTTCAGCGAGCAAGGAGAAGAAGATCAAGGACCAGATGGACCAGATGGACATCGACCCCGTCGAGGCCGACTGGTTTGATGCAGACGAGGAGCTGTCCGCCTGGCGTCAGCGAGCACAGAGACGGCGATGTGCCATGGAGGGTCGGGAGGACAAGCTCCACTCTTCACGCAGGTCCAACCTGACTAGGGAGAGCATTCTGCACTTGAGCCTGCACACAGACCTGGGCAAGCGCAGGTACGATGACATGTACTACGATGACGCTTTGCAGAAGGTGCGAGACCAAGAGGTCATCGCTGAGAAGGAGCGAAAGAAGGACATGCAACGCAAGCGCCGACGCGAGAAGTCCATGGCAGTCACCATCGAGCAGAAGGAAACTGCCCTCGCCAAGGCCCAGGCTGCCGAGCTGGCCGGTGACGAAGCCGAACGCATCAAGCACCTCCGCGAGGCTGAGCGCGCCAACAAGAAGGCACAGCAGACAAAGCTCATCCTGCAAAAGGGCATCAAGGGCCCAGCGCGGAACCTTCCTCCCATCGAAGTCAACCTCGAGGGTGGCATCATGTCGACATTCCAGGCAAGCGACATGGAGCCCGGCAAGGGCAACAAGGGCAAGTCTCGAGGCGGTCCGCGACCCAAGAAGTCCAAAGAGCAGAAACAAGCCGAGAAGGAAAGTGCGCTGGCTGCCCAGGCTGCCTTGGACGCGGGTGAGGCGCTGCCGACCAAGGAGGAGACGAACAAGATCCGCATCAGGCTCAAGAAGGACAAGGTACCGAAGGAAGACGCCGTTCAGGACCCAGAGGTCGTCGAGCCAAAGGAGCCCAAGGAGCCCAAGGAGAAGGTCGTCGAGGAACCCAAGGACCCGCTCGAGACCAAGTTCCAAACCAAGGGCTTCAACCAGATCTACGACCAGATCTGGCGAGACCTTGCCCGCAAGGACGTCAACAAGGTCTACAGGCTCGCGACTGAGTCTTACGGGACCAAGGCCTCCAACCTCAAGAAGACGGCCATTCTCGCATCCAAGGAGGCCAAGAGGTGGCAGATGCGCACCAACAAGGGCACGAAGGACCTGCAGGCTCGCGCCAAGCGCGTCATGCGCGACATGATGACCTTCTGGAAACGGAACGAGCGTGAGGAGCGCGACCTGCGCAAGGCTGCCGAGAGGCAGGAGCTCGAGAACGCCCGTAAGCAGGAGGCGGACCGTGAGGCTGCTCGGCAGAAGCGGAAGCTCAACTTCCTCATCTCCCAGACGGAGCTGTACTCTCACTTTATTGGCAAGAAGATCAAGACACACGAAGTCGAGCGCAGCACCGACAATCCCGACATCGCCGCCGAGGACGCCGCACATGATCCCAAGGCAGTCGACGTCGACGATGACGGCACTGCCGCCTCGGGGGTCAAGGTCACCAAGTTTGAGAACCTCACCTTCGAGGAGGAGGACGAAGAGAAGCTTCAGGAGATCGCGAAGGCCAACGCTGCGCACGCTCTCGCAGAAGCCCAGCAGAAGGCCAGGGACTTCAACAGGGACGACGAGCCTGATGAGGATGGAGAGATGAACTTCCAGAATCCTACAGGGATGGGCGAGGTCGAGATCGAGCAGCCCAAGCTACTCAACGCCCAGCTCAAGGAGTACCAGCTCAAGGGTCTCAACTGGCTGGCCAATCTGTACGAGCAAGGTATCAACGGCATTCTGGCCGACGAAATGGGCCTCGGCAAGACTGTGCAGTCAATCTCGGTCATGGCTTACCTGGCGGAGAAGTATGACATCTGGGGCCCATATCTGGTTGTCGCCCCGGCGTCGACACTCCACAACTGGGAGCAAGAGCTTCGCAAGTTTGTTCCCGAGTTCAAGATTCTTCCGTACTGGGGCACCGCGGGTGACCGAAAGACGCTCCGGAAATTCTGGGACCGCAGGCACAACACGTACAAGAAGGATGCCAGCTTCCATGTCATGGTCACGTCTTACCAGCTCGTCGTGTCTGACGTTGCCTACTTCCAGAAGATGAAGTGGCAGTACATGATTCTCGACGAGGCCCAGGCCATCAAGAGTTCCCAGAGCTCCCGGTGGAAGTGCCTGCTGAGTTTCCACTGCCGAAACCGTCTGCTGCTGACTGGCACCCCCATCCAGAACAACATGCAGGAACTCTGGGCCCTTCTGCACTTCATCATGCCTTCGCTGTTCGACTCGCATGACGAATTCAGCGAATGGTTTTCCAAGGACATCGAGTCTCACGCGCAGAGCAACACGAAGCTCAACGAAGACCAGCTCAAGCGTCTGCACATGATCCTGAAGCCTTTCATGCTTCGCCGCGTGAAGAAGCATGTCCAGAAGGAACTTGGGGACAAGATTGAGACCGATGTCTTCTGTGACCTCACGTATCGCCAGCGTGCTTACTACAGCAATCTGCGCAATCAGATCAGCATCATGGACCTGATCGAAAAGGCTACCACTGGTGATGACACAGACTCTGGTACGCTGATGAACCTCGTCATGCAGTTTCGCAAGGTTTGCAACCATCCCGACCTATTCGAACGTGCCGAGACAACATCGCCATTCTTCACCGGGTACTTTGCCGAGACAGCCTCGTTTATCCGCGAGGGCACCAACGTACCGGTGGCCTACTCGTCGCGGAGCTTGATCGATTACGAGCTGCCCAAGCTTGTCTGGCGAGACGGTGGCAGGCTGTACAAGGCCGGTGGCGACAACGAGAAGGCTGGGTTCCGCAACAAGTACCTGCAACACATGATGAACATTTGGACACCAGACAATGTCCGCGAGAGCCTCAGCGGCAGTGACTCCTTCTCATGGCTGCGCTTTGCCGACACGACCCCTCAGGAGGTGTACAACGCAAGCCATCAGGATGTGTTCACCCGCGCTGTTGAGCTATCGAGGCGGAAGGACCGGCTGGCGTACATGAATGTCGCCTACGACGAGCCAGAGGACCAAGGCTACGTCCCTGCCCACGCACTGTTCCAGATCAAGGAACGAAACGACCGCAAACCCCTGGCCGACATCACGGACAAAGGCGTCTTGAGCAGCCTCATGAACGTGGCTCGAGAGTCATACAGCGACGCTGGATTTGGCCACCTTGAGCCCGCTAGCCGGCCTGGGGCGGCCGCGCCACCGATCGATGTGATTTGCAACAGTCGCGGGGCTAACATCGAGCGAGAGGAAACGCTATTCAATGTTCCGATGCGCCGGGCATTGCACGAGCCCAATCCCGAGGAGCAGATGGCCTTTATCACGCAAAAGGTCCCCAGCGAGAACATGCCCGTGTATGGCTTGCTGCCGGCCCCGGATAACGAGAAGAAGCGCTTCACGAATGTTAGCGTACCGTCAATGCGGCGCTTCGTCACGGACTCCGGCAAGCTTGCCAAGCTGGATGAGCTGCTCTTCAAACTCAAGGAGCAAGGCCACCGCGTGCTGCTGTACTTCCAGATGACGCGCATGATTGATCTGATTGAGGAGTATCTCATGTACCGCAACTACAAGTTCTGCCGGCTCGACGGCTCGACCAAGCTTGAGGACAGGCGTGACACTGTGCACGACTTCCAGACGCGGCCCGATATCTTTATCTTCCTGCTGTCCACCCGCGCAGGTGGTCTCGGTATCAACCTGACGTCCGCGGACACGGTCATCTTCTACGACTCGGACTGGAACCCAACGATCGACTCGCAGGCCATGGATCGCGCCCACCGTCTCGGTCAGACCAGGCAGGTCACGGTGTACCGTCTCATCACCCGTGGCACGATCGAGGAGCGAATTCGCAAGCGGGCTCTCCAGAAGGAAGAAGTCCAGCGTGTTGTCATTTCAGGAGGTGGCAGTGGTGCTGGTGTCGACTTCTCTGGTCGTAGGACGACGGAGAACCGCAACAAGGACATTGCCATGTGGCTTGCTGATGACGACGATGCGGTGGAGAAGATGATTGAGCGTCGCGAGCAGGAGCTCATGGCCAGCGGCGAGTATGAGAAGAAGAAGAAGGGTGGCAGGAAGAAGAAGGATGCTGCTGTCTCTCTGGACGACATGTACCACGAAGGTGAGCCATCCGTTTTTCTCGAATCATCGGGGAAGTCTCTGAAACTAACGACTGCTCATTTTACAGGCGAGGGTCACTTTGACGACAACAAAGCGTCGGGGACAGCAACCCCGATCGAGGCGCCCGCAGCAAGCGGCAAGAAGAAGGGCAAGGGCTCGAAGAAGGCCAAAACAGCCAAACAGCGTCTTGCTATTGCTGACGGCGAGGTTGACGCCTAAGACGTGGTGCTGATCGCCACCCGTCTGTTCGGGCTGCTTGCCTTTGGTCTTGACAGGAGTTGGTGCGCTGCAGTCATATACACACACACACGCCTGCACATGGCTTGGCCTTTTGCTCAGTTGATTTTCATTCTCGCATGGGGGTTTCATGACTGCCAACAAACAAAAACACGGAGAGAGGATGGGCTCCTACTGCAGACTCTTGTGATTTGTGCGGGCATTTGTACAGGATGGAATGGCTCGATCTTTTTCACAGGCATCGTCAGTTACGAGGCAAAAGAATGACCGAGGGGTTGGCAGCGGAGCTTAGATGAAGATGCGACGTAACGGGTCCGAACAAGGCGGCTCATGCCACGCTACGTCACGAACTGTACCAATAGATTAATAGACAGAACGCGAAAAGATGGTGGTATTTTGGACCAAGGATTCTCAGTAGTGTTTGTAAGCGAGCTGCGACACAGCAGCGCCGATATTGCGAGTGTTGAGCCGGCCCAGCCAAGACCGTGAGGCCCCTTGTAACGAGCAACAAGAAGCATGTCACTTGTCGTGATACACGTAACACACATGAGTAAGGTGCTGCAAAGACACAATGATCGACACCCGCCGTCAGCCGTTGTCGATCCTCTCAACACAATAAGTAAATGCATAGGCGCACACTGCTTTGACATGCGGCACCGCAACGAAGCCAGTCCGGGCAGCCCTCACAGACTCGCAGCCAGGGCAAGCACGCCGGCAGCCAGGGCGCCGGCCCCGCGCACGTAGTTCATCCACCACCACCGCCTAAACAGGGCCTCGATGTCGGCCGCCGACACCTTGTCTTTGGCACCGACCTCGCGGGCGATGCTGATGAGCCTCTCGTTAACGGGCATGATCACCACGCGCGTCCAGGCCAGGGTGGCCACGACCAGGCCCGCGGCGATGGCAAAGGCGGGCCGCGCGCCGAGGCCCGTCCCGCCCAGGATGCCGGCGGCGGCGGAAGAGGAAGGAGGCGAGGTGTAGGACAGGTAGCTGAAGGAGGTGATGGCCGCCGCCGCCAGGGGCACGACGACCTTGAGGCCGCCGTGGTACAGCCCGTCGAACATGCGGGCCGAGGTCTGCTTGTCGAGCTTGTACATGAGCGGCACGAATAGGTGCGAGGTGCTGATGTTGAAGCCCGAGATGGTGAGGGCCGAGGTGATGCCCACGATGCTCGCGGTGGAGCGGAGCAGGGCGGTGTGGGTGGTGTCGGCCATTGTTGTTGGGCCTGTGGGCTTATGCGGCTTTGGTGTTACTGGCCTCTGTTTTGGTTATGAGATGATGAAGATCGGTGCGAGGCTGGTTGGATAATGCCTCATCAGTTCAACGTGCGGGATAGCTGGAGCTCCCTTGATATCCGACACACCACCCGCCCCTCTATCAGTAGGATCGATCCTCTTGATGAGCTGGCGGGCGCTAGCCCTAGCGGAAGGATCGTGTCTGCGTGCGATGGCATTGATCACTGCCGGGACTTG
The DNA here is from genome assembly GCA_038088545.1 of Diaporthe humulicola. Taxonomy (NCBI): domain Eukaryota; kingdom Fungi; phylum Ascomycota; class Sordariomycetes; order Diaporthales; family Diaporthaceae; genus Diaporthe; species Diaporthe humulicola. The sequence continues at coordinate 305,149 of JBBWSL010000008.1, forward strand.
TCAATGCTTTCGGCTCGAATGGAGACTAGCACCAGATTTCCCACGGCTGCCATGTAGACTTATCGAGAACTCTATCCTGTACCGATCTCGAATGGTATAGCCTCGTGTTGGACAAGCGGAACAAGCAAGTTCCGCGCTGTGCAGACCGGTCGTGATCATTTTTGTCATTTGCTCTATTCGTGAAGGCAGTAAGTAGCTCTTAATTATAAATTGACAGGATCATCGGTTCTGCCTTGAAACCAGGCCCTTGATTTGCTTCCGCGCAACCTCGCAGCCAGCCTGGCCCCCTGCCGACTCGTCATATCGAGTATTGGCCAGGTCGAGCACTCCCATTCAGCTGCTCCACTGTATTCCCAGCAGCATGCACCAAACTTGTGGTGTCCAAACTCATCTTCGAGTCTTGTGTACCTCCCTCGTGCGGCCGTTCCGGTGTCGAGGAGCCTCTATGCTGTCAAGGCGAAGTGATGCCGTTGTTCGGGCGTATGAGCCCATGTTGCGTGGTCCTTGTATTCCCACGCACTCTGTCACCAGTGTGCGACCAGGTGGTCTCGTACTCTACTATCCGTGGCGGGTAGTTGCCCCGCTCATGAGATCTCCATCTTCTCCAGCGCATCCATGGCCGCGTTCCTCTCAGTCTTGAGCTGCTTCTTGGAGCTCCTGTCCTCGGCGTCTGTCGCGGCACAGCCGTCAGCACGATCCTATAACCTGCACTCGGGGACTACTGACCCTTCATCTCGACCTGGGACTTCTTCTCTTCCTCCTCGCGCTTCCTCCTGATGGCGTGTGCCATCTGCTTCTCCAGCTTGCGGGCCTTCTTGCCGCTCAAGGCCCTGTTGGGCCCGCTGGTGGGAAGGAGGCCGGTGCGTGCGCCGCGCTTCGTGTCAGCCTTGGCGACACGGTCGGGCAGGCGGGCAGAGGCTTGGGCTTGGAGGGTGTGCTTGCGGGCCTTGGAGCGGAGGGCTCGCTGTCGGTTCCGCGAGATGCAGTTTGGGTTCTTGACGGATGCGGACGGCATTTTGTTTGACTGTGTGCTCGGGGCGACTAATTTGAATCAATCGATTGGATCGCGGGCGGGAAGAGGTTGCGATTTCGGCTTGAAAGGGTGTCAGGGAGTGTGTACGGAGAGGTTGTTCGCTCGATAGTACTCAAGAGCGTTGCCATGAGGTCGTGGAATCTTTTTGGTGGGTCCTCGGCGATAAGGGGCTTATCTTGGTTAGTCCTTTGGTCAAACCCCCCCCCCCCCCTTCCTTTTTTGTTGCAACAGGTGTAGTCTACCCACCTCGGTACAGGATGGCCCAATACATCAATCACGATACTACATATTTAGATCTATACCAGAAGCTGTTTGGCATTTTCCTTGAAGGCGGATTTCATATCTATACTGATTGCATAACCCTGATATCTCTTCGCCCAACCGTGTAAAGAAACAATTCCCGGAAATAGATACAAGACGGCCATGCAGTTTGCTCCCGTAACGCCCTGAATGCTGCTTGGTAATATGTGTCCCCTCGCACACCTCCGCGCTACCACCACCAAAGGAAATACTCCCGTCTCTCGGTGCGTCCCTGTAGGATGTTTGCTCGCTAGCACACCTGCAGAGTCTTTGAGGCGGTGTCCTTTGATGGCTTGCCCACTAGGCAATCCGATCATTATTCCTGCCAACCGTGCTGGGGCTCGACAGACCCTCCCCATCGTGGTCCACGTCATCCTTCTCCTCCTTCAGAAGCTTGCGCCGCTGTGCCTCGTCCTCGTCCTCGTCACTCATCATGTCATCCAGCTCAAACTCCTCAGCGTCCCGCAGCCTACGCTCCTGCGCTGGGGCCAGAGTGTGTCCGTTAGAACCGTGTGCGTGGCCGTTGATGCCCTTCGTGTGCCCATTCAGATTGACGCTGCGGTCGTATATGTGCACGAGCACGTTGGCGAATAGGAAGACAAGGAAGGCGAGACTGTAGAGGATGAGAACGTAGGCGACATGGTCGATTCCGGACGAGTTGACCAGGAGCATCTGTTCCTCGGTGGCGCCCATAAACAAGAAGCCGGACGCGTAGAGAAGCTGGTGGAAAGCATGCAGGTCAGCACCAGGCTATGCAAAGACGCGTTGTGGGATGGGGATGGAACTCACAAATACGGGGATATACTGGAAGCTATGCACCTCATAGCCGTCGTCCGAGATGCCACCCTTGTCCTGGAGCACAAATGATACCTCGACGATGCGGGTGAAGCCGGCGGCCATCAGGGTGTACCCAAAGGCCTTGTGGGTCATGGCGGAGATCATGAGTTCCTGAGGGTGCGCAGACATGGCCCAGCCGGTGATGGCGATGACGAAGCCCGGGATAAAGTTCCTCTTGGGGCGGCCGAGCCTGTCCTTGCTCAGCCAGATGCCGGCCAGACCGGCGCACCACCACACGATACCCATGGTGGTGTGCTGCCAGTCGTTCTTGACCCAGGCAGTGCCCCACCTGTGCTCGGTGAAGGTGTTGACGCAGCCCCAGGCGGCGATGACGACGCTGTCGAAGAACTCCTGGGAGCGGCCGGTGCGCTTGATCCACAGCTGGCCAACCAGCATGGCGATTGTCAGAAGGACGCCATAGGCGATAAAGGCGCTGCCCATGATGAAGTGGGCCAGGCACTGGCCGAGGTGGTCGTCCTGGCAGAAGCCCAGGGCAGTGATGCCGCCGAACAGCAGCTGAGTCCAGGCTACGACGGGGAAGGCCTTGCCGTTTACGCTGTGGATGACGCGGATGACGGGCCGTATGCGCTTATGGATTCCCTTCTCGAGGTGCAGCCTGAGATAGACGCCGACAATTATCTGAGCGAACATCTGGAAGTAGACCCAGTCGCCGAAGTGTGCGTGGACGTTGGAGGGCTGGAACTCGCGGCCGCCGTGCATGTGGCCGAGGGCGTATCCGAGGAGGGCGAGGATGGAGGATAGGGTCTGGATAGGAACATGCCATCGGCTCTTGGTTATCTGTTTGGGCGAGGCGCGCGGTCAGTTGGTGATTCCCGTGTTATCCGGGAAGGGCGGGCGCATGCAGCAGCAGGCAAAAGCGGACGTCAGGAAAGGGGTCAACTCACGCCTAGCACCATGCCGAGAGGAAACAGCACGCCAAAGGCCAGCATATTGACGAAGATGTGAGCCCATAATGTCGAGTCCTACAGAGACGAGGCGGGTCATGTCAGCAGGTTGCGGACGCACGAAAGACAGCAGCAGACGCGGAGGCGGTTTGACGCACGATGGGTTCTGGAGAGGTGGCATCGCCCTCGGGGATGTTCTCGACGCTGTGGTCGTGAGTGAGAGCCATTGGCAGGCAGAGGGCGACAAGAGCAAGGTAGGCGGTTGTTCTCGTCGGTGCGGGTAATAATCTCGAGGCTGCGCGGGCGATAGAGGCAGAGGAGGAGGGTGGCGACTGGCAGGGTGAAGAGGAAGAAGATGCCATTGTCAACGGCGACGAGGTCCTAGCCCAAGGCATTGCGAGGGCGGCGCTTGTTTCGCAATGGGGGCAGGGCGGTGGTGTTTCGGCTGAGTGGAGGGTTCAAGCGCAGGGCCGCGTCAGAATGGCCAGATTTGCTGTAGGAAATCTGGGTTGGGATGGAGATGGGACGGGAGGAGGAGACCGGGATTGCTGGATCTGGGTGTGGGTGGGGGCGACTCGAACAAGCGCGCAGGTCTCGTAGAAGCAGCGGCTGTACTGTCGGTTGAGTGGACAAGCCGTCCGATGTTGATGTTGATGTCGATGTCGATGTCGATGTCGAGTCTGTGCTGTCGGAGGAAGTGCCAGACCGAGGGGGGTCGTGTAAACGGGTAGAGTCAGTCGCTGGCCGTCGATGGTCGTCGACAATGTAGCAATAGTAATAAGCAGCCACTCGCTCACTCGCCCAGGCAGTCTGTAAGCAGCAGCAGCAGCAGCAGAAGGAAAGCGGCAGGATCGGCCCCGGGTTGCTCTGTCTCCCCACCCCGACCGACTTCCGAGCCTTCCTTGGCCTGCTCCGGTCATTGCTGTTCATTATCCTGCCCTTTTCCCGTCTGGCCCGTTCCTTTCCTTACGCGTCGCTCCATTTCTTGCTCCATCATTGGTGGGGGACAAGGGAGCCACTTTTCGCATTTGCCCCGTTTGTCCGCCCCTGACAAGACAACCCATCAATCAAATAATCAATCAATCCGTTTCTTTTCCAGAAGCCAGTCTCCAAATTCCGATTAGGAATCCACTTCACTCCTCCGCGATGCGGGTCAGGGAGACAGACATCGTCCTGCAGCCAGACAGCCACACTGCTAGACAGCTGTCGCCCACCACGCTGCGTAGAGGACAGGACATTCACAAGATCATCCGCTCCATTCGATCAATCCGGCAGTCCTGACTAGCACACCTACTAGACTTATAATCACCCATAGCTCCCGCGCCTCCGCAATAGGGAATCTAACACTGATGAGTTAGGCCAGAAGCAAAACTAGACCCCAACAGACGTTGCCATGTGTGCACTACTCCATTGGGTGCATTCAAGCCCAGGAACCTCAGGATATGTGCACCATCCACGCAAAAAGAGAACTGGATCGCAGGATCCTTATTCTGGCATGTTACTGCCCATTACTGGAATCGAACCAGTCACCTCATCATGGCCGTGTTTGGACTACTAGTGATGCGCTCTACCGATGAGCTAAACGGGCTTGTGGACATGATATTTGTGGTGTTTAATATTGTTGTGTGGGACTGTTCTCGACTCGGTGTGTTGGCCCTGTGGGGGCAAGCCCACAATTTGGACCAGGGAGTCTTCACTTCCGGTACAACCCTGGAAGACTATACAGTACGTGGGAGGCACCCTGCTAGAAGTTGTCCCGTAGGAAGTTATCTCAAGAGAGGCGGCCCTAAGGGAGGCTGCCCCACAGGAGGCTACTCCGGGGCCCATGGGAGGTTATCCCACAAGAAACCTAGAGGCAGTCCAGGAGAAGGGTTATCCCACGAGAGGTGACCCAATAGGAGGTTGTTCCATAAGAGGTTGTCCCACAGGAGGTTGTCCTGTAGAAGGATATTCCATAGGAGGTGGGAATAAGAGTCTATTTCATATGAGTTTATCCTATAGGGAATGAGAGGCGAGCCTGCAGGAGGTTGTTCTGTAGATAGCTATTCATGGGAGGCTGTCCCATAAGAGTATACCATAGAAGATTATCTACAAGAAGTTCTCTACAACAGATCATTCTCATGGGAGGTCATCTTTCTAACGCTCAAGCATGAGTCCTGGAAGCACTGCTGCAAACGCTCAATGATACAATACACGCAGTGAAGAATGCTGATGTCCGTTGAGCATAGACTGCTTAGGAGCATCCACTGCTTCATTGATCCTGAATGGCGAAATCGACTCGATTTCAGATTCTCATCAGATCCGACTATGCATCTTCAACCTGACAAGATCATCGAGAGCAGTTTTATGTAGCCTAAGATGAGGTGATCTATGAGCTGCTGCCCTTGAGCTATTCAAACTTACCTGGGCATGCAAAGAATTTTCCATGCACCCGTACAGTACCCGTACGGGGCTTCAAAGTTCAGAGTCCCTGTAGTCTGACTGTCTTACGCAAATTACGCGTGATGAGTGATTCTAGAAGCGGCCACTCACACACCCATGTGGTCCGGCTACCGTGCGTGGTGCATGATTTACAGGTAATTAACAGGCTTATGGCGGCATCGGGCCGGGCATCAACACTCTGATGCCGAGCGCCACAATGTGCACACTGAATAATTACTGGGCGTGCGTGCCGTAATCCGTGGTCTTTGCTTGAATCTCGGTTCCAAGGCTCCATCACTCCAGGCTCGTGCTGTCAGCACCGGTGCTTCCGATTAGTCGTGTCTGCCTGAGTGGCCGCCCCGTTCGACCAAAAGCAACATTTGAGCCACATAGGCACAGAACACGAAAAGATGGTACGGTGTCGGGTCGAGATCACGAGAAGAAGCAGTCTCCAGACCGCCTTTGACCATTGACTCGCAAAAATGGCCGTCCCATGTCACATTACCCCAGGATCGCGGTACGTGATGTTGAAGAAAAAGCTTGAATTAGGGGTTAGTCATCAGTGAAAAGGGTGCCGTCGCTCACCTCGCTACCAGGTCATCCTCGTATTCGACGTAGCGTCAGGGGGGCAGGCCAGCACAGCCTGCCAGCCTTGGCAGCGGCAATGTCCTGATGTGTGACGTCGAGAGTCCCCCGGCGGAGCGCATGCCTGCAGAAATACGAAAATGCCGCCCTCGGGATGAAGGCCATTGGATGGAGGACATGCCCACTCACCTGTTCTGGAAGCCATATTCTTAGAATCGGCATGCCCTAGTCAACAAAGTGGATGACGCCTGAGCTCCGTCCTCCCGAGGGCTTTGCCTTAAGCTCATGTATCCACCTGCCTGCATAGATCGAACTCTGATCAACGTCCGATCTTTGATGCTCGTCCAGGTTCGTCATATAACAGGGACGACCCTCCCGCCGTTGGGAAGACTTTTAAGTTCCCAGTCTGAGTAGGAGTCTTCGCTTTCTCTCACTCTTTCCACCCCCATTAGTTGCTCTGTATATTTCGCCCAGCAGACTAGGGAACATATCGCAACAATGAAGATCTCAACAGTACTCTCCGGCCTTGCTGTCGTTGCCGGCACGGCCAACGCAGCCATACAAGGGTTCAACTACGGGGCCTTCTTCAACAACCAGGCCGCCAAGCAGCAGGCTGATTTCGCGTACGAGTTCAACCGGGCCAAGAACCTGCCCAACCAGTCCGGGTGGAACGCGGCGCGGCTGTACACGATGGTGCAGTGGGGGACGGCAAGCGACGTCGTGTCGGCGATCCCGGCGGCCATCAACACGCAGACGAAGCTCCTGCTGGGCCTGTGGACGTCGGGCGGCAGCTTCCCCAACGAGATCAAGGCCCTGCAGACGGCCATCAACCAGTACGGCACCGCCTTCACCGACCTCGTGGTCGGCATCTCGGTGGGCAGCGAGGACCTGTACAGGAAGTCGTCGGGCGAGGTCGGCATCGGGGCGGACGAGCTGCTGGGCTACATCAACCAGCTCCGCAGCACCATCGCCGGCACCCCGCTGCAGGGGAAGCCCGTCGGCCACGTGGACACGTGGAACATGTGGCTCGACGGCGGGAACAGCAAGGTGATCGCGGCACTCGACTGGGTGGGGATGGATGCCTACCCATACTTCCAGGCTGCTTTCGACAACCGCATCGACAACGCCGATGAGCTTTTCTGGAGCGCGTACGACCAGACCAAGGCGGCGGCGCAGGGCAAGGAGGTGTGGGTGACGGAGACAGGATGGCCCGTTAGCGGTGAGACCGTCAACGGTGCTGTCCCCAGCACGCAGAACGCCCAGACCTTCTGGAAGCAGGTAGCCTGCGGCCTTGTCTCGCGCAACATTCCAACGTATTGGTACATGCTTCAGGAAAGTCAATGGGGCCAGGCCAACCCCGACTTTGGCATCTACGGGGCTGGCGATCTTGGCGCCCTCTCACCGCAGTTCGACCTGTCTTGCTGATGAGATTCTGGGGGAGAGATGGTATCCGCATGATATAGTGGATGACAATATTTAAATGTAATGGATAATACCTACCTAGATACATGTTTGACCACAGCCAATCTAAGACTGGAGGTTTATTGTATATATCTAATGCTCGTCGTCAGCATTTCAAGACTGTATGTCCCGGATGATGTGCATAGTATCCACACGAGATTTGTCCCTGCCTCGGATGGAGGTTCTGAAGATATTAACAGCTTGTGGGTCAGCAGCCAACAGTCATGCACATTACCTGTCATAAACATACCTGAGCATACCACACTGCCGTTGTAAATGAACACAAAGGGGGGACATAAGATGCTACTGTCCTTGTAGCTCTCGTATGCCTGTTAAAAACATGAAAATAATGTCACACCTTAAGCCTCCGTGTCCCGTAGAAAAGCCGTACTGAATTATGTTGTTTGGTAGAATCAGAGTACACGGACCTGACCTGTTGTCCTCTCACGCCATTTCGAGAAGGGGAAGCAGCTTCTCGCGCAAACCGCGTGATGGCTGATCTCCGGATGAAATCGTCTGATATTTCGTTTGTAATTCCGTTGGCTCGTTCTGCGCTCCTTGGAGAAGTGCCTGTTGAGTTCTGAGCGATTGGTATTGTTCGCCCGCCTTGAATGCGTTGCCAACTTTCTACACCAATGAGCTGACGGTGCTCGTCTGATATTTGATGTTTCTATGCTCGTCTGGTTGATTCTATTGGGCGCTGAAATTCCATTCACTTCGAACCTCGGGCGACGCTGGCTGGTCCTCTGCAGACACCGATGCCCTCTTTTCTATTTAAACCCTCGCCCCTCGCCCTCAATCCCTCAACTTTTCTTCCCCTTAGCACCACAACAAACTTGCAAGCTCGAACTGTCCTTCCTCTACTCATACTTCCACTCCTCTCCCCCCCCCCCCTCACCTCGTTCCTCCCTCACTTCCGTTCCTCTGCAAGACAATCCACCACTGCGCAACTTCCAAAGAGTGGCATACGCAACAGTATCTGCAATAGGCGCTCCATGTACCCTCCAGTCGCTATTGGCCCGTCTCTGCACTTAACGGGTCTTGAACAGAGGTTCAAGAAGGCCTCACACTGGGAGAAAGCAGACTCAGGTAAGTGTCGTGCGGTCTCGTCTCTTTGTACAAGCATGACTGACGTTCAATCTGTCCATTCAGCCGCAACAGATCAAGCGCTTCATCGCAAGCTTTTTCCAGCCACTCGATGCAATCATGTTTTTCAGCGATAACCAGCAAACGGAGCCACAGACGAAGTCGAACGTACACCTACTTGCTTGGTCCCAAAAGCCTGAGTACCAGAGACAACTTCCAGGTCAAATCAGGCACCGAAGGCTTTGCGACCACGCTCAGAGGAGCGTGTGTGTTGCAGAGTCCGCAGCACCAAGTCCGACAATGCAATGCGTAATCTAAAAGTATGGCTCGAAGGAAGAATGCTCCCCTACCTGCTGCATCGACTCCGCTTGCTATTTCTGACGTCGCCGGCAACTAGCACATATGTGTACCGTGTCACCACTCGTGTGGCTGGCAAGTTCGACCATCGAGTAGAGATCAAAGGAGATCTAGTGGCCAAAAAGGTGGATCAACCATTCATGTGGACGCTCTTTCAGTTGGTCACAGCAGATGATGTTGGTCTGAAAGCGCTCGATGCTGTCACGTTGATCGTCGAGCTGCGGCGGTTGGTCGAGAGCGACCGGGCAACCTCTATACGGGTATCATCGAGCATTTACAACATCATTGCGGACCTGTCACTTTACGCAGAGCTCTGGGTACACTGCAAGGCGCTTGCGCCTGTAGTATTCCATCACATGAGCGAATATGACCATGACAGGGAGCAGGTGAATCTACAGAAGGATGCTGCGATTATGTGGGCTTTTCACGATGAAAGCGATCCGCTTTCCAACGCCGACCAGGGAGACAAGTTTCTGAACGCAGGACACACCGTCCATCACAGCCTGGCAGTGTTGGATTACCCGATAGACAAGCCACGGAACAAGCCCAGGAATGACGCCATGCAACAAGCTGAGTCTGCTCTGGACAACTCCTGGGACAAGGTCGACGAGCACGTCAAGAAGCACTGCTCTGAAAAATTCGTGGAGGACTTGGCCACGCAAAGAGAACTTGAAGAGGACGAAAAACTGGACACATGATGCGATGACCCCGCTCATCACCAATTTGAATCTGGCAACCCTTGTCTTCGGCCAAACACCAGCACCCACATCGACTGCAGTCCAATTTTCAAAGAAGAACAAGAAGAAGAAGAGAAAGGGACAATCACAGGCGCAATATGTGGTGGTAGAGGATCCCCAGCCACCAGGTGAATCAACCGGCCCAGAGGAGCCAAGCATCAAGGTCGACAGAGAAGCATGGGAGATTTTCCAGGGTGGTCTTTTTTTCGCACCCGGGTGCAGAGGCACCCAGCTGTGATTGCTGCATTCCTCTTCCTCTTATCCGGCAAGCTCAAGATAATTGTCATTGCCGGACAACATGCCGCTCTTGATGCGTTCGACGGGAGTCTCAGCCGGCGACAGAAATCAGCAGTCGGCGGCACAAAAGAGAATCTTGGAATACACTTCCCCTTGGTGCTTCGTGGCTCCAGTACCAAGCACCCTGAGGTTGTGGAGTTCATTCGCATTGTCATATCCAAGTACAGTCTGAGCCCCAACCAGAGTCGCCCCAACACCCTCTGTGAGCTGCTGCTTCAGTTGCTCCAGGCCGGTCCCCATCGCCTTCCAGGCCGCTCGAAGCCAGAACTGGTCGATTTGGCCAGCACGATCCAGGCTGAAGGAAACAAAGGTTTCCAAAAGCTGTGTGGTTTTGTCGTCGGAGAGCTCAGCTGGGAAGACGCTAACAAGAGGGAGGCCGAGACCTCACCCAAGGCACCAAAGCTCGATGGAGATGAGACTCCGCCGCCAACGACGGCAAAAATGGCATTGAATGAAATCATCAAGCAGATTCTTCCCATGATCAACCGTCTTCGGGTTGTCGTCCTCATCTGCACTTCGGCAGCGGCTGCTGGAGATACTTTCAAGAAGTTTGTCGATGAGGCCGATCTGGTACAAGTTGAAGAAGCCGGAGCATTGTCATCCCCACAACTCGTTACTGCATGGCGTCGACAACATTGATCGCATCTAGCGACAGCGCCCAATTTGGACCCCCCAAGCGCATCTATAAGCAGCACAAGTTTCAAGAGTACTTGGCAATCTCGGCACTGACAACACTCAAGACCGGAGGATACCCAGTTGCTGAACACGCAGCACCGAGCGGTTGATGGCAAGTTCGACCCTGTCTACGAGGTCTGTTATAAAGATTTCAAGTCGATTGAGTCCCCAGACAGCCAACGCCCAGAAGTCCACCCTGATGCCCAACAAGTCGAGGCGTCCTTTGTTGCAGAGTTTCCTGGACTTAAGTCATCGCCAACTGGTCACATCATCCCTATCTTCGTTCACGATCCCGGAACCACTACTGAGTACATCGGAAAGTCCAAGTACAGCCCAGAGCAGACCAATGTAGCCATGTACATCGTCAAGGAGATGCTCATCGGAAACGGCATCAAGCCAACTGATATCATGATCCAATGATTGGCACGTACCGAGCACAGATCACTGAATTGCGCAAGAAGGCACCGAAGCAAGTTCTTGTCACCACTGCTGATGCTGTCCAGGGCCAAGAGCGCGAGTACGTTGTACTGGTTTTCTCGACCAACCAAACCTCTGGACCGGGCTTTACCATTGATTCTCATCGCTTGTGTGTCTCGATGAGTCGTCAAAAGAAATGCCTTGTCCTTGTTGGTGACATTGACACAGTCCAGTACGGGGATTTCAACCCCAATGGCATTCATGACACCGTTCACCTTCAACGCATTCACAAATACTTTGTCGATCATGGCCGAGTCGCAACTTGTGAGAACATCCACGAAGAGACCCATGAGCCATCCACGGAGCCAACCACTGCCGCTGTCCTAGACGAGGGAGGAAACGATCTCGAGGCCAAGATTCACGCGCTTCGGATCGAGATGTAAAAAGCCCAAGGCAAAGTGGCAGCATTGGAGGAGCAGATGCGATTGCTTGGGGTTGAGAAAGACAAGGCCCAATATGAGATGGAGAGCGCTTCTCTCCGACTGGAAGTTGCAATTCACGGTGTCAAGACGCGCAACTCATCGAAGCCCAAGGATCAGATTCAGACATCCGCCGGAATTCAAGCGACGACCGAGAACATCAAGCCATTGACGCGAGAGCAAAGGTTGCGTGCCTTCTTCCGCAAGTCTCAACAGACCAAGGCTGAATCGAATTCTGGTGGCAGCATGTCATCAGACAACCTCGACAAAACTGCCGGCTCAGACGCCGCTTGGCAGACCCAGACTCCATCAGGATCATCAGGATCTAACGACACATTGCAGACACCTCCAGACTCAGAGGATGTGGTGATCATTACCGAAAAGAAGTCCTCGGACCAGGATCCTGAGAAAGCTGATCCCAGCAGCATCTCCTGCCATAATTGTGGTGAGAAAGGTCACGTGCGCACAGATTGTCCAAAGCAAGCACCAGTGTGTTTCAACTGCCAGGAGACCGGACACATCAGCACGGACTGCCCGAACCCGAGGAAGAAGAGGGATTTCAGCAAAGTCCAGTGTCGTACCTGTCATAAGTTTGGCCACACTTCCGTTCGATGCAAGCAAGCCACCCCATCCGAGAACAACAACTCCGGCTCAGTTAAGACCGGCGGCAACGATGACGGGTTCGATACTGTCGATGCTGAGAACACTAACAGCAGCTGGAACAACGACACCAACGTCGCTGACAACACTTACTTCGGGTGGTGATGGGCAGTTGAGCAGGGAGAAGGGTGGAGAAGTGGTTCGGATTCGAAGGGTATTGCAATGCGAACATGAAGTGGCCGGCATTGGAGCATGAGCAACGAATCTGGGTTGCGTTTTGACGATCGTAGACACAAAAAGAGCGTTAGACGGATAGGTTCAAATGTTCTGACCCAGGCAAGAGATCAACGGTACACACTGTTACAAACCTTCAAATCATGTGTCCTCTTGAACATCCATGAGCATCGATCTTCGTACACTTTCCATGCTTGGAGAATGTAGGAAGTTATTATGACAACAGACTTGGGTGAGTAATCGCATTCAAAAATTTCAACCGCCAGGTCCTGCTGTGTGGCTGTGGATGATGGGGAAGAATATTTCATGCCTAACAATCTCTTTTCCCTTCATTCACATCATTGAGAAGTATTCACGAATGAGTTCCACACCATGCATGTGTTCAAAGATCTCCAACATTCCGTTCTATTTTTAACACGTATGTACAGCGGACAGAGACAGTGTCTGCCATCCAAATCGCTTGGAAGAATGATTTGGCCTGCAACAACTTCAAAGCAGGCTATCTACATGGTAGCTCTCGATATGCTCATACTCTCTCTCCTCCCTAGAACCTCGCCAGAGGCAGGTTGGTAGCCGTGGCACAAGCGTTGCCGCTTCGAGCACAGAGCGTCGACACACTGACGAGGGTGACGGTGGACGGCACGCAGGCGCTGGCGACGTTGCCCTGGTTGGTGGGCTTGGGCGCCTCCTGGGTGACGGTGGTGGCCTTGCTCATGGTCAGGGTGTACGTGGAGACGATGCCGGCGCTGCCCGTCAGGGTCAGGGTCTCTGATGGTGGCGTTAGTCCTGCTACGGGTCCTAAAGTGTTGCATTCTAGAACATTCCAAAACATGAAAGTCGGGGATCCGTTGCAAGAGAAAAGTGATACTTACGGGTGTCCTTGGCGACAACCTCGCTGGCGGTGAAGGTGCTCGTCATGACGCTGGCCTCGGAGCCGGAGCCGACGGTCACGTACACGGTGGAGACCTGGGGCGGGGCGGTGGTCTCGGCGCTCTGCACGGCGGCGGCAGTGGAGATGGTGGAAGTGAGGATCTGGTCGCCCAGGGTGACGGTGAGGACCGTCTCGACGGGGATCTGCGAGGTTATGGTCTCGTAGATGGTCGAAACGACGTTGGACTCGACTTGCGAGGCCGGGGCGCTGGGAGAGGGCTCCACGATCGAGGTGTGGACGCTGGTGGACTCGACGACTGTGCTTGACTCCTGGGCAATTCCCGAGACTGTGACGGTAACCACGCTTGGGACCTGCACGATGCTTGTGCTGAGAACAGTTGTGTGGACGGTTTCTTGCGCCGGGGTCTCAGCCACTGGGGTCTCGGCGGCCGGGGTTTCAGCCGCAGGAGTCTCAGCTGCTGGGGTAACAGGTACAACTGTTGTAATGGTCGAGGCCACTTGTAGAGAGCTGGTTGATGTCCGCTCGAATCCATCGCTCAGTGTAATTGTGATTACAGAAACCACGGGAGACACAGACACGATAACGGCGGTGGAAGAGGACTCAGCAACCGCCGCAACGGACGATGAAGCGGATGCCTCTTGGACAACAGTTGTGATGGTTTGGGGCTGCTCAACAATCTTGGTGGATGTGCTCTCAACGCCGTCGCCGAGGGTCACCGTTACGAACGAAACGATGGGCGTAGCGGTGGTCAGCACGGACGTCCTGGAAACAACGGCAGTCTGGACGCTGGAGGCACCGGGGATAAAGAAAGAGGCGGAACCGCCGACTGGAAAGGCGTTAGCACGTTGGTGGGCGATACACATCGATGGAGGGAATCCTCTTACCAGTAGTGGTCACCACAGCAGAGCTCAGGCTGGCGCCGACCTCAGATGACACGGCAGAGGCCTCAGAGACGGGGCACACGGTGGTTGTTTCGCCGACAATGCTAGTCACAATAACTGGTTGAACGGCAGAGCTTCCGTGGGAGGAGACGGCTTCGGCAATCTCCTTGGTGGCGGTAGCTGCTGGGCAGTTGGTGACGGTAGGAGCGCAAGAAATGACGGTGTGAAGCTGATGAGAAGCAGCAGGTTAGCAAGTACGTCCACACAAGTCCATATCAGCGGGCTACGGTAGCAACTCACGTGTGTGACCTGGACAGTCAGGGTAGTCTGCTCGCCGACAGGAGCAGGGGTGGTCTCAGGGGCACCAGTGATGGCTGCGACGGATGAGAGGGAAGCAACCTCAGACAAAGCAAGCGTGGTTGTCAGGACCGTGGTCGAAACGGGGACAATTTCGGTGGCGATGGAGCTTCCAGCAGGGCAGTTTGTGATGCTGGCGGCGCAAGAGGTGACTGTGTACAGGTTGGTGGCGTACACGGTCGAAGTCACCTCCTGGACTGATGCGATGGACGAGTTGCCGATGGGGAAGGGCTTGACTCCGGTGCTGTTGGAAGGAGGCAGAGGAACAGCACCTGTGGGAGCTGGAGGTGCCGGGGAAGCACCCGTCTCAGGCGAGGAGCTTTCCACAGGAGGGACAACGGAGCCGGAGGGGACCTCGGCGGCAGACTCAGGTGGAGCAACAGCAGACTCAGATGGGAGAACCGCAGAAACTTCGGACGGTGTGGCGCCCTCTCCGGATGGCTGAGGAACGGAAACAGTTGGGAAAGCACCCGGAAGGTTCTCAGATGCAGTGATGGTTGTACCTGTAATTCCACCGGTGGCAGCAACAGAAATAACGCTGGCCGAGACGGATTCGGCGGCTGTCACCGGGCAGATGGTCGTCGCGAGCTGCACAACATCCGTCACGAGCACGGTAGACACCTGCTCGGGGGCGGTGGAGGCCAGGTTGGACAGGGAGGAAGAGTCGGCCGGGCAGTTGGTGACGGTCGGGGCACAGCTGATGACGGTGCGGACCTGGGTCGACAACACGGTGAGAGTGGTCAGCTCCTCGGAGGCGGGCGTGGGCACGGTGCCGTTGGCGATGGGAGCAGGAGCGCTCTCGGCGTTGGACGCAACACCGGTGGGCACAGGGACCGCTGCCGCAGAAGTAATAGGCACAACTGTGGCGGTCACAGTCTCCTCCTCAAGATCCGGGTCACAAGTATCGTCATCCTCAATGGGGAGGGTGGAGGCTGCTGGGTCTGCGAGGGCAGCTCCGACGGCGACGCGGGAGAAGAGCAGAAGAGAGGCCAAGGCCCCAGCTGACTGGAAACGCATTTTGGATGGGTGGGTTTTGTTTCTTGTCTTGTCGGATGGATCAGTGATGAGTGAAGGTCAAAAGGATCGAAAAGAGTCAGTCGGTTTGTCTCCCGATCAAGGGGTAAGTGAAGGTCTGGAAAAAAGAACGAATTGGGTGAGCTAGCACCTGTAGAAAGAATGAACAACCCGCGGGGTTTGTGGGTGAAGCCAAAGAGAAGGTGGAAAGAAGACACTGTCGACGAAGATGCCAGAGCCGAGGACGGTATCCGGAAACCTGGGGGTGCTCGTCGCCCTTATACCACCGGGGCGGGCGTGGCCATCACGACCAAGAGGAGGCCAGCCACGGCATCAGGAGGAGGCCAGCCCACTCGAGCTGGCGCGACATGCAGCCCTAGACGCCCGTGGTCCACCGTCAAGACGGAGCAGACTGCCCTCCAAGGCTGGTTCGGCTACGCGGGGGCAGTCGATGGTGAAGATTGTTTCGAAACACTATCGAGTGCTTGACGCCGCAAATGAGCTGATGTGGACACGGCTGGCCGTGGGTGCCTCTTGCAGGTTGCGGCTGCCGTCGCCCGGTACGGAGATGTTCCAATCCCTGCAGCACATCCTGGACGGGCATCCTAGACGGCTGCCCGTCTGTCAGCGTAACGCCGTTGGTCGAGTAGCCTGGAGCCGCAACGGGCAGTCTCCACCTATCGTCGATCCCGGTTCCCTTTGGCATTAGGCGCCCCCAGCCGACGGCCCTTCAATTGCGGGAGGCCAGGGGGCTGCTGACGTTTCACGATTCTAATAAATCGCCCTCTTGCCTCTTTCGTCCTCTTCTGCACCCACTCTGTACCTGGTAGCGGGCACCGTGGCGAGGCTGTGAGCACACAGGTTGCATGTTGGGAAGGAGTCATCGTACTGTGTGCACAAGACTGCCGGCTTCTGGCTCGTCCACTTGCCTGATTGACGCATGTGTCTCTCTCGAGCATGGACTGAGCCACATCCTACACTACTTTGTAGTAGCCCTGGTAGCCCTGGCAGCCCTGGCAGCCCTGCTTCCACGGCACGCCAATTATTTCGCACAGCCATGAGCCAATCATTCCGCCCGAGTATAGCCATATGCAGCAAGCGGCGCATAACCAAACGCCCCCGGACGTGGGCCAGCCACGCCACGAGGTTTTCTCCGGCCCAGCAGCAGCTTCTCCAGACTTCGGGGAAAATCTCGTGCGTATGCTCAGTACAGCTGGCTCGAGATCAGGTTCTGGAATTGTTCTAACTTTAGCAGAACTGGTCTGTGCCTCGGTTCCAGCCTTTTGAGGATTTTTGCTTTCCTCAACGGGACATGTGCCTCGGAGCAGGGTTTCAGGGATAACCCCCGTATCACCTTCTCAGGGAATTAAGGGCAATGCCAAGACCCCGAAACAATGTCATTGTCGAATCGATCAGCTCGGAGAGAAACATTAAACCCGCCTCTGTCCCCATTTGCCTTTATGCTTCTGGGCCAAGGTCTTGCAGCACTCGCGCCAGAGTTGCAGATAGAGCCATTGCTTGCGTTGTCCCTGAGAGTTGAGGGGCAGCGAACCAGGGTGGATCACCATGGTCGACATGCCCAGATACGGTTTACCGTGATGGGGTAAAGGGGTCACCGACAGAAAGGGCAGCCGAGTCTCATCAGGGGTAGCTTCGAGTTCATCTGATCTTTGGCTCATCAAGTAGATGCAGTACACAGGATTTACTTGAAAGCCCCCAGTTCACACCAAAACCATGGCCGTTCCAGAGAAGGCTATTGAAGCTTCTCAACCGTGGTTACGAGGTAGCAGGTGGAAGGCTGTCCCTGTGTCGAGAAACATATCTGACGAGGATGTCAAGAAGCTACGGTTTTATTCAAGCCCCCCTTCCCCTGCTTGGAATACCCACTTTCTACAAGCAGACATATGTTCTTGTCTCCCTGTCCTACCTGGGCTGTTCCGCAGCTGCAGTTTTCCTCTCTGACAGAGACTCAGCCACCTGTGCTGCCTAATCAATTCATTGCTTTTTGGAAGCTCTAACGCGCTGGATGTTTTATCCACGATATCTGCAATGCATACTTACTTGGCACTTGCACAGTGATCTGGTACAGTTCTCATCCGTGAAGTTGACTACAGCGCAAGTGGCCTGTATAGACTGTCGCAGCACGTACAGCACCAGTCTAACAGGATTTGAGGCCCGTAGCCATATGTCTTGTTGGCAACATCGTTCGGCTCCAAATTCAGGTTCGGCGTAGTCGGCTCAATCGGCTCAGGAGGTCGCTCTCAAGTTGCAGCCGAAGGTCGATTCCGACAAATGGGCCCTCGGTGCCGGACGGGTTCCGCCCAGTCTTGGCTCTGTTTGGGCCCGGATAATGTCCGCATTCCACAGGACTAAGGAGTCTAGCATCTTGTCAATATTACCACTTCGAGCATCCTGTGACAAGGGGCATCAATCTAGTGTGCCAAGCAAGAGGCTGTAGTCGGCGGTGGGCTTCGACACTATGCACCTGGTTGAAATGTGGTCATTCGACTTGTATTGTATGCATGCGCCTGGCACAACTTATCGGTGAGACTCTTGACATTACGTTATAGCCAATATGCGCAGGCTTTACATAATGACCAGGAACAGCCATGTTTGAGGAGACGGTCGATCATTGATTACACGCAGTCGGCAACATAGAGTATGGCCATAAACTCCAATCCCGACTCTTGGAGCCACTAATATCTCCACATTGCTGTTGGTCACAAGATCATATCTACTCAGTGTGCTCTTGGTAAAGATGGCCCAGAAGAAATGCTTGATTACGTGATTAAGGCGATATATTAGCACTTGTCATGTCAATCATAATTACCATACTTGTAGATTTAGCCGCCCGCTGCGAAGCCAGTCCCTGAGAGATGGTGGTCCTGGCTCAGCACGATGCAGTAAAAGTCGACTCATATCAGTTGCGGTCCATCGGTGGAAGTAAATTAGACTTTCCGACAGCACTTAAGTCGGCATTAACATAGGAAGATCCTTGTGCTGGAACACTTTGACCGCGGCAACGCCAGCCTCAAGGATCTTATCTTAGATCGGGAGCAGCCGTGATCTGCGCCGGCCAAGGCTTAATTTACTGGACCACGATGGAATATGTAGAACCTGACCCGGCTCAATTCACGCCACAATTTGATCAGGTAGCGCAAAAAAAATGGTTCTTTATCCACATATTCTGCAATGCGGCCTGGGATTGAAATGCCGATCACTGAGTCGGCATGCATGTCGAGATGTGTGAAGTGGGAGAGATCAGCGCACTGAAACGGTGCTTGGAGTGCTGGGGAGCAGGACTGAGCCTGGGCCCCAATTGGCCACTGATCAAAGATTGTCGTTAAAGGTTCAGACCGGGTCATATATATCTAAATATGCAGTGTAGTATGTTGCCATGGAACGCACAGCCCAATTTCTCTCTCAACCTCAGTCTACACTTCTCACTAGAATTCTTGGTCTCCAGCAGACTACATCCTACATTTTACTATCCTATAGGACGCTATCGCTATTTTGCATAAGGCTATCCTATGAGAGGTAGTAATAAAGGTGGTCATCCTATAGGAGGGTATCATATAAGAGGTTATCCTATAAGGGGTTATCCTATAAGAGGTTATCCCATAAGAGGTTATCCTATTATCCTAAAAGAGGTTATCCTATTGTCCTATAAGAGGCTATCCCATAAGAGGTTATCCCACAAGAGGTTATCCCATGGGAGGCTCTCCTATTAGAGATCATCCTACAGGAGGCTATACGATGGAACGGGATCATGTAGGAGGTTGCCCCCACGGGAGGCTGCCCCCACGGGAGGATGCCCCATAGGAGTTCATTCCACAATAGCTTATCTGGCAGGGGGTGAGTAGCATTTTGGATCGACTTGTTGTCTTTCATTGTGGACCAGCTAAGTGCTTGAGAGGAAAGATAAGAATCTGAGCCTGGCGGCCGAGAAGGCATCTTAGGCCATCACCATTTCATTTAGACTAGAAACGTGAGAGTGAGCTAATGATGTTTGAGTCTACTCCTGCTAGCTAGGGTCTCGTCTCCAAGATGGGGATCATTCATTCCGGTTCCATAGCAGCACATTGGTTGGCCAAATGACGGACCAACTGCTGGATTTGTTTTCTTATAGACGAATGTCTCAAATCTCGTAGTTTTTGTGCTGTTCCCATCAACCGCTAATGGTAGATTTAGATCTTCTCAGCAATCTTGATCAGGCCCCTTGCCATAAGGCACTACATCACTTTGGTGATGAGACTCAGGTCAGCCTGGTTCGTCTCGTCAGGGCCAGGGGCGGCATTTCACCAGCAGTGAAGACCAATGCTAACATGTCCAGACCCTCAAAGCCCAGTTCAAATCTCTTGTAGTCTGCTTGTCCAGTCCAGATGGCTTGTTGACCTCGTGAACAGGATTGATTGCATGAATTTCTGGGCGTATCATGATTCTTTGGTCAATTTCAGACTCGATTGGAAAGATACCCTGAATCATTTCGCGCCAGGTGTTGCCGTTTATCTTGTCCCCACCCGAGAAGATGTAGGGCACGTCGAATGAATTGCCACTTGAATTGGCCGGGATGATGAATACTGCAACTGTAATGTCTTTCTCGTTGGATAGCAAGGCAGATAACATCCCTACCTTGGCTTTGTCCAAATTCGCAAACATTCGAAACAGCATTGCGTTATCCTTCTTGTGTTTCAGTCCGGTAGTTAGACACAAGTACCCTAAGGTTTGCTTCATGCCATGATGCACACTCATTCCAATTGTCAGTAAAGTCATGACTTGTGACCAGTATTGTTGAATCCAGTCAGGTATTCCCCTCATAAAGAGGTCAAGTGAGCGCAGAGAGGCAGGTGCATCCGTTTTCCTCTGTAGTTTAACTAGTATATGCCTTTGGCGAATTGCTCGAAATCTTGGTTCATATAGTAAAAGTGAAATGTTTCAATGCAGTGGTGGAAGTCTTCCAGTCGAGTGTCCCTGAATATGTCGTTTCTGGTCACCTGTTCAGAGCCAAAACTCCAGGTGATGCTGCGGTCAACGAAGTCGTCGTTCTTGTCGAGGTGATGCTGTTGAAGGTGGAGCGATATTTTGTCCATGTCGGCAACGCCGTTACAACTCATGAGTGGTGGGCAAGCATCAGAATGCCCTCGTAGGAGCGAGTCTTGGATGTGCTTCAAATTCTCCTCGGAGAATGCATGCCGGAGAGTCCAACTGTTGAACCATTCGGGATCGTCTGGGTGATTGACAAGTTCAGTCTTCAACTCCTTGATTAACTGCATGGTCAACTTCAAGTCGTCATCTGTCATATCTTTGAGCACCGGGCTGTCTGCACGGCCACTCAGTGCATGTGACGGATCCCAGGGTCTATTGTCTCGTGTAGAGGAGGATAAAACCATTCCCGGAGGCATGCCATTTGATGGAAATCGACTGTACGTCTTGTTTGATGTGGTCTGCCTATCGAGATGGTCCACAGGCATGTGCTGATCAGACTTTTTCCAAAAGTGCGAAGAGACGAAGACCACGTCTAGACTGTCATCTTGCTTCTCATCACTGAAGAGATCCGCATCTGCGGGTTTCCGAACTGGTGGTGCTCCATTCTGTCGATTCCCAGAGCCTCCACAAGAACGGTAGGACTTGTTGCGCGATGATAGGCACGGACTAGCCGAATATGCATCTCCACGGCGTGTAGGCGACGATGGCAGACGAGGAACAGATCTTCAAAATCGTGGCGCCGCCATCAAAGGGCTCATCGTTGTGAACAATGCCATAGTTGGGGCCTTCGGCGACAGTTGGAGGATAGGTCACCAGCTCAATCTTGACATTGTCCAAAGCGATTACGAGAGCGACTAGAGCGGTACCTTGTTTGCCCATATCAGTCAGTTGGAAAGTCAGTGAACAAGGCTATATAGAAGGAAACATACCGTTCTTGTTCGTGTTAACAATTGGCTGATCCACGAGTCCACCCACGTGTGAAAACCCGAGAAATATCACCGTTCCGCGACCTAGAAAATGTTACAGCCGATCTCTCCTCGCCTGCGATAACGACGCAATAGAAGACCTCAGTCAACGGACACGCCTCCGGGCGGAAGGATTCAGGAACCGGGGCGAGCCGCACCGAGTCTTGTCCCCAAGCTCTTCTTAGGGCATGTGGCGCTGTCAAAGAACCTTATAGCAAGATGCCGGTTGGTGAAATGAGTGCAGGTGGCTACTTAGAGCTAGATACAAGTCCCTCCGATCAAGGCCCAAGGCACGACACTTTGATTACAACAAAAATAGATACAGAGCTAATTTGGTATCAAGAACGCAGTATTTGTCAACTAGACTGACAAATCTCCCTCGGAAACTGATAATTTCCTTTTTTGAAGCACCCCCGTCGTTGAGTCAGAATCTGTCCTTTCCCGTTATACCATCTTCTCAGAGAGTTCGGTCTTGGCAGCGGGAGGAGTGATTGGTGCATTTTTCAGGCTTCCTCGGCTGGAAGCGTGCCCTTCGGTCGAGCCTCCGAGAACGTCGTTCATCGTGCGGCTCAGCTCGACGTAGTCGTAGGCGAACTCGCCAAGCTGGGCATCGTCGAGCCCCAGCTCCTCCTCCTCGACCGAGGCGCGCAGGCTGAGGCCAGGGATCAGGTTCATCACAAAAAGGATGATACAGGTGACGACGAAAGACCAGGCGAACCCGGCGACGCAGTCAGCGAGCTGGTAAGCCAGCTGGATGTAGTTGTGGTTGAGCCAGCCGCCATCGATCTCGGTGGATCCGTCAAGGTGCGCTATGTAGTCACTGCGGTGAGGTGTTAGCCAATTGTAGCAACGTGAGTAAGGTAGTTAGCGGTGGGAACTTACGCAGCAAAAAGGCCGGTCAGGAGGTTTCCAACAATGCCACCAACACCGTGCTCAGCAAAGACGTCGAGTGCATCGTCGATGCCAACCCAGAACTTGATCTTGGTTGCCAAGTTGCACGAAATGCCGCCGACAACTCCGTAGATGACAGCTGCCCAGGTCGGTACGAATCCGGCGGCCGGTGTGATAGCGACCAGGCCAGCAATGACACCGCTGCAGAAGCCGACAGTGCTCCATTTCTTCTCCAGGCGGTAGTCCATCAGACACCAGGTGAAGCCACCAACGCAAGCGGAGATATGGGTCACAACACAGGCCAAAACTGCACGCAGGTTGGCCCCGAGAGCGCTACCACCGTTGAAGCCGAACCAGCCCACCCACAGAAAGACCGTCCCAAGAACGACGTGGGTGACATTGTGTGGACGGTATGGAAGACCGTGGGTCTTGTCGTATCCAGTCCGCCTTCCGAGCATGAGGGAATAGGCAAGAGCAGCAGCCCCCGACGAAATGTGCACAGGCGTGCCACCAGCAAAGTCGAGACCGCCGAGTATGAAGGACCAGCCGTTGGCGTTCCAAGTCCAGTAAGCTATAGGGTCATAGACGATGGTTGCCCAGATGAAGATGAATACGAGAGCAGGAAGCATCCGGCCACGGTCGGCTGCGGCGCCGATGGCGAGGGCGGGGCTGTTGATAAAGTATGTCAGTTTTTCATTATTCAATTTAGATTCATCAGGTGTCCCAAGGTCCAACATACGTGATTGCGGCGAACATGCCCTGGTACAGGCAAAAGAGCAAGTCCGGGATCTTGCTGCTTCCCACGCTGGGCTGACCCAAGACTTTCATGAGGCCAAAGTTGGACATGTCCCCTATGAAGCGACTACCGGTGTGGCTGAAGGCCAGGCTGTAGCCCCAAAAGAACCACTGGAACCCCACGACCGCTATACTCATCAAGGAGAGCCATATCAGGGAGAGTGCAGACTTGCGACGGGCAAGACCGCTGTAGAAGAAGCCGACGCCAGGGACCATAAGAAGGACCAGGGCCGCCGATGTCATGATCCAAGCGAAGTCGCCTGACTATGTTACAAGAGCTCGTCAGGTCCAATACTCGGAGGTTGCGGGGACAGCTGGGTAAGTGAGCCTAGACGACAACGTACCGCATAGTAAATATTCAGGTCGGCAGTCAGCGAGTCGCCGCCCTCATCGGCAACACCGCTCGTTCCGGTGTACTCTACCAGAGGTCCGGCCGACATTTTCGCGTCCTCGGGGGTGGTTGAGTGTGCTGTGTGTGCTGTGTAGGGCTACGGCTGCTTTTCCAGCTGTGCCAAGCAGGTTTGACGGGCAGGAAAAGAAACGCTGCAGGCTTTCAAGGAAAGAAGCAGCGAACGAACAGAAAAAGGAGCAGAACGGGGACCACGCCTCGGGGGAGACCGCAGGAGTGGGTGTGCAGGTAGATAAATAGCAAGCGGAACATTGGTCTCAGCTTAGCCCGGGCAAAGACGCACGCAGACTTGGCGCATCCGATGGGATGTCATCTTTGCCCGAGACAATTTCGAGGATGGTCTGCCTTTTGCAGCGTATAGCATCCGGACCCTTGGCCGACCATGTGGCAGAGATATCAGGAGAGCAGATGTCCAATGAGAAAGAGATGCCCATGGAGGCTTGGCCTGATCCAAGCAAGCCATCCAGGCCGTGGTGGAGCCTCACTTCGAGAAGCGAGCACCCAGCTCACTCGGCCAGACGGCTGGGGAGCGATAAGCAGCGGGGCCCTCCACGGATGCGTACAAGCTGCCTGGTGGTGTATGTTCCACACCCGCATGTGGCGGGCCCTGTGATACCTGGCATCCCTCAGCTCTACGAATAATGTTAAGGGTAAAGATCCGACACGTCGGACCAGAGTGGGCGTGGTGAAGCGGCCCACATGCCCTATTCATCGATGGGCTGCTGGCTTATCAGGACTCAGAAGACGACCGAGCCGGCCAAGTGGATGTTTTGTGGGCGACATATGCCAGAGGCTACCGGGTATCCTGTGCCGTTCCGGTCGAAGCAGGCACGGCACGAGAACCCAGGCTGAGAAAGAATGGCATGCTTCCGAAACAGCAGCATGCAGGCTGGCAGGGCATGGAGGGCCGGCGGCTGAAGTGAGTCCCTGGGGCGGGCCGGACTAGGAAGCTGGCGGGAGTGAGACATGGGGTCTGCTGCAGACGTGTACCAACGGGCAGGACAGGCGGAAATTGACCAAGGAGACCGGGATGGGACAGGGAATTATACGAGTCGCTTGGGATATGAATGGCAAGCCGACATGAAGAGAGTGGCTATTAACCCAAGATCGAGGGCTGCTGCTCAGTCGTGCAAGGAGAGGTGCTCCGGGAGAGCCAATCGATGATTCCTTTCAACCAGTTGCCGATGGATTGACCAATACACTGTCGCATCGCACGCTGTGCGTAAGCTGACATCCGAGCAATGCGGAGGAAGCATGTGTGTCTCTGGGGAAGAATACAACCCACCGGCCATCAGCATTGCGCTATTGAGGTATGAGATGGACGGCTTGATGCCACCCTCCTGGTTGCCGCCTGGGCCGGGCTGGGCTGTTGAGTACCACAGTACTGTGTAGCAGACCTGCAAACGGGCAGCTGGACACCCTGGCAGTCTGGGCGGCGTCTTTGTGTTGCTGGAGTTGCTATTGTCGTCGTTGAAATGAGACCGACAGAACAAGACCGGGGGTTCTTCCGGGATCCTTCGTTATCTTGCGGCCGACTGACCAACCACACGCGGTCTAGAGAGACCTTGAGGGTTCAAGGATTCCGCCACACACAAGGCGCGGCACTGGACATTTGAGATTAAGCTGTTGACAATTGGATATTACACAAGAACATGGCCTCGGCGAGTAGGCAGAAACGGGCCCATGCCTCCCTATTGGTGGTGTGCGTGCAGCAGAACCAGTCTGTTGGTACGGGGGGCGGGCACAGATGCACGCAGCTTGGGTGACATGAACGCGTCAACGGGGATGCAGGAACGAACTGGCCCGGGCGGGGACGTTGACCCAGCAAGGGGCATGCATTGGCCTACTGTGTGTAGCGAAAGGGGCCTTCTGCATGGCTCGACAACGTGGTTGACGACGTGGTAGCTAGGTATCTTAGGGAGGTACTGTACTTGGTATGGAGCAAGATATGGTCAACAAAAAAAGGAAGCTCAGAGCTGTCGTTGGTTGCCCGTCGTCGAATGACCGCGTACTGCTTCTGGCTTAGTGCACAGGGAGCTTATCTCTCGGCGGAGTGGGGTTCAGCCTTGGGGCCTGTCCTTGCCTGCTGCTCCTTCGCTCCTTCCCAATCGACGACAATCGACTGCTCCCTGCCGATGTGCAGATTCTCCCTTCTTCTCCTCTTCTTTCTTCACTCTGGCCAGCAGGGCAGGCTGCCAGGCTGCCAGGCTGCCAGGCAGGTGCTTGCATTTCAGCAGTGGATCGACCGCTAGCTTCCTAGCTACCCTTGACAGATTCGCTGACAGCTTGGCACTTGCCGCCTTGCGCCGCCACCGTTGTTTCCCCGTGCGTTCGTCCGTTCGTTTCCATCTTCATTTAATATGTTTCCGTCAAAACGCCACAACACTAGCAACAATGGCTAGCACATGTAGCCGCCCATGATCCGTCCACAGGCATTTGTGCTCTTCTGTTGTATAAAGTATCGTTTGAAGGCCAATTCCACCGATCTTGTTTTGGTATTCAGTCCCTGCACATGTGGCACATGCACCTCGCCCTCTGCCTTGATTGCTGCCCTAGGGTATCTCTGCTGTATTTGAGAATGAGTGTGGTATGAGGTTAATTACCAGTGGCAATTTTCATGGTAGGAATAGCTATATATGTCTTAATTTCCAGTGTAACCTAAACAAATCCCAGCATACTCAAGTATGCCCAAAGGAACCCACTGATTTGTGGATTACATTCGTATGCTCTCTTTTGCGGTATTCTAATGTTTCAATCATAATCGAAAGTGCTTCTGCTGGTGGGCTTTGACTCGGAAGATAGCCAGGCGGCACATGTCATCGATCAATAAGTTAGTTCCGTGGCTATTTTAGTACGTCTAGCTACGTACCTAGGTATCTTCGTGGATCCTCCAAAGGCGTCGGCTGAGGTATGGCCATGTCCAGCACAAGTGAAACACTGACAAGGAGCAGTTCTTCATTTATATCATCCGTCGAAGCTATGCCGTCTGTTATATCTTTGGGCCATTTGTCTAACAAGCACCGCTCCGCGTGGTTTCTATGACGAAGTTGTCCGTCCATAAATACAAAGGGCAGCAGTCCAAACAATTTGGCCGAGCTCTCGTATCATTGCTGCCGCTTGGAACCGACGAAGAAAATAGCATACCATTAGCGCCTTTTAAACCGGCTTGCTTGGCTAATGCGAACTGGTAAGGGGAGTTGCTAGCTAAGAGTGAAAAGCGTTGTGGTCCCGCGGGTTCACTGCTAGGGGGGCCCGCGCGGAGAAGAGTTTGTATCGACCGACTCGCGAAAGTTAGGAGATGACTACTAGCAAGCGCATTGTATATGTAACGCAGAGCAGAACTCGCATACTAGTGAACCCGGGCGCATAAAATGGTCGAACCACCCAGTCAAATACCTCGTGGGCAAGAATCTTTCATCACCTGTATTCATCCATCTTAGGCAAATACGGACATCATGCTCATCTTCAGCCTCTTTCTCACCCTTTTCAGCCTGCTTGTCGGCATAAGCAGCGTGCACGCCGATCTTACAGAGGCGCTCGAGTACACCCCTGCCATTGTCAACCACCTCAACCAAATCCAAAATGAGACTCTTGCACTGGCCTCGGTCGTCGAGAAATGGAATGGCGACGTCATTGATGCGCTTGCCATCACATCCGCATCCAATTCCCTAATTACGGCCATCGAGGATGGAACCAAGACAGCCACAGAGTCCAAGAAAATGGGTGTCAGACGAGCCATAAAGGTCAAGAGGGCAACCAAGAAGCTTTTGAAGGTCATAGAGTCCTCTCTGGACACTATTGTCCGCTCTAAGCTGTTGTTTGACCACGCAGGGCTCACCTCAATCATGCTATCAAGGACCGAGGAGACCAAGGAAGCCGCGGAGAACCTCATCGCAGCCATCGTGAACGTACTGCCAAAGGTCGGAAAGAGGATCGGGAGGAAGCTGGGAAGGAAAATTGGCGCTGCGTTTGACTCCGCCATCGCAGAATTCTCTAAGGAGCCTTGATAGGGCGCAACGTGGACTATGCCACGTTGACTTCACCGGATCCCGGTAGCCGCGTGGCGCCAGCCTACCTAGGCAGTCATTGTATCTATAGTTTGACAGATTCGGAGTTCTAGAATGCCCGTTGAAGTCTATCAGTCTGAATGTTTACATATGAGAGTCCCAGATAATAGACACCGTGAATTTTACCCTTCGTTCGTCAGATCGTCTTCACTCCCATAAGCTGCCCTTACGTTAGAAAAGGCATGGATGTGTAGGTCCTAAATTCACAGAGAAGAATTTTCAGCACTTCTTCAGCAACTGTTCAAGGCATGGATGTTGCCACTCTATTGGCCTGAAACATACCACAAGTCCTCACCCATGTATTGGAATATTCGAGCATATTATGAATTCCAACCTTTTGTTTGAGAAATGCTTGCGATTTGGAAGTGAAATGGAAGCATAACAATGAGAAGCTGCTTCTGCGGCACCGTTCTGGAGTTTTCAAGCATCTACCATCCAGTAGCAGTTTGTAGAAGAAAGGACGTGGTTGCCAGCCAATCATGATCTGTGGCTGCTAATATCAGGCTGTAGATGCCCCATTCCATTACGTGTCTTCCCTGCCCTCCACAGGGATCCGAGAGAATCTCATGGAAGGGATGAACATCTGGGCAGGCGACTCGCCCAGTGAAACAATCTTGTCGATCGTGGATGTTATTCACATCTTGTCACTTATGTGAGTGATCTTCGACATTCAAAAGAGCTCACAAGCATTTGGCTGACCAGCTAATAGGCAAGTCGACGCGGAGGATAGCTCGCCATCGCGACTCTCACGGCCATCAAACACAAAGCATATTCGGCACAACCCAAACTGTGAATTGGTCCGTGTATAGACTCGGGGAGGTCTTCCGACGGCGTTCTAAGAGCCAAAATTCTACCTTCTTAAAACTTCTGTTACGTACATTCACTTCAAACCCTGTTTAATTACCTGGATCTCGCGAATAGTCCATCTATTTGCAATTTAATAGCAGCCGCTAATGAGCCTGACCGCTCGCGTGGGCAGAGGAATTTGTAAGTCTCTGTACTGATCAAAGCATGGACACTGTCTGGACCCATCAGGTCTCGACAACTTCAGTTAAGAATAGTTATTTGGAAATGGTTGATGGCAGTAAGTTGCTTCCGAGTTGGATTTAATTTCAAACTGTATACCATTAGGCCAGACTACCTACGAGAGCTAATTGGCCTCGCACATCGTCGGAGACGGGCGGTTCTTTTCAGATGGCAACGAAAGATTGCAGAACCAGGTTCATCATACAGATAGATATTGACAAATTTATGACTCTTCTGGGTCGTTACTTTCAAATTCCCGGCAATTATATCAATCTAGCCTCTGCCAAAGTGAGCATATATTTTTCTCGGGTGACTCGGAAAAAACCCGGTGATGGACGAATTGGTCAAGCGTTTGCTAATATGGGTAATCGAGCATTTAGTACACAAGATCAGAAGGACTCTGGGACTGCGATGGCCTAGAGGAAGGAAAACGTCGCTTCATCATACTCCATGCCCTTGGGAACTGCGATTTCAAGCCGCGAGTATTTTCCAATGGCATGTTACCGAATCGTCATGCCCCCGGAGCTGCCGATCCAGGCCATAAGGAGCTGGTGCTTTGTATCATAGAGCAGACTGGACCCTTGCAGTACACAGTTGAAGTCCTCTCGGCGCTTTACAATGAAATGGTTGAACAGGTGGACTTGATGGACAAGAATACGTGAAAAGCGGACAAGCCATTTAAAAGCTTATTGGGAGCCCTAGCAGCCAAGAAGGACGGATTTCGCAAGTGAATAGAACCTTGTTGCTCTTCTATTACAACCAGGTGCCGCCCCACTGGCCTGGGGGTTGACAGAGAAAACCACATGACATTCTTTGTATTGTGGCACCTTTAGGGTTCAAGCATTGCAGGTACACACCGCTCAAACCAGATGTTAAATATGGAGCTAAGTAGTAAACAGATCGATGATAGATCGTGAGACCGTGGGAAGCGTGCAGGCTCGCAGTCAGACCTTGACATTAATACCACTACCGGTCTCCGGCCATTCCGGAGACCGGGCCTGGAGATGACCGCAGGTGCGGCTCAAAATTCCCATCTAAAACTACCCTAGGGTAATCACCAGTGGCTCGGCAATGGGCTCGCGAGGCAACGTCGTGGCAACCCTTGCCGCATTTTGCTGATCATATGCAATTGCGTTTTGGACAAGAGATAGCGCTGGTTCACTGACACATTGGCGTGCGTGACTTACTGTACCCGTCGAGCCTAGCTTGCTGGGTGCAGGATGGTGACGTATGGCTTGGGTTTTGAGTATCTGAAGGGATTAGGTTGAGTTGCTTCTCGGCCTCGGCATTGGCAGCACTTCCGACCTCCGACCTAGCACTCTGGCCTGCGTTGAAGCGGCCTGGCCGATCCGTCGACAACCAAGTATCTTAGGTGCCAGACATGTTTTTTGATGCTCATAAATACCGGACAACTGCCCTTTTCTGCAGCTAGGTCGAAGCATACAACGTGCCTGAAAGCAACAAGCTCGAGATCGTCAAAGAGCCAGATCGTCCCCTACGGCTCCCAATCATCATGGCACACTTAAAGGTCCTTATCGTCGGCGGGGGCATCACTGGCCCTGCTCTCGCCCATTGGCTCTCAAAGTTGGACTGCGACATCACTATCGTGGAGCGAGCGCCAGACCTGCGTGCTTCGGGTCAACAGATAGACCTCCGAGGCGAGGGTGTGGCTGTTATGCGCAGGATGGGCATCGAGTCGGCTGTGAGGGCCAAGGTCGTCCAGGAAGAAGGCGCCGAGTTCGTCGACAAGTATGGCCGCAGGCAGGCTTACTTTGGAGCCAACAAGACCGGCCGAGGCAAGCAGAGTCTCACATCAGAGTTCGAAATTATGCGCGGCGATCTGGTTCGCATCCTGTACGACCTGACCAAAGACAAGTGTACGTACATCTTTGGGAACTCGATCGAAGACCTTGAGCAGACCGGCAACGGGGTGCACGTCAGGTTCTCGGACGGCAAGGAGGATGACTTCGACTTGGTGGTTGGTGCGGACGGCCAGAGCTCCAGGACGAGGAGGAAGGCATGGGGCCCTGATGCAAAGGATCCGTTCAATTTCTTACAGCTCTACCTCGCCTACTTCACTGTGCCGAAAGGCAAGCAGGACAATATGACCGCCAAGATCTTCAACATTCCCGGCCGTCGTGTAGTAGCCACTAGAGTTGACAACCCAAGGACTATGCAGGTCTACCTTGGCTACCTTGAAAAGGGCGGTCACGCGATGGAGGATGCGCTGCGGAGCGGCGACGTAAAGAAGCAGAAGCAGCTTTGGGCTGATATGTACAAGGACGCCGGCTGGGAAGTTCCGAGGCTAATGGATGGCATGCTCAACTCATCCGAGGCGGATGACTTCTACTTCCAGAAGATTGGCCAGGTCAAAATGGACAAATGGTCCCGGGGCCGAGTTGTCCTGGTCGGGGATGCGGGCTACACTCCTTCTCCTTTGACAGGCAAAGGAACCTCCATTGGTCTTATCGGCGCCTACGTTCTCGGCGGCGAGCTTGCTAAACACCTCGAGAGTAGCAAAGATCACGGTCAGGCAGTCGATGCAGCTCTCGAATCCTACGAAGAGGTCCTCCGCCCGTGCGTCGACAAGGCGCAGGAGCTGTTCAGAGGTGTTCCTGCCATCGCATACCCCGAGACCGAGTGGGGAGTATGGTTTCTCCAACTCGTGGTAAAAATTGTCAGCTTCTTACACATCGATAAGCTCGTCGAGCGCTTCTCATCAGACAATTTCGCCGGAAATTGGAAGCTCCCAGACTATCCTCAACTGCAGCATCAATAAGTCAAGCTTGACTTTATTCGTCTTCGAAAAGCTGCGGCTGATAGTCATTGAGTTATGTGCTACGAGCGACGAAATCGAGAGGGTCAGAGACCGGGCATCCATATAATATGTATCTTCCAGCCTTATCACTCACCAAATACATATGAATTCCGTATCCCCGCTCATAATATAACAAAAAGGACATTATAATCAAATGACCATTCAGTTCATCGATACTCCTATGTTTAATTCCTTGATGTTACATACAAACCTTTGGAATTCCCTTGGATTCATTCGCCTAGGGGATGATCAGGGGTAGGCGGGGGCACATCCAAGACGGGATTATTCATATTTGAAAAAGTCGGTAGCCATGGCAGTGAAGACAACTTGGTCGGATGATCCTCAGCCAGATTTCACACTTTATTGGTCTTATTTTGGTACCGAAATTTCTCTGCTGATCAACTGAACTTCCACACGGCATGTATTTGGGCTAATATAACACGAAGTGTCTTGGTATGGAAGCAGACTTCACGTTGGGAATGCTCCTCATTCCTTGAGATCTCTTATCACACAGACTCGCCGTGACTTCTAATGCATGGTGATGCTAATCACTCTATGAGCAATCATCAGCGACGACATAAGCACAGGACCAAAGTGGCTGATCGACAGGAAAACATGAATTGTCGTTTTGATTTCACAACCAAGCATATGAGTGTCGTCATCCGTGTGCGCAGAAATGTTTGATGTTCAAATGTTGTTGTTTGCCAAGGGGCCCGGACTGTTGGACATAGGAAACGTACAAGCCATCAGGTTTCAATGGGTTTCTCGGCACTGGCCAAAACTCGGCCATTGAGACACAATCGGTTTGCTGTCGGATACAAAAGTTTGATGGGTTTCATTCGATAGCATGGCGTCGCCACAGTCTGACCTCGAGCTCTTCCATATCCTGCCTCATTTCGTGGCTTATTTACTAGCTTTCCCATACTTATTCCTTGGATTCCCGATTTGTTGTATCGCGAGGAGCTCTTCAGATTCATGTAAATTCGACACATTGACCTCTTCTCTCATCCATGGCTACCAGCTGATCTTGTCGTCATTCAGATCTACCATAAAACGCAACACAGGCTGCTGTCTCAGGGGAATACTTTACCCAATGCCTGCAATACCATCCCAAAGGGACACCACATCGGAGAACAATGGCATTGAGCCGGTATGGATGGCCGTTGCCATACTCCTGCCGGTTGTCTTCTCGGCCATCATGCTGTGGCTATGTTACAGGTGCGACCATGCCGACCGGGAGTTCAGGGTATGTGTATCAAAAGGCCTCATCTCTCCCACCGCAATACCGTCAAAAAGAAGTCAATAATCGTGACCTGCTGATGTATCTGATGTATTTCAGGAAATGGAAAATCCAAGACAACGGCAATCATGCGGTAGCGTTGAAAGCCGTGCAGAACGCAGGTGACTGGCCCGCAGGCCTTGCTGAAGCATGGTTCGTAAGTTTCGACAAGTCTGCAGAAGCCCGTGGATCGATGGTTAGAAGCCGTCAGCATTGATGATTACACATCAAATTTGGTGCAGTTCTTACAGATTTGGAATATTTCACGGTCTAGACGCAAGTATGACGGGACTTGAAGTAGGAAATTAAGGTAATCATGTATCCTCACTAGCAGCAAGCAGCATTAAAATCCAGACTTTCGCACAGGTCGAGCTATCTCCACGCTTGAGTGAGCTTCTGATCTGAAAGAATTATGACGATTGCGCCTACCTAGGTACCTACTTGGCTTCGAACCACGCTGGGATACATTGAACGTCAGCCCAACCGCACAAGTCCAGTGCTGGTCCAACCTCTTTCGGTGGAACAAACCAGATCAACTGTATCACATTTCCCCACCTTTGTCCACATACTAGATAGACCACCCAGAGCTTGAGTGAAGCCAAACACAGACGACCAGGCAGTATTTGTTCCGGCAAGGAAAGCAACGACCCAACAGACCATCCGAGTCCTGCGACGAGGGCTCTCGCTGGACTCTGCGCACAAAACTTGTCACAGCAGAACAAGCCCCTGAAAGTTCCCAGTACGGAACCTAGACCTCAAGCCGCCTATGTCAGCAACTCCAGGACCATGATGCCGTATGACGGCCTCAGGGAAGCGGGACATACCAGAATCTAGACCATTTTCCTAGTGGTGCAGCTCAGAACTGTTAAAAAAGGCATGTGGACAATTATGACAAGGATGCAGCGGCGGAGGAGCCACTACGAAGGCGGCAACGCGGGCGGTCAAAGGGACAACGGCCCATAGGAGGTCGTCCGGCACCATGGGGAGGGATGGCAGCGTGCATGCCGAGACCGCTGAACACTCGCAAAAAGGGAGAGGGATTCGTCATCACAGCACCTCACAGGACCTTTGCAGACACGAGCAGCGACATATTTGGACGCGGATGCAGGGAAGTCTATACAGTATGGAACGGCCGAGGCAAGGCAGCGCAGCAAAAAGCGCGAGTGTTGAAGCCTCTAGCACTGCTCCCCTCAACAAGATGCGGAGGTCGTCTCGGAGTCTTCAAACCTCCGGCTCCCTGCACTCAGGTCTCGGGACTCTGAAAAAGAAGGTGCGTTTCGAGAAAGTCCTGGCAAAGTACCTGAGAAGCCAGCCTGCCTCGGCTGCAAGGTCGAAGAGACCAAAGAGCAGATAAGAGGGCCTGGACTGCAACTCCTGAGTGCTACCCGGCAGGAAGTCCTGAACCAGCCTACTGATGCCGATGTAGTTATCGTCGAATGTCGGAGAGGCACTCTCGACACTATCGCTCCTCCCTGCACATTCATGATGGCCTGAACAGACGTCAAGCCGATGTTTCATTGTGCCTGGCATTCCAACCGCACGACCCACCAGTTCTACATGTGATGAATTATAATTGCTGACTCACCCCCAAGCTTTGAAGCTGGGTTAGATTTGTCGGGCACCCGGTGGACGTGGTTCAACTAGTACCGGAAGATGCCCTGGCCCGAGGGACGCATTGGCAGGTGGGAAGGGCCTGAGGTTGGAGTACGGGGTGGGCTGATATACTTAATTCTTTTTTTAGATAAGCCCATCACTAATGGTAGGATAAGTTGCTTATATGGCGTTCACTATAATTATCGTTCCATGTGATTCCGAAGTCCCTCGTTCAAGGCCTCGACCGAGGCCGTCTGAAAGGATGAGCCTCGGTGTTGAAAACATAGTCGTCTAGACTGATGACATCTGGCGGAGAGAAGATCAAGTAAAAGTACTTCAAAGTCTCGGCCGTCCAGAAGCTCTGTGAGTGCTCGTTAGGGACTAGGTTGGACAGGTCAAGTCGCAGGATAGCACATACCTCCATCGAATTCAATTTGTCCGTTGGCCCTGATACGGTCACATCCCTGATAGCAGAGTTTGCTAAAGAAGTCTCAGTCGCGCGCATGATGCTTTGGAACATAGTCCACGCGATGTCCCTGATCTCCTCCTGCCCGGTGACTCTGTATAGGATGAAGACACTTTCGATGGCCTCCGGTCGCAAAATATAGCGGGGATCCCGTGCGTGCTTGAAGCCCTTCTTGAGGCCTTTGTTGCCCATTGTGGACCATTTCTCTTCGTCCCAATCGCAAGGCGCCAGCGACGGGCACGGGAGGAGGCCGAACAGCTCTGGCAGAAGGCCTGTGGGAAACGCGTCGTAGCCCCAAGTGCAGCCACGCGTGACGCGCTCGCCGATACGGATGTGGGGCTCGATGCCAAATGTTCTACCTCCCAGCAGGAACATACCACCGACAAAACAAGCCAGATGCTGGCCCTCGGGGTCCAGCGTGACGCCGTCTCGCCTCACATGGGCGTTCCCTGCAAATAATATATCGTCCTGGTCTGGAAGCATCGGCCTGAACAAAATATGCTTTATAACTACATCCATGGACTTGCGATACATTTGCTCGTAGGATGGCTCCAGGCCCCCTGTGAGAATGAACATCTTGGGAAGGTACTCGTACAGGCTGTCAGCCAGGGCGCCGAGAGTAAAGCTATTGTCGGACATGACTTCTTCGTGCTGGAAGTTTAGCGCCGTAGGCCACATGCCGGGAATCTGCGACTGATCCTGAGTGCGGACCAGAAATGCGCGCACACGATCAATAGCATCATAGTATTTATGATCTCCGGTCAGTTGGGCCAGTCTCGTAAACTCGAGTGACAAAGACGCCGGAGATGCGCTCGGGTCATGTGTTCCAGCAACCTGACGGCCGGTGCGGGCGTCCTCAAAGTTGAGCCAAAACCCTGGCAGGCGGTTAGGAGTATCGAAACCCGCGTAGAGCATATCGCCAAGCTCCTTCGCCTTTTCCAGCAGCGCGGGCGTCCCACTCAGGTCGTAGGCGCTGAGCAGACCCCCCAGATGGCGAATTGTAGTCTCAAATAGGTTTGCGCTTTTGTCGGTGGTGTTGGACCAGTCGAGCTGGGCGATAGCTTTGGCAGCGTCGTGGAACTCGTCAAAGAGGCCCATGATCCAGAGGGTGTCAAGGCTATCGACGAGAGTAGCTGCCCAGCCGCCGAATGTGTTCTTGCCGCCACCTGAGGTGGGCTGCAGCTCGTCCCAAAGCCATGCCTCCTTCGTGTACGCGGACCAGGAGCGGACAAAAGCATCCCTGACAGCTTTCCTGCGCCCCTCGGCAACCTTGTTGTTCCCAGCACTGCCTTTGGAGCCAAAATTGTATTGTACGTGGGAGAAGGCCTTCGGAGTGCCAATAGGCAAGGTAGTGAGAGGAGGCGTCGGCGGGAAGAAGAGTTCGGCTGAGGTCCAGTTGACGGCGGACGGTACGAACTTGATGTTGTGGAGGGCGGAGAGGTATCTCGGGGGAGGCCCGGAAGCAGGAGAGGGCAGGAATGTTCGGAAGATGACAAGTGTGACCAAGGCAAGGGCGATGTAGACAGGATGCCTCGACAGCCGAGCCGCGGCCACGCGTGGGGAGAATAGGCGCATGCCCAACGGGGGGCTTTGGTGGGTTCGGGGGTCGGACAGAAGCTGAGCTGCAGGTGCTACTGTGTATGCACCATCTACCTAGAGACCAGGTAGTCTAGCAGATGCGATGCGATGCGATGCGGTGGAACTGTGTGGACCGAGGATCTTGTGCCAATGGAGCTGCCGTTGCTGTGAGCCAGGTCGCACGAGGTGCAGTTTCGTGGACTGCTCTCCTGTATCAGGCCCATCCACGCCGTCGACAATGGAATTGAAGAATAGGAGAAGGCCATGGATGAACGAGCCTGGTGTTGAGCTACCCACCGTACTGCACAGCTCAATTCGAAACATGGAAGAGCCGACGTCGAGTGGATCTGCTGTGCTGGAAGCGGAAGTGATTCACAGGCCAGGTGTACATTTACGGTACTGTGTACAGTACCTAGGTAGGGACTGTAGTGGCCCAAGTACCTACCTACCTAGGTACTTGGCCACTTCGGTACTTGAGGTCCCGGACAAGCCTTTACGGCCCGCATCCTGCGCAGGGGTCCCTCGTGTGCTATCCTGCAGCTCAGCATTTCAGGTGCTGAACAGATCTTGGTATTTTGCAGGTTATGGCAGAGCGTATCCCTCGTCGTTCACATTGAGGCTGCAAGTTGAACCATTATCGAATGATTTTGAAAACATGATTCAAGACAAAGAACTTAGGCACTAGGGAAAGGGGGTTCTCTTCCGAAAACAGACAGATGATGACGCCTCAGCACATTGCCGAATGCGCGCCCTGTGTCCATACGTGTATGGAGATGGCCAGGAATTGCGACTTCTGTGTCGGCCCAAAGTAGCAGTACGCGCTGCCGTCTGCCAGCTCGTGCGCCAGGAACATGTGCGACTCTCCATCAACGTCACAGCACTGGGGGTGGATACTTACACGAACAGAAGAGCAGACAAATTCCTGTCTGCTCTCATTCGAGCACCCACGCATACTAATGGTCCATGTCAGAAGAGACCTCTGCACCCAAAGCAGCTCACGTAAGTAGCTGCTTGGTATGCCTCAGCGGCCAGTACATCACCTCGGTTGCTGGAAGCAGGGCCTAAATGGATTTCATGTGAGAATATGACATGTATGAGGATCTGAAAATACAGGAAACATGATTTGTCTCTGTGAATTGAGGCTCAGAACCTGGAGGGTTCCTCAGCGGACTGAGAGGTCATACGAGAATCAAGTCACGGCTCGGGGAAGATGATTAAACACATGATCTAACATTTCATCTTGAAGGGTAATTACAGCTGTCTCTTTCCATGTGTTCCTCGATCTTTAATCTTTTCCCCGTTTTGTCTTCCTTCGTGTGGCTGGTCATCAAATCTCAAGCGGATAATATGAGAGCAAATCCATGCTGTCAATTATCAACAAAGAACCGTTTCCGCCGTGAAGGACAAACCGAAGTTGTTGAAGTCTTTTAGAAACACCCCGCGGTATGTCGATGTCCCGATGTCTGGTGCCTCTGCAATTGTGCCTTGAGAAGCCCCGTCTCAAATGCTTGCCAAATGATCGTCCTTGACATCTGGAAAGCCTTTTTCATGGAACCCCAATGGTTACCAAATTTTCCACAAGCTCCACCAGCCCTTCGATGCTGCTGAAAATATGCCCTCGCAGAATGCGTCTCTTCTCAAAGAGTCCACGCTTCGTCGTGCATCATGTCGTCCCAACTGACCCTCGTAGGCTCATGGGTAGGGCCAGTGCGTGTCCCGTCGACGCAGTAGTTGTACAAAACGTGATCGTCCTCGAATCTGTCGTCATAAAAGCGGTACGACCGAAATTGTAGTGCCTTGGTCTGTATCCAGAGACACCTGAGATCTGACACTTCGCGAACCGCGTCATCAATGCTGGCAGTGTCACGACAAAACGTAGCATAGCGGTAGGCCGAGGAGCTGTCAAGGAACTGCGAAATTGGCGCGTTCGAAGTTGCGGCTGCGGAGGTGTACCATTTGAAGTCGGGGCCTCCCCAGATGGCGCGGTCAAAGACCATCATCAACTTATCCAGGGCCGTAAAGTACTCGAGGAAGTGGGGATTGTCGGTGGAGCTCATGTACCCGAGCGTGATGCTTTGTGGTTGAAGAGCTTGAGACGCAGGATATGTTTGCTCGCCCTCGCCATCGTCTTCCTCGTTGTAGTTCTCTTCGTCACCATCGTCACTGTCATCCTGATTGGCCTCGTCGTCCTCGGAAAGGACGTATTCGTAGTAGATGTATTGCGCCTGAGTAGCGTCGAGCGCGATGTTCTTGACGGAATCGAGGCCCCTCAACCCCTGCAGAGAAGGAGTGGCCCATCTGAGGCACCAGTCCCGGTCGAAGAGCAGCACATCCTCGGGCCCCCACCAGAGCCCGGCCTCGCCTTCCAGTCCAAAGATGAACTGTCCGTTACCATAGTCCAGAAGGCACTGTCGAGACTCGGCACAGATTTGGGAGAGGATGGGCTGCGAGGCTTTGGAGTCGAAACCGAAGACAAAGCGGCGGTCATCGCCACGACGTGGGTCCAGGCTGGCACCAGAGCTTCTCACCTTGAGGACTCTGCGACCAGGCAACAGGAGCTTCCAGATAATCAGCCGCAGCTCGGGCGGCAGACGGAAGAGGCTTGTCGAACTAAGTGTATCTTGCATCTTAATTGGAGGTTAGTGGCGGCGGAAGACTGGCTCGGATTACAGTGGCTGCAGTATTAGTAGCGTACCTGCTGTAAGGCAATGGCTTTGCCCTCATCCCCAGTCATGGCGCTCATGTTTTTTTCTCGTGAAGGAGTGCTCGAAAAGGTGGTTGTCGATAAGAGGAGCGGTATTGTCGCAGCCGCTGGCCAGTGCAAGAAGCTGGCCGATGCAAGAAGCTGGCCTGCGATGCAAAGTTGCTCCCTGAAGTGGGCTGACAAGGCGACGCGCCACTGCCTAGGTATGCTTTACTTCACCTGCACTGCTGCAGCTGTAAGTGATGTAGAGCAGGATAAAAGGGAGTGTTTGCGTGGATTGAACCACTTCAGATGTAAAGCCCATGCTCTGACAGCTTCATCGCTTATAATCGTGATGAGATAAGGTCTTGAGGTACAAAACTCGAGTGATATTAGGAGGTCGGACACTTCACTGCGCAGTCTCGTGCATCCTCTATCAAGATTCGATGCCAATCAAAACGCAAATGATCGGGAAACAGTCGAGTAGGCAAACGGCCACACAACAAGGATCAGCAAAGTGAATCGCGGTCAAGGAGCTTCATCGCTCCTTCTCAAACTTTCCAAGGTTCGCGACCATTGACTACCCTCCTGCACTTTACAAACATGGTGTCACTTGTACTTGCGTACACCATTTATTGGCTCATTCTAAACCGCAAACGGCCACTAAGGCCGGAGAGCAGTTATCGAGTACTACAGTGCTATCAAACGGCGAAGTAGTATCTAAAGACTAATCTCGTGATGGATTCAAGCACCCTCGATACCCATAAGATTCGTTTAACTGTGCTGCCGCTTGATTCCCACCTCGATACCTTCAGCTTGTCTGCTGAATTACGGTTGATCATCTACGTATGCGATCCCTAGGACAAAGATCCTGGGACCGAAAGATAAATGTATCCAGCCATCACGCGAGCTGATGTTCTCATATAATCGGGGCCATCGCCATCGTTAGGCTAATCTGGCCGAGTTTTCGCGGAAGTCGCGCCACTTCGTAACATGGCATGGATCGTTCATCGTCGGAGGAGGTCGAGCGGGACCAGGACTGTGGTGGGATCCCGAACTTGACATGCTAACGTTCTTCATCGAGTGGGGGCCACCTCTTGGAACATTACCTTGTGGGGGTTAAAGGGCCTGGAAAAGGTCGAGAACGCTGTCATAGATGCGGTCCTGGAATTATGAACGTCTTATAGTGTCAGTTCTTATGAAGACAAAAGACGCCCAAGTTGCGGAAGACGACCTCGACTGCATGTCCTTTAATCTTAGCAGCGAAGGTTTGCCGTGGTTCAGAATCCACTTCAATCTGGCAGGATTTTAGGGTCCGCCTCTTCAAAACCAACGAAATCAATCCCATAAATCCCACGATTCCCTTTGGATGGCTGCTACAGAATGCCGATTTCGCAGTCCCTCCTCAGTAACACTTATTATGCGAGGCAAATACTCGGAGTTTCATGTTGAGCTCGACTTTCAGTTGTCCTCGACGAGAACGTAGCGGATGTTGGCACAAGCCGACCAGATTTGCATGTTCTCTCAGTACATCTCAAGAAATAGTATCACAATGATTGCTATTCGTCAATGCTGAAGGATGGGGACCTGCAGAGATGGATCGGCGTGTTCTCTGTAGCATTCTTGAAGTTTAAGGTTGTAAATGCCGGAATGCCACGCCACTTGCTCTTGCTTCGGCGCGTTTTCTTTACTCGTGATCCGAAACCATCAGCTCGTTTATGTCCAGCCCATACTTTTGCTCGCGGAAGCCTTTTACCTGGAAGGAGTAGGTCCCAGATCATTATGCGCATCTCGGGACGCAGACGAAATATTCGCTGTCAGCCTTGCACTACGGCGCCCTCGGCAGCAGTGACTTCAAATAAATTGCGCCCATGGCTCGTGTTAGACGGTACGGAGTCGTCTAGGTGGTGGTCAAAGTATACCACAGTAAGACTAGGATGACCGCTACTTTTGCTCGCTTCATCTTCGGCGCAATCGGCTTGTCCAGCTCGTGGTTGATCCAGACGATGCTCAGGTTGTGGTGGGCTTGGGTCCAGTACCTAGAGCGGCTTCGCTGTCGCCGTTGTTGGCGTTTGTGATCGAAGACATGATCCACTTATGATGGGGGACTTGCTGAGATTGGTCAACGACCGTAGATTTAGTAACCCAACGATGCAAGTGGCAGGTGACTGGAGGTATCTTGAGGATCTTGATGAGTTGAGGCCGAGGGTCGAGGAGCTGCGATCTTTTGGTAGTCTTGGGAATATTGACGGTCAATGCTGATATCAAAGGGAACAGTGAAGTCGGAGAAAACGGCCAGAGGAAACTCGACGAGCGCATGTTGAAAGTTTCGGTACTTGGGGTTTGGCTGTGCTTGAAAAGCTCGCGAGATAATTTGCGGAAGCTGTAATGAATCTGCGAACGCGGCGATATCTCTGTTGCCGTCCAGATTGGGAGAGGTGGACGTGGCCACGATTTTCAAGCTGGAGCAGAGAACCAAGCCGAATATCTAAGTATCTGCTTAAGCAACCCTGGTAGCAAGTGGTCCACGAGCAAAACCACTGTCTGAGCCTCTGCGAGAATCACACTTGACCATTAACTACAAAACAATGAGGATAATAGACAGCAGTTATGATTCAGTCTGAGAACTGCGTTTAACTTTGAAATCGACCATATCACCAAGGTCTCTTGTGCCGCCTCATCAACCAGCCCAAGTGTTATAAACAAACAACCTTGAGCCATTTGGCCAAGAAGATCACTCGATGCGCACTTGGCTTTTTAAGAGAAGCCCCCGAAAAAAATACCGCAACCGGCGCTTCTTTCTTTTTCTTTTGGTGATAATAACGAGACAAGTTCCTGCCACGTAGTCCATTTCCATCATATTTGAAAGCGATTTCATCCCAACTGTGGCTCAAGAGTTTCGATAGACGCATTCGCCGTGACCGATCCTGGACCTTTCCATCCAGAGATCAAACCCCATCGTCAGCCATTATGTCTCCACCAGGTCATCTTTTCTCGTCATTGAGCTTCTTGCATCATTGCAAGAGCCTGAGCCTCACTATTGCACATTTTCTTTTACAATATCCCTCCTTTTCTTTTTTTCCAACATTGCCTGACCATCACTCTTTTTAAGATTACAAGGAAGTAGTTGTCCTTTCAGGATACCTTTGCGTTCATCCAGAGGAGGTTCCCAGGATGGGTTGTCGGTCCAGATGGTCCGAATCTTGATCAAGCGATAACCCGTGAAGGATTATCCAACACACAGATTGAGCCTAACTCATCTGGACATAACTGTCACTGTCTTTCTGCCTGATGCGTTTGATGCGAGGGCCTCACAAAGCGGCTACTGATATGCCGCCGTTAGGGCTGGGGGTATCCTCTTCCTCCTCTTGATCAGCACCCTCGTATCCATTTCCGTTTTCGTTTGCGTGGTCGGACGGTGAAGGCGCAGCAGACCGCTCGGGCTGTGAGACGGACTGCTTGTTCGATATAGCGTACACATAATGATCAACAGTAAGGTCGTCATAGTGCAGGCTCCAGGGAAATCTGCAGAAACCCTTGCCTCCACGGAACTTACAGTCCGACTTCTGGCAGATATGGCCGGAGGTGCAAGCCGCGTTACGGCACTTGTCGCGTCGAGGACAGGGTAGAGACCTGGCGAGCCACTCCAGAGTGGGGATGAGGTCGTCGTCGAGCGGGGTGTGGTCGTACTCGCACTGTGGGTTGGGACAATACCCAGTTAAATGTTTCGCGTTGCAGAGTCGCTGCATCGAGGACCTAAGCTTGAGGCGGGTCTCAGACTCTGGGGTTGGGGCGGGGATATAAGCGTCTAGGCGCTGCTGGGAAGCGTTGACGGCAACCTGACCGTTAGGGATTTCGTCTCTCTTCGGCAGTTGGGCGAAGAGGTCGGACTGCTGTAGGTAGCTTCGGTTGGAAGCGACATGGGGTTTAGCTGGTGGTGGATAGTCGGAGGTATCGTAAGGTTCACTTCCGTTTCGCCAGGAAGACCGACTCAGCTTGGAGGGCCGGAGAGTAAGAGGCGAGGGCGCGGGACCCAGATGCAGGTTCTTGCAATTATCTCCGTACTTACACCTGCCGACCGAGTAGAAGGCGCATATTTCTCTCGACTCTGTGGGTTGGCTCCTGGGCGGAAGCGGAGCTGTGTTGGGTTTCCCTAGTATTGGCTTGGGGTACAAGACATCCATCGCAGAGCCTGTTGGGCGGAAGACACCGGGTAGCTCTTCGATCCCCAGTCCAAGCTTTGTGAACTCGTCGTGGAAATGGAGGCCGGAGGTTCTGATGAGGGTAAAGCGGTCGCTGTGACCTCGGTAGGCGGTAAGCTGCGAGACGTAGCCGGCGTCGTGGCAAGCGGCAAAATAGATGTGTTTGCACTGGGCGTTCTCGGCATAGAGCCTGAGCATCTCGCGGAGCTTGAAGTCGGCGTTCTCCTTGAACTCTCCGGCGTCCACGAAATCGGTCAGGCCGTAGGACCTGTTGAAATTGGCTATGAAGGGGGCCAGCGAGCGTTTGTCAGCACCCAGGAGGTTAGCCTTGGCGAGGGCTTTGGACAGGCCGGCGACGTTGGCATAGACGCGGACCATGATCTCGCACTGCTCTAGGTTCTTCCTCCTTAAGCTGGCCTTGATGGTGTCGTTGAGTAGCTTAGCAGCCCGGGCACCGCCTTCTTGGCCGGCAGTAATCACTGGACACG
The DNA here is from genome assembly GCA_038088545.1 of Diaporthe humulicola. NCBI lineage: Eukaryota > Fungi > Ascomycota > Sordariomycetes > Diaporthales > Diaporthaceae > Diaporthe > Diaporthe humulicola. Next base: position 348,963 of record JBBWSL010000008.1, read on the forward strand.
GAGGTTAGCGAGATGGGGAGTTGAGAAGGTGCTGCGGTGGGTGGGATGGATTGAGATTACAGTCATCATCGAAAACATAACCGTCGGCATCGACAAGAACCAGCACAAAGGGATTGCGCTCCTGGCCTTTGGCCTGCTGCTTCCACTTTTCTCGGTTCTCGCGCTCCTCTTCGTAATCGCTCTTGAGGCGTTTGTAGTCGCCCAGGAGGGTCTCATAGCGGGCCAGGATGTCGTTTAGGGTGTCATCCTTGCGGTAGGCGGCCAGCTGATTAACAGCGGCGTCGACTTCTCTATCATCCAGCATCTCGGGTGGTGTGCCTCTGCCTGTGACTGCTTGTGGTTGGCGGGTTTGGCGTGGTGGTGGGCAGCAGGGAGGGCGAGGGCAACGGCGAAGTCGGCAGTTGAATCCTTACCCAGGGACCTTTCCAGCCTTCCTAGGGGATATGGAACTTCGTCTTGATTCCTTGACCTTTAACCTCAGCCTTGACCTCTGTACTCTCCGCTGCTTTCAAGGTCCCTGGAAGGTTCGTTGCTGCCTCTTGTTTACGCGGTGGTGGAACAATGGATTGAGGTGAGAAGATTGATGAGGCCGAATTTTGATGTGTTGGGCGGGGCATCGGCAGTGGCACCAGCACCAGCAGCAGCACCAGCAGCAGTGCGATCGTGTGTGACCTCAAAGCCTGAATCCACCACATCCAAGCCAGCAACTGTACCCAGGAAGGTTGGTGCCTAAGGAGCAGGCTGTCTGTGTCTGTGTTCGTGTCTGTGTATGTGTATGTGACTGTCTAACGGAGCGTTTACTGTGAACGAAGGCGATTGCACTTTGGCCATGTCAACCCAACACAGCCCAGCTCACACTGCCAGGGAAACAGAGCCCAAAAACAGAGCAGATGCACACACGTCAGGTCTGCAGCTTTGATCCCTGTCCCCCGGTGACCATCAAAGTCAGGAAGGAGAAACGGATCCTGTCTGGTCTCTGGTCTCTGGTCTACAGATGCAGTGTAGAAAGCAGCATCCGTTTCAGAAAGCACCTGTCACCTTGTCATCTGGAGTCAGAGTGGAAGGGACGGCCCTATCACTGGCCCAGGCAAGCAGGCAGTGCATAGCCCACAGGCGGGGAGGTAGTTTCCCCATGTGACATGTCTGGCTAGCAACGACGAGCAGAGTCGGTGGGTGTCGGGTCTAACAGGAACACGTGGTGAGAGGGTGAGACATTGTTAGCATTGAGACGGAAGCGGCACGGGACGGGCGGCACCACAGGCAGAAGGCAAGGAGCCCCTCAAGCTCATGGTTCGAGCCCAGTCAACCTTGGAGTGTGAGGAAGGAAATGAGACAAACTTAAAGAGATGCAAGCCAATACTTCTGAACCAGAACACAGCTCTGAACGGATTCATGATGATACCCTACTGTTCCTAGCATATTGATAGTACACCCCACCCCAATTCTTGAAAGACCCCATGCCTGTCCATGAATCCATGTGCACAGCATCATCTTGTTGATGTTCACACCATTTCCTTCTCTACCGGACGAATGCCTCAGTCATCAATCGTCAATGATTGCGTAGACCATACCTCGCTGTGTAGGCTCCCAGCCCTGTAGAACAGAGGTGGAGAAGGCAGCTCTGATGATTTGTCACATCCACATTACGAATGCAGATTATAGAGGGAAGGAGACAAACGGCAGTAACGCAACGGCAAGGCAAGCATAGGTAGACAGCTGGGTGCTGGGGATTGCACACTAACGACCTTATGTAGGCCCTATGAAGTCGCCCATCCATTTGGATTGAGCTTGCATAATCAAATGCCCACTAAAACGGCCTCGTCATGCCTGCCCACCTGGCAGTGACAGCAGTCAGTCGAGCGGCCTGTGGCGCAGACCCCAACTGAAACGCTCCACACCCCCAAATCAACGTCACCTCACGTCGGCCTCCTTTTATCCTCCACGCATCGCCACCTTTGTTCCCTCATCCAACAACACTCCAACAACCTCCACCTCAACAGCAACGCAATCAGACCAGGTCGCAAACCACGTCTCGCCTTTAACAGCGCATCAATCCAGAACACAGACATCAAAAACAACACACCGCAGCAGCCCGCGATGCCGTCCCGTTACACAGAACTTGATACCGACGAGGAACGCCTCCCAGAAGGCATGATCCGTGTGGGCTACGACGCCGATACCCAGGTGTACACATTCCGCGACGCAGACGGAAGCCTGTGGGAGGGCCCCCCAGGCTCTCGCTACGGGCACCTCACTAAGGTCGCAGACGCCCCGAAGCCACCGTCGAACCTCGAGAATATCGACGTCGAAGCCGGCGACGCCGACGCCCCGCCGCCCTACGACGAGACAGACGCATCACAGCCTTTCCTCGACCACGCGATGGCACGCAATAACTTGAGTCAGACGTGGGCCGACGATGCCATGAAGAGGCACTGGCGCGCCGAACTGATGCCTCTCTTGAACTTCTTCTTCATCCTGGCACTGTTCCTCATGGGTGTCTTTTGGTTCCTCGGATGGATGGCCAAGTCTGAACATATGGCGCACTGCGGCCCTGGCAGCCACGGACACCAGATTCAGCGCGGCGAGACCTGCTGGAGCATCGCCAACATGCACGGCATCGACGTGGAGACGCTAAAGGCGGCCAATGAGGGTATAAGTTGTGAATTGTTGCGGCCTGGCAGTGCGATCTGCGTGCCTGCTATGCCCAAGCCGTAGGGGCAGGGTTCATTGCGGTCAAGTAATGACGGACAACTTCCCGAGAACGCTACTTTTTTTTATAGACAGTCATTCATTTGCGAAGCCTGTGGGCGGAACTTGTGTGCGCGGTCAAACAGGGCGCACATCGCTTTACTCTTTTTGCGATCACAAATACCACATAACACTGGGCTTGGCGTTAGGAAGGCGTCTTGAATTTCGGCAGATCAATTCAACAATGCGTTATCATGACACCTCGGACTATTCGCTACACACTGTCAAGGTTGCCAGCAGTACAAAAGAGATTGATAAAGACACCCATCAGTTTGCAAGCCTGTCAGGGCGGGAAACAAAGAATAAGCATGTGCCTCCACGCCGCCTGTGAGCATCCGTACAGCCGTAGTGGCCGAAGCAAAACGAGATAATGGCCGCTCCACATTTGCCTCCAGAGTGCCAGCCGCTCGGAACGCCCCGGCTTGCAGACCGCCCCGTCGATGGGCGTGGTCATGGGTCTGGCTAGATGGGCCTCGCTGGCAAAGCCACCGCGGCATGGCTTGTCTATGCGTGAACGCACCCACTGCCGAAAGACCTCGGCAGGCCCTGGTATGTGTCTTGTTTGGACCCCGTCGTGTCAGCCTCAGAACCAAGTGTCACCTCGGAATGTGGGGCCGGCCTGATCAGGAGTGTTTGCTGTTGAACCGACGGGCGTGGCGGCTTCTCGACTGCAGCCCCAGTGCCTCGCGGCGCATCTCTCCTCGTCGGTGGGATCCGGGCGGTTCAGACTATGGGTTTGCCTCTTCTCGCCAAGATCTGCATGTTGAAGGGAACGTATCCAGCTCATGCAAATGGGAATTGCTATTCTTTGCGCAAGCCCGTATTTGAGTGCTCTGTCCTGCGCGTTGGTCCACTCGGCACTGCACCGTGGCTGAGGTTGGAGGGGTGAGGATCAGTCTGATTCGGTCCTGTGGCTGCGGACTATGGCCGTGGGAAAAAGCAAGTCTGAAGTGCGCGCACGCAGCGCGACAGCGATGATCCTTGTCCATCTCCGTCTCGCGGGATGTTCGTCTTTTGGCTCACCGCCGTCGATCCACGGCTCGGCTGCATCTGTCAGCCTGAGACGGGGGGAAGCCGCACAGTCGGAGTCGTCACGAGAAGAAACAAGCGCCGATGGCTCACGAAGCTGGTCGGGCCCTGGAGAGGGCTGCTTTTCTGGATGGTGGCTTGGCGCAATGCATGCCGAAGCTGCCACCCTGCCACCATGGAAGCGCACAGGCATGTTTCTGGGGTTTCCAGGATTACCTTCAGGCGGCAGTTCCTTTCGGACAAGTTCGTTCCTGCAAGATTATGCAACAGGGTATGATGATATGATTTCCTCTCGTCCTTCGCAGCCCGCAACTCGCCTAACGGGGCCGCACATGCTCGCTAATGTCGTCCGGGGTTCGTGGTAGCAGGCTAATGCCGAGCGTTGGAGGTCGCGCGCGGCCAGGTGAGGTCGGGTAGTGTAGAGACTACCAGGTGGTGCGGTCGAGGGAGGAAACCAATCATCTTACACGGTTGTCAAGGCTGTGGGGCCGAGTTTAACCTCACAGCTCGGCCGGACCTTAAACCTCGAGACCAACTGCAACATGCAGTCGTTTCTGCGGCTTCAGATTGGGCGGGAGATAGGAGGTTCGGAGAAATTGCTAAGCAATTCCCGATTCTGTCATCGTTTCCAGGTTCTCGTATATCATAAGGTCGTGTCGGGAGGACCCTGCGCTGAGACATCCCCCTTACAAGCCAGACAATAGCCATCTACCTGCAGAGATTGGACCCGTCAGAGACAAGCTTTTGGACTGAGAGTGTCTCAGAACGTTCCGAACACGACACACCGTACTTGTGTGAAAAAAAGAGTCCCGAACAGGGAAGGGCGGTTGGTAGCTGGAGAGCGCAAGAGGAAAAAGGAAAGAAAAAAGAAAAGCAACCACGGCACATGCATTGGCGCCGGGCCTGAATGGCACTCGCACACGGACAATGTTCCCCGGAGTCTTTGATCGCATTGTGCGAGATGAGGTGCCTCTGCTTGCTGCAGTGTGCGCTGTAGCACTGTATGCACCTCGGTCTAGACCCCTGGGGGCGACACACGCCATCCGATGCCATTGAGAGGTTATCGATAGTTGGCGTGGTACAGTGTGGCTGATCACACGGGGTCAACGATCCCAGTAGCACGCTTCACTCTGCCTCGGCCCAGTACACCAGCATTCTTGGACCGGTCTCCTCCGAAATCCCACTAGGTCTCCGTGCGCCAGGACCGCAAGTTGATTGTTGTGGAGATATGAGCTCGAACACTTGGCGGCTTTGTGTCTATCAATCGAGACATGCCGTCGCGTGTGGCAGCCTCGGATATACTCCAGGCCGTATCTTATCGAATCACGCCGCCATTCCAGCCCAGGGTCCTCTCAACTGCACCTCGATATTTTCATACAGTGTTCGCGCCGAAAACGGCCTGATTTTCCAATACTCAAGGCCGGTGTGGACTCGATTTGGAATGCAATGTGATCTGGAGATTACGCGTGTAACCGTGTTTCCAGGGGTCCACTGCACGGTGACGTCTCCTGTAGACCTATTTCGGCCGAAGAAATGTTTGCGACTGCTGGAGCCCTAGGATCTAGGCCCAAGCCCTTACTCATTGACTCGACCTCTGCTAGATGGTTGTTGCTCGGGTATCTGGTACCACCCCCCCCCCCCCCAAACAGACGTGCTCGGTGTCTATCTTCTGGTAGCGGTTTGATAGGCACACAATTCATCTGTCAGATGAGCAACCCCTGTCTTACACCTGTCAATTATGCATTGACCGTTACTTCTCTGTTCCAATATGCAGGATACTGCGTTGAGCGAGATTAGGATCGAATCGGACCCATGGCATCGGTATCCGGGACTGCAGCACAGTTCGTGCCTCGAGCTGTCGCCGCCGGTATCCGCGACAGGCTATCCGCGACAGGCTTGAACATACACACGGAAGGGTCTCTCTGAGACCGCAGAAGAGTGCCGCGCGGCTTCGAGAAGCTTACGAGGCTTGCACAAGTGCGTTCTCGAAGACTCGCGCAGGGCGACGGGCGTTGCGTGGCTCTTGTTTGGCCGTCGCACAACCGCAGGCGTCGTGTTCGCAAAAGATCTCCTTGTCACACGGCGAATTTCGCACTACCTGGTTGACAGGATGACCTGTCACATCGTCCCGGCGCGGATGCAAAAGAACGAGTTCGCTTTGACAGGCGTGCAGTGCGCATATGGAGAGACACCATCAGAAAGTTTCCAGGGCCAGTTTGGCGCCGTCAAGGTCGGCTGGGCAATGATTTGCATATCAATGAAGATGGTCAACTTCCCAGAGGGCCGTCCAGTGCCTGGCGCCGAAGTCCGCTGAGTATCCAGTGGGTCAGGAGACGGGCCTCTTTTTTGCTTTTTCTAACATTTGGTGACGACATGGTTCGGCCTTCCTACTTCTTCCGAGCCTTTTCGGGACGGTCGTCCAGAAACCGTGTGATTTCGTCGAGCTATCAACAATACCTGCCATCGTGGATTTGAAATAGACCGGAAGCTCAAGGAGGCACGCACTTGGTGGGCTGCAACCCACTCGGGTGATTCTAGGTGCGACAGGATATGTGGGAGGAGCGCCTGGCGCCTACATGGCACAAGCCACATCGCGTGTTCAGCCCTCCTCTTTTCAGGTCCCGGCGGTACAGCATTGTCACGTACTACCCAGGCACTCTAACCAGAAGTGACCCACGATCTGCTGTATGTTCCTCTCCCACTCTCTCCTTCTCTCTCTCTTGCTTGCCCGACTGACAGGGACCTCGTGTTCAGGTTGGGAGCGGATCATTGAGGCTTACATTCTGCCTGGACCTAGCAATTCAGGGACATCACGAATAGCCATCCTAAAGGGCGCATTTGAGGCCCCAAATATCTCGTGGTGTCTCACATCCTGTGGCTCCAGGATGTCTCATGTTGAAGTTCGGCCATCAGAATCCCACGCGTTTGTCCTCCTCCCACCGTTCCGCAACGGACAAGAAACCACGAGAAAGCCACGTGCAGAAGGCCCCAGTGTCAGTCTGGTTGGACAGTGGCGGCCAATTATTGCAGCCTGGCTCAGGAATGTTGCGAGTAGATGCAAAAGTCTGGTACCGATGCGATGGAAGGGTGGCGGGAAGGCGTTGTAGTGTGCACCACAAGCACATGGCTACCACGAAATAAGGGCAGCGGGATGAGGGGTGGGGGGCTTTTCTCTACCGGCAAAGCGGGACTTGAAAATCGTGCTTTGGCGGCCTTATACAAATGTCCTTCGACATGGTATTTTTCAGAGGACTCTCGTATAAATACTCACCGAGTCTCGCCATCCGAGCCATGTGCATAGCATCTTTGTGTTCGACAGGGAGTCGACAAGATAAGAATAAGCAAGTCCAACGCGGCGTCACTGCCATTCAACAAGAGCTAAGTCGGTGGGAGCACAATACTCAAGAACATAGGGAGGCCGGCTGACATTTCTCCAGGATATATTCGTCCGAAAGCCTCTCACACCAAAGGATCAAGCCCAGGCACACATGCTCTCCTGATCATTCATCCGGATCATCCCACTCCCAGAAGGGTGGCAGACTAGTCACCAGACCGAAGGATATATAATATCAACCTAGCCTCTTCTCCCACACCAGATCTCCTTTTCTTGCGGCCGTTGCTCAGTCTGACAGCTGCACTGGCCCACCATCCTGCAAGCTCCCCCTGTCTCGGCTAAGTGCGTCCCTCTTGCCCATCCATGTCTGTGTGAACAGACGTTGACTTGATGCAGGTCCTCGGAAGCAGCCGCCATCACGGTCCTACCGTTGTCTAGCATCACTTTGACCAGCTTAGGCCTCACACGCCGAGTCATCAGAGAACCACGCGAGAGCGCTTCAGCCACATACAAACAGACACACACGCGCGCGCACACACACCCCCCGCTCAGCCCTCGACAAGCCACTTGTGGGGCATCCAGGTCGAGACTCTTAGGCGCATCCAAGGTTTCCGATTGAGACCTCGCCAGCGCCACAGGGGCGGTTACATCCTCTCCAGAATACCAACGACATCCCCTTGGAATACTTCAGTGCCCGTCGTCGCACCAGCTCTACCCCGGGGAACACGGCGACAATGTGTATCTACTACTACCTCCATCACCATCACAGTCACCCATGCACGAGGGACATCGAGTTTGTCATACACTATGTCTTCTGCCCGGCCGCCACGCTTGACGAGGCCTTCCAGACCTGGTCCGCCTGCCCAGATACGTCCTACTTTGACGAGCAGAGCGGAAGCCTGGGAATCGACTTCAACAACCCGTGCGCCAGTGGCGGGTGCCTGGCCAGCCCGAAGTGCAGCCGGGGCGCGTGCCGGCTGGAGGAGCTGAACGGGCTCTGGGTCTGCTGCCGGTGCGGCTTGGGCGGCAACACGTACCCGGTATGCTACCATCCGATGAAAAAGAGCCCAGACTCGCTCTGCTATCACAAGTGCTGCCTGGGGTGCCAACCGGATGTGGCCGCCGAGTCTGGGACAGGGAGAGCTGGAACCGGCCGGTGACGTATCGACGATGTGTCGTTTTTGGTTGATTTCCTTTTCCTTTTGTTCTTCTTCTTTTGGGCCTACCGGTTATCGAGGCTTCACTTGAACTATTTCGGGACTGGTGTACGATTGAGGCAACAGAAGCGAGTCGGGCCGGGTCAGAAGCACACACGAGGCAGTCAGTGGTGGAGCCTTTTTTTTTCTTCTCTTCTTCTTGGTTGCCTTCTTTGTGTTTTTTCCTTCTTCTTCTTCCTCCCTCTCTGTTGCGGAAAACAAAAGGCCCACATATGCGGGCTGGAGATCTATGGGAGATATTACGCAGATACTTGGCTGTTCGATCTCTGTTGGGATCGGAAGGATTTCTTTTTCTAATCGGCATCGGGCTGCAAGATCTCGTAAGCGAGATCCTGTGGGCTGAAAAAAGCAAACTTGCAAGCCAGGGTCCTACAAGGGAGTGCAGCAGGGCATGAGGTCAGCTGAACAACACGCGTTTGTGCCACACGAGGTCAGGTTCCTGACATTCCAATGAGCAACACCGGCACGGCCAAGTGGCTTCGGCTTGGGTGGGGTATTCGCACAAACTATTCGATGAGGCTGTGAGAGCCATTGGGAAATTCGAGAGGCTAGTCTGTAGGGGCCATACGCGCGGGACTCGGGAGGTGGGAAGGCGGGAAGGTGGGCCCCCAGGCAGATGGCAGAGAACTTAAAAGGAAAATGTTTCTGTGCAACCCTCAACCATACGGATCCGGCTCCGTGGGAGCCCCCGGTGCCCCCCCTTCCTCCCCTTGAGGCGTCTGTCACCCGCGAAGATCACCGCGTGGCCCCACACACCCCCTCCCCTCCCCCCCCCAGTATCCCGTCGCAACCTCTTCTCCTTTGTGCCGAATCGAGCACACGCCCAGACGGTCGGGACATGTCCAACAGTGGCCGGGCTAGAAAGAAGGAATTCCAAATCGGCTTGGCCAATCCGATAACACGAGACGTCGAGAAACATCGAGGGTCCTCGACGACGTGCCCTCGTCATCTATTGATCGGCCACCCCTGGCACTTGTTGAGAACCCATCCCACTCCGGCTGAGAGGGAGAGCCGCTGACGAGCAATGACACGACGAGAGCTGAAGATGCTTGTATGCGGAGACCCAGCGGCGGTCTCAGCTAGCTGACCGGTATGACCACGACATATAAATCGCCCTGTCGTCGATACTCGGCCTGGTGGTTTTGGGATGGCATCCTATCGCATCAGATGATCAGAGCAACCCTTTCACACCCCACCGGCTGCCACCCCAACCTCACCGGACGACATTTCCATACTTAAGGACTCACTCCCGAGCGACAGCAAACCAGAGGCCATCAGGGAAGGATTTCTTCACCCAACGAACACCCCTTGGACTGTTCTATCACCGCCCTGACACAACTCCTCTCGCACGTCAGCATCGAGCCTCCCTCTCCCACATCGGCGAGCACGGAGATCTATAGTTCCTCAAAGGGTTCACGAGACTTGAGACCATGTGTCACCAAATCACCTATACTCTGCCGTGCGAGCACACGCGGACAGACATTGTCTACTGCGCCGACGCCCCAAGCGATTCGTCAAAATCGTCCTCGTCAGGGGGCTCGTCATCAAAGTCCTCCAAGAAGGACAGCAGCAAGAAGCACCACAGCAGCAGCAGCAAGGGAAAGGAGAAGGAGAAGAAGAGCAGCAGCAGCAAGTCGTCTTCGTCGTCGTCCAAGCGTAAGCCGTGTCGCAACCTCACGGCGCAGTCGATCGCGTACCCGATGCCGCCCAGCTTCGAGGGCAGCCCGGCGGCGGCGGCGGGCAGCCCGCTCCTGCCCAAGTGCCCGCTCCCCAACTGCCCCTTCGAGCAGCGCAACCGGTGCTGGAACTGCTGCTGGTGCGGCAAGAGGTTCAACGAGTATGGCCGCTGCAGCTGCATCATGATCATCGACGGGAACAAGGTGTGGTGCGAGCACATCTGCTGCGAGACGTGCACCCCGGCCGGGCCGATGTGATAGGGGCGGGCGCTCCGAAAGGAATGGGCTCCTCCGAGGGGGGGGGCTTTTTTGGGGGAAAAGACTACTGTTTTGCCGGATATTCTCTAATTTCTTTTCTTTTTCTTTCTCCTGTACCTGTTTATTTTTCTTTTTTTGGGCAGGGAAGGATTATCAGGAGTCTTGGTGGCATGGCGTTCGTGTGCCCGGAGGCCTATTAGGGTTTACTCGTTCATGGGAAGATCAACAGGGCACACTTGCTGCACACATAAACGGGCTATGGACGGGAGAGGAATGATGGCGTTCACACGAACTCGCTCAGCCAGTATTTATTCGCGGGCTGATGTATGACTTGGAGAAGAGGTATTCCCCGGGGGAGGATATCTCTTAGTGTCGATGACGAGAAAACATTCGATGATGATCGATAAGATGGCACCAAATGGACGTGATGATGTCGAGCACAAATCCTCCTGGACCGTGGCACTCCGTGGCGTGTCGATAGTATTGAAACTCGTGGGAGAATGTGCGACGCTGTGGCCAAAAGGGGGCTTGCTTGTGACGAATCCATGGCCGTTTTGAGGGAAAAGCGCCGCGGTCCAGATATCGCGAGTCCTCTTTGGGTCGTGCTGAAGAGCAAAGAATGCGGCTCCAGGGATCCCGAATGCCTGGGACCTGAAGACGTTGTCGGGGCCAGGGGATATTATTGGTCGGGGCACAGAATTTACCGATGGCCCTGGGATATCGCCTGTATGCACAACACAGATCGGATCTGCGAGACGCATGCAGTCAGATTCAGATCTGGGTCGCGTCCATAAATAGCCAGGGGGGCCTGGGGGAGAGGGAAAAAGATACAAGCAGATGCATGCACTGCAGATCGAAACGGTGCTGGACATTGTCATCCCATCAATGGGCTCCGACCGCTGTGCGCCCTGTTTGTTGCCTTGCTGACTTCACCATCCTTAATTTCCCCCATCGCCTCACTTTTTCTTGTTATGCTTCCTTCCGTTCGTCAACCTCATCCGCCTCTCCTTGGTCTTGTCTATGCAGGGGCTGGCCGGTGTGTGGGAGCCCCCCCCCCCGGCACAAGAGAAGTATTCAGGTACCTACCCGGAATGTGTCGGAAAATGACCTGTCCCTTGTCTTGTGTCACCTCAACAGAAAAAAAGTAAACTGTACCGACAATATTCGGAGCTCCAGGTCGAGGCCCGAAAAGAAAGAGACAGCCAGATACAAAGAGCCATGACCTCAGCCGTCTGACATCACCCCCCCCCCCCCCGTCTCGAGGACCCATCCTCTCGGTCCGGGGCTCACGTGGGGCCGCCAGAAACCGGTGTGAGATTCGTCGAGCCTGTTGCAAACCAGATAAGCGAGAGCCTCGAGGGCTGCATGTGGAGCCTAGCCTTCCACGAGTCTGGGTGCTGTGGGACCCTGTGGCTTGGCGAGCTGAAAAGGTGTGGAATAGACCTCGTGCAAGACTGCGAGCTGTCGTCGCACCGATCAGCCAGGAGAGAGGGCCTTATGAGCCCCCGGTCGCACGACGGCAGCCTGCTGCTCGACTCCAAGCCCACAGATTTGCATCGGAAACAGTGCAAGATCAGGTAACCTGCCACAGTCTGGTTAAGCAGCTGCTGCTGCTGTGCATGGCTCGTGCCTGTGCCACATCTCTCGACTTGCAGCATCTCGTACGCCGTGCGGAACTTTTTAATTGTCGGTCGCGGGTATTTCAGTGCTGAGTCCCGAAACACCAAATCTGAGAATGGTTTCGTGTCTCGTGTTTCTCCACCACGATTGCCGCCTTTGACCTCGAGAATAGTAGAGTCCCAAGGCAGCGCGGGCGCTCGCCCACATGTAGATCCCTCAATGACAGGAACGGCCCAACTCCCACGCAGGCTGGTTGCTCCCGAGGCCCCAGAGACGTGACCAATTGCAGTCTCGGCCTCAGATTGCGGTCCAATTAAGCTATCCGAAAGCCGTTGATGAGCAGTCTCAACGCCAAATTGCAAGACCCGCGGCCTGATTGGCATCTAGCACGCTCGAAGGGGGTTGATTAGACGAAGAATGCGTGGATCACCACATGCGATCATGTTTAGGAGGTAAACATGCCCTCCTAACTGGCACTGATCCGTGTTATAAAGAGGCCATGGCGGGCCAGCACATCCCAGAAAGAAGGGATGGCTGGGGAGCATCCTGATTCAACGAGAGAGCAGAGGACAAGAACCGTTCCCAAGGAAGTGACCAATATTCTCACCAAGATGTGCGTTGGTCACCCCAAGAGGCACCCGTGCCAACATACCTCAGTGACTTACAACCACTGTGTGGCCGCACATTTCGATGGAGCAACCCGAGTCACCACGCCCTGCCACAATACCACGTACGCGGCACCCATAGATACCGAATCCAGGTGTACCAATCAGCTCTGCTTCTTCGAGGAGCTCGGCAGGAGCTGGATTTGTTGCAAGTGCGGGAACGGCCCCAACTACGTGGGCTGGTGTACCTTCGACAACCCGAGAACAGAAGTCAACGCAATTACGCAGCAGGTGGAGCAAGTCACAAAGTGTGATCACTGCTGCTGCTGGAACTGTACCCCTTACTGTGAGTCAACAGCCAGGGGTTGCACGACCGCACGTCATGACAGTATCGAAGAAACTGAAACATTGCCCCTCCAGCTACTTCGGAACAGGGTGGCTCAAGTCACGGCGGTTCATCGAAGCGCGGCGGTTCGTCAAAGCACAAGCATCATAAGTCGTCCAAGCATGGCGGGTCCTCAAGTCAAGGATACCAGTGGATCGAGATGGACTACGGTTCGAAAGGGAGCTCCTCGGGCCACAAGAAGAGGAAGCACAAGGAGAAATAGGGAAGCCGTGATTTGGATCATGATTGAGATTTGATTACTGTGTAATGGATGTTTCTAATTTTGTAGCTGAAGTGGGAATCAGAGTCCCTGGACGATGTCATAAGTCTATACAATAGTATCTCCTGCTGTCAACCCTGATAATCTAGAAATCGTTGTTCCACATCTTTACGAGCTTTAGTAATATTGGTCTGTGCGGCTATCACGAGGCTGACTATGTTCAGCTAAGAAAGACCACCGTATTTTATACCTACTGTTATCGACATTGTGTACTATTAAACACTGGGTGTTTAAGTGTTTACCACTGTATGAAGGGACCATATATTACTCTATAGGAGGATATACTGGATTAAAGACGAAACCACTTAGTAATATTGATTAAATTCAAACCACAATTGCATTTGAATTCTCTACCCTTTCTCAGGCACATAAGAAAGACCGATTTAGCAATACAGGGCGACGGTTTCAATTCTCGGGAGAACAGAAACGTCGTGATTGAGGGATTATGTAAGGTAAGATACCTCGTTTCTTTTCCCCCGTCCTTTACTGCTCGTATTTTTGCCCCTGTGCATTTGCGGCGCATGCTAATATCCACATGAGGGGGATGATTCCATTGTGCTTGAATTGTGCTTGAAGAAGGTGAGAAACGCAAGAGAAGTGATGGAGGGCCAGAGAAGTCAAAGACCTCCAGGGGTGCAGACTTGAAGTAAAGTAGATTGTGAAAGACCACACGATATACTGTCTGTGATTTTGACGCTATCCTAGGAACAAGTGAAATGATAAATCCTAAAAGGCGACCACTTGATACAGTTTGCTTTAGTGGTTCAAGGATTGATGGCTTCCTGCCTTTTCAAAGCGATCCACAAGAAAGTTGTATGGGTCTCTTCTACTGTGTAGAAGAGATTTCGCAGCTTTGAAGTACCGACAGCCATGCGTCAGTGAGCCCCAGGCTCTCCGCTTGCCTGATTCGTCGATACGGGTCCTTCAATGTTCAACCAATGGCGACTACTCTCTGCAATCGTCGGTGTCTTCTATGCTCTGCAGCGATATCAAACGCCTTGATTTGATATTATTTTGGTTGAGTCCGGAATTCAGAATGGGGTGACAGCCTTGGTGAGCACACCGACATGAAAGTTCCTTGCATTGAAGTCGCTGCTTCAAGATACCAAAATACTCTTCCAATTCATTCATGAAGAGCGATATCTACATGGGTCTATGTGTTGGGCAAATCTTCAATTGCTATACCCACAGCTAAGTAACTGTTGTAGACCAGTGACGGTTTGGGCTCTGTGCAATCGCAAGCATACGCTGCCATCGCATTGACCTCAGACATTTTGCTAGATCATCTCAAGTTGGGTACTTAAGGCCCCAGTGCCCCAGAACCTTTTTCTTCTCACACCTGCAGGACCACAACAGATGTGGGAACAAGTGTTCAAAAGGTGATCGAGGAAAGACCTCCATCGGACAATCTTCTCTGTGAGAAGGGATGAGTTCACCTGGGCCATCGTCCCTTGGAATTGTGAGTGGGTAGAGGTAGCCGTCCCCATTGGCACGAAATAACATGTAACATTGAAGATCAAGTCAAGGCTATTGGTCTCGCCCCAAGTCAAACTAGGCAGAGACGGAGCGGCATTGGCCAAAAGCCCAAAGCACTCGCCATCTGGACATGGAATAGAATGTAGGCAAAGTGTCCAAGCGAAACGATGACGCTGGACTTCCAAGGTGCGCATATGAGGACGGGGATGAATATACCAGAGGATGTAGGTGATCTGACGTAATAACATCTTATCCCAAGCTCATGGCTGAGGGTGTGCTACCCTAGGATTAAGTAGCCGGCATTTTAGATTGCACGACCTATGGGCGCGTTCTTTTTGTGATCATTCGCGAGCTGAGGATATCTTAACAGCTTCAAAGTAACACCTGTTCTCGACACTAGGGAGGAAATATCTCAGATGTATGACACCGCCTCTGCACACCTTAGTAATGCATCATGAGTATCGGGCCAATAATGACGAATAGATGCTGCGGCGAAGTCGCACCGCGGACGCCGTTTCTCAGCTTGCATTAGTGTTTACGACAGCGAAGGAGTGATCCTTGGTCGAAGTATGATGATTCGCGTGGACGGCCGCCGGGGGATGCCAATTGTCCGTGTGCTCTCCTGACATTATCGACGGGGCAGGCCCCCGGGGAGGGCGGGGCGCGGAGCAAGACAATCCGTGGGTGATGGCTCATTTGTCTTGTTCATCGTACTTACTTATGCGGGCAGGTTTGCTGAGCTGAAAACATGTGGAACGACTGTGCTTTTGCAGCTCCATGTAAAAAGATTGATGGAGGAAGTAATTACCACTCTAAATTTGCACAAGTAGACTTGCTTCACGCGCAGCCGAGCCGTGACACAGACCAATGGCACCTCGAGGGACGAACTCGCAAGGTCAAATAAGTTCTCGTGTCTGTGAAAAGTGATCACTATGGTTCTGACGGAATAGAACGACAGTAAACGAGGCCAAGATACGGGAGTAGCTGCCACCGATCCGCGCCAGGACTGACCCGGTTGGCCTAGACAGATCCGACGCCGGCCATGTTATCGGCGTGCTATGGTCCATGGAGCAACGTGCCACAGATCGGTTGAAGGCGCATTGAGTTTGCCTGGCAGTAGAGCTAAAGGACCGAGTTTACAAATTTGCACAACGGGTAGGACCGCCATTCCCGCCGCCTTTTGCTATCCTCGTTGAGGGCTAGAGCTGCACGTCTTCCAGCAGGCCAGGAATTGGATTCTGCAGGGAGACTCGGGCGTCCATGCTCAATCACATGCAGGGCAGATGGCACGGTTGCTCGCTATGACCGTGACCAGCAAAAGGATGCTCCCCTTTAGCAGATCTAGAACGTGTTCAAGGAGGCGGCTGAGAGGGCAACGAGATTGGCCGGAAGGATGGAAGTCATCGCAATGTACTGCCGCTGTTGGCTCACATTCGGTAAAGGAGGGATGGGACATTGCCCACAAAACGCGTGAGCTTGCAGGTCAAGTGTGCTAGGTGGGCGCAAGAATGAGGCAGGAGCTTGCATGCAGAGGCGCCGGTGACGGATCGCACGAAAGACAAAACCGACTGGTAGCTCCCGCCGGTGGCTGGTCCACTTGTGTGGGCGCTTGTGGTGTCCTAGCAGCTACGGTACAGTAGCACACCCTCACGCCTTTGGGAAACAGTGTTTATTTCGCGGGGATGGTTGTCGAGCAGAGATGAGTCGTGTCCTGAGGATTGTTGCCGCTTTTTGTGGTGTTTGCAGTTGCGTACGACGCCGAAGATACATTGAATTCGCATTCGGACATCTTAGCCATGTGCTCCCGCTGTTGTGCGCCGCCGTTGCTGCTCCTGCTGCTGCTGCTTACACAGTACGCTGGGTGGGACGGCGGCGTGTGCGCCACGTGCTCCTAATGCGAGGCAAGGATCAGTGGACGGGGCTGCCCGCTGCCACGGCCCACGATGATCAATTGGGTGTAGTATGTATGAGAGAGGACTGGGGGAGGAGTACGGAGTACCGACCATTACCTATCCGGGTGGATCAGCAAACGGATGCTTTCAGGGTCTACGCCGGCGCTTGGAAGTCGAGGCCGAAGGACGAGGCCGTGCGTGTGGGCATGAAGCGTAGAGTGGTGAGCAGAAAGTCTAACGAGTCAAGGTTTGGGGCTACATTGACCGCGTCAAACTCTCATGAGGTCTGTTGCAGCTGTCATCTGTTTCGGTCCCTAGTGTGGCTTGTTGCAGCAGGCTAACAATGTGACCATAGCGAGGCCCTTGAGTCCTCGTCAGCTCAAGGCAGTACTGTGTAGAATCAGTGTCAGGTGCTACCAGCTCACGGTCTGAGGATTGTGCGTGGCTGATGGAGAGATGGTGTTGTCATGTTTCATTGGCGAGCTGACAGCGTGCTTCCTTCCGGCTGCGACATGGGTTGATGGGGTTTTGAGGGGAGGGATGGTGTGCGGCGGGTGGCAGATCGTGCATGCTGATCAAGATAACGTTTTGGGGGGATTGGAAGGGCCCAAATGATGAGCTGCAGGGTGAACCAGAACACACAGTCGAGATCCCCCGTCCAAGGCAGGGCAGGGAGGCACAAGAGTGGCACATAGCGGCACAGAGGCCGAGAGCAGCGACGACCGGGTCAGCTGCAGGTCTGTACGTAGGCCTGCAGGCGAGGCCAGGCCAGGGTGACTCGACAAAGGCGGCTCCCTCCACGGAGAAGTCGTTTGATGTCCCCTACACCTCCTGGGTGATCTGACCGTGCCCTATCTGCCTATCTGCCTTTCTGCCCGGCAATGATGCTGTGGTGTGTTTTAGACGTGGAGCTCGTCTTGAACCTAAAGCCGAGCTCGTGTCCGCCAGAGTGCTGCTGTTGACTTGAAGTTGAGTCATTCTGCGACGAGAAGGCTGCCCTTTTTTTCGACTCTTGTCAGGGGGACGTGGAAAAAGGAAGTCATACGGCAGGCAGCCTAGGACTGACTGTGCCTCGTCCAAGCAGTAGGCCAAACCTTGCCTGTCCCATTTAGTCTACCCACCCATTTTGGCCATGCCTGCAGCGTAGCGCGGCCCATGTCTGCCCCGCGTGTTGATGGATCGATTGTCTGGTTGATTACTGTGGTGATAGATGGATAGGCAGCGAGTACCGTGGTATTGTGGTACGTAGTACGAAGATCCCAACCGAGACACCTTGCAAGGCAGATCGTATGCACCCGCCGCAGGGTCCTGACAGCCTGACAGGTTGCCTGGGTTGTAGGTGGCAGGTGGCTGGTGGCTGGTGGCAAGCGCGACGTGTGCACGAGGCGTGCACGAGGCGGAGGAGGGGAGGAGGAGGAGGGAGCAGGTGCGAGGCGACAGGGTAGAATCTCTGGGCCCTGCCTCCCGTCGTGCTGATCGATCCCTGCAGCCACGCGCGTTGGTTGCGACTGACCGGTACGTGGAAGCAGGGGCTGGGGCCGCCGCTCTCAGACGGTACATCTTGGATGTGGGGTTTCTTGGTGCGTGCCGGTGTACCATTCCAATGCCCAGCCCGATGGTCTGCCTCCTGAGAAAGGGCCCACAGACCTAGTGTAGTTTAATACAGAGGCGTTGTGGGGCCCTGTCAGGGTGTCCAGGTGCCCAGGTCTAAACCGCCAAACTTCAGGAGCCTCCGTCGAAGGGCCACTTTAGGCCTGCCTTGAGCCCCCACACAGCCTCTCCGTCCAGCTGGACCTGCGGTGACTGGTCGGTCCATAGGTGACCAACCCTGCGGAACGCAACCCAACCCGCCTGGCCCGCCTATCCATCGAGACAGTGCTCCCTCCCGTCGTCCCCTTGCCTTCTTGTGCCGCACAGCGAGCCAAAAGCACACCACTGCACAACACACAACACAACCCAACGCAACCTTGCGGTAGTAGAACTAGGTCCAACCTCCTTTAAACACCTGCACCTGCTAGCGTTCGCTGATTCCCAAACCACAATCACAGTTCCCCACGCAACCTCCGATCTTGTCTTGTCCCTACCCGTTTCCCAATTTCCGACCCTCAAGTCTCCCACTCCCCTTTCCACCCTTCTTCAGACATCCAGGCCCTCACTCATCCATCTGGAGAGCCACTGCCTGACCAGATATACGCCCGCCCGCCTCGACCCAGCTCGTATGCTAGCCCGCCCCCACTGCTGCTCTCTGGCTGGGCCTGAACTGATCCGAACTCGAACATAAAGGAGAGGAAGAGCCGTCGAGACTTGAAACGCAGAACAAACCCCGTCCCTCCGGCCCATCCATCCATCCACCCACCCACCTGGCCACCCGTTCAACCAATCCACCTCATCACAACGCCTCTCCCCCGACTCTGACCCTCCACTTCTTTCTTCTTCCTTCAATCTTTGCATTAGCCCTCGACCCAATCGCTACCTCGTCTCGGCATCCTCGTCCCTCCCCAGCAACCAGTGCCCGAGCAACAGCCATACACTGCGCCAAACTAAGACCACAGTACAACATACCACCCCCCGCGACTTTGCTGGCCTTGCACGATGCCCACTTCTCTGGAATCCTCTCGCCCAATTATGGCGCCTTCGGTACGTCACCTTTTGGCTCAAATTTCTGCCGATCGTCGCTGGAGCCACTCAGTGAACCGTAATTCGTTCTACATAGGCGCAACACTGCGCTTGCCCGTTAACCCCCCCTGAGCCCCATCTCGTGTATGCCCTCCACAATCCCTTCATCGCTGTGGCTTGCCACAGTCGCTGCAAATGGCATTGTTCTTATCATCCTTTTCCTTCTCCAGCCAGGTCATCTCTTTCACTGCTCTGCAACCTGAACTTAGCTGACGACGAACCCCGAAAAGTCCCGAGCCTCCGTTCGCTACAGCACTTACTCCATGTCTCCCTCTCTGCACACCACCGATAGCGCCATCGCCGAGATCAGCGACATCGAGAAGGGCCTGACCCGCATGGAGAATAAGGCCCTCACCTCGCAGCGTGTCTTCCTCACCGATGATCAGAGCGACAGGATGAAGAAGCTGGCTCTCGGTGCCAAGCTCGAGCGCGCCCTCGACCGGAGGATGTCTTCGCAGGATGCCGTCATGCGGAAGCGGACAACCTCGACGGTCAGCCAAAAGAGCATGACCGAGAAGGAGGCAGCGGCATAAGCTCCTGCCCTTGCGGATTGGAACATCACCCGACGGGAAACGGCGCTGTTCCGGACAAGGTCGACACGGACTGCGAACCACGGATTACGACCACGGGATTCAGCGACTCGGGACTGAGTCAGCAACACGGGCCCCAAAAGAAATAAATACCCCAGAGAGAAGCTGCGAATAGCCCAGAAGCATTGGCGGAGTTTGGAGTATGCTTCATTCAGAGGGCATCGTCCTGTTTGGCGGTACCGGGATGGACAGAGGTCTCCCGTCTGCTCGTCGCTCATTCATCACCACTACCTGGAAACATGGGTGGTCTGCCGGCTTATCTACTTCACGGCAAGGGAATTGTACGGGATATCTAGCATTGCGTTGCCTATTAGAAGACAAGTGTGTGGTCTTAGTATACCCAATCATCCTGGGACTTTTGGGTGGAAGGCGTGCTGCGTGAAATACCCGACCTGGCAAAGCGGTTCAGCCAGAAGGGGCAACATTTGTAGTACTTGGATTTTTTTTTAAATAGCATCAAGTAATTTGCAATTTCCCTAGAACGCGACATCGACGGAAGCCAACGAGACGTGTCGCAGACTCTGATTACTGAACTTGGTAACGGAGCTGGAATATACCAGCATGCCTGTTGGCATTTATCGTACATGCGGGCACTGCCGCTGCTAATCAAAATAATCAGGGAATAGTCAAATACCCACCCGTAGGACGACTCCCTCTCTGACGCCAAACGCCTTGAACTGCAAAAACCCCCAAGCCGGAGCGACGAGGCCTGGCACGGCAGTCTGCCATGTCACACACAAGTCCCTCGATGCGACCGCAACCACCAACTTCACCACCCGTTCTTCTTCAGCAGCGACGGCCGTGCCTCAAACACAACTCACCCGAGCACCCCATGCCCCTCTACTTGGGCAGCTTGGCCTCGATCTCCTTCAGCAGCTTAGCGAGCTCCCCGTCCTCGCCCTCCATCTCGAGGCCCTTGCCCACCCACTCCCTCGCCTCCTCGTAGCGGCCCATCTCAAACAGGCACCTGCC
The DNA here is from genome assembly GCA_038088545.1 of Diaporthe humulicola. NCBI lineage: Eukaryota > Fungi > Ascomycota > Sordariomycetes > Diaporthales > Diaporthaceae > Diaporthe > Diaporthe humulicola. The sequence goes on from JBBWSL010000008.1 coordinate 369,721, forward strand.
GCGGCGGTACCAGGCCTTGGGGTTGCCGACCTTCTTGGCCTCGACGCTGCACTCGGCGTCGGCGCCACCCTCGACCCAGTCGCGCAGCTCCATGTGGGCCTGAGCGCGGTTGGCGAGCAGCATGGCGCTCTCGTCGCGGATGAGCCCCGCGGGCTCCCAGGCCGGCCTCGTCAGCGCCATCTGCACGCCGAGCGTGTAGAACTTGATGGCCTCGTGGTACTTGCCCTCCTTGAACGCCTTGTTGCCGCTCTCCTTGAGCTTGGTGATGTTGTTGGACCGCTTCGGGTGCACGGGCACCGGCGGCGGCGGCACCACCGCCGGGTGGTCCAGCGACAGCAGCGAGCGGTGCAGCGAGTTGAGGGTCTCGAGCTCCTGCGCCAGGGCGCGCGACGACGACGACGGGTGCGTGCTGCTTATCGCCTTGGACTGCGGGTCCATGTGCAGCGGGAGGAAGGTGAAGGTGTCCTGGTCGGCGGACATGGCGGCGGCGGTCCCTGGTTCTCTCTGTGCGCTTTCTGGTGGGAGAGGGCTCTCGCAGGTTGGTGTCGTGGTTGGTTTCCTGCAGGGTTGTTTGATCTCGTGGCGGGTATGACCTTGCGATAGGAGGCTAACTATGGCGGGTTTATTACTGAATGTTGTCGATATAGGAAAAGCGAGAGAAGTGGAAGGGTGTTGTGGCTGTAAGTTGGGTTGGTTCTCGAATACGGTTGGCAGTGGTGGTGGTCGGCGCCGAAGAGGACAGCTTTGACTGCCCTCCAAATCCTTATCGGTGCCGATAAGAAACCACTTCCAAGCGCGACTGAACTGAATGCGGCTTGCTCCACACAATCGGGTTCGCTTCAATGTCAAGAGGCTAAGCTTAGCTTGACCAAGAATATGTCTTACTGGACCCTTTATCTGGCTCACAAAATTCATTTCTCACATTTTCTCTGATTTCCTTCCGTCAGAGCAACCGGGGTGGATGCAAGCGATTTGTGCTCCACCCAATGGTTGCAAGTCCAACTATGCAAGTCAACACCACAAACACCACCGATGCTATCGAGCCCGCACGATAATTACGATTAATATGACCACTATATGCCTTGCTTATATGTACTCAGCCTCGAAATACCTTCTTGAACGATTTTGTGAGCGAGAATCCTCCGAAAAGCCAGTCGTTGGCGTGCCTGCCAGCATAGGTATGGACATTCGTCTGGACACGCTGTGACGGCGGTTTCCTGCCCTTCGCCTTCTTGGACCTCCCAAATTGTGCGCCTCTGCACATGTAGCACCCGAGCACTTCGAGTAGGTGGCGCTCCTGGTACTTGAAGCACTTTGCGGCGTCCTGGTTAAGGAGGTCCTTCGCGACCTGCAGGAGCAGCTTCATCAGCACCTCGTCCCGCGTCTCTGCGAGACTGTGCCAGTCTATCGTCGGCCCGTACACCGACGAATTCGCGGCGAAAGCGGCATGTCCGAACAGCCTACCCGACAGTTCCTTGTTCCGGAGGACGCGTAGACAAAAGTCCTCGAACAAATTGTTCTTCCTGATAACATCGAGCGCGCACATCAGCGAGTTCGGGTCCGTCACGAGTGACGCGAACGCGTCGCTCTCCCCCGATGCCTTGACCCTTAGTACCCGTCGATGGCAGTCATTTGCGTATCTCAAGGCCTCAAATACTGTATCCTCGTCGATGGATGAGATCTGACCCAGCACAAAGGGCCGCTCGTAGCCGACCCGCTTGCGCCAGAATATGTTGACGGTCCCCGAGGTGATGATGCAGGGCACGAGGAGGATATAGGCCCACCATTGCGTGGCGGTGATCAAGGCGGCCACACCGGCGACGATACCCGTGATACCGTTCAGGGCAGCGTGGAACTGGATGCTGGACGTGCGGTTCTTTAGCATCGACGATATCCTGGTCGAGCCTTTGACGTAATTCAGGGCGGCGGCCTGCTGCTTCTTGGCCCGCACAAAGACGTAGCTGGACCACAGCAGGTTGGTGACTCCGAAGATGGCGGGGAACATGTTTCCGATGTATCCCGTCAAGAGGTTGCTTGCCCTGTAGTTTGCGCTGTCGTGGTTCCCATCCATGGCCATATATGTACCGATACCGACCATAAACGCTGAGATGCCCAACAGGGTGTCGCTGCCGATGCGATCAACCATCTCTGTACCACTCTCCCTGGTGTTCATGTCGAGGAAGCAGTCGATGGTGCGCAGCATGTTCGGGTTTTCGAGGTACAGCGGGCGCTGGGTCTTCAGGTAGCGGCGCTCTTCCCTCAGGGCGCGGAGGTTGGCGAGACTCAGGCGGCCGTCCTTGATACAGAAGTAGATCATGCCGAGGGCGGCAGTACCGCCCAGGCCCATGAGCACGAGGACATGACGTGGCACGGGAGTCTGATTCCACACGTTGGCGGCAAAATCGCATGCGTTGGCGGCCTCGAGGAAGCCGACGGCGCCCAGCAGGCTGTTTCGAAGCTTGGTCTGCTTGTTGGGCTTGAAGCGGCCGTTGCGTGTCTTTTTGAAGTCGAGGCACTCGGCGGCGCCGGGTAGGGGCTGTGAGGACGAATGGTTCTGGCGGCCTGCGGCGCCGGGAAGGCGCACATCGCGGGTGCTGATGGAGCCGGCAGGAACGATGTCGTCCTGCCAGCCGCCAAACTCGGAGGGAGGGGCGCTGGGAGGGTCGCCGAGCGAGTATATGGACTCTAGCTCGAGCACCCAGCCCTGTGTCCTCTCGTCATAACTATCGTTGCTGTCGACATCGATGTCGTGGTGGAATTCGTGGTTTCGATCGCGGTCATCTGCCATTATGGGGCGGGGGAGCGCCTCGGAGGGGGGCAGGACGGCAGGCAGATATATGGACAACCAGACAGGCTGCTTCCAGGCAAAACGGCCGTTTAATGTTGTGGTCGTACCAGATGACTTGATGTGGGTTGTTAGTTGTCAGCTGGGGAGGACTGAGGTGAGCAGAGGGAAGGAGGTTGGTGAGAACGAGTGAGGTGGTGCAGTTGGAAGTAGGAGGAGGAGGAGAAGAAGGAGGTGGTGGTGGTGGTTTATTGGAGGGCCAGAGTAAAATACCAACCAGGTATACTGTGCAGAACCAGACTGACGGGACAGGACCAAGGTTTAGTTTAGTTCTGCTCTCGCTATTCCACATGTGCTGTAGTATACTAGTCAGGTCAAAACTAAGACAGCGAAGAGCGAGAGAAGTCCGTCCGGGGAAGGCAGATAGGGTCGACCGCTAGGGCCGGCCGACTCGACTACCTAGGTACAGTACTGTTAAGCTGCGTGCCCAGGTAGACGGTAGTGCTGCGTACCTACCTAGGTAGGTAGGTAGGTAGGTAGCACGGTGGCCCCCTCTGTCCAGCCAGCCAGCCTAGACTGCATGTGGAGTAGGCACAAGTAGAACCTTGACCCGTCGATCCCCGTCTTCCCTGCGGTTTCCCTGTTGGTCGAAGCACCGCAAAAAAACGGTCAACTGGCCTGGCGTCCCCACGCCTCCTCCGCCTGTGCACCTATGGGCAGCAGCGTGTGGGTGGCCCTGTGGGTGGCCCTGTGGGTGAGCCCCCCTACTGGGCCCCAGCCTGGAATCTTGGACAATCCAGTTTTCTCTCTTCTCTCGCCTTTTTTACTAGGCATGGGCATGGGCAGGCAGGCATGGCCCGACATGGCCAGACAGACGCCTGGACACCAGGTGGGGGCTGATCTTCGTCCGGCATGAGCACCGTGGCTGCATTGCTGTGCCATGTAGACGAGATAGGGCTCACCAGCCCAGCACGGGACGACTGAATGACTGAATGACTGTCTGACTGACCGACCGACCGGCGAGGCATTCTCTCTGGCTGTCCGCAAGTCTTTGCTGTCCTTCCCGTCGTCGCTATTTGCTCGCTCAATCAGCGGCCATTTCGCCTCCCAAGCGCCTCCGCTTCCGCCCATTTCCCTTGGCGTCTGAAGCCACCCTGCTCGTCGCCTTCTTGGCCGTTTCCACCATGGGCCATAGCTGTGGATGGCCTCGCCCTGGGCCTCAGGTCGGTCGTGACTCGTTCTACTCCGTACCCTTCTACACACTTATGTCATCATGCGCGTGCTGACGAAGCAGTTGTGTCTGAGGAAGACGTCCAAAAGGCAGACCTGAGTTCTCGGGTCTGCAATCGTGCAAGCCGTTGAACTGGACGGCGTCCTCTCCTGAGACAGACGGGCACGCCGCCGCCGCCGCCGCCGACCGCCGCCGCCGCCAACGCCAACGCCTAGCTTTTCCCGTGCTGCCTAAGCAGCTAAGGTCGGTCCATCCAGGCTGGTGGTAGACACGCTTGGCGGGCAGGGCAGGTCGATAGGGTGTCTGGGCACTGCAAAGCTCGCAGGGATTGCAAATGTCGTGTTTGGACGGGCAAATTTGACCACAATCCCCCTGCTTTTGGGACAGACTCCTGTGCGACCGACCACCATACAAATGTGTACGAAGACATGCTTTTATAAATCCTCAGGAGATCAGGCGTCCCACATGGACGTACGCCTTCTGGATGCTCTACCGTGGACAGAGTACACAGAAATGTCACAGCGCTAACCTTGGTCCGGGCATCCCTGCGAGCTCTATTACGCAGGAGTGCCCGCTACTGGATGCGAACATTCCAGGATGCTCCACACTTCCTGCTCATCACCCTCAACTGCCGGGCATCTGGGCGGCCCGGTCCCGGTAAACCAAGAAAACTTTGTTGACCCTGACACGAGTTTCTACTGACCTCCATCGAGGCTCTTCCTGGTGACGACATGCAGCGTCGTCACTGTCCATGTGTGTGGCTCTGTGGGCCCTGCTTGTCGTGCCATAATCATCATGATGTCCATGCTGTCGCCTGGAGCTCGCCGTCCCGTTTCTCGGGCTTCAGATCGGGCGGCGGAGATCGAGTTACGTCTCGCCCCGGATCTCCGAGATCCTGTCTCCAGGCTTTGCTTTCTAGATCGGCTGCACCGCCCGCCCTCTCCACTCGGGCTCGGGGCTCATTCTTAGTCTGAGCGCCGATGCTCTTTCAATGCAACCGCATCGGATTCGGACTCTGTAGCAACCCGTTTGGCATCGTGAGGCTTCATTGATAAGGCGAGCAGCATCGAGCAGCGTACTTTCATGATGTATTCGGAACCGTTCTCCAAACACGCACAGCACGTCAATTATTGTGTCTTCTTAGCATTTACGCACTTCCCCGATCTAAATCTTCGCTGTTTTGACCCCTATTTCATATCTGTGATATCTCTCAACTTTGCAAATTGAGCCCTACATCCAAATTTCAATCTATCATGGCCCCAGGCAAGGGATTCAAAATCATCATTGCCGGAGGCGGTATTGCCGGCCTCACGTTGGCAGCTATCCTCGAGAAGTTCGACATTGACTATGTTCTGCTTGAATCGCATGGAGATATTGCGCCAGAGGTTGGGGCAAGCATCGGCTTATTCCCAAACGGATTGCGCATTCTTGACCAGATCGGATGTTACGAAGACATTAGAGCGTTGCCTGAGTCCGATGTGAGACAGATGCATATCGCTGACGAGAATGGCAAAATAATATCCAAAGCGACAGACTCTATGCCCCACTTCGAACAGAGGCAAGCATCAGGACTTCCTGCATTCGCTGCATTTGATGACCGTGTCGCTAATCCTTTTCCTTTAGGCTGGGGTATCGGAGCATCTTTTTCGATCGCCAGTGGCTTTTGAGGATACTACACGACCGCCTCGTCCACAAGGAAAGGGTCAAGCTCAACAAGAAGGTTTTCCAGATCAAGCTCGTCCCTGGCGGTGTCGAGGTCCTCACCAAGGACGGCGACAGTTTCAGGGGGAGTATAGTTGTTGGCGCCGATGGGATATACAGCACCGTCAGGGCAGAGATGTTCCGCCTTGCCAGCGAGATCGAGCCCGGCTATCTTGACCCAAAGGAGCTCGACAGGGTTCCCTGCTACTACAAGTGCAGTTTCGGCATCGCAAAGGATGTACCAAACTGGAACTATGAACACTTCTACATGGTTCAGTCCGATGGTGCCTCTCAGATGCTCATATCCGGCCCTGACGGCCGGCTGTACTGGTTCTTCTTCAGCCGACTGCCCGAGACTAAGTACGGCAAGTCCATCCCAAAGTACACCAAGGAGGATGAGGCCCAGTTCGTCAAGGAGAACGCTCATCGCCGCATCACCGAGACCATCACGTTTGGCCAGGTCTACGAAAAGCGCATCTCGTCGACTCTTACGCCATTGCATGAAGATGTCATGGAGAAATGGTACTTCCGCCGCATCTTTATCCTCGGCGACGCCGCCCACAAACCAAACCCTATCGGAGGGCAAGGAGGGAACAACGCTATCGAGTCCGCTGCGTCGCTCGTCAACGTGCTGCTGGAGAAGCGTGACAGCCGAGGGGGTAACTTGGACAACATGTCGGACAAGGAAATGCAGGAGGTCTTCTCGCGGGTTCTGGACCTTCGCCACGAGCGAGCCAAGACCTTTGTGAAGACGGCCCACGAGACGCAGTCGCTCATGGCCAAAGAGAAACCCCTCTTGTCGAAGATTCTGATACACCTCGATAAACTCAAGGGACCAGATGCTGAAATCGACAGGATGGGCTCGATCTGTAGGCCTGCTGTGAGAATCAACAAGCTTCCCATCCCAAAGCGGCCGAGGTCGGTCCCTTACGATGACGAGCTCCCTGCGAGGCCCATCCACTCCAAGGCAAACTTGTTCTTGCAGCTGGTGATCATCGGCACCATGCTATTTCTCCTGGGCATATCTGTTCTTACCCTCCGCATTCCGTTCGACCGGCCCGCGATTTGGGGTCGCGACGGTCCGAAGGTGGATCGTGTGTGGTTCAGCGGTGCGCCAGCCCTGAACGAGTTCACAAACTTCTTCGTCTCGGCGTTCTCGTTGCACGTTGGCGTTCCAGACGTCGGGCCCAAGATACACGCCGCCAACTTCTTCCTAGGCCAGTTGACGTCCTTTGTCCTCATCTGGATTATCGAGTCCTACCGTGTTGGCAACAAGGGCAGACTCATTTCGTTGCCGATCATCCCTCTGGTTCTCATGCAGGTACAGGGCATCTTTCGTATGGCGCCTCTCTATGTCATCCTCGCGGTCTTCGAAGGCTTTGATCTCTCGCCCGGACGGTTTGTGCGCCCAGCGGTTGCGAAGTCTCTGATTCCCGCTCTAGTGCTTGGGTATATCGTGCCGACGATAATGATGCTCCTGCCCACATCCAACATTCACGCCGTGCAGACCTACTGCGCCATCTGGCAGCCATCGCCCGCGTTCGTGGCCGTTCTCGTCTCAGTGTTATCTAGGGCGATAGGCTGGTGGGACCGCCTTGCGGCGCGGAACAAAAAGGAGAATAATGACAAGGCCGTCGAAGATGTCAAGGTGGGCAAAACTCCAAAAGAAGCCAAGATCCCAAAGAGTAGCCGGGCTGCTCGGGAGAAACAGCGGATGGAGGACCCCGACCTGCCAATCGAGCAGAGCCTGGAACGGTACAAGAACCCAGACGTCCCGATCCTCCAGGCCGCATACTCAGTGCTGTTCTGGATGCAGGCCACGGCACACATCTCCACCTTCATCTACACCTACTACCACCCGGACATTACCATTTCCCAGCTCTTCTTCGGCCTGCAGGATCCTTTTGCGGCGGACTGGGGCATCAGTGACCCCGTCGCCGCGATGATGGCTTTCCTGCAGCACGACTACATCGTCTCAACCTCGGCGCTGATCGTCTACGAGCTCTTCTCCGTCTGGAAGCTGCGCCAGATGGGCTACGTGACCACGCCGCGTGCCGCCCTCGCCGTCCTCGGTGTCGCCGCTGGCCAGCTTATCGTCGGGCCTGGGGCCACCTGGGCGGCGCTGTGGTCCTGGCGAGAGAGCGTCTTGGCTAACGTGGCGCCGGTGAGGTGATGTTCATCCGCGTATGCCTCGGTCTGTCTCTCCAATGTGCCAGAACTGCTTTCCTTGGCTTTACGGGGCACCGTGGGAGTTTGGCTCATCGCTTTGTGCATGTGTAAGCGGCCTCTTCCTGCCGATCGGCCAGGTTGTGGGCCGATGGCCTGAAACGCGAGCATCTATAGAGTTCCTCGCCTAAATTGTTTCCTTTGTATTGTATATCATTTGCATAATTGTGGCACCGCCTATAGACTATATAATTCGTTTGGCATATATCTTTGGGCTGTTCACTGGCATGGGAGCTGACCCGGAAATGCGGACCTGGAAATGTGGGGATTGTAACATATTGAGTACCTTGGTAGGATGAATGCCTCCGATCAGTCTAGACTCTTGTACTGTGTAATATATTTTCTCGGAGAAACATGAGCGTGACTCTTGTGATTATAGCTTGGGCATGATGAAGACCTGTAGACTTTTAACCGACTAGTATAATGGTGTCATGTTTTATCGTATGGAAATGCTTGTTTCACGTGGCTAGGATTCTTGCCTGGTCTCCTCGAAAGAACCAGGCGCAGTTCTTTATGCTCACAATGGGTCAAGTGCAGGCAAGCTCGGCCTTTTCCATCTTGGCAAGTAAGTATAAAACGTATCCCAATCTAATGAAAGACATGGTCCTCCTCTGAGCAATGTATCTGCATTGGCCTGTATCTTCATTTCCCTGCATCTGTATATTGTACCACGACCGTGTTATAGTCTCTGATTGCTGAAAAGGGAATGCTCCACTCCACGTTGAGGATCACATGATGGACGTTCTGGGTTGATTGTATTCGCTGAACAATGGTAGCAGTCGTGGATTCTTCATGCGTTCCATCTCAAACAAGAGATCCTGGATTTTGGGAGCACAGCAATGACTAGTTTGATCTGATGATATCTGTTTTTGGTTTGAAGATATCCCATGAGATCACGGCCGGATTGGTTCAAAGCGTTGCAAGGTTTTCAAAAATGGAATGGTGCAATTACCCTGCACATCTGAAGCAGGAAACACGGCCACGTACACAGTCTGCCAGGTATTTTGTTTTTATCACATAAAAAAAATCGATCAATGTATCCTTTCATTATTCTCCACTCTTCTTTGTCTGGCCTTGTGTGAGATTGTGTGGGTATCCGCCTGCTTCAGGACCTCAGGAAGCATCCAGCCCACAGACTGCTTTCTACCAACCAAGTGACGCAAGACATAGATCCTAGGGAATACTGGCAGCTGTTTCACTTTCACATCGTCCCATGAATTAGTTTGCGGCCGGTCTTGCAGGTGTGGGAGCAAAACCGTTGGTTCCACTCGGGCGCAACTGAGGGCGGTCAGACTCGGAGTGGAAGGATTCGTACGCTAGCAGTTGCGTATCCGCAGTCGAGTGACAGTGTAGGTAAGTATACACAATCCACCTGCTCCTTAAGCTTATCCACTTGTGTTAGACCATACACGCAAGTCTTGCCAGCTACGCAATAGTCTGTGCACACTTGTTCTGCACTACGCTCTCTTCTTTGTGTTACAAAAGACTCGCTCGGCTTCAACTCATTATATTTGTTGTGTAGGGAGCCACAGTACCACTGGGAACTCCCACAGACAAGGGCTATTGGCAATTCCGCCAAGCGCCACTGCTTCGTAAACTTCGTAATATCCCATTTTTTGGCGTTTCCAGTCCCTTTGGATTCACATGAATATTCGCCTTCTTTTCTTGTCGCACAACCATGCTCACACTCCAAACCAACAGCAAAAAGAGAACTGACCAAGAAGCCCAAAACAGAAACTCAGTACGCGCACGTTGCTGCCGAACCTTTGAAGACACCCCACATCTCCGGCCGAGTCGATGGAGAACAACTGTTTTTCAAGAAAAGACTTGCCGCGGCTTCCAACTCGTGTCAACCATCTGGTCAGCGAAGTACCTAGACGGAGTTAGTTTTACCTGTTGCACAGCCTAACCAACACATCTCGGAAGGCCTTCAAAACATGACAGATGGGATAACCGCAACAGGAAAAGACTCATACATGCTATGACACCATTTCTGCCACCATCCTTCGGCTTTTGTGTTGTCGTACGACTCGTCGTCTTTGAGCTCAAGTCAGCCGCAAATTCACACTGGTGGGATTGGGGACGACGGAGAGAGGAATCATCATACCACGTGGCCTCTGCTTCCACTGCCGAATCCCAAGCCAAAGATTCTGAACCATGACGAGTTGCTCATGTGTCAGCGCTCTCAGAGGTGTTTTGCTACGAGGGTTTTTCTTCTCAGAGAATCTCAACGGGTCAGTGCTGCAATTATAATAGTGCCAATGGGCGAGAAGGATATTGGCACTCTCATGGATATCTCTGATGGTGTGGGCATGCTTTGGGCCCTATTGTGAAAGTCAGTAAGGCCAGGATGTGGGGATCTGGGAACGCACATTTCCCTTGATATCTTTGTCAAACCAGCCGTGATAGTAAGCATCCTCTGTAGTTTTGGCCAGCTCGCTAAGCAAAATGAAAGTTGCAAAGAAGATACTCAACCAGCGATCATACTGCCGATCAGCAATCCACGCCATGAGTACCTTGAGAAGAGACTTGGCCAGCGGCTTCAAGACACAAGAGATCCGGATGCAGTCGATCTGCCCTACCGCCATCCTTGGTGTGCTGATATAGCCCTGGAGCGGCGGGAAATGTTGGGTTCGGCGCGCGTCTGGAATGCCTCCTTCCAGGATCCACGACCAGCCAGTACCATGACCTTTCAAGCCACACAAAGGTTCAGTTAAAATATAATCGCAATCCCCAGACATTGGAATGAGGATGGAGATATTGGGCACAAGACAAGCAACTTACGTAATGCAAACTGTAATTCAAATAGTCCCAACAAGAATCCTTTCTCAGAAACTGACCTTGCGCTCTCGCTCTTCTTCAAAGGGGGCCAGGGCGAATAGAAGAAGTCCCAAGTCTCATTCTCGCTCGGAAGGCAGGAATAGTAATCCCAAGCCTTCTGATAGACATCCCCAACAATTGCGGTATCGAGGCCTTTAGTAATCTCTCGAAAACCTTCCACGACCTTGCCAATAGCTGGCTGACAGTTAAAACCAAGGACACTGTCGCGAATATAGTCCTTGTATCGACTCATAGTCTCGTGTACATCGGCAAGAGCGTAATCTGAAACAGCTTCATGTTTGATAGTAGCTGTGCCGTCATACCAATCGCGTGTAGTCCTGTCGTTGTAGTTGCCTCGGCCAGGAAGGGCCACTTTGCGAACTTCGTACACAAATGGACGGGTTACAAAGTTCTGCTCCATTTCGACAGAGAAAGTCTTGCCCTGCGTCATCACATTGCGGACCTGAGCGCTATGCCACCGGTCTGTGACTTTTGACCCTGAGGTTCGGAAGAGGACAACCTCGTTCAAGATATAGCGGTGGCAGCCGATATGATGTAGAACTTTCCTGGAGTAGTTCAAGGCGACCCGCGAACAAGCTTCACATGGCCCGGAAGGCTCCTCGTTATTGGGTACACATCGCACTCTCTGGATCTTGCACCGTATACACGCGCCCACCTGTCTGGTCTCAGAAGTCTGCCGCCGGGCGTCTTCCTCGAGCCGCTTCCTGGGTTTGGGTGGCTTCTTCTCAGTATTACCGCGTTGGGAGGGCCTCACAAAGTTGTATGTTACCATTACCCACGATTGTGGGCTGCTGGCGCAGGAGGAACAAGGAGTGTTGGGAGACTGTGTCTCACATGTGCACTCGGCCGTACCCTGATTGTCCTCAGAGACCGTGAGTATTTTTTCCTCCCCATTAGTAATCTCGGGGCGTGGAATTTGCTGAACGTGACGGGGGCGCAATACTAAACGGTCCTTATGGCTCATCTGGTTCTCATAGGGGTCTCCATCGAGGCACGGTTCGGCCTGTCCGAAAGGTTGGGATGGTGGGGGACAGTCAGCAGAGGATTGTTGTAAGAAGGGCTGAGCCGGTATCTCTGCATCGGTCCAGTCTGAACAATTCGGCATCAGAGTGAGACCTGGGTACTGAGTATCCCAGGATCCATGGTAGACTGGAGGCTGCTGGCAGTCTTTCTCCGGTCTGGATACAAGCGCAGGGTTACACAAGGCAGCCGGGTGCGACGCTGGAAAATTGTCTCCACCGCCCATCGCGATGTCATTTGGTAGGGTCCAAGGGAAATAGGAAAAGTCTGGGTGGGTAAATCCGGCAAGACAGAAGGTTGGATCTTCATATGTTTGGGCGCATGTGAGCAAGTCGTTGCATAAGTCGACCCCTTCTATCTGCTTGGAGTGAGAGAAATCTTGTGACTCAAGCAAGAGCCTGGCCTCTGGGCTGTTGCTCACCCACGTTCCTGGTAGCGATGGTGTTTCAGGACATATTTGACCGCATCTCCCATGTGTTGTGTTTGAAAAGTTGGTGGACGGGGTAGAAAATTGAGTCGAGAGGCTGAGAGCTGTGGCCAAAGGTGAAGACTGAAAGCACAGTAAATCCTGCGCACTCTGCGACCGCTGCTCGTGATAGGTCGTTTCACATGAGGACCACCCGTTGTAGATAGGTATGACAGCTGACCTAGGCGTATGTTGTGCTGTTGAAAGACCTCTGTCTGGCGTAAGAGGGATGCACGGCGGCAGTTTCTGCACGAGCTCGTATCCAGCTGTTGTCTTCGCTTGCCCTAAAGTACCACGGACGCTTCCCTCGGGCTGAAAGATATCCGAGGACTGGTGGAAGACCTCGATGTGCCCTCCGGGATAGCGCTGCTTTTGTGTGCGTGCTTTCTTCACGACTGGCTTATCAGCTGGGCTAGTGGCATGTTCCGGGTTGGAGTATTTTCTCTTGAACCCTCTTGTGGAACCACCAACGGATGAAAGCGATGCCTGCTAATGTGTATCAACGGTCAACTGGTCCTATGTCATGTGATGTAGAGGTTAAAAGAGTCGGATCAAGGGGTGGTGTGATCAGAGAAAGAAATGCAAACAAGATATAATTGCGATGGGATGGAGGGCCCCGATAGACGAACCTCGTGCCGGTGGATTGGAAACATCTCTGCGGTCTTATAGGAATCAATCTTGATCAGAACTGTTCATGCGCTCGTTTGGAAATCGACGGATTGCACAACCTGAACGCCTCGATTCTGCCCTTCAGCTGCCGCCTTGTTCCACGGGATGCCGTGGATATTGCCGAAAACAAAGCAGGAGAAGAGCCGATGTACAACAGCCGAGTGATGCAGGACAGGATCACTAAAGTGGTTCTATGTATCCAATAGCGATGCGTTGCTGTCTGAGTCCGGGGATGAGGCTCAGGCTAGTGACCCAGGACAACGGCACCGCTTCACCGGTCTCCGAAGACTTTGACTGTTAGTCAAGCGTCGACCGGGCCGAAAGGATCTAAGCCCGGGGACGAGACCCGTAGAGTGGAGCGAGTGGACGATTGCATCCGCCAGTCCGAGCGTTCACCACGCTGCTGGGGCCTGGATTGGAGACCGGTTATGGATCGAGAGACAAGAGTGTCTGTATACCAATCACATCCAGAATACGTCCAGGGATGCACAAATCCTGAGTGACGCTTGTGTTTCTGTTTCGTACTCGGTGTAAGACAGGTGGAGTTGGTTGACACGGACTCATCGAGACGAACAGAACGTGGGGGAGAAGGGGACGTCGGGCTTAATCAATCACCCCCCACCGACTGAACAGATTGAACATGCCTAGCCGTGGCACGGCTCACAAGCAAATGTTCGTTCAATCATGCATGGAATTCTCGTGACGGCTGCAAGCAGAAGCGCCAGTTGAGGTCACTGACGGCTGGACTTTGGTTGGCACGTCGTGAATGATTGGGCGTTGGATGCCAGTTCAGTAAAAAATCTTGGGGTCAAGGACGACACGGAGCTGCATGTGTGCTCTGAGGTGACAAACGGCAGGGGGCAGATCACATCTGCTGATCTGATTAGAATAACCAATGGTACATTTCGACATGTTTGCCTTGGTTGTGGGGAATCATTGGACAAGCACTTGATGCCCCGGATATGTCGGTCTTTAAGCAAGCGAAACACTGATGAGCTGTCGCCGTCGTCGTGTGTGTAGGCTCTGTGGGTAGCCGATCCCAAAAGGTGAGGAGGTATCAAGAATCGGGGCGGATGGGCCATGCAGTCTCGCAGTACGGGTCGGGTCTACTGCTTGCGAACCAGCTTGATATTTGATATGGAGTGGGGAAAATCCCGGTCAGTTGAACTGGTTATCGTGGTATGTGGTGTAGTTGGAAGTATCTTTTATTTCTTGTTAATTGAATGTTGCGGGAACGATCACCTTTCGTACGGCACTCGAGGTTCTTGTACCGCGACCGCCCGAGCTCGTAGACTGTTTTCCATCGGTGGAATGCGTCTCCGGCAGCAAGCCTGTTCGTAGCGGCCTGAGATGATGGAGATGCTGGTGGGGAGTGATGTGAATATCGAAACGTGAGTGGGGCAGACTTCCGGGGAAGCCAGCCTCGTGGACATGCAAGCAACCTTGGAAGGCAAGGTGATGATGCCCCTACAAGCTCCCGCGCAGGGACGGTCGCGTTGGATCCGGACGGCAGGACCTTACTGGTGCGCATCTCGCCGCCCGAGAAGAAAACGATGCCCCTCCCTTCAAAGCTCCCAGGGAGTGATCTTCGACGACTGGAGACTAGGCCCTCCACCGCTCGCTTGAGCATGCAGAGGGATCGGGAAAAGGTGATCACGAAAGAGAAGTACGGGGGACTGAGTACGCAGTGGAACTTAGAATGACCGGTGAGGCGTATGCACCTGGGAACCCTATGGGAAGCCTGCAAAACCCAGAAGCTGATCGTCCTGTGTGGCCCAATGTTCCGCATACAGGGGGTGTTTGGTTTTTATCAAATCGCAGCGTGCTGCTGATGCCACCCAATAACAAGTAATGCCTAGAACATGGCCTGACCATTATTAAAAGCATGATCCTGCGATGGCTCAGCCCGCAACAAGATTCCGGAAGACAGTTTCCAGATGTCCCCAGTCAGTTCTAGTAGGCCTCCCTTCGCCCCCAGGGAGGGCCCGGGAACTAGGGAGCCGAGACATCAACTGGACTCCAATTGTCCAGTCTCCTGCGTATTCTCTGCATCATGAATGAGTGGTCGCATAAGGAGCGGCTCAATTCGCGCATGACCCATCAGAAGTTTGCTTGCCACGAGTTGCCACATGCATGTTCCCGAGGTCGTGCGGAAGGCTGGCGCCCCAAAATCGAGAACTAATGCTTGCACTCGTCTGTCTCCAGGGCATTCGATGAGCCCAATTTGGGAAACCGGTGTACGTATCCCAGGCCGACCGGGTTCTGCGCCGAGGGCAAGGCAAATGGTTTGATGAACAGCACAGGTACCCACCCCGAAGACACACAGGGGGCGTCCTAGACGCCCATCGAATAGAATATAATGGAATCTTTGGCCAGCGCCTGTCCTAGGATGTCAATCGTTACGACCGGGACACGCTGGACTACTTGTTCTGGCTTCCAAGGTTTCTTCAAGATAGAACGCCGTTCCCAGCGCCCTCTGTTTTGCAGATGCTAGTGCAGCATGTGAGCGTGCCAACAGCCAACTTTTACAGCACACAGCAGTCCCGTGTCCCTGACCTGTCACTGCGCGTCCCCGGTGCCACAATGACCAGCCCTTGCTCGGCATGTCCCGCCCTTGTTATAGGTCCCCGTTGGTTGAGCTCCATTCCATTCCTGCCGCAACGGTTGCTGTGCTGGGGTGCTGAACACTACCTAGGTAGCTGTCAACTGTCTACATAAAGCTAGCTGTGCTTATTGCCCTCAAACGTATGTATGGCAGTTGGCGGACCAAATCCACGACTGAATTTCCAGCTCGAATCAATACACACACGCAGTTGCACTCATTTCAATTCATTCCTTTGCTACTATTACAGCTATCACTGCCATCACTGTGAACCTCGCTCAGAACATATGTTTGTCAGAGACAGCCCATGGGGCCGGAAGCAGAGGCCTAGCCTGGCTTTTAACGCCTGGATGTGTGTATCTGTGTGTGTGTGTGTTTGCGCGCGCGCGCGTGTGTACCCGGCGGGCGTTGTCCGATGCTACAGACCCGCGGAACCCGGGTCTCCCAGTTTGCTTGTTCAAACATCCCGGTGGCTGACATTCAACGCGAATTCCACGAACTTCTCATGTACTTGAAAAGGCGTTGTGGCATTAGCGGTGTGCGGTCGGATATCCTACTGCGATGCGTTGGCAACCACTGGAAGGAGCCCGTCTCCTCTTCTGGCCACAATAAATCCCACCGAGGTGTACTGCGTACATAGTGGAGCATTGACGTACGTCTGCGGTAGCTGAGTCATGCCCTTGTATTTACGTATTCTTGCCGTGACCATGCACGTGAGGCTACGTATACACAGTATTTGGCAATAGGGGCTTGGGACTAGCCAGACCGCTGGGATATTCAAGACGAGCGTGTGTACTATTGTCCTGGGAAGCACGCTTGGCAAAGGCATCTAAACACTGGTGCCGTTGAGCATAGAGAACGGTTCACTGGCAGCTGTTGGAGGTTTAAGCTGCGCAGACCTCACTCAGCTAAGTTTCGACTGCCGAGCGAAGTCCTCGTAAAAAGTTGTGATATCGGTGTATGTGTTGTTTTCGCAAAAGCGAGGCGTGCACCACTTGACAACAGAGGCAAGCAAATCGAATCGCATGGGCCTGGTGGCTGATTTTCTATTGGAATAGTACGTGGGAAGTAGGTACAGTGAATGGCACTTGAGAGACACCTGGAGCACTTCTTCCAAACCAAACCCTCAGTGATGGGTTTGATAAACTCATCTGAACAAATGGATATCGTAGGCTAAAAGAGAGATCCTCCCGGCTCGCGCGATGCCTCCAATCTTCCTCAAATCGGCGGTAACCTCACTTCCCGTTACTGCGCGCCGACATCAAACCAGTCAGGCCCTGCAGTGTGTGCAGAGCATATCTGCCGAGTGCGCACATTTATCGGTCATAACGAGTGCATGCATGTGGTCTGTCTGTCTCCCTTCCGATAAGTTCCAGCTGCGACTATCAAGCCACAGAGACCTCCTTCCCAGTGCGGGCGCTCTCCTTAATGGCCTCGATAATCTTGAGCACCTCTGCCGCCTCCTGCGCCGGCACAGGAAGATCCTCCTGCTTCCCAGACACGAGGGCCCCGGCGAGAAGCTCGTAGAACCTCAGATACGTCTTGGGCTCGACGTTGGGGAAGGTGTAGTCCTGGATCGAGCCGTCCTCCTGAACCACGTCGATGGTACCGTTGTAAGCGGCGCCGTCGACGCCGAAGCCCGCGTCGGTGATCTTCATCCCCGCCAAGAGCTGGGGCTCCTGCGCGTCCAGCCCTGTCTTGTGGTAGCTGCCCTTGGAGCCGCGCACCCAGAAGCGCGGCTGCTTGCTCTCGACGCTGAGCACGCCGATGCGCACTTGCACCAGCATGCCCTTGTCGGCGTAGCTGAGCGTGGCGTGGATGCTGTCTGGCTCGTCTGCCAGTCCGTTGGTACCCGAGACGAGCCTGCCCTCGCGCTGGTTGATGAACTTGCCGTAGGCTGCCGTCGGCTTGCCAAAGAGCACATACACCTGGTCGAGCAGGTGGGTGCCCAGGTCGTAGATTGCGCCGTTGCCATCAGCCATAGTCAGGGTGCTTTTCCACGATCTTGCGCCGCCCGGCTTGTAGCGGTCGAAGTGTGTCTCAAACTCATAGATACGGCCCAGCTTACCCTCCTGGAGGAGGTGCTGGACAGTCAGGAAATCGGCGTCCCACCGCCTGTTCTGGTACACGCATAGCAGCTTGTTCTTCTCCTTTGCGAGCCTGACCAGCTCCTCCGCTTCCGCCGAGGTCGGGACGAATGGTTTCTCGGCGAGGACGTGCTTTCCGCTCTCGATGGCTCGCTTGGCCTGGTCGAAATGGGTATTGGGCGGCGTGGAGAGGACAATGAGGTCGATTTCGGGGTCTTGAAGTACCGAGTCGAAATCGGTATAATGCTTGATCTCGGGGTGGTCGTCGGGCGCCGAGTTGCCCTCGGAGGGCTTTCTTTGGACTATGGAGTGCAACTGCAAGCTTTTTGTCGCAGCCACGAAGGGGATGTGGAAGACCTTGGCTGAAAGTCTGTCATGTGAGTGTCCGGTCAGCCGTGTCTTCGCATCTCTCCCAAAGAGTTGGCTTTACTTACCCATAGCCAATGACAGAGACGTTGAACACCCTGTCAGCCATGTTGCGCGTCTGGGTTAGATGCTTGCCGTGAAGACAACTTCAGAGGTTCAGAGGGAGGTCAAGATACGAGTTCTGTGGACTCTTTGCTTCCACTGGTACGGGCGTTGTCCATCATAGCGGCTGAGAGCTGGAGGCTCTTGTATGTGTAAGTGGACGTCGTGATCATACGCTACGGCCCGACCTCGGCAGCCAAGGGGATGAGGCTAGTTGTGCTCCCCCTCACCCCCACTGGCAGCCTGTCTGCCTGTCAAGCAATGAGGTTCGAATCGGCCGGAAATGCCTGATTGGGAACTCCGACCAGGGACTTATCCCCAACGGCTTGACATGAAGGAACGAAGGGTTAGGGGTATTGGTTTAAATCTGAGGCTGATCACGCGAAGTTCTCGATTTCAACCGGGTCATGGTCGGACAACCTCCGAGCATGGTACGCAACGGTGACTTTTGGTCTCCCCAGACAATTCAGATGACGAGAGATGCTTGAATCCAACATTTCTACATTGATAGACGACTTGGCATCGCTGGGCGAGCCTTACAGTAAGCCCCGTTTGAGACGATGGGGGGCAGGTGGTCCCGTGTCTCTCCGACGCCCCGGCTTGTCGCGCAGACGATTTCGTGTGCGCCGGGTCAGGATGCTCAAGTGAGGTTCATATAGACCGCTTGAGAAGGGACCAGTCTCGTCCCTGCTTACAAGCTTCTTCTCTCTCCATATTAATATTTCCCACGTGTCAAGCATCCGTCCAATTTCCACAGGACAGTGAATATCTAGGATGAAGGTACTTGTGCTTGGCCCTCCTCGGACAGGCACCCAATGTGCGTTCTCTACAACAGCCTAGACATTCCGAAAAATACTAATGAGTGGGTTGATGAAGCACTTGCGGAGGCATTGACCCAACTTGGGGTTTCCAATGTCTATCACATGCGTGAAGTGGGAAAGAACAATCACCAGGGCCTGTGGATACGTGCCCTCGAAGACAATCTTGAGGGGAAAGGGCCCGCTTGGGGGCGGGATGACTTCGAGAATATTCTAGCCGGGTTCGAAGTACGAGTTCCGAGCGTGTGGTTCTTGATCGGAATGGAGCGCTACCGGAACACTACTGTAGATCGATGCTAACGACATGGATCTAGGGAGTTGCCGACTTTCCAGCGGCCATCTTTCCACAACAACTGGTAGATGCGTACCCAGAGGCGGCTATCATCCTCTCGACAAGGTCCGAAGACGCCTGGTACACTTCAATGATTTCAACCCTGGTCCACTATCACACAAACATGCCAGCTGATAGCACATCGCCTATGGCACCGCTTGCCGCCAAATATCATGCCCTGTGCTGGGGCAATGACTTCGCAGCCAACGGCCAGGACTTTTTTAGGAGACACAATGATACGGTAAGAAGGCTCGGAAACGGTCGCAGGTTCTTGGAATGGGATCCCAAGAGTGGGTGGGCACCTCTCTGTGGATTCCTGGGGGCCCCGGTGCCGGAAAACCCTTTTCCTCGCGCCGATGACTGGGCCCAGTTTAAGAAGCTTGTTTCTGCTCAGCCTCAGCCTCAGCCTTAGACTGGGCTTGACGTCAAAGAACTTGAAGTCTCTGTCGCCGGGGAAGTCTCCATAATAAATGTCCATGACGGAGAAGCAGGGGGTTGCGAATCCACTCGCATGCAGTTGATGCGACTGCGGCTAGCGTGCTCGGCGTCTCTGCCTCTCTACATGTGAAGATAGTACTGAGCCAGAATGGGGTATTTAGGGACAATTGTAGGAGTCGCAATCCATCAAGTAGATATCAGCACGTGTGAGGCGCTGACATGTCTCAAAATCGATGGCAGGCTTGCTTGCCTTGGCTCCGGAGGCGACCGTGTACAAAACAATCAGACGGCACGCGGAATTCTATTGGCACTTCGCTTCACGCTGTAGGCCAGGACGACCGCAGGGGGGCAACGGAAATAAAAGACCTAAAGGAAGGCGATAAAATACTGGGAGATACGGCCTGCAGCTTGATCTTGGCGAGCCTTAAATCGGTTTAATGTGAATCCTTCGACGCGGCTAGGCCTCTGCCGTATAGCCGCGCCGGACCGCAAGATTTGAACCGTCCAACCAGGCAGCCACTCACCCTTGAGGACAAGCACAACGCAGGCAGACAAAAAGCCAAGGGGTCAGATAACAAGTTTCTACTGCGGTGTTGTGATCTTTTGATATCCATCCCCAAAGCCCAGCCACACGGCGCTTGTCGCAGCACGGCGGCGGTAGTGCGCGACATAACTCATCTACCAGTCTTCAAGCACAGTGGCGTGATGAAGGGTAGGCCGTGAGGATTTCGCTCCTCAAGAATGGCAGCGGGACTCCCGAGAGGCCCACTCGGGCGCCTTGTCCTCGTGGCTGCCGTGCTCGTCTTCATTTTCAGCTTCGCACAATACATAAACATCGTCCCGGACAGCGTCCGCTTAACCACGTCCACATCCGAGAAGCCGAACAAGATACCGGTGGAGCAGGAGGTAAAGAGCCCCGAGCCCGGGCCCGAGAGACCTCTGCCGGATTACTCTGCTGCACCCCAGTGTATCCCGGAGCTGGACCACCTGAAAAAGCTTGGCCTGACCAGCGATATCAAGTTCACCAGGCGGTGTATCAAGCCCGTGTTCTCCACAGGCGCGCCCCAGTCATCACCTGCCGACCCGAATGCCGGAGCCGTGGATCGCGATGTCGTCGCCAATATCACTCAGCCGCTGCTCAACAGCCCGCCGGTCGACGTCAACCTGCTCTCCTGTGACAGCATAGCTGACGATTACATCCCTTGTGAGCCACTCAAGCTCGCCGTCCCGGACCCGTATCCCGAACGAGTCCACCAATATGACCACCTCCTTTTCGCCATCGCGACCTCATCCGAGCGTCTCGAGATCGCCAAGCCCCACTTCGCCCACTGGATGTCGAAGTCAGGGTCCCCGCTCATAGCTCTCATAACCGACAGGCCCGACGAGGCGGCGGCCCAGACACAGGAGGACCTCGAGCTAGAGCAGGCCAAGACATGGCCGGCCCTCATCGATGACTTCGCCAGCGTGGGCATACAGCTCCTTCTCGTGCGGCCGCACAGCCCAGATCATTCCACACCACAGAGCCACATGTTAGTCATCCTGGACATGCTAGCACACGTACGGGCCCGGCGCATGGCAGCAGCGTCCGGATACGCCGATGAGGGCGCCGACCTCACCCACAACGACACGCATTGGCTGGGAATCCTCGACGACGACACCTTCTTGCCGGCCATCGAGCCGTTGGCGGCCGCCCTGGCCGCGTACGATCACACGAGGCCCGCGTACCTTGGTGATCTGTCCGAGTCTTTCGCCGCCACTCGCTTCGGCATGGCCGCGTTTGGCGGTGCCGGGATATTCCTCTCCGTGCCGCTCGCCGAGGAGCTGGAGCCGCACCTGGAAGATTGCCTCAGCGGCAGGGGAGGGGACATGCAGCTGATGGAGTGCGTTCATGACCACACGCACACGAGGCTTGAGAGGGTCAAGGGCTTGATGCAGCAGGATATGAAGGGGAACCTGGATGGCTTCTTTGAGAGCGGATGTAAGCATCACTCTTCTCCTTTTACCGTTCCCCGTCTGTCAAGTTTTGGCATGTGTCCAGAACGCGTCGCTTTGGGACACATAGCAGGTAATTAACAGGTACTAGGGCACTTCCTAACGCTTCACCATTGGAAGAGCTGGTATTCGGCTCCTGTCCTAGACATGGCATACATTGCCTTGGTCTGTGGGGGCTGCTTTCTGCAGAGGTGGGAGTTCCCGGACTTTGGCAGTGGTCCCAAGAACATTACCGATGTGGGAGGCTCAGACCCGGGAGATGGAACAGACACCTCGAAAGCTGATGTCATCTTCACCAACGGATACTCCATCGTGAGGTACACCAATGGGGCGCCTGAGCTGAGTGTTATGGAGGGATCTTGGGAGGGTGCAGAGACGAAGGACTACCGGTGGTCACTTGGCCCGATAAGGCCAAAATTAGGCAAAGAAGATAAAAAGACATGGAGGTTGGTTGAGACAGTGATGGACGAGAAGAAGGGGGATTTGACTCAGATCTATGTGTTTAAGGATGAAGAAGGAAAAGACAAAGCCGTGGATGAAGTGATCGAGCTCGTGTGGGACCCGAGGTAGCTCTTAGCCGTAGGGCTGCTATAGATCGGAGTTGGGCTCTTTAGCCCAGATCAGGTCGGAATTAATATCAACATAAATTGCAAGAAATCTGAAAATGATTCATCTAGGTAATCTTCTCACGGGCCGCTACGACTCCGGTACCTCCGTCCAGGTTGTGAGTTGTTTCGCGTCTCAATTTACGGTACAGCATCCACCAGGATTGATGACACGGCGCCATTTTAATGCTTCTTCAAATGTTTTCCAAGGCCCAGTCTCGGCTCTGCCCAACGATAAATGCACTGCGAGAAGATGCTCATGATTAAATCATTTCTGCCCTTCGTCCTGGTGCCATGGGAATCACCTTACCCACCTCCTCTGGCTACACGCTTCCAAGTCCGATGACCCAATGAAACGTCATATCAAGCTGGAGGTAGCGGCGTTTCATAGCCTCCCGCCAGATTTGTAAGGATTGGAGGGTGCAGTCAGGGTTATATAAAAGTGTGATGGAAATGTATTTCGCATATATGAAAGCCCGAGTTAACGTTAAACCCTTCAAAACTGCCGGACCAGAATCACCATGTTCTCTACAACAGCAATGCCATCGCAGGATCTACACCCACCCAACCAAGGTCAAGTCCAAAGGCACAGGCGCAGTGCAAGTAGCGTTGTTACCAGAATCATGAGTGCAGGTTAACGGAAAGCTGCCCTCGTATCTGGGGTACTGCCCGTTGCACCCGTTATTGTAGTTCTTGTAGTAAACACTACCAGTATTGCCCGTATCCTTATTCGAGTTTCCGTAAAACCCAATGTAGTCCGCCGCGCTGCCGCAGTCAAAGTGTCCCTCGCCAATCTGGTACCGGCGGATGGACTGCGGGTTGGCGGCGGAGCAGCTGGCCCCCGTGGCAAAGCCGATGGATATGGTGTCAGGTGGGCCGTAGCCGAGTGGCTGGTAGGCGGCTGAGGGTAGCCCCGTGTAACAGTACGGAGTGCAGACACACGACGGGTCGCCGTCGGCGCAGACGGTGTTGGAGGCACTGTTCCAGCATACCCGCGCGTCTGCCGGGTAGTTGCCCCCGGCGCAGTCCAGGTTGTGCGTCGAGTTGAACCACCGCAAGGAGGTCATGGTGAAAGTCGTGGGGACTTTGCAGCCTGCTGGGACCGTCACACCCGGTGCTGTTGACGGTGTTGCAGCCGGTGTGGCGACGGGCGTGGTGGACGGCTTCGCAGAGCTGGTGGTCGTGCTGGTGGTCGTGCTGGTCGGTGCTGGGGTGGAAGAGACACAGCCAATATCGTAGAATGTAACGGAGCTGCTCGAAGAGGCGACAAAGTTGCCACTCACAGCCACGTTGAAGAGCACACAGTTCTTTCCTCCGAAGCTGAAGCTCTTGCATTTTGTGTCCCCAATGCAGCGAGCCGAGCATTTGGCGTAGGTTGAGTATTTACCACTGCTGTCAGAGTTATAGTTGCCCTTTCCACGGTCTCTGCCCTTCTGGCCGCATATGTCGGCTCTCTTTTGGGACACCAGTCCAGCTTCACCGAGCCCAGAGAGAAGGGGAAGAAGGAGGCACACGACTTTAATGTTGAAGAACATCGTGCTTGTTCTGAAGGTCTGCTATGAAAGAGAGTTTGTTTAATTCAAAAATTTGGTTAAAAGAGCGATGTGGCCCAAAAGGACTCTTCAAGACAACACTGGGTGGGTGGGAACAATAATCGGAGCACACTTTTTCTCATCAGCTCCTTCAGGGCAAGCCTTATATATCGTGTTCGATATGTGTGCTTCAAGAACAGTCCTTTGTCCTCAAATAGCTTTCACTAGGCATCTGCACCTCCGGCACTATTTCTAGTGGCGTTGGCTCGGCGCTCCGCGATACCCACGTTCCGGAACGGCTGAGAGAGCTAGCATCACACATAGTCGAGAATGCGGCGAGTAGAACCCTCTCGGCCCATGCCGGAGCATTGGAGCTAGAAGGATCTGGACAGCGGTGTTCCGCGAATAGGGTCGCGCTAATCCAGGGGCAAGGACCTGAACAGGGCTCGAGCAGCATTCTGCCCACCTTCCTGTCAGCTCGCCTACCGGTGCTAGATCACTAGCCTCCACCCCATCGTATTCTTTGTCCGCAGCTGGAGCCTGTTGAAGCCTTTTCAATCCTAGATTTGAACGTAGGTTGCATACCCAGGTTATGCGTTAGTTACGCATTCGTGACATCAAGTTCCTTAGGGATGATAGAGAGCCTTCGAATCTCATAGATTTATAGGAAGAGGTAAACAACCTCGGGTTCTATTGCATCCTACACCTAGACGACCATCAGCCAATGCAGTACAGATGCAGCATGGAAATTCCAAAGGATTACTCCACATCTCGTGGCCGGTATATTAGCTGATACAACGTGCAGGAACAATGTCCTGGATGTGAGACAAATTGATAGGCAACAATCGTGCAACAATGGTCATGACCCCGCGAACCTGTGTTGCTACAAATGCAGATTGTGTAATCGAGGTGCAGAATACGAGATAAATATCTTCAACTACCCCTCATGCCTTGGAATATTGCCCAAAGTTTCCTTTTAAGGAGCTGTTGCAGAGTGATCGTTTTTTACCTCTTTCATGTGCAATCTCACCGTCTCTCCAGAAGAACCGCTGCAATGAAGGTCACAAGAACCTGAACAGGCGCAACACACACCCACCGTATACTGCATCCCCTTATGTGATATTTGTGGGATTGTTCGTCGCTGATTTTCGGGAAATGGACTCGACTTGGTGTACGTACCTCGGCTCATCACACACGGCCTCTGGAAAGAAATTGTCCAGATCCGCACCCTGGAACCGTCCCCGCCTGGGTGCATGTTGTGCGACTTGAAAAGTGGCATTGGCTCTGCAGACAACACGAAAACAATACGCGGCAACGTTGCATGTACCCTTAAGAAGGGCGTCGATGCACGGTATTTATCGACAGCGTTTTGCACATTTTAGCTACCTGGACTGCGTCTGTGGACTGCACAAGACCAGAAAAGGTGATGATCGACCATGAAAATTCTCCCTATGTCTTGATAGACTTGATCTGCCCACGGATTTTGTTTGGACCCGTGGTCCCGCAGGTTGTGCCATCACTATGCCCAGAAATTCCGTACCGGTGGTGCCACAAATATGCAGGTTTGCTGACGCCACCAGACAAGTCAAACTTTTGTCTGGGCAACCTTTGGAATGCTGCATGTTCTCCATATCAGCGATCACATGGCCCCTTTCAGATTAGTTTCTGCGGTCCATGCGTGAATTTGACCAGAACTGGAGAGCCGATCACCCTGTCCATGGTCTTCCATCCAACTTTGACAACGACCTTGCATCTGTGACAGTGACGTGAAGGCCGGTGGCTTGCAGGGATCGAGGGAAGCTGGACAGCCCACTTGAGCGTGCACTGAGTGGGCAAATGGACACGGCTAGGACATTTGACAACAATGATACGGGGCTCACGCCTATATGCGCCGCCGAATCAGCAGCTACAGGCACTGGAACAAGACCCGAGGAGAAGGGCTCTACGGCGCGGGATGACGGGACTGAAGAGGCTACTGATACGGCTGACCGTCGCAGAAAGCCACTATCATTCTACTTGGCGCTTTTGTGCCTCGTGATTATGGTGTTTGTCTGTTCTGCGGATTCGACCATCATGTCAGTCTCGACACCGGTAAGCCACATGCACTCCTACTGGGAGCACCTCGACCTCAAACCAGGCACAAAGGCTAATTAGCACAGATAATCGCCACAGAATTGGGCGGCACTACCTTTGAGGCCTTTTGGGCAAGCCTTGCCTTCACGCTCACAGTTGTCATCAGCCTACCCACATACGCCAGCGCGTCAGACGTCCTTGGCCGCAAGATCCCGCTCTACACAAGCTACTTCCTCTTCCTAGTGGGCTCCATCGTCTTCGCCACCGCAAAATCCATGGTTGTGGTCATCGTAGGCCGTTTGATCCAGGGTCTAGGTGGCGGCGGTCTCGACGTCCTCAACGAGATACTTATTGTGGACATCACGACCCTCAAAGAAAGACCAATGTACATCGGCTTGATGGCTGTTCCGATGGCTGTGGGCACTATTGCAGGGCCGATCATCGGTGCAGGATTCAGCGAGTACGTCGGCTGGCGATGGATCGGCTGGCTCAATGTTCCCCTGATCGGTGTAGACTTTATCCTCGCCACCGTCTTTCTCCGCTTGAAGTCGCTCGATGAGCCGCTTCCCGTGAGGTTCACTCGGCTGGACTGGGTTGGGGGCCTCATGTTCACTATCGGCGCAACTGCTTTTGTCCTTCCGCTCAGCTGGGCGGGTAATCTGTACTCTTGGTCCTCGTGGCAGACTATCGTTCCCTTGGTAATCGGACTGCTCGTCCTTGTTGGTTTTGCCTTCTGCGAAGCCAAGCCGGAGGCGCCGCTGTTCCCACACCGTATTTTCAAGTCTCGAACCTCGCTCATTACTCTTCTCAGCGGCACATTACATGGTCTGATAATTTATCCCGCGACTACATATCTGCCCCTGTTCTTCCAGGCTGTGAAACTGCAGTCTCCCCTCCAATCTGGAGTGTCTATTCTGCCATCGTGCTGCGGAGTAGTGGGGTTCGCACTGCTGTCTGGTGTCGCCGTCGAGGTCAGCCGTCGGTACCTGTGGCAATTCTGGGTTTCTTGGATAACTATCAGCGTTGGAATTGGTATCATCTCGATATTCGACCGAGACTCTTCCGTAGCGGAGACGACTGGATTTCAAATCATCTCCGGAATTGGTCTTGGTGCCCTGTGGACGGTGCCAGCACTTTCAATGCAGGCAAGTGCCCCAAACGTCGAGGATCAAGCCCTCGCAGTCGGTGTACTGGTTGCCTTCCGAATTTTTGGTGCTCTCATAGGCCTCGCCGTTGCGTCTACAGTTTTTGCCAGTGTCTTTGAGGGATCCATTGCTGTTCTTCAGCCTCTACCAGTCGCTGCTGCCACTGAGCCAGGCGAGCCAAGCAATTGGGTTCATTCCCGCTTTGACGGGTCTTGATGTTCCTTCCGATGTGCTTCATGGGGTCATCGAGGTGTATAGATGGTCATTCCAGGTGGTATGGTATGTCATGGCTGGATTTGGCTGTTTGGGCTTTTTCTCCAGCTTATTCATTAAGGAGAAGTCAATAGAAACTGAGGAGACCGGCAAGCAGCATTTGCAGACAGGGGAGAAGAGCGGGAGATAATTATGTCAATGTTTTTGGCCCTAAGCAATCGGGTGCCTAAACTTTAAGGGAGCTCAGATCAGATGGCTTGGTTGCGTGCAACTTATACTCTGTCTCCAATGATATTTGCATTTTCGTCAGATCGTGTGTAAGGAGTGCGAAATATTGGGCCAGGCTTGTTTCTTCATGAATGCTGTATGTATCGACGGGATATATGACAACTTCGGGTTCTGTCAAAAACATCAATCCCGAGTGCTGCTGGCTCTTGGACATTGTTGGCCGAAGTGATTGAGTAACGTGCTGTGTCATTGTTCAAAATAGACTTAGGAGAGCTCGCGCAAACAAATCTTGGCATCAACAAGTACCAAGTCCACTATTGGATCCTTCGGCGGGGCGAGATAGCAACATTGGAGCTGCTTACATACCCTCCTGATTCTTAATACGGCTGACCAATAGGTGCGCAAGTGCTGACTTCGGGTGCGGCGTTTTGTTGGCACTAAGGCGCCGGACCAACATTAGAAATCCAGGGACTGTTGGTTCGGCATGTGGAGTAAGTAATCTAGTGCAACAACGATGATTAAAACCCCTCTGATCCGCCCCATTCAAAAATTGTTTCTCCTCCTGCTCAGAGCAACCCCGATTCCGTCCTTCTCACTCCATTGCCGTGCTCACAAGTCCCAAATACATATTCAAGACGCCAACAGTATGTCATTCCCACAGCCGGAGAAAAGTGATGGGTTCACACTCGTCGTGACCACGACCGTACAGCCGGACAAATTGGATGAGTTTCTTGGACATTTTTGGAAAGTTGTCAAGCTTGCCTCAGCCGAGCCAGAGTGCCTGAGCTTCGAGGTGTTCAGGTACCCGGATGAGCCAAACAAGCTCAAGTGGGTTGAGAACTGGGGCAAAAGCAAGGAGTGGTTCATGGAGGTAAGGCTTCCCAACTTCCTTCCGGCAAGGAGTACCTGCTTTCGCATCTTATACGCCAAGATATCACCTTTTGCACATTTGTGGTCGTGATCTGTAATCTGACAAATGCTGCAGAATCAAATTAACAAGGACTATATGAAGCCATATATCGAAGTGACTGATCCCCTTCTCATCGGCGGGAAGCAGATGGAAATCTTGGAGAGGTTCGGAGGTGACTGGGCCCATGCCCAGGAAGGCGTTTACAAGAAGGCTTAAGTCTCGGACCTGTTAAGATATGCAGGACACATCAACTGAACACTGGGCTTTTGAGAAGCACTTGAGGTCAGAATTCAGCCTCAAGCCTGCTGAGAATAGAGTCGGCCGAAACTGCTTTTCATGGATGTCAAATTCTCTTGGCTTTGAGATCAACGAGCAAATCAATCGATCAATATAAGTCCATAGCTAGTACTCAGTTGATGTTGTATAGTCTCTGGAAAGCTATCTACTCACTCTGCCAGCACGCGGAACACGCATTTGCTCTGCCACAAGCTTAGGGGCTACACCATTCGGGCCCTTTGAAAATCCCCTCATGCTCTGTCCCTACCTAGAAAGATATATTGAAGCCTCGACGGCTTCACGGTTTAAAGCTTGCTCGCTCAGGAAAGTCCTCCGTCTTGATTCCCTCGTACTCAGTTAAAGCCCACCGGACGGAGAAGAGGTGGCGAGTTCGGTACGAGACAAAATTGTGAGAACAGACACTAGCACTCCAGGTATATAGGTCAGAAGAGATCAAGGCTAAAACCAAATCAACTGCTAGTAGGAGGTAAGACATCCCACGCAACGGAGAAGCCATCAAGTGCTCAACTTGAGGAACGATCTACAACACACGCAATGGAACGGAGCACACCGAGGAATTGCTGGGCTCTGTCAAAAACACAATATTGCTCGTCGAAGTGTTGTTTGATGCAAGTCTGCAGTGGTACATGTGAGAGCTGGCGTTAACTAAGAGGCTAGTCCCGAGAGGTTTGCCATTTTTTGACTTAGTGGCAGACTTTCATATGGACTTGTCTTGCTATTACTACCATACTTTAGGCTATCTTTCTATCCCAAAGGGCTTTGGCCACACTATGTATTCTTCTTACTATTTAGCTAACTTCTTAGTCTTATTTACTAATATATTTTTCTACCTACTATCTTCTTCTTAGTTTTCTATTTATTTTTTAGCTAAAAGCTTATATATAAATTTAGTAATAGCTATATATATCCCCTTATTATCTTTTATTAATAATATCTTTAACTTATTCTATAGTATTTCCCTATTTAATACCTTTTATACCTATTTAAAAAGAGAAGTTTTAAAAATAAAGTAAAATACTTAGAAAGTATTAAATTATTTTAAAGTTTTATAATTTTCTTTTTAAATCCGCCCTTTTTTTATATTATATTATAGATTTTATATTTATTATTTTTAAATAATAAGAACTTTCTTTAAAGGAAATTTTATAAATAGGTATTAAAAAATTTTAGGTTTATTTTAAGTAGTTTATTAAAGTTAGGAGCTATATTTAATTATTAGCTGGGTTATTTATTATAGTAAGGGCTTTCTTAATAACTTATACTTATGTGAGGTGTGTGTATATAGGGATATGGATTATTAGGGAAGGAAGTATTAGTTTTAGACTTATTTTATAGAGGAATTATGTTAAGCTAGTATACTTTTACTATATAATTAATTACCCGACTAATTCTAAAAACCTAGTATAGGCTAGCCTTAGGCTACTTATATTAATAGTCTATAGTGCTATGGGAAGCTGGTCTTGTTAGCCTTATTTATATAGCTATTATAAGGCTGACTATATTTAGCTAAAAAAGATTACTGTATTTTATACCTATTATTATCGATATTATGTACTATTAAATACTGGGTATTTAAGTGTTTACTACTGTATAAAGGGACCATATATTACTCTATAGGAGGATATACTGGATTAAAGACAAACCCACTTCTATCCCAAAGAGAGGCCATGACAAAATGGGGCGACGTGCTGATCCCAGTCGTTCCGTCGGCGATTCTCATCAGAATGTGTATCCATGTCTCTTGACTGCCAGACCCTTTGAATGACTGAAAGAGTTCGCGAAACGTTTGATACGGAATTCCCGGCCATTTTGTCCAGAGCGAACAACACGAAGTTACGCCCGTGTCGTGGTACAGCTGGTTCTGTACCAGTTGTCCAGACCAGTTCTTCCAGCGGGTCCAGCTCAACAGCTGTGACGAAGATAGGCCATGCGAGTCCAGCTGTGACGTTCCGCTCCAGTAGTGCAAATACAAGACGCAGGATCCGAGTGACTGAAGCATTGACTTGTGAAGAAGACGGCTGTGCGCCGCGTATGGCACATTCAAGATACAA
Source organism: Diaporthe humulicola (assembly GCA_038088545.1). Classification (NCBI taxonomy): domain Eukaryota; kingdom Fungi; phylum Ascomycota; class Sordariomycetes; order Diaporthales; family Diaporthaceae; genus Diaporthe; species Diaporthe humulicola. Next base: position 400,450 of record JBBWSL010000008.1, read on the forward strand.
GACAGCCGAGAGCCTCTTCAGCTCAGCCATGGTCTGGAGTATATCGTCGTCCGGGTCAATTACTCGCTGTTCAAGCCGGCCCAGTCTCTTCTCTATTGAGAAGGCCTCGGACAGAAAAGCAGCCGATGTTGCTACAGATGAGTTTGTGGACCGCTGCCGGCTCAGCTCGGTGATATCGTACAGTATGGACATGAGCTCCGGCGAGCACCCCAGCCAGACGTCCGTGTCGTGACTAGTCCGGTGGGACACCCAGAAGTCGCCGTCGAAGATCGGCTCTTCACCGCAGGCCGTCCGGCCGATGATATCTTGGTAAGCAAAGAACTTCTCTGAGAAGCCAACCAACTCAATCGAGGACTGACTCTGTGGCGCTGCTGTGAGGAGTGCCTGCCTCCGCAACCGGACGAGATCCCGGGCACCCTTCAGGTGCACGACCCACCGCTCGTCGCAGTCGTGGATGATGCCAATCAAGCAGAGCATCATTGTGATGATCAGTGTCTCTGGATCGAGGGCGACTTGGGTGATATCGGTTGTTTTCATCCTGCGCCCGAGGTATCGAAGCACGCCGCCACTCAGCTGCAGGGCGGTGGCCTTGAATGTGGCATCTTGCCTTGCGCGGTGGCTGGCGGCAAGCGCAAGTATCGAATGCAGGACCACTGGTGACTCGGAGACTGAAAAGGGGAGAATCAAAGTTGCGAAAGGAGACTTGGAATGTGGGCTCGGAATTGTCAAGGGACAAAGTCTTTCCGTGTAATACCTCAGGAGCATCGCTTGGGGCGGGCTTAATGATATACGAGATGGTATTCGGTTGAGGTGGGGTGTCACTGATATTCGTTCTTTTCCTGCCTGTCGAACCTGGGTGGGGCGATATGCGTCTATTTCCAGAGCACCATGACGGTCATAATGCCTGACTCCGCCTCCATCGTGATGCTGGCCGTGCGAAACCGATGGTAGAGGTTCAGAACCGGATCCTGGGGATTCGGCAGGTGTCAAGGCGACACACTCGTCGGTTCGTCTTCCAAGGGTGACGCTGACAAAGCTGTAAGATTGTATTGTTGGAATATCACACCAGCGAGTGTCAATGTGCCCGAGACCGGTAGAATCCGGGGATCTTGCGGCGAGTGGGCCCTTTGACCAGACGCCGCTGCGGCCAAAGGCCAAACCCCTGGAGGCATATTCGTCTTCCCACTTTAACGCAAATGTGGGCTGGCAGCTGAACCCTTTGGCTTGGCACTGTCGACATGCGGGCTTGGACTCGTCGCACTTGATCCTGCGAACTCGGCACCGCTGGCAGCCGGTCCTCGTGCGTTTCCGGCTGCCCTTGGAAGAGGCTTGCTGAGGCATTAGTGAAGGATGGCAGTCCCCAATGTGCAGGATGGGCGTGGCAGTCAAGACTGTGCTTGTAGGACTGCCTGTCTAATGGCTATCGGGAGTCGGTTCAGGGGATGAGGAGCTGGGTCAAACACTCGTCCGCGGGGACGAGTCAAGGTCCCAAGAATCCGGAGACGAGTGGAGCAGTTTCTCCGAGAGAGGGCCTGGGGTGACCTGAGTGGAGTCGCGCAGGCACTGGAAGTCATCGGCTTCAACCACGTGCCGACCTGGTATGGACAGGACCTCGACGATAGCTTCAGACTTTCCCCCCACTAACTCCGTACATGTGCACTCGCGAGTGGACTACATCAGCAGGAGCCTACCAAACTTCAGTGCATGTAAGCGACCAGTTGGATACATCTCATCCTCCCGACAGCCACAGCAGTGCAGTCTAAGTAGGTAAGTAAGCCGTAAACCTGCAAAGACGAAGGAAGCCCGGCCGAGAGTAGCTTCGCATCTCAAATTCCACACATGAGGAAGCACTCAAGCCATCTGAGCAGACAGACATCATCTACAGGTTGAGGTCAGGTCGCTGGGGGCCATGCTTACACAGTACTCTGACGACGGATCTCCAGGAGCACGCCCCAATCGGGCCTAGGAGCCCTGTTCATGCGCGCGGGATTCACTGCAGGGGCCGGCCAAGGTTGATCCGCTGCTTACTGCGGGGGCCGGGTCGAACCTAAAGTCGACGACCGTTACACACCCACTCACTGCCTGATGCACATCATACAAGAGCAAGAGGTGCCGTGTCGGAAATAATTTCCACTCGCATGAGCTCATGCATCATTTCTCAATCCATCTCCCACTCCCATAATCAACACGACGCTGAGCCTGAGCCTGGCCATCATCCATCATGGATGAGAAGCAGCCCTTCCTGGAGCCGACAGCCAGAACTGAGCTGCCTCGAGCCCGATCTCAAGATCGACAACCACGAGCGCGACACACCAGAGGTCTCCTGCTGCTGACCAGCTTCTTGGCATGCTTCGCCCTCGTGCACTACTCCTGGACTTCTCTGCTTCTCCCTAGCTATCGCCATCACTGTGCAAAGCATCACCACCATGACCAGAGCCAGCGGCACAGCTACGAGGGCGAGCACATCAGCTGGGAGAAATGCGGCGACATCAGCGGCCGGCCCGTCGAGTGCAGCACTATCACGGTGCCCATGGACCAGTTCAACGCCACCAACTCGGGCGACAAGGTCTTTACCGTGCCGTTGATTCGCCTGCGCGGGAAAAATGCCACCCAGAACCTGCTGCTGAACCCCGGCGGGCCCGGCGGGTCCGGTGCCGAGTTTCTCTTCCGTCGCGGAGATCAACTGCACACCATCGTCGGCGAGGGCTTCCACCTGCTATCTTTCGACCCGCGCGGGATTAATGGCTCCACCCCAAAGGCATTGTGCTACCCGGACCGCGAGACCCGCCGCGATCTCGCCACGCCTCCCCCGCTGCGCTTCGTCGAGGACAGCGGACCGGGTTACGCCAACGCGCACAATTTTGTCCGCGCATGTGCTGACACCATGGGTGAGCACGGCCTATATATCAACACGCCCCAGACCGCCGCCGACATGAACAGCATCCTGGACGCCGTTGGCCAAAAGGACATGGTCTACTGGGGATTCAGCTACGGTACACTGCTGGGACAAACCTACGCTGGTCTGTTCCCGGAGCGGTCTCACCGCGTCATCATCGACGGTGTTGTCAACCAGTTTGACTGGTATGAGGAGCTCGCTAGCACCGAGGACCTGATTGATACCGACAAGGTACTTGAGGGGTTCTTCAGCGAGTGTGTCAAGGCTGGCGACGACTGCCCGCTGCTGTCGATTGCCGATACGGCTGAGGAGCTGTGGGAAAGGGTCTTCGGCCTGGCTGATAGCGTCTATGAGGAGCCGCTCAGCGTGTACATCAACAACACCAAGTACGGGTTGCTCGACTACGCCAACATCCTCTTCTACGGCATCTTTCCCGTCCTCTACAAGCCGGCCAACTGGTGGCCCCTCGCGGACAAGCTCGCCCAGCTGCTACAGGGCAACGCAACCGAGGCCTTCCTGGCCTACAGCAATGGCGACCCGTTCGGGCTAGACGGCGACGCCAACTCGTTCGTACAGTTTAACGACATGCGGTCTGGGCCCAAGTACTGGCCGCAGGACCGCCAGTCGGCGCTGGACATCATCGAACCCATTTACAACTCGAGCATATTCGGCCCAGCTATGAACAGCGGCGTGTATGGGCAGCAGCAGTGGCTCGTCCCGCAGACCCATACATACGTCCCGCGCCGCGGCGTCGAGACCGCCCACCCGCTGCTGATCCTGTCCACCACCTACGACCCGGTGTGCCCGCTCGTGTCGGCGCGGTCCGCCAACGACGCGTTTGCGCGCTCGCGCATCGTCGAGGTCAAAGGATGTCAGTACCATTCTTCTCCTTTCACAGACCCCCGTCTTTCATGTTTTCGAATGTCCCAGAACCTATCACTTTAGGATCCGTAAGCAGGTGACTAACACGTACTAGATGGCCACTGTTCCGTGGCCGTGGCGTCGTCGTGCCTTGCCAAGCACGTAAGGGCGTTCCTGTACAACGGCACGCTGCCTGACGGGTACACCCAGTGCGAGGTTGATGGGCCCTATTTCATCAAGCCTGGCGACAACGGCAAGGCTGTAGGTGCGCTGAGGGAATTCGAGGATCCCGAGGAGGCGAGAATTCACATGGCGCAGTTGCAGCTTGCGAGGGATCCCGACTGGCCGGTTTGGCCACGGCGGTGAAGGCCCTTCATGACAACCAGGGCAGACGTGGTCGACGACTGAGGCTATTTGGGCTTGCAGTTGTCTTTAGTATGCGTTGTTAGAGCATGCGATCATGAATATTCACGGGACTGACAATGTAGCAGTGCGATATGTGATGAATACGGGAAGGACGAATTCAGAGCGACTATTGGTATCTGTCTATGCTGCCACGTGGACGCCATTCGATGCACGTAATTACTCTCCTGGGTTCTCAACCCCGATTTGTTCTCTGAACACAGGTCCCAAACAAGCGGAAACACAGAAAAACCGCAAAACCAACTCCAAGACACCAGGTATCATGTCATGCACCGTAACAGTCATGCAGAGCCATATGTACTCCCTCCGTTATACACACCCAGGGAAGAGCCTCGTGCGCTCAGGCCTGGCGGTAGTTGTTCATGTTGTAGCTACCGGGCGCCTCACCGGGGTCGTACGAGGCCTTTTGATGGTCGTTGTGGCTCGGGTAGGCCGTGGTGTGGCTGTAAGGCTCCATGCCGACTGGCGCGGGGGCATTTCTGGTGTTCAGCGTTCCCTTGCGCGACTTGTGGAAGATGACGCTGGCGTAGATGAGAAGGCCGATGAAGGAGGCGCTGGAGAAAGAGGGAAAAGCAACATGTTAGCCAAGGGGTAATCGGATTGTGGGTAGCTGGTGGGGTTGTAAACTCACAGAATGATGATGGGGATAATGATGCTGGCCGCTGAGCCGCCTGCGCCAGCCAGGGACAGGCCCATCAGCACGACCCAGACGGTGGTTTGAATAACGTTGGTGATGAGGAAGAAGCGCGGGTTGAGGGTCCTCCTGGAGCGCTTGATAATGCAGATTATATCGAGAATCAGGCACACAACAACGATGACGAGAACCACAACCATGACACCAATGACGGCGCCAAAGCTAGACCGCTCGTAACCCTCATCCTCGAGAGCGTCGTTGATCTCGTCGGTGAAGGCTCCGACGGCGGCGAGGGCTGCGATGTAGACAGCGGCGTAGATAAGCATTATGATGATACGGATGACCCAGAAGGGGATCAGTACGCGCTTGAGGAACGGCGAGTCGCCGACGACGTGTGGGGAGGCCATTTTGGGTGTGTTGTGAGGTGTCGTTCTTTCGAGATGTTTGCTTGCGATGTGACAACGGACCAGTCAGTATTTGTTTGTCCTTTCTGAAAATCCAAAATGAAGTCTCGCCCAGAAGCAAATTCCTAAAAATCAGGGCGGCTGAACCAATTTTATTTCAACTCTATGATTTCTTTGTCGCTGGCGCCTGCGCCAACACGAGATCCCTGCCTTGTCCCACGCGAAGGATTCCGTCCCCAGTCGACAAAAACAGCCCAACTCCGCACTTGATCCGCTGCCGGCGCTGCATTGCCTCTGCGGCCTCCAGCCGTTAACCACTAATCGAGAGAGCCAAGCACCCTGTTTTAGGCAGTGACTTATGCCGCCCAGGTTCGCCCAGGGAAAGCTGTCCAGGCCCGCCTCGGCCGACGCAGGGGATCTTCACACGGGTGGACCACAGGACGCCCTATCTCTCTTCCTTTTCTTACTCAGCCCCTGCCGGCCTCTCACTGCCACCGTGCCCGACGACTTGGTACACGGGAGCCGAGCCGGCCAAGCGGTGGCTCGTGAATTGGCTAGCCGCTTGAATGGCCCGTCGTTGATGCACCCTGACGTACACAACCGCGCAGAAAAGAGCAGTGGGCCGTCTTGTCGCCGTCTGGCCGTCTGGCCGCCTGCACGGTTTCATCACCTGCCCAGTGAAGCCTGAGGTCGGGTGACAGACATGCAGCTGGATACAGGCTTCCCCACGGCTATGCGGTGGCTTTGTGGCTTTGCTTCAATTGATCCTGAAGGATTCGGCATAAGCAGGACGGCAGACTTTTCTCTCGTCTCTGCTTACTGTTCGATGTCACCCTGCATGGCTATGCTTGGTTGCACAGACTGGACTATTGCAAGGTCTGGGGATCTTTCAATCGACTGGGATACATGCAAGTCAGCTCGTACATGTCAAGGACTCTCAACAAGATAACGGGGTGGCCGTTTGCCAGGAGTGAAAGACACGAGAAAACAAATCAACTGAGGGCTGGCGTGGTCGTGATCGAGCACCTAAAATTGGTATAGACTGCCACCCTTTCAATGTTGAGCAAGCGCAACACATATTCTATTGTACGAGACACAGAAAATCGTATTCAATCATAGCACAATATATGACCTTGAGCCAAGGCGCGTATGAGTCCATCCTTGTGTTGACTGCGGCAATCCTTACCATCGCCAAGTACTGAAGTTCATGTGAGAGCTCCACTCGCAGCTCGGCTTTCTAATAGTGAAGTGATTATGTGCAAGATCTGTTGCAACGAGAGAGCTCCTGACGTTGCCATAATCATGTTCCTTTCATCCTATTGATTGCAGCGTTCGTAACATCTCACAATCCAAAGTCATTGTAGACCGGGCCCATATTCATGCCTTGTGAAAGTCTATCCCGAGCATCGCCTTCAAAAATGAAAGGAAAAGAAAAAACCTGGATCAATGTATTTATCAGAAGACGATATAACAAGAGCGTAGGGTGATGCATTTCAAAACACACACGGGCAACGAGATACTTGTATCACTTTATATGTAATGCTCTATTCCCATTTCTACCCATCGGAAAAAAGCAACATTTGTCTTCTCAAGGGTTGCTTCAACTTAGAAGCTCAGAGGGAATAATCTGTATCTGGCCAGGGCTTACGTCTGACCCGAGATGCCCCAGCCGATACGAGATCACTCATCCCAGACAACAGCACTCAACCCATCCTCATTGTTCACCGTCCCCGGCGCCCCAACCTGCAGCTGCGCAAGCACGCCCCCCAGTCTCCCCGTGGCCACGTCCCGCCCGACGACCACGACAGTCGATGACGTCTGGCCCCCGGAAGCCACCGCATCCCCTGCCTTGTTGACCGCAAACGTCCGCGGGAAGTACGAGTGGGTGTTTGTCGCCTCGACAAACGTCAGCCGCCCCGAGGACGGCTGTATCGCGAACGTCGCTGCCGAATCCTGCCGGCTGCCGAAGGACTGGTCGTTGCGGTTCGTCGCGTACACAAAGTCCCCCCGCACGCGCACCTCGGCCGACTTGGACCCGGCCGGCGGGGCCTTGCCCTGAGGGTAGGTGGACGCCGACTGGATCTTGCCGAGGCTGAGGCAGCCGCCCCCCGCCGCGGGAGGCGTGGTCACCGTCCACGCCGTCACGGTCCCCGCGAGCTCGTTGACGACGTAGAGGAACAAGGCCCCGGATGGTGACGTCCAGAACTCGCCGTGGCGCGGACCATCGCCAGCTCCTGTTGCGGCGGCCGGGCAGGTCGTGAGCTGGCCGGTTGAGCCGTCGATGCTGAAGATGCGGATCAGGTCTGCGCCGAGGTCTGCGCTCAGCAGGAACCTTCCGGTCGGGTCGGTGAAGACGGAATGCGGATGGGGTTTGTCCTGGCGGTAAGGGTCGGGCCCTGGGGCTGTCATGTTGAAGGCGAGTCTCTGGACGGGCTGGGAGCTTCCTGACAGGGGGAGCTTGTAGGTTGTGATGGTCGACGGGTTGCTGTCTAAGTGTTAGGGTGCGTCCAAATGTGGATCTCTTTGCGAGGGCGAATGCTCAGGCACTTACTACTCAGCCACCGCGAAGAAACTTCTCCCATCATTACCCCCGTACAGCGCGCTGTGGACTCCACCGCCGCTTGTTGGCGCAGTGCTAACCACCTGTACGCTATTGTCGTTGTTGACCTTGAGCGTGGTGAGCACAGGGGAACCATATTGAGCTTCGTCTGTGACAAAAAGATTCCCAGTCGCAGAGTCCAGTGTCAACCAGCTAGGTGTGCGCCCGCCTGCTCGCAGGGTGGATGTGATGGCCAGCTGCCCCGTGCCGTTGTTTGTTGTCAACGAGAGCGAGTAAATGCTGCCGCTGAAGTGAGATACCAGCAGGTTCGCTCCGAGGACTGGCCCCGGCAACAGGCATAGAGAAGCCAACCAGCTTCTCGTAGACCACATCATCTTGACAAGGCGCACGAGTACGATGCCGAAGAACGTGATTCAGGATCTATGCCGACGAGGGAAAGCTGGGCTTTGAGGCCGGAAGCTCCTCTCTCTTGGCAGGATTTTGAGTTCAAAAAATGCTGCACGACATTATAACACCAACAAGTATTCGCCCAGGGGCCATCGGGATGACTCCATCGGGTCTTGTCGCCTGTTACATCGGACGCTGGCAGGACTGCCGCTTCGGGCAATATAGCGGACGCCCTATGTCCGTGTTAAGGTGCTCAGGGGCTGGTATCAGTCCTACCGTGCCGTCTTCCGGCCCGGGTGTATGGTAAGGCTAAATGCAGATCTTGATCTAAAACAGGCGACAGATTGATCGCATCCGTGCAAATACTTTTGCGTCGTGTCATGAGTCCCGTGATGTCGCAGAGTAATTGACTGCAGCACTTGATGCCCAGTTGCTATCAACATATCCATCATAGAAAGATAGCCAAGACCACGTCAATGACGGCGAATCATTCGTTATGCATGTTTGTTTATGGATCACGTAATTACATTTCATTTACAATCCAGTCATCTTCAAGTGTTGAAACCAAGAAAAGCTTATCGCTTCGGCCTCAAAAAGCTCATAGACTTCCTGTCTCCTCTGCTCCGGCTGCCGTCCCTGTTCAGCGTGAACATGTCTCTCGAAAGCCGCACCTCGTGACCTTGTATCGGCAATATCGGCCCAGAGTCATCGCTATGCTCTGTTCCTAGCGCTTGGATATTAGGTACCCGGAGCGAGTCGTCCGTATTCGTCCTCGTCAGTGCACCGCCACCGACGCTGTCCTTCTCTTCAATTGAGGTCAATTCCCTCACGTTGGATGTTGTGCCACCCCTTCCGGACATGTCCTTGGCGGGTGTGTTGAATCTCGACGTGGGCGGCGTCCCCGGAGTCAGGGGCAACGGCTTCATGGACGAGATCTGTACAGATTGTGTGCTTTCTGAGCGCCTAGTAAGATCATCCATCGATATCATGCCCGGGTCGGAAAGTTCGTCCTCGTATGCTGGGCTGGGGCGCAGTCGGCTCGTTGATGTGACAGTCAAGGAGCGCTTGACGGTTATGCCTCCTTCGCCTGATGTAAGCAGGTCGGGTGTGGACGGGCGGCTCTTGCGGCGGCCAAGGCAGCATCTCGACGATTCGCGCCAGCTCCTCGGTATGAGCAAATTGGCGAGCTTCTTCCTCGACGAAGCAGTGGTCCCGAAGACAACAAAAGTGAAGATGCCTGGTGTTGTTCCCGGCATGAAAAGAACCATCGTTTGTATCGCTCGCCCTGCGCTTAGGTCCGGCGCCAAGGCCTTTGAATCCCTAATGTTGTTTTGTAACGCTGTGACTTGAAACAGAGTATTGGTACATTCGAAGATCCTGAATGAGAGTCAATACCATGATGCAGACGCGCATTGAGAAACGGGGGTAGAGGGTTGTGGCCGTACGCTAGGGAGACGAAAGCGATGGTGAAGCGGACCATTAGCCACCGGTCATAGAGGCCACGCCTTCCTGATAGGTTACGTTGCGAGCTGTCTTGAGAGCCGGTGGCCTCCGTGCCTCCTTGTGAGGTCGACCCCGAGTTCCAATTTGGCGGGCTCCATTGTGTGAACTTCTGCCTTGTCCTTACGTATCTGATCAGAACTGCGATCATGAGCCCACTACCGATGGCAAGGCTGATCATCACTACTCTCAAAGCGTCAGCCAGGTAGTTCTCCTTTAAAACAGATATGTGTCTGATGGAATTACTGACAGGGTAAGTCAGCGATGAGTATAAAAGCCACGAAAGATTTCTTGAGAGACGGAATTCGTAGCATCAATATGGTGATTAGGGGAAGCAGCCACGAGGTCAACTTCCCCGCTGCGTGAAGCTTCCGGAACATGACCCGAATCGAGCGTCGCTCCCCGACTTGATACGTCAACTGGCACAGCTCAGCCGCCCAGAACATAACCAGCATAGCCTGTACGCTGTACAGGTAGTACTCTGCAGATCTGTATCAGCGCGATACATCTCCCAGAAGGCAGAGAGGGGGGTCGTACGAAGATAGTAGAGCACTAGGTCCACTCCGAACGACCCATTGGCGATGGCGAGTTCTGGATCGTCCGCAGGCAGTCTCAGCTTGCGCTCAAATCCCTCCGTCACGATGTCGACGTAGAATGTGATGTCGCGTATTTGCTGCACTATGGAGAAGGTTGTGCTTGAAATGGACGACACAGCGAGTAGTGACAGATCTGGAAGTCGGGGCAGTCTTAGCATCAGGCTTCGTACATGCCTAGGTATGGTGGCCGTCAAGACCCAGAACGGAAGCGGGCTGCCTTACATGACCATCCCTCATGGTGCGACCATGTCAGCCACAACAACAAGCTGCTGCAGATCCAGCTAACTGAAGCCCATATCAGCGATATGGCTGCCGCCCCTTCTGACCCAGCTGGGAGTTGGTTGATGCCAGGCATCGCGAGCTAGAGCGCGGTGAGCCCTCAGCCTCAGCCCTTGCGAACTGGTCGGTATTGAACAAGCATGAGGGAGCAGAGGCCGGGGGAGTGCACAGGGTAATATCGAAGAGACACGAAAGAGGCCCACGCGAGGGTAATAGATTTCACTGGGATTAAGCTTTTCGGCCTCGTGGCGAGTCTCCCCCTGCGCCTCCCCGGCGCTGAAAACAACCCGAGCTTTGAGGTGGGAAGCCGGGGCGGTTGGCAAACACATGGGTAGGCATGATCCCTCGCCCGGATGTGCCGCAAGAGGGCTCGCCCTGGTCCTTCTGTGATTTCGAGGAACCACCCAATGGCGTAATGGTGTGATGAAACCGTAAGGATTCCTGAGGAGATTTCAATGCAAGGCAGTGCATCTGAAGCGAGTCTGCGCCGAACGCGCATGCTGGAGTCGCATGGCTGATGGCTGAGTGGGCCCCACTTGGGCGAGAAGGGAAGTAAATTCCCAGGGTGATGCCTCAATTCAAGAGACTGGACTGCCAATCCGGGAAGGTAGAGGCTGTTGGTTCTCAAGAGTTGCATCGGCGGGTGTTACCCAAACAGGCACAGTGTCTTCCTTGTAAGTGCTCCGGGTTGCAGGCCGACCCACATTCCCATATGGCCCGTCGAGATATCCATGCTCTGATGAGGTGAATGGCCGAAGAGTTTTAGGACACGATGCCTGCCGTGGAGCTTGGGCACTTGAGACGTCAGTCTTGCTGAGCTGGGCTACATTCGGATTCTGTCGGAACTTGATCCGCGCCGGAACTGGTGGACTAATCTAGTGTAGGACGCATGAGATACACCCAGGCTGCCGGGCTCCCGCTCGGAGGCATACGCACGTAATGCCCAGCTAAAGGCTCACAGGCTCTCTTGCTGGGATCCAAGCTTGGTACATATTCCGCCAGGGAACCGGCCAATCTTTTGGAGCTCTGGCGCTATATGAAAAGTTAAATGTCAGGGACGCACCGGTCACATCGACTGTGTCAACTTGATAAGCACGGCAGCTGCATGACAAAAATCAATGTGATGTGTCACGACCCGGTTGTACTCACACCCGCTCGCCTCGGGAATGCATGCCTTACTAGATTTGCACAGTCGCTTTTGCGTCTTAAATGGCAGTCTTATGGACACCCTTACGGCTTCTTCCATCTGGGCTGGGCATCCCAAGTGCCGTGCACGTGTCAGAGAGGCCACTGCAGCTACATACATAGCACAACAGAAAGCTCACCAGTCTGCTCGCCTGCGTGCGCACATGCATGGCGAGTGCATTGCCGTATCGGGGTGCCTTGGCCGGGTTTGACTGGGCCACATCGGGGAAAGGCCATGTGTTGTTGCCTTGCCACACCCTACAGAGGTCCAGCCATTGCATGAGATACTGCAGCAAGAGACCGAAGGATGTGTCGTGCCCAGGTGGCCAGGCGCTCTGCAAAAGAATCCGCCGGTAACTCCAAGTACCACCAAAACCCTTCGTGTTTGTATCTCAATTATCCCACAACCACATCATGTGTGCTTGATTTTTATTATATATCCATCTTCAGAATAAGCGTCTGGTTCGAATAATACCAAAATATCTGTTAGAATCGATGGTTGTGGTAATTAAATAGGTGGAAGGATTGCGTGACCCTAATTCTGGTACAAAGCTACCGGCGGTTTCTTTTGCAGAGCGCCTGGTGGCCAGGGGGATCACTTCCTCCCAACCTCCGTGCGTGCGTCCCAGGTCTTGACGTACAGTAGCCGAGGCCAGATGGGCCATGCTGCCCATTCAGCCGGGATCCGACCTGCCCTGCAGGGAACGAGGGGTGGGATGGGACGGCCCGTGGTTGGACGACGAGATCTGCAAGGCACAGAGACATCCTTGGGAAGTGGAGCCTCGGTCGCTACAAGGCGATTGTAGCCGGTTGGTGGAGACGGCGGCCGAGAGCCCCGGGCTGGGTCCGCAATGGGGAACACGGCCCCAAGAGGAAGAAGCTACGAGTCTACTGCGGTCATGGTGGGGACGGGTGATATATCAGTAGAGTTATTGCAGAATGTCGGACGATTTCAGACGCTGCCTGGAACCTCCTGCACTGATGAGGTTGGCGAGAACCCGTTCCTCGGAATCGGGGCGGATCAGCCAGGTGGAGTTCAGACAGACTGGACCCTGTCTTGTGTGGGACTGCCGGGGATCAACCGTGGCTACTGCTACGGTAAAGTTTTGGACAGATCCCCCCAAGCGATCGATCTTCCCGCGATTTGGGTAGTATTTTGTGGGCTGTAATTAGGATGAAGGCAGCCTCGGAATTCCGAAATCTGGCCCTACCAGCGCAGCAGTGTTATCTTCAGAACTCACCGTACTATGGCCCGGCGAACTATCTATTACCAATGCCATTGCCACCTCGGATGCGAGTTTCTGACTACTCGAATCCCGGTTTATCAGTTGACACCACCCTTCACCTGCTATAACATTGCTAGAACACTGCTAGAAACCCGCTACTTGAGCTTCTTTAGGGGAGCTGAGAAACCCCTGTAACTTAGTAGGAGATTTGGGGTCTTCCTGCCCAGGCAAGCCAGGCTACCCATGATGGCGACCTCGGTAGTTTGGCTGCCTACTCCGAACTTGGATGGTGAAACGAAGCGCCTGCCTGGGATACCAATTAACTTTGTGCTACGTCTTGACTTCCAGCGCTATCACTTTAGCAACAAGACCTCGACACAAGAGTCCACGATGTTTTCTTGGATATTGACGAAGCTCAAGATTTGAGACAGTACGAGTCACTCAGAGTTCGAACCAGCAAACGTTGAAATAATATTTGCTCTCCTCGCATCAATCGGAACGAGCATGGCTTCCACATCGGGGGAACCAGTTCTACCGCAGCTGATAGACTACACCGCAAGCGAGCTGCACAATGTCCAATAATGAGCGGAATTGGTAAAAGGGGGCCCACAGAGTACCTAGGTAGGCATTATTTTGCTGACATCATCTACAGTTATCCTTCCTGGGCAATCAAGGTCGGGCACGAAGACCGATTTGAGCTCTTTCCAACACCACAACATACCCGCTTATAGTTAGCAACTCACACATTGCGGACACTGCAAGTAATTACCGAGAAAGAAGCGTTGCACACTTTGAATAGCATTGGAGATATAGACGATGTGTGCTCGGCATTAAAAGCACCCATCGACACAGTCTTGCAAGCGGGGAAGCTCCAAGGACCCAACGCATAAGAAAAGTAATCATTTGACAGATGTCGTCTGATGCACGCACAATCTCCACAGGTTTAGAGTATGCCATTCTTGAAACTAGCGCCTTTCCCAATGCTCGGCATTCCAGACCGTTTATAGATAATTCGGAGCAGTGGAGTTTGGGAAGCACTCACACCCACTTGGGGACAAGGCTTCTCCCAGCCCGAGCGCCCCAAATGTTGGGCTGCGAAAGCGAACATTGAAGACGGGTTTCTCAGTTTCTCTACACCAGAAGATCCCTCCACGGTCATGCCTCGGCGGTATAGGCAAATGACTAGTGATTAAGCCAGAGACAGGGAAGGTATAACTAATTGCCAACAAGTAAAGTATATGCTGGTGAATTGTCCGCAGGACCAACTATTGCAATATCATATGCAACGTGATGCGAGTACCGGCAGGCTCACGCAAGCACTTCAGATGTGCCTGATCTAACCTACCTCTAGAAGCGAGTTCCCCGCAGCACGGAGATGCAGGGTATATATGGAAGGTCGATGTCGACGGAATGTTCCGTGGTGATGCTGTTCGGCCTGCTGCCTGCCTCCGCAGTAACCCCGGCTGTGTGTGATTTACACGTCTTAGGCCAGAAAACACACACAATCGTACCAATGAAATAGTATTTCTGCGGTCATGTGTGCGACAGCGAGGGCATATTTGTGCCGTAACCACGCGTGCCGGCCCGAGTTCGGGAAGATGGTGTGTGTGCTTGCGCTTGCGAATGCCAGTTTCGACTAATTGAACGGACTATTCCACCCCGTATTGTGCCCCAGCTCTTCTAATACCTCGGCTCCTCCTGTGAATTGGTTTGGAGACGGCTCATGAATCGATTTGTTTACCCTCTCAGCAGCGTATTTCTGTCGACCCCTGCAGCCTTTGGCAAGGCAAGGTCGAGCAATGGCGGCGCGGTCTGTGTCACACAGCGCCAACGGTTTTCCCGGCGTATCATCATGTAGCATAGCTGTACCGGAGACACGAAGAGCTTGGAGAAAACACATTGCAATTGGAGAACTTCGTCATCTGATATCAGACTTCCAATAAGGTCCATCTCAGCGTGTAACGTGTATGGCTTGAGGTTCTGGAGGAGACATGTAGCCTGTGCCTAAGGACATGGAAAAGCAAAGATTGGCCTACACGGAACACAAAATACCCTAATACGGACGAGCCCCGCGATGATAATTACTCAAAGGATTCAATGGAATGCAGTTGATAAGTCCTGGGACAGCTCGTCGATTACCTGCTTCTCGCCTCACCAAGATATAACGGATCATTAAATGCTCCAAGCAAAAGCGAAGGAAACAATGCTCTGATTGTTTCAAAGTCTGTCTCAATAAGAAGGTCTCCAGGGTTCCATCCGCATCCCCAGATCGTCCCAATATTAGCCAAACTTTCTGGTGACATTGAACCTTAGACGTGGATGATGCCAACGTCACTGTCAACCGTGTAACATGGTCGTAATGCTGTCAGCACCCCGCTTTCGGACATACCCTCGCACCTCCATTTACTTTCTACAATCCCCTCTTACGCGTTTGCGTCAGACATATTCGGCTTTCTTAAAAAACCAGTGGATAAGATGGCGCCAACGAGCAAAGTAGACATTGCTTTAGTCTCCGATGAAGACATGCCCATCTGTGTCGAGGTCTTGTCGAAAGCGTTCGGCCACGATGCGCCGTTTGTGGATATCTACTTCCCCAACCATGATACACCGGCCGGACAAGCGCAGGCTTCCAAGCGCTTAACAACTTGGAAGCAAGGCTCCGAGAGCTCTACTTTCCTCAAAGCAGTTATGCGGGCTGAGGACGGGGGCCGTGAGAACATCATTGGTCTCGCCATTTGGACACTGATGAAAGAGGCACCGCCATCGGAGCTGTCGAAGGTAGAGAATGTTGAAGAGGTTTGGCCTGACCAAGATGACCGAGAATTTATGACTCGTTTGTGGAGGGAGTACGTGATACCGCGGACTCGGTCAATCAATGAATCTGACGGCAGAGGAGTCTACGGTATGTGGCATCCAATGATATTGGAGTACAAGATATTTTGTTAACATGTTAACATAGTGCTCGAGCTGTTAGCCGTTCATCCAAATCATCGTCGACTGGGTGCAGGCAGAGGTCTGGTCGACTGGGGGACTAAAAGGGCCGATGAACAAAACATCAAGGTTCGTAAAAGTTTTGTGGTTCTGTCATCCCTGCCCCCAACACCTGCTGCAAGTCTGATGGCGTTGCTATTTCGTATATTGAGAGGATGGCTAATAACCAGAGGGCGTAGACAATTGTCGAGGGAACACCAATAGGCCGACGACTCTATGAGAAGTGCGGTCTTTCTGCACAAATTGAGAAGATGCGTTTTGACCTTGGACAGGAATTTGCTGGGAGAAGGAAACCGGAACTTGTATACTTGACGAGAGAACCCCGGATTTAAGGGGAGTGCTCTCTGAGGAAGTTTAACATCAAGAATGACAGCCCTTTAGAAGCACGAGTTTGAATTCAGGTAAGAAGATAACCATGGGCCTAATGTAGTCATTTGTCGACTCTTCTTGAAGTTTGAAAATCCTCAAGCCTTATCGTTGCGGCCTGTATCTGATTGCACATGCGTTTATTTGTTCCAGAAGTGCTCTAGATGACTCCAAACAATGAGCCGCACAAACACTTCACCTCATGTAGAACAGCTCGAGGAAATGCTTCTTTTTATTGAAGAGGATGGAGATTCATGTCCTTCTCTTGGGTGTTAGGCTCCATTCAAATCCTTCCATTCTTCGATCCAGGCTCCTACAAACTGAATGATATCGGCTTGGGCCTCTGCGATGGCTGTGGGGGGTTGCTTCTCCTGGGTCTGGTCTCCGTACACCCCATTCGCTTCCCAATGATGCCCAGCACCTCGAAGACCATCCCAAACATCTTCTGGTGGACTGTCGATCAGGAGCCACGGCTTTGAAGCTGTGGATTCGCCTGGACTCGCCGCGGTAGCTGCAGGGGTTGCCTCACGCCACAGATCGGTGAGACCATTCATCATGGCCAGACGGGGGTATGAGATGTTCCGACCGCCGTATTTGTTGATTGATGTGGTATTGGGCAGGGTGGTTATGTCAAACTCCGATTGACAGTACGAATTTTGGGATTCAATGTCCAGGATACGTGATATCAGTGGTCTGCCGAGCGAGTAGTCGAAACCGGAACCTGTGATCCAGTATCCCCATTCTGTGCAGGTTTGATAATGCCATGATTTGAATTGGTCCGCGGGCACAACAGGTTTTGCCAGGGGTGGCACGATGGGATCGGAAGCAGAATCGGATTCGCTTGCCAAGGCCTCGTCTTCAACGAAAGATTGTCTGAAGAATCCGGCATAATTGAGTAAACGCAGTGTTAACGTGTCGTTGCCGCCGTAGCCTGTGGCCTCCAGGATCGCAGCAGCTGAAGCATTGACTGCGGCCGATGAAAAGTATTCCAGTTTGGTGCTTGTGATGACACCACACCAATCACTGAAGGTGCCATCACCTATTGCAGGGTCCCAGTTCCGATATTGCCAGGTATGTAAGACATCGTAGAGGCGTTTGACGAAAGGTTGATCCAGCACAGTGGTGGCAAAGTTGAAGAAGTGTTTGAATTGGCCCTTCAGAGTCTCATTCTTGCTGTCGACGAAGATTTTGTCGACGACTTGGGTGATGAACTGTTGCGTCCAGATACAGTCGGCCGGTCCGTATTGTCGGAGGGGCTCAAAGTATTGCCAGAAATCGACAATAGCCTCTGTCACTCCTGAAGACGAGATCCCGCCCCAGAAGACATCAGGATACAATTTTCGGAGAAAAGCTGACTGCCCGCCAGAGTAAGAGACCCCATACACGATCCAAGGAGTGGCTGAAGATGTGAGATTGTCATTCTCGAGTCCAGGGAAGACGACGTTTTGCGCAAAGTATGCGGCATCGGCAAGAGACTGATCGGTTGTCAGGAATCTGGCGTCTTCGACAGAGATATCCTCGAAGGGTGAGCTGGTTCCATAGTAACGGTGTTCCAAGATCACACCGATACCATCGTGAGCCGAGGCAAGCTGATAGACGATGCCTTTCTCGAGGAATGGAAAACGCATATATCCCGGTCCTTCTCCAGCGAGAAAAAGGATGACAGGACCGCCGGGCTTGTAGTGGCTGGCATCGAACCAGTAGCGGTTGTTGAATGTGTTATCGCTGTGCGGCTCGTATCGGGAATCGTTGTGAAAATGGTCGACGGGTATAGAAAAGTTGTATGCCTGCAGCATTCAGAGTTAGCTATCAAAGCACTAAAGCAGTGGTTTCATACAGATAGGGGAGAAAGGGGTTGGGGGGTTGGAAGGGCCACAGTATGGCCATAACCTGTCTTAAATCAAACACCCTAATGAGTCCTTTGACTCAGAGGCTGTAGATAGGAGAGGTTTCTTCTCATAGGGGTTAGAATGTTATCCAAAAGCTGCTTACTGGATAGGATGGAGCCAACTCTGCGTTTGCAGCCCGCAGTGAGATGTTCCCATCAGTATCGACAACCCGCCGTGCTCCGCTTGCTGCAGCGCCCACAGCGGTGGCCAGAATTGACAAGCATACCAAGAACAGCATCGTTGTTTGAGTGGTGTAATGGACAATCAGTGGCTGGATTTTGCGATGGAAGAAAGAGAAGAAGTGGCCTAGGTTAGGCGAGCTATGTTCTTCTGCACTCTAAATATGAAAGGAACAAGTGAAAGTAGCCTCTAAGAAGCTGCAGTATTAACTGACTGAAGTGACAGACTGGGCGAGGGGCTGTGGCCCCACACCTAGGTAACTAGTCACTATTGCCTCGGAGCTCCTGCGAGACACCCCAAATCGATTCAATGTGCTAGTAGTGACAGCTCAGGAATCAACGAGGTGAGACAGGCAGCAATGACGGGTTGGGGCAAGTAAGCACTTGAGGTCTTGGTTTCACACGGCTTGATCGTGATGCTCTGGGAATGCATCGATGATCATTAACAGTAAATGCTCTGTTTAAAGGCATTACTACACTGATACAAGGAATTTACCCGTAACAAGATTGCATCAGCAGGGGCAGAGGAAAAGCCTTTAGCTAATTAGGAACAGAAGGCGACCTTGTAAGACGGGCCTGGGGCACACTGTTGCTATGTAGCGAGGAAAAACCTGCTATCTTGGTGCAGAGTAAAAACATTTGTGCCAAATTCACTTCAAATGGGAGCCAAACAAAGTCTGCACTCAATCAACTTGAGCAGATGACATGATTTCATTCAAAATATGGGAGAACTCAGTCAGAGTTACTTCACTGTTCTGTGGGACCACTATAAGAGTAGGACACATACAAACAGCAGCTTGGTTTTCTAATCTGTCCAAATCCTTCACCAACTGTCACTGATAGTTGTGGGAGCTGACTCTCACATGAGCTCATCCATTCCTTCTTTATGTCCAGTGCGAAACTTCCTATGGCGTCACAGAGACTTCTGGAAAGTTGTCCTCAACCAATCTGTCGAGTTCGCGAGGGTCCTTTCCTTTCAGGCAAAACCCAAAGAAGGCGTCCATTAATCTCGTCTCGATCTGTACGAGTTTATCTCCGGAGATAGATCCCCAAAGATCCGGTTGTTCCATGGGGAACTTGTCCCCAAATACATCTCGATAGATGGTGACGTCCTCATAGGACTCATGGGCTGCTCCGTCGACATTAAATTGGCGCTTGAAGCCGTCAGAATTCTCCCAAAACTCGGCCCAGCTGGCATCGTTGCTGCGGTTGTGATCTTGAGCCGCTAATAGTACAAAGGGTCCTTCAATACCTGTTCCTGCCACAGACCCGTAGAAGGTTCCATCGATATTGGCTCCACAGGCAAAGGAGCTGTACTTTAACATGGCTTGTGCAGCCGTGGCTCCGCCGAATGAGTGGCCGAAGATACCTGCGGTGTCGGCCCTGAGTTTCTTGTTGGTCTTTCCAAGCCCAGGGATTCCCTCCAGCGTGGCTGGGTCATTTAGTGAATCCAGAACAAATTTGACATCCTCAACGCGAGTCTGTAGAACCAGCTCGAAATATTCAAGAGATGCATTAGCGGGCACATTCGATAGTGCTACATGGTCCGGAAATTCCACGCTTATGGCTTCATACGGTGTGTCAACGACCACAACGATCCAGCCATGACTCGCCAGATCTTCAACTAAAACATTCGGAGTTAGCTATCAAAGGACTAAGGGAGGAGTTTCATACAAATAGGGGGAGAAAATGGTCACAGTGTGGCTGTAGCCTGTCTCAAGACCTGGGGTCCGATATATGCCTGAAAGGTACAGACTGAAGCCGAGAGGACTTTCTTCTCAAGTATGTGAAGATCTTATCAGGAAGCTGCTTACTCTGCGAGGTGTAAATGAGGCGTGTGCCGCCAAATCCGTGACCAAATATGAGAATTGGTAGCTCGTTGTCCACCAATGGTGCATTGAGGTATGATCGCGAGATGAGGGAAGCTCCTGTGCCGTTCGGAACCCCATAGTAATTATCGAAAAAGACTCCCGTCAGGGGAGAAAAGACAGGTGCAAAAGAAGCGTTCTCAGAGCCAGTGATATCCGTTGGGTAAAACAGAGATACCATAAGTTCTCTTTCCCGGGGACTTGGTGCCAGCGGATCGATGCGCGAGCTGTCGACCAGCTCAAGAGACACGGTGCCTAGTGGAAATGGGCCAGATGTTGGTGGCAGCTGAAGGCTGGAAGCCAACGCTCCCCAAACCAGAGAGGCGGACAATATTGAACAAATGCGCATGATGGCGGATTGGTTTCCAAGACTAGTCAACTATTTGGTGGGTATGAGAGCATTGGTTTGAATCGGGTGCTGCACATTTCAATCGACCATGTGGTCTAATTTATATTGATCGTGTAGCGATTGGGACCAACCTCGTATGCATGAACCATGGGGCTGAGTCTGAAGGAATTCCGTGCCCACAACGCTTTCAGATTCTCGGCGTGAGATTCGTATTGACCTAACCGTTTCGAGGTTCGTATTATTCTAACCATTTTGAGATGAATTCACCGTCCCGTACAACTTCCTTGCAAATCTTAGAGAACCTAAGCCATTCCCTGCACTGTTATACCAGCGAGGCAGGCTTTGTAAACAAAATAGCTGATTGCCTCTTTAACGAGGAGTGGGTTGTAATCCTTGCAGCCTGTACAACTAGAGCGATGCGGGGGCTGGATTGTCTAAGTGCTTGCTTTCCTCTGACCGCCTACGCGAAGGATTGCAATCAATGTGGGCTCGTGTCTCCAGCTAAGACACTGCGTAAGCAGGCAACTGAAGTCAACCCTACGCCAAGTCAATAACTTAGCCGGCACTTCCGGTGTCGTGGACTGATCAATGAGCTGATTCTTTACTAATTTTGCGACTGTTGACGGGCCTCGAGGCTAGAGACACCGGCACACGGATATACCAGTAATGGCTTTTGGCCTTTTGGCCTTTTCCACGTGAGACACAGATAACAAAACAGAAAACATCTTTTTATAAATTATGTGTGTCTTTATTAATATTGATGTGTTATCTGTCAAACTGAAGGATTTGAGAAGCCAGCAAGCACCGCCTATCTTCCATGCCTAGCTATGAGCCTGCTTCAGCTCAGTATCATGATTCTGGTACCATAAGCGCCCCGTTTTGATTCCAAGTTGCTTTGACTCATCGAGAGATTGAGTTGACTACTGTTTTCTGCGAGCGACGAAACTCATCTTTCCACTTGATTGGATGGGCTGCACTATATATCAGATTCATATGTACGGACTTGGAAGGGTTAGTGACTATCGAATACTCTAACGGATTCCCGGTAGCCCATGCTTCCACCAGAACCATCCTGCCCCCGAAAGACTCACGGCCAGCACCGTTATCTTCAGAGCATTTGTCGCAGCTTCTACCACCCACATTCTTTTCCTTTGCTCAACCATATCTCTTGCCTGGTTCGTGTGCGGAAACGGCTCCTGAGGGACCTCCTTGCCTAGGAAAGCGCACAGCTCATCCCATCCGTGCTTTCCCAGGTCAAACTCAAGGATCCTGTCGGCAGCCACCCTATCACGTGTTAGTCACCTGCTACGGAGCCTGCAGTGATGCGTTCTGGAACATCCCAAAACAGACAGGACGGGAATCCGTAAAAGGACAAGAATAGTACGAACAAACTTCGCACGCGTGGATAGTGCGCGTCATAGGTCTTCTGGTACTGCTCCTCCGTCCAGTATTCCGGGAGCGGAGTGGTCGCGTACGGCCCAGAGCCACCAACCATGGTGAGGAAACAACAGGCGTATTGGTGCCAGGCCCTTGATTCAGCACTTAGGAAGGGCTGAAGGTATGGCCACCATCTCCACGTGGTTAATTGCATGCCTGTGTTGCTGACGGAGCGGTACCAGGCCTGGAATGGGCGCTTGTTGAGTATGATCTTCGCTTCCGGGTTCTGTGTGAGCCAATCCTCCAGGAAAAACATGGCGGGCCCGTCGATGATCCCTTCGTACTTCCAAAGAATCTTTGACCAGTCGTCAGCGTCGTATGTTGCCTTGATACCGCCATACTTCGCTGCCAACGCCTCGTTCCACAAAGGCAGATCGCCATTCTGCATAGCGTCTACTGTGTGGTATGTTGGTACTCCTAGTATGTTCAACGCCGCCCGGATAGCTACGTTCTTCAAGTCAGCAATCAGAATTGCACCGGTGGTGTCAGTTGATGATACTACACATTTTGTTCCTGAGCGAGGCAGTCCCAATCCCAGGACAGCTAGCCGGCCGGGCTTCGGGGCCGGGGGCAGTCTGTCGATGAGCCTTTTGCCGTCGGCTGTCATTGTGGGAGCAGTTGAGTGGTTTCGCAGACTGTGAACAAACGGAGCAAATTTGGGTGGGCGGCAAGAGGTCTTCAATGGTTTGGTGACACTGGATAGCTCCAGGTCCCGGGGTCGACTTATCCCCGCTACTGTTTTCTGATGAACAGGGAAATCAAGTAGTGCTGAGGTGAGATTCCGGCAGACTAGCACAAAAGCCCGGCCATGGGCACGAGTCATAAAATTCGAACTCCGTTCGAAGCGGTCTGTCACTAGGCTAAGGCTTCTGCCTAAACACCTCGCGCGGTATGTTTTCCTGGAAAAGGAGCAGTACCTTGTCCTGACTCTAGCATATCAAGATATTTGCCCTCATGCGGCCTGCCTAGCAAGCCCGATGGAATAGGTGTCGATGTGCCACGACAGACGCTCTTTGTCCCTGCACAATAAATATATTGGCAGGTTGTCAGCAAGATCAGCTGTGTCAACACCCGAGAAAGCCATCATAACACGAGGCGATGATGCGCATCTGCTACGCATGGATGGTCTTAAAAAACCATTTCAGCGCTGTCATATAGACAACTAGCCGGAATCACTCGTATTGTATTTCTATAGTCTTTGGTTACTGGACGGAAATGAACAGATTTACAGCCATTTCAAGCACATGGAGCTATTCTTGTCTTACATCTTGCAACGAGAGTCAGACGTGGCAGCACCAAAATTGTTTATTAATACTGTCCCTCCCAATGAGCATTAAACATGGCTCAACAGTTGCTAGAGGCTGGAATGTAGGAGACCCTCCCTGCTTCCAACCAAAGGTTGGGTGCAGATGTCCAGTCTCCATGATCGTTGTCGTAAATGCCCACATGCAGGGTCAAATGCTTCTTCCACAACAGCCACAGTGCTCCCGTACTTGTCTACGGTGTGTTACTAAAATCCTCCAGTACTTCATATAGGCTCGGCAGTATAGCCTGAAGCTGAACATTTTTCCGTTCAAAAAGGGTCGGACCAGCAAGCGTCACAAAACCTTCTGAAAACCCACAGCATCCAATATGTCCATGTCACCCTCGGCCACAAGGAGCTTCGAGTGGTTGACGAAGAAGACCTGTGCATGGGCTCAAAGGTTAGTTATATTCCAATAAGCTGCAATAGACATTTCTTAAGGACGAACCTTGGCAGGATACTTCTTAGATCTGGCGCTCAACCGGATTTGCAGACCATTCGACGACCGCGCGATCACGGGGAATCGCACCTTCTGCAGGACCTGAATGTTGTTTGGGCCGCCCAAGCCGAACCTGGGAAACCGCATGCGCAAGTCACACTGTTCTCGGCTGATTATCATGTCGTCAGCCCAGGTGCTGTTCCGATAGAAGCGGGGAGAGATGAAGAAAGAAGCGGGCTCCATCACGAGAGTCTCGATGCTGGTGAAACGGCCCACGAATTGATTAATCTTGAGAGACGATGTCTCTCGAAAGCCGGTGAAGCGAACCTCTTTGATCAAAGGTTGTGCAAATTCGGGGATCGTGCGCAGAATTTCAGCAAAGCTGGCCTCGTCCAAAGGTGGGTACAGACCACTGACGATGATGGTGGAGGACCAATATGCGCGCAAAGCCTCGGTGTAGATTTGACGACAAACGAGGAGGAGTTGATGGTGGTGTGATGGTCGGAGAGTGTGGGTCTTTCTACCAGGAGTGTATGGCTGGATGATGGACCGGAATCTCACTCGCGAACCACGGAAGACTTGCTCGTAGATCTGAAGACGTATCTCAACGGGAAGCATCGTGAGAAGCCTCGAGATAGGAAGGGGGCTTGGGGTGCTGCCCTCGTCATCCTCGGATTGAATGGTCATCATCATCCCAAGACTCTATAGCGAAGGAGGGCAATGGGTCAAGGAAACAGATGTTGTAGAGAGGATGTTTGGTGGACTGACGACTGAGAGGGGTCAAAAGCCCAAGGCTGCAAGACCATCAATGCTGCTGCATCAGGGTCAGGAGAGTGGGAATGTTGACAGCAGAAAATGTTGAAATTGGATCTCAACCTGGATTTTCTTTATAAGGTTATTAAAATAGAAAACGGAGATTTGCACTGGCAGAATCGGAGGGTATACCGGTATATATGTAGCCCTAGTGTACGAAATAACGCCCGCTACTAAAATTTGTATGCATAACGTTATTTTAACTACCTTAACTACTACAGCCCTATTTTCTTATTAACACTATTCCAATACATTTAAGGGACCTAGATTACCTAATTCGATAGTACCCATAGGCCTAAAAAGTACCTAGAAGCCCTTAAACGTACTAAAAAAGCAGTTATTATTGCCAGACTGCTGCCACAAACCTCCAATATACCCCTATAGTGCTTAAATCGTTACCATAGCTTAAAACCTACCTCCATTATTGCCACAGCTTAAAACGTACCTCTATCGTTACTATAGCCTCTATAATGCTTAAATCGTCGCTATAGCTTACAATATGCCTCGAGACCTAAGTGATTAGGGACCTGCGCTATCGCTATAATAGCAGAAAATGGAGATATAACTAACTAGGGTATGTTCTTAATACTGAATTAATTAATTCCGATAAGCAGTTGCTTGATTTAGCGATACGTTAGTAGTTGGTGGTTAAGTATATATTGGAGGGTAATGGAGGTTTTGTAGGTGCTGTGGGCGAGGCTGTAAAAAGTACTATAGGGGGGGGTAGTGTAATAGGGTTGAATAGAGGGCTCTAATTGGCTAAAGTGGCTTAGTTAGTAGTGTACCGGTATACCCTCCGATTCTGCCGGTGCGAATCTCTGTTTTCTTAAAATATTTCACCTCCAATAGATAGAATAACTCACAAAATGATGATTGATTCTCCACATTGATGAGTACTCAGATCCAGTCATATTTGCATTCACTGGCCAATCAAGTCCCTTGCCCTTCAACATACAACTTCTTTCCACAGGCAGTCACATATTGTGACCTGAATTCTAGTGAAGAGATCAATCATCCACCGTATCTCTAGAAATAGGCCCGCTGTTAGTAGTGAGAACCTGTCGAAAAACGCATTTCCAGCACACTTACCAAAACAGGCCACCTGTAAGCATCTCCTTTGTCACCCCTATACCAATAGACATCTAGATGCTCCATTCCTCTTCCGTACCCATTCGGCTTGGATAATTACCTACTGCTGGAGACCGCAACAGCTTGGAAACGGAACAAGACACTCATCACTTTGTGGCTTTGCTGTGTTCTTTCAATGAAGAAACTATTGAAGGGGTGCTCAGTTCTATAACACGACTTCACCACTGATATATGGAACACATTGTCTTTCTGAATGGGATGCAGTGCCTTGTTGCCTTGGGGCACTTGGAAAGTATCCGCAGGCGGTCTTGCAGCAGGCCCACTTGGACATGAAATCAGGTGAGATTGGCGATGAATGGACATCTGACGATATCTGGGCTTCTGATTCGGGAAAAGGACGGTTCATGTGTGTGAAGTTGGGAAGAAGTGGATTTGTGTCTAATACTGCTCCTGGCTCTGAGTTGATGGCAAGGTGCGCCGAGCTTGTCTGGACCAAGACTCGGTAACCGACTCTGAGCCAGCCACGAGCCAGAACAATGAACACTGGCCATTCCAGTAATACAAACGTGATGCAAGTTAAATGAACCCCAAACGCCCCAGAATGTACCCCGCTGTGCCTGTGTGTACATCCCTAGAACCTCCTCCGCCTCCTCCTCCGGTCCGAACCGCCCCCAAAGGCCATGTTCACCATCTCCATGATGATAAGCTGCAAGACGTAATCCTTGATCATGGACCACGCCTGCTCCTTGCGGTACCAGGGCAGGGCGTTCCAGCCAAGGACCCAGACACCCGAGACGAGTGCGACAACGACGATTCGTGTGGCGAAAGCGCTGGCGCCGCCGAACGCGATGGCGTACAGCAGCACGGCCTCGGCGACAGCCAGCGGCCAGTAGTAGCCCGGCTTCCACAGGCCGAGGACGAGGGTGGTGCTGGGTGCCGCCGCTGCCCCTCCGCCGCGGGCGACGTCCTGGACCGGGTTTGGGATAGTGATGGTCAGCGGAAGGGCGGTGCGCTGCGAGGCGATATACCAGTGCAGGACGGAGGCGCCGGTGAGCAGCACGGGCGAGATGACGCGGTCGGCCAGGCAGGGCCCTTCCATAAAGGTGACCCAGTCCGACTGGGTGAGCCACGAGACTGGCATCAGGCGGCCTGAGGCGGCCGAGTAGAAGAATATGGCCAGGGCCACCGAAGTGACGCGGCGGAGAAGGAGGTCTGTTGACCCCGGCATGCTGTGCCCTAGCTGTGGGTGTATGTGTGATGCGGTGGTGACGAAACGACGATTTGGGAGACGATTAAGTGTTGTTTTCTTTTCAGGATGACTCAAGAGAATCAGAGAGGAAGGCTTGAGTCACAGACGTAAAAAACCGGTGCGATCCTGGTTGCAGTGCCAAATGGTTGGAGATGCTTTGTTCCCTTGCTCGGTTGTCGACGGGAGGAGGTCTTTGGCGCATGTCGAGTTTGTCAGTTGTACAAGTAGTTGCAGGTCCGTTCCCCACCTTTCATAGCTTAACACCCCGTGAGTGTTTGACCGGAAAGTCAACGGGACTGATTGACGATGTTAAGTCGATGGAGTCGTCGTCTGTTTTATCCGTCGGAAACCAGAACCAGGCATTATTAGTGAGAAGGTCGCCACCAGGTCATGCCAAAGGCCACCTCAGCTCTTTGTGTCCCGCGCCGTACCGCACAGAAACGGTCACCCTGCCCGTTCCGCGAGAAGGTTCGAGAACAGCCCTTTTGTTCATGTCCCCCCGCCCCTCTCCTATTTGTCTCGCGAAGCTCTCGATCAAGTCAGCTTTCCATGAGCAAGTATTGCATCCAAATTTCGGGCTGATCTTGCCTGGGGCTTTCTTTGGCGAGTCGGGCGTGCACGGCCGATTGCGACGCCGCCTCAGGGTGACTTTGTGCCTTGGGACGGGCTGTGAATGGAGCGTGACCGTCTGAGGCCATTCTGTTGCAGGGTCAAACCCTTGCTGAGCCAGCAAGGAGCACAGACAAGCTCATTGAATGCCACGTCCCAAGAGAAGAGCCGAGAGCGTACTGTGCAACTCCTGATTGAGATGCATCATGCAGCTCACCACCAAAACGTAGCAACAAATGAAGATCAATAATCTCACCAGACCGGTTAGCTATACGACGGTCTAGTCCGGGGTAGATTGTGCATCTAGTTTAGCATATATCCACCCATCCCTATCTAAGCCAAGACAGCAGATACATTATCCACTACTTCTTTGACTTGGCTTTCCTCTTCAGCGCCCGCATCTCCTTCTTCATCCTCGAGTCGACCATCTTGTACCTCCCCTTGACGCCCTTGGGTCGCCCCTTGCCCTTGTTCGCGCCCTTGGCCACCACCACCTTGACCGGTGGCCGGCGCACCTTCTTGTTGGCCTTGGAGATGAGCTTGGAGATGCTGTCCGCCTTCTCCTTCTCCGTCATGCCCTCAGACGCCGCCAGCACGTCGCTCTTCTTCTTGAGCTTCTCCAGCCGGTCCGCTGCCCGGAGCTTCTTGCGCGCCTTGGCCTCGCGCACCTTCTTGATCGGCCGCGCGTTGTACGCCCGCAGCTTCTCCTTGATCGCCGCCGCCGCAGCCTTGGTGATGGGCTTCTGCTGCCGGTCGTGCCGCG
Organism: Diaporthe humulicola; assembly: GCA_038088545.1. Taxonomy (NCBI): domain Eukaryota; kingdom Fungi; phylum Ascomycota; class Sordariomycetes; order Diaporthales; family Diaporthaceae; genus Diaporthe; species Diaporthe humulicola. The sequence goes on from JBBWSL010000008.1 coordinate 428,745, forward strand.
TCTCGTCCTCCGTGAACCAATCGGGAAGCCCGTCCCGGTCCGCCCGGAACGCGTGCTTGTTGAACCCATCGTCCATCAGGTCGTGGCTTGACTTCTTGCCCGTCGCGAGCTCGTGCGCCAGCGTCATTGCCTCGGCCGTGATGATGTCGATTTCTGTAAACTTGGTGTCAGCTCGTGTAGATCATTTAGGGGGGTTGGTGGATGAGAGGCAAATGTTTGTGCAGCCTACCTGGTCTGTTGTCACGCTCGCGCCTTTCGCGCCTCTCCTCCTCTTCCCAGTCGCTCTCATCCTCGTCGTCTTGCTCACCCTTCTTCTCTTTTGTGGGTGCGACAACTTCGAACTCCTCGCCGTCATCCTCGTAGGCATCAACAGCTATGGGCGCTTTAGGTTTGGATCCCTTCGCCGGTCTATCTTCATCCGAAGAAACTTCGTCAGCCATGTCGACGTCTGCCTCCTCGACCTCCATCTTCTCGGCTGGCTCGTCCTCGGCCTCGTCCAGGAGACCGTCCATGTCCTTGAACAGGTCCTGGTTGAAAAAAGCCCTTGCACGTTTTGACAGCCCTGACGAGTCTCCCGTATCCTTTTCAAGGTCCGTCAGTAGAGTTTTCTTGCCAGAGGTGCCCCCGTCCTCAGCATCAGAGTCCTCGTCGCTGTCTTCGTCCAGCTCACTCTCCTCGTCGCTGGCCGCCTTCTCGTCAGCAGACACACCCTCCCACTCATCGTCGTCGTGCTCCTTCTTTGACCGCTTTGCTCGGTACTTTGCATCCGTTGCTGCTTTGCGCTCCTTGTAGGCATCGTACATGCCATCAAGCTCCCGCTCTAGCCTGTCCTCCTCCTCATCGCTGTCCTCGTCCGAGTCTGGTGAGCCCAGACCGCTGTCTCGGTCTTTCCTGGTGTCCTGCTCGCTGATCTTGACCATTTTGCCCTTTGATATCCTGCCCAGGGCGCCCGCCTTGTCGACGGCCTTGAGCTGGAACATGGCGTCCTCTCCCATTGGTCCTCGCTCTTCCATACCAATATCCATGGGGGCAGTCATGTTGAGCTGCATGCGCACTATGTCCTTCTGTCGCTGTTCGTTCTCCTTGCGCCTTTCCTTCTTCTTTCTCGTCCCTTCCTTCTCCTTGAGCGCCTGCAGCTCCTCCTGAATCCTCATCTCCTCGTCCATGTCTTCGACTTGTGCCGTTTCCTCGGCAAGTTCGGGCTCCTGCTTGCTCTTCTTGGTGGGGAAGCCAAACTTCTCGCGGACCCTGAGTCGCCATTTCAGCAGTAGCTTGAACTCCTTCTTACCGAGGATCTTCAAGTCGTCGCAGCACCGACGGATCTCGTCTGTCGTCTCAGGTAGCTTGTTCAGCGCTGCAAGGGCCACATCTCCGTTCTTGGCCTGGTCGAAGTGCAGGCGGTTTTTGCTTCCCAGGATGGCAATAGGATCTGTGGTCTGGATGAACTCGGAGGCAGGGACCTCCTTGAACTGAGTCCAGTCGCCTTCCTCATAACCATCTCTCTTTCGCTTCTTTATTTCGGGATTGTAGACCTTGGCCTCGTTGTTAGGGGTGGGTGCGGCAAGCTCTTCGAAGACGGCGCGGGGGTCGAGGAACTTGGGGTCGATGTGCTTAGGGGCCTTGAAGCCCCGGCAGACAACAAAGATTTCGGCTGAGACGTTTCGAGACGAGGGTGGCTTGGTGGCCTCGACCTTGGTGAAGAGCTGATTGAAGACCCAGAGCAGGGAGTTGTAGTCTTTCGAGCGGAAGACCTTGGTGACGAAAGTGCCGCCCTCGACGAGGAAATCGGTAGCCAGCCTCATCGACTGCAGGACCAGTTCGGCCTGGTTGAAGGAGTCCTGGACCCATGCGGTACCGACGTTGGGGGCACCGTCGTGGAGGACGGTGTCGGCCTTCCATGTCTTGAGGTGTTTCCTTATAGTTGCACGGCACTGTTCTGTGGTGATGTCGCTCTGGAAGGTGATGACCTTGGGGATGGGCTTGATGGGCGAGAGATCGACACCGACGATGAGGCTGTTGACGGGCATGACCTCTGCGGCGACCTGACACCATGACTGTGTGACACAAGTACCGGTTAGTAAATGAGGGCAGACTCGACAGCCGCTTTGGCTTCGGTAATATATCATGCAATGCAACACATGGGTAAAGCAGGCCTTGAACATACACCAGGGGCGGCGCAGAGATCCAGCAGGACCTTGCTCTTCTCGAGGAAACCATATTTCTTGTTGAGCTGGATAAGCTTGAAGGCGGCACGGGCACGGTATCCCTTCTCCTTGGCGAGCTTGTACCACTTGTCGAGACGACCCTTTCCGTGCTTTTTCTGGATCGCCATGATAGGCAGTCGAGCCGGAGGGGAGCGCGGCGACTGTGCTGGGTGTGGTCGTGGTCGTCAGGCGACGGCTTGTTGTGGTGATGTCGGCCGTCCAGAGGTACACAGGACTGGGAATGGGACCGAGTCGAGAGGCGCAATGCGACGAAATGCTGCAGGAAATCGAGAACTTTTTTTTTCCGACCAAGTGCTTATCTCTTATCGGTCTTTTTGGGGGCGCTTGGGTGCGGTGCATTGAGAAGCAGCAAGCATTGCTAAGTGGGGGAGGGTGGTTTGGTCAGGGTTCGTAACCCTGTTCCACGCCGCCACGCAAGGGCAATGGCCGGGCTCTGGGCCAGGGGCCTAGCCCAGCTCGTCTCTTGGCAACGGATGCAACCGAAATGGGACGTGCAGGACGTGCTGGCCGGCGGCTGATTGGACTGGAGGCTAAAGTGCTACGCGGTTCCAACGCGTGCAGGGGAGCTCAGACGCAGAGCAGAGCTCCACGGCCTCTTTGGTGGCGTTTTTGCGCGTTGGTCGACCCGAATTGAGTGCTGTGATTGATGACATCGGCCTCGTGGCCCACACTGCTTTTCTACATTCTGCACTCGTCCAGACCTCAGCCCAGCCTGGTTTGCTCTGGATTCATCACAAACTGCTCAATTCCAAGCTGCCTCCAATCCCTCAATTCCTTGTTTCTGCTTCCTCACCTCAGCCTGTAAACACCACCGTCACCCACCGAAAACCTTCTCTGTTTCGAGACAGCCTGTCTGTCGTCTCGCCCTCTTCCTGACCTTCGTCTTGGATCTTTGGGCCCTGCTCGGCATCTAGAGCCTCATTGTCCAAAACAAACCCCTGAACAGCTATCACGCCTGCGGATAAATTCCTGAGAGGCCACCCGTAAGAGTGGTCGAACCACAAAGGCCATGGACCTGAACGATGGCCGACTTCAGTCCAGCCCAATCACCAACGGCCTCTCTTCCCCCCCTCGCCCACCGCCAGCACCTCACATCAAGCAGAAGCGTGCCCCTTCCATAACCCCTCGCAAGTTCAATGCCTTCTTCGCCCGCCGGTCCACGCGTCTCGCCCCGAATGGCGCTTCGGTCGACCAGAGCTCACGGGCCTTGGGTGCCATCACCGGCTCGGCCATTAATAGACGCCAGCGCCAGATCAAGGACGCACCAATCCCAATGAAACCTCTGGGGGCTCCAGATTCAGACCATGTCCAGGACGAGAACGATCATGACGACGACGACGACGACGACAAGACCGAGAACGAGAACGAGACCCCAAGGCAGTTCAAGAGGCGAAAGACTGGTCATCACACTCCTCCCGACTCGTCACCCATCAAGCCGCCGCCTCCTCTCTTCAATTCATCACCGTGTGCCAGGGATGTTGACCCTGCGGCCGTCAAACTAGCACTCCTAAGCCCATTGCAGTCCCTAGCGACTAGCAGTCAGATGACAGAGGACATATCGGACTTCGAATGCGACCATGACGACTCTGACGACGACCTCGAGCCGCCGAAGCGCCTGAAGCAGCTCACCCACAAGGGTATGGGAGCTCAGCTTTTCCAGCGCCAGCTGGGAGGCATGCCACGTGCAGGCCGTTCTTACTTATCGACACCAACTTCCGATTGGCGTTCAGAAACAGCAAACTTCAGTTCAGGTCCAAATGACGCCCACTTTTGTGCCAGCCACGATGGTCTGGCAAGGTGCATTCCTTTTTGCACAGCCTCGTGCAACACCAACAGCCTGGTAGCTGTCGGGGACGAGGAGGGACGGGTACGCCTGTTGGATTCCTCCCCAAACGCACGCTTCGATAAGATTCACTTGTGCTTCCAGGTTCACGGCAACGCCATCATCGACATGGCCTTCTCTGAAGACGACCGCCGGCTGGCAACTGCCTCGGGTGACCAGAGTGGCAAGGTGATCGATATGATGACCCAGACGCCAATTTCTGTCCTGGGCCAGCACACTGCCTCCCTGAAGCAGGTCCGCTTCCAACCTGGCCAGTCTCAGGGCAACGTCCTAGCGACATCAGGCCGCGACGGCAGCATTCAGATATGGGACCTTCGGTGCAACGGCGGAACGGCAGTCATGGACCCCATCGTCTTGCAGCGGGAGGCGGGCCTGCAGTTCACGACCATGCGCAAGATCAGCACCGGCTGCGTCGTCAACTCCTTCTTTGGCGCCCACGAAGCCATGCCACGCCACCAGACCCGCTCTGTCGGCCTGCTCGCCCCGACCACGACATCGACCGACCACCAGGCAGATGTAGCCTCCCGCGGCGAGGTCCCCGGCCGCATCAGCGAGGTCTCGGTGACGGCCCTGCAGTGGTTGCCGTCGGGCCGCGAGCACCTGCTCCTGTCGGCCTGCGAGGCTGACACCTCTATCAAGCTATGGGATATCCGCTCCATCCACACTAGTCGAAACCACCGCGGGCCCACGCCACTCAGCTATACGGCAACGCCCGCCTCGCACACCAGTTGGCGGCATTTCGGCATCTCGTCGCTGACCCTGTCCACCAACGGCTCCAGGCTGTACGCCCTCTGCAAGGACAACTCGGTCTACGCCTACAGCACATCCCACATGGTCCTCGGTCCCGCACCTGGCAGCGCGCCTGTTAAGCGCCCAAAGCACGCTCCCGCGGACGAGCTCCCCGGCCCGCTGTATGGCTTCCGTCACCCCAACTTTCACGCCACCTCTTTCTACGTCAAGTCCGCCCTGCGGCCCTTGCGCGGCGGCCGCAGCGAGATGCTGGCCGTCGGCAGTGCCGACAGCTGCCCCGTCCTGTTCCCTACGGACGAGCGCTACTTTGAGCACGAGCTCGAGGCCGCCAGGCTGAGCCTGAACAACAGCGACCCTGACTCGACGATGACGTCGTCAAGCTTCTCCCGCCCGTCAACGGCACGCAGGCCAGCGCTCCTTGCTCGCACAAGCTCCTTCGCGGCCCGCCCAGGCGCCGCCGGTGGTGGCGGGGCCGGTAGCAGCAAGGACGACGTCCCCATCATCCGTACCGTCGGCCGTCGGCCGCTCGGCACGCCGCTGGTGCGCGGTCATGAGAGGGAGGTCGGCTCGCTGACCTGGACGGCTGAGGGCAACCTGGTCACCGTCGGCGATGACTTTATGGTGCGGTGTTGGTCCGACGGCGATGGCCGTGCCGTTGCGCAGCAAGACGAGGAGGAAGGTGTTGAGACGGTGGCGCGGCCCAGCGCCCGGGAGCTGAGGACCAAGGGCGAGGGCGAGGGCCGCAGGTGGGGCTGCGGATGGGCTGATGTGGGCAGTGACTGGGACGCCGACGAAGAGGATGATGTCGATGAGTGGTGATTGGGGCCGGTGACTGCAGGCGGTCTGTTGTCTGTTGGCACATACGAGACGTTGATGCACACACGTGTACTGAGCCGCATCCTGGATGGACCCTAAGACTTTGGGGATCAAGGGACGAGTCCCCATGGACTGTTTCGCTTGATACATTGGATCACTCTGGGCACAACACATGTTAGAATAGGCGAGGCATTTCTTGCAGCATTGTAGCATTTTTCGGACGGGGAGTTCAAGGCATAGGGATAGGCGTATTTGTGGACACGGTTTGGCCTGGTTTGGCCTGGTTCTTCCTGATTCCTCGATCGATGGGGTAAGTGAGACCAGTTGAAGGGAAGATGATCAATGGTATTCCAGGCTTGATAGGAAGATGGCACCGCATCTGGGGTAAATAGCCATAGGAGTAGACCAGTCGGCACCCCCATAAGTCGTGCAGAGAAGAACATAGATGCATTATAAAACTGCCTGTCCCAACTTCTCGTGTGATTTGTGTCATCATTAGGTATGTCTCGAAGGCTTGTTTGTAGGTATCTATGTCACTCCCAGACAAGAAAACTCTCCACCCATGGGTTGCCCGTATCTCTTGCAAAACCACTCAGGAGAGCCCATGAAGGGGTTTCTATCATTTATGTCTGATCAAGGAGGCATAGGGTATCATTCATACATGTCCTGTATCCTGAGGTCTTCCGTCTCTTGCCCGCCGGTTTGAATGCTGTCATAACGCCAAATGCATCTATTCCGTCTCAACTGACACAAGCATGCTTACTTGAAATCCTAATGAGAGCCCTCATACTTTCCGCATGCCTTTCACGACAGAATGCAATCACCAGTCATTACTTGTGAAACCATCTGGGACCGTCGTCGTGGTCCTGTCACACCGGCGCGCGTACAGATATGCGGCAAAAGCCATGGCAACGCCAAATATCACGGCGACTTTCGACAAAACGGCGTAAATGGCGTAGTCAGATGCACGCTCTGGGTTGCCCACCACTGAAGTAGATGTCTCCAGGCTCGTCGCCGGTAGAATAGGGCCCCGAGATATGGCGCAAGCCTGGGAATCCCGACCCGCACCGTCTTGGTCGTCCTCTGCAGCGCCGTCGAAACTTTCGACTTCGCGCCGTACCACCTTGGCATCTGTGTCCAACTGACTGTCATCATCGCTGTACCGAACCGTCCGGAAACCCTCGCCCGGCACGATCGCATCACGCGCGAGGTGCATGTCAGCCTCGTCTTCTTGCGCGCTCTTAGACAACCCACCCGAAGTATCCGATGACCCCTTTGAGCTCTTGGATGTGTCAGGCAGGCTAGCAGTGGTGTGCTTCGAAGACGTTGCAGTCGTCCTCGCGGCCGACGGCGTGGTGGCCGTGACGGGGCCGCCCGCGCTCTTCATCGTCCGTAAGAGCCTCCCCTTGGCGATAGCAATGCTGTCTCTCAGCCGGGATCCGATTCCCGTCCGCTGCGGATCGGCTTTAGCAGACTGGTGCCCTGAGCCTCGCTGCCGCGTTGCGCCCGCCCCGCTGTCGCAAATCTTGTCCAACTGCCCCACAACCGCCTCAAGGTGGTCGAAGATGACCACCGACTCGGCGACTATGTCGCGCCGCTCCAAATCGGTGAGCGTCTGCTCTGCATCGGCAAAGCGCCGCTTGAACTCGGCTTTGAGGTCCTTGGCCTGCTGCCGCGGGTTCTCGTGGCCAAGCGGGGTGTCGAAATCGAGGAACGAGAGCGGCGGGGTGCTTGGGGCGTCTTCCCCGGCGACTCCGTGTGATGCTGGATCAGACTCGACGGTCGAGTACCAGCTCAACTTTCCTGGATCGCCGCCGGTCTCTCTGGTACAAGGTATCATGCCTGGCCTGACAGGATCCGGGACGGCCAGCCAGAATTCAGCCCGGAGATGCATAAGCTCAGCGCGGATGTACGACCCGCCAGACAGCAAGGCGAGGTAGAGACTGTAGGCGTAAGCCAACAGGAGGTGCGGCCTGTCGTCGACGGCCTCCTTGATGTGTGCCAGGAAAGCCCCCAACGCGCCGGTGGTGCCTGCCGACCGTACCTGCTCGTCTATCACATGAGCTGGCCAGCCTGACATGGCGCGGATGTCAGCTTTCACACGGGCGGCGCGTAGCATGTTGGGCCAGTACGCCGTCTCGAGGATATGCCGGACGTGCTCTGTAATCCGAGGCGGTGTTGCGTCATCATCAAGGCCGGGAGCTATGCTGTTGGTGTCGTTGCGGAAAGGATACGCATATGGCAGTGGGGCGATCTCGGAGTGGACGCCGATGATGTTCTGCCAGAGGGACTCGAAGGCAATGTAGACGGCGCCGATATGCAATAAACCGGTGACATAGGTCGAAGGGTTGTCTGCCTGGGGAGGTACGGCATGGGGCATTCGGTCGAGGATCAGCCTATTGATCTTTGTGTGGCTCGACGCGATCGCAGTGTTAATGGAGTGTGCCAGAGACGGCGTCTCCCCGTCTGGCGGTGTTTCTGTGCTGTTTGCCATAATGTGTGCTTGTGTGCGAGGACAAATATGGCTCCGACCAAATAATTCAAGACAAACCAGAGAACATGTCTCGACAGACCACACGAGCCCGGTAGATATGGCCCGGCGAAGTGGAACAAGGCGGCAGTGGGGGCATCCGGTGAATATTGGCCGGTGGGACTATTGCGGGAAGTTCGAAGTGAATCACGCGCGTGACTGGCGATCTCGATGCGCTTGGTCTTGTGTCGTGGTGCGTGGGACGGCACCACGTCACTGGAAGGTCGGGGCTGGATTCACGGACGGGGACAGGATCGGAGGAGGCAGTTTGGGTCGTGCTGAGTATGACAAGGAGGGAAATTATCTCGCATATGAATGAGAAATGCTGTGCTCTGGAAATGCAGGCCAGAAAATGCTGCAGAAGGTGGCAGGAGAGGTCTACAGCCCGATGCTTCAGTATTGAGACAGGTCAGGCTGACGAGGAGCGGAAAGGAAAAAGAAAGTCAGTGGCTTCATTTCCATGTGGAGGAGGAGAGAATGTCTGAGATTGTTCCATGCTAATAAATCCTGGCTCCTATCCACTGTTGGGCAAGACCAGACCGGGACAAGGACACGGTGAAGAAGGACAGAGGAAGAGCAAACAAGAGAAGAGGCATGACGACCAGACGGGTGGAAACCGGTAGTCTGGTCCGGTAGTGGCTCCCAACGGTCCAGACCGCCGGCGCCTTCACACGGAGGAAACGAGACGGCGCGATGTTCAAGGCGGGCCCCTGACCTGGCCTGACCTGACCTGAACGTCCACTAACACGAACAAGTGTCGCCTGGGCCGACTCGGCTCCGAGAGGAAGAAGACAAACAACCCATCCACCGGTGCAGGTCGATTGCCGAGGTCAGGGACATGACAAGCGCACGTTGGGAGTGATCTCATTCTTGCCACCGTCGAACAACATTCAAAGCCACAGGAATGAGGCAAATGAGCAAATGTGGCAGCATGAGATGCATTGGCGGTTCTGGAATCGGCAGGAATTCAACAGACGGGCCCCACTTTATCATGCTTGGAAGTGAAGAAGCTGGGGGCTCTGGGGCTCTGTGGAGAGGGCCTGGGCCCACCGCTGCCCTTGTCCTGCACCAAGGGTTCCCCGATGAAGTCATATGGCAGCAGCCCTGTGGGGGACGGTGGGGCCGCCCGATCCCAAGGGTCGTCATATCCCTTCACTGTCGCTCTGTTCTTGGCCAAAGCAGCCCACATCCCACACATGTACCTAGCAGTGCCTAGTTGCTGCAAGCACAGATGCCATCGACAGAAGCTCGAGGGGTCCACGAGACCCTGCAGATCTGCCACAGCCCCTAGACTTCAAGGCTGTCATCCTGGCATGATGTTGTAATGCTCTGCAGGTAGGGACCGACCTCTTGTCATGTCCAAGTTGTCATAGTCTTCATAGCCTTGTCTTCGGCCCCATTACGCGGGTCTCTGTGATAACATTTAGTATACACCCGATGGCCAGGTCCAGCATGACCGCCTCCCAAGCACGGCGATACCCTCCATGTGTGGTGTTGCTATGATATCGCTCGCCTCGGTACACGACGGTAACGCTCGAGGCCATCAGGAGCGGGAGCCCGTACTCATCACACTGCCACATAACTCGTCCTCAAGCCGGGTTTATGAGTTCGGAAGTCGACATTTATTAACGGCGTCAGACAAGAAACACGGTGCATTGAAGATACACGCGATCACCCATATGCGTCCAATCCCACCATGGACAATGAATGCACACCACGGATGATGGGATATTTCTCTCTCTCCAACTGTTAATGGCTCCCGACTCCGCAGCGATTGGCATGAAAAGACCGCCGTCGGCAGCTGGCTCTCGGGGCCAGTTAGAATGTTGACCACAAGAGGGGTAAGTCATCCCGCCTCTTTATATCTCCTAAAAGTATTAAAGGCAATGGGGCTCGTCGACACCGCAACATTTGCCTATACTATACGTATTACCATTAGCATCTTGGAAGTGAATAAATAAGATTCCAAGCTTCGTAACTCAAATACATACTCTTTGAGACACTCGAGCATAGAAACTGCACAATGCCACCAAATGCAAGTGACAAGACCGTACTCGCCTTCAGCAATCTACCCCTCAGAGGGGGAGACCCTCCATACTCAGCCTGGGGACTGTGGGGCGAAGACGATAACATCGGGACATTAGTAAATATGCCCATGCAGTCATGAATCCCATGGGTAGCGTGCCTGCTGATCATACCGAGCAGAACTGGCTGTCACAAGAGGTAGTAAAGGACGCGGCTACTGAGATTCGTGAAGGACTACGATTTAGCTTGAAGTAAGTCGACTGAGCACTCCCATTGCGGGATCCTCTTTGGGCAACTTGAAGATCACCCACGCTGACGTTGTCCACCCAAGCTGGGAGCTGGGAAAGCCTGTGACACCCGCGTATGCAAGGTACAAGGACGCCTTTGAGCATTCCATTAAACTCATGGGATTCGTTGCAGATGACATAGTAATCTTTGGAACCCTACTCACCCCGTGTGACTCCGTGGGAAAAGTTCAGTTTCTGACTGCTTCACAGGTCACCTTTAACACGCAAAGGAGCACCCAGTGGGATGGGTTGCGACACTTCGCATATCAAAAGGAGCAGCTCTGGTATAATGGTGCTACCCGGGAAGACATTGTTGATCTCAAAACAGGAAACCCGCGCCTGGGCATGAACTGGTGGCACAAGGCAGGAGGGATCGCTGGTCGAGGAGTTCTGATTGATTACTGGTCATGGGCAGTGGCCAACGGAAAGCAGTACGACGCGGTGAGGCCGCACGGGATACGATATGACGACCTTATGGCCTGCTTCCAGTGGCAGCAACAGCAGTCCCCGGAGCCGTTGGAGCTGAGGACAGGTGACATCCTCCTGATACGCTCTGGATACCATGTGCGCTATGCCGAGCTGGGCGCCGAGGACGAGAGAGAGATGGGCGAGGCGTGGCCGCCCGCGTCGTCTGGTGTTCACCAAGACCTGAGACTGCTGAAGTGGCTCTGGGACAGTCACGTCGCGGCCGTCGGAGGGGACTCGCCTGGCTGGGAGGGCTTCCCGGCAGACGACAAGGCCGGCTTCACATTCCATGAGGTCCTGCTAGCTGGCTGGGGTTGCCCCATCGCCGAGTTGCTCTGGCTTGAGGATATCGCTGCCTCATGCCGCGAGCGCCGACGGTGGTCGTTCTTTCTGACTTCTGCTCCGCTCAATGTTCACGGCGGAGTGGGCAGCCCAGCTAATATGTTGGCACTTGCATGAAGCTTAGCGATGACTTCTGGCTTGTTTCGGATCTTGGAGTTTCCTTCCCGTCTCTTTTTTTAGGTCTTCTCTTTCCCTTTGCCCTCTTAAAAATTGTCTTGGTTATTTTTAAATTGGCCGACCGCTTATTTGATGCCTGTTGTTGCTGAAACCATGCCAAACGCACCGAAACGAGACAAAGAAGCCATCACCAACTTGGTCTGCGTGAATGGAATTTTCCGTTCCACTGAACAACACGATTACACTTTGCCAATACCTCTGTGCAGCTGACTGGTTGAGATGATAGACCCCGATGACACACACTGAGAGGCTGAGTTCCATCATTGGTGGCATTCTACATCAAAACACTGCGGGATTTCAGACGGAAATTCCGCAACAATTCCGGCTCCTGCTAGGTATTTTGACCACCCCCCTCCCCTCCAAAAATACCCACAGGGTCCTGCACTGCCCATGCTGGGTCTCAAGCCCCGCCTGCACCCTGCTTGCTTAAGACAACGCCAGATCCACTACCCCGAGATGGTTGACAAACCTTAATAATTGCCGATATGCGGGGGAACAAGGGTCGGACACGCGGTACGGGCCGTGCATTTTGAATCCTGTTAGACTAACTTTGACAATGTGCGACATATTTTGAGCGCAAGTGCCCTTGAACGAGTCTCGGTATCGTACCCAACATATCAGATCCAAATTCATTCTGTGGTCCTGATTTTTCCGGTCACTTGGCTGCTCCGATGAAGATGGAGGTGTCTGAAGCCAATATGTCCCGCGGAGCTGGACGAAACGAATATGTCGGAAGCAGGGCAACAAAGTTCAGCGAAACCCCATCCGCAGGGCCGCTCGAAAATAGCAGATCCACGATGGACGAGCCCCGGGGCACAATAGCTCGCAGAGATCAGTCAAGCCCGCTCACAAAGAGGATGAAACGAGGGAAATACATCTCGAGAGCCTGGTATGTCCGCAGGGTGAACCACTGGAAAATATTCTAGGGCGTCAACTATGCTGATCTGTGATTTCTTGTCCATTTTGTTTATTAGTACAGCATGCCAACAACGTAAGATCAAGGTCAGTAGAAATCCCACAGACTTAGCGACCGGCACACATAGCTAAGTAGATTAAAGTGCGAGGGTGGACACCCCTGCTCCCACTGCAAAGCCAGGGGCCGAGTATGCGTGTCTGCTGTCAAAGGCCAGTCCACACAAGCCCCAAAGATCTCGGTAGGGACAACACGGGCTGCTGAGGGCTCCACTGTCAGGTGAGTAAATCATGACCAACTCCACGGTTCTGCGGTACTTGCTTACTATCTCATTGTCTCCTTGGTGCAGTCCAAGCAGCCAAGAGCTCGTGGTCCGTGTCATGCAGCTCGAACGCCGGATGGACATGATGCAACAGCCAGCCAAGAGGCACATAGAATCCACTCACGGCAGAAGCCTTCGCGAGCCTGGACCCCTTGTACCTACTCATGATAAGGACTCTCAGTCCTCAGTTTCCACGCAACTCCAAAGGATCCTAGAACCTGACGGACAGTCTTTCATGGGAGAGTTTTCCATGACGTCCGGCCTCGTCGAAGTCGATGGGAGTGTAAGCGAGGAATCCACGGAAAGTATTGTGCAACTCGCGGCCGATATTCCACCAGACAAGCCTCTCGAGAAGAATACGTCTTCTTGGAGAGTGAGAGGCTGGCTGGAAAGAATCCTGGAACGCTACGGTGTCGTTGCCGATAAGGAAGAATGGAGGCGGTACTTGGAACTGTTCTTCGAAGAAATTCACATCTTGTATCCTGTCCTCCACCCACCATCTGTCTGGGAAATCTTTAATGGGCTCTGGGAGTATGGCGCCTTATGGCCCATGGAAGACTCGACCGAGAGGGAGGAGAAACGTCTTTCAGTGGCACTGGTTTGTTTCTGCTTGGCTTTAGGCCGATGCTGTGTCTCCACCAGAATGACAGATTCAACAGGTGTGCATTCCTCAGGCTGGAGTATATGTAGTGTTGGCATGGAATTGTTGGAAGAATCAGAACGAACAAGCAAGACCGGGGCCACCTCCTTGCTCGGTTTGCAGATTCTCGTGCTTCGGGTAAGAGAAATCGCCGGCACCTTCTAATTCGTGGTGCAGGGCTGATGTGGTTTATTTCCAGATATGCTACTGGTTTCGACTCGACGCAACTCAAGAATCAGCTCGTCTTGTCGCCCTCGCAGTCTCGAACGCACACATCATGGGTATCCACCGGCAGAACAGGCTAGATAATGTGCCCTGCTTTCAAAGCCAGCTTCTTGCTCGGGTGTGGTGGTGCATCTTTGTCCTGGACCGTCGAATGGCCATTGAGTCCGGACGCCCGTTCCTGATACAAGAGAACAACACTGATACCGCCCTGCCGCTGTATCTGAGCGATGAGTGGCTTGGGCGGTTCGCAGGACGAGCCGACACAACGAAGGCACTGGAGCACGAAATCGAGACCGAGCTTTTGAAGAAGACCTCCACGGCAATTCCATACCTCATCGCTATGGTTCGATATTCTCGAGTGGTCGGTAAGGCTTGGGAGCTTATCTATGGGGTGAAATCTACATCTAACCAGGCTGTTGTCCACCTGGTCGACTATGCGGACACAGTGCTGTCTAATCTACTAAAGACTTTACCTGAAGAACTTTCATACAATCCAGAACTACCAGAGATACAATTCGGCAACAGGAAACGGTGGCAGGTTAAACAAACAATGCTGCTGTCAACCGTAAGATGCGCCAATAACTCTGGACAGCAAACTATCTCGGGGCAACCAAAAGCGCTAATCTTCCGCCATGTCTATAGTGCGTCACATTTCTACGTATTGTTATCCGCAGACCCTTTGCACCGGGGAAGAGGGCTGCGTACTCAACGGACGAAAACCAGCTCGAGACCTTGACAACGTGCGCAAGCCTGGCATCAAACATACTCAGCGCCCACAAGGACCTAAACGATAGCAATATGAAATACTGCTTCCCTTACTGCCATTACCTCACCAGCTGTACCATGGTCATGACCAGCCTGGTCGCCAACGAGCCAGCGCTGAGGAAGAGACACAGTGAAGCCATCTTGGCGGCGACGCGCTCTCTGAGGCTGTACTGCCATACCATCTGGGTGTCTGGGAAGATGATGAGATGGGTCTCCAAGCTCACCCTCCTGGCTCGCCGTATACTGCAGGTTGAACAATGTCAAAGGGACGAGCAGCCACGAGGGGTATCCGACGTGCCACACGCCCAAGATACCAAGGCCACAGAGGAGACTCGACCGCAGCAGCGCCTGACCCAGCCAGTCACCCAAAAGGTCTCGCAGAATAGTGTGCCAAATACAGAACGAGTGAACGCCAACGCGTCTTCCTACTATGGTTCTACTCACAGCGAGAGGGCGCCGAAGCCTCAAGGCGGCAGAGAAGACCAAGGAATGTTTCACATGTGGATACCGGACGGACCAGGCGCCGAGAATGGATTGACAGAACTGCCTGGGTGGGTCATGTCAGACTTTAATTTCGAGACGATCAGCGGAGACGTATTTGGCCCTGGGAATGCCAACTTCAAGAACACAGCCGGGACGTCAGATGAGATGGAAGATAATGGCATGAGTCTGGGAATGAGCATGGGAGAAATAATGCTGGATACGATCCCCAACGGGATGTACAACCTTGAAATGAATTTGGATTAGGCTACGGCAAAATGATAGGAACGAAAAAGTGGATGTATGGACATCTTGCGGCAGGTATACAGGTCTCGATAAATTCTGAGAACTGAGTGCAATACAGGCCGGCTTTTCTGTTGCAATCGACAGCTTGGCTGAAGGAGCGGACGAAGAATCTTGTCTCGACCGCGCGAGATACGAAATCTGACAAGACTCCCACACTCTGCGCTCCAGATAATTGTGTTGATTCTACCTACTCCCTTGAAGTGGCAGGCAAGACCTACGTTCCACCTGTAATAACTCTTTATATTCTGCAGCTTTACTCTTCACGTACTTCACGAGTTAAACCTCGATCGCCTGTTGATCCCGGGGTTCTGTGACATCTGTAGTTATATAGGTGCTCCGGAAGTCCCTACTAAGTGTACACTTCATCCACCACCGCATCCTTAATTGGGAGTGATTTAGCAATTAGCGTTGTCTCCAATCCCGCCGGAGTGACTTGTTCCCTATGGGAGGAGCAGCTGCCAGCCAAATCCGTTCACAGGGAGGCCATGAGAGTTCTACATTCACGATGGGCTCACGATGAGTTTGATTTGGTAATACATGATGGTCTACTCCTGGTTATCTCGTGCCGGAGAATCGGAGTCTTTGGATGGCGACATCTGGACCTCAACACTGGTTCTTGGGGTTTGGCTCGTCACGGGTAACGGCTTAGGCTTTATAGAGATGACCATGCTTTCCTATCTCGTTATAGCCCTGGTTAAATGATTTACTCTTTACATGTAGCTTGACCCGATCCCCTTTGTCTTTCCGTCCCACACCACAAGATATACACGCATATCTTGAACGCTTATAGTTGTCATCAGTGCGCACATCAACTACCCTAACGTATGTACCTCAGGCATCCACAGAGTCCAAGATACCGCATTCATCTTACTTGAGCTCCTCGCTGGTACCCATTCCGTACTTGACTGCCTCGCGCCTGCTCATGCGGGCGACCCAGTCCGTCACGGTCGGATACTTGGTCCAATCCAAGCCGTCTTCTTTGGAAATCAACATGGGTAGAATGAGCTGCCACGAGACCCATGCCAGGTCGGCGTACGAGTACTTGTTCCCAACCAGCCACGGCCCATCTGAGGACTGAATGGCATCCTCGCCGAACGCTCCTCGCTGCCTGGTCAGGTGGTCCTCCAGGACGGCCCCGACGCGGTTAGCCTCCTTCACGTAGCGTTCCAGGGCGCTTGGAAGCTTTTCGTGGTGAAATTTTTTGAACCATGCCGCCTGTCCGTAATACGGGCCCTGCCCACTGGTCTGGAAGAACAGCCACTGTTGTGCATGGGACCACTCTGGCGTGCCGTGCTCGAAGCTCAGCTTGTGGTTTTTATCGTACTTGTCGACGAGGTACAGAATGATGGCGCCCGACTCCCACAGCGTGATGTCTGTGTTGGGATCTTGGATCGAGGGCAGTCGGCCATTTGGGTTGATGGCCACGTAGTCGGGCTTCTTGACGTCGCTAAGAGGGATTTCTATGATCTCGTGGGGGATACTGAGTTCTTTCAGCATGATCGCGACCTTGGGAGGGTTAGGCCCGCCCTTCCCCCAGACCTTGATGGGCTTAATTTGTTCGGGAGTCGACATGGTTAGACGCAGGTAGCCTTGGATGAGGGAATGCCGAAAGCGTTGTCAGTGAAGCGCTGAACAATAGTTGCCCGGGCTGGAGCGCAATTCCTTCTTATAATCCTTTTCTTCTGCTTAATTGATGCCTTTCTCAGTGTCAGTATCGCGACGTGAGACCACGGCTTGCAGGCCTTCAATCCAGCATTGGTCAGCATTATTCAGCCCCTTCAATTGGCAAGAACAAGACATCTTGATGGAGGGGTTTGTAACGAATGAGCTGATAGCTGGTGCGGTAAGAAAAATCAGTAAGCATCCGGCCGTTAGGAGCCCAGGCGCCAAGGTAAATACTAATGCATCCGCTGCGATTATTAATGTCAGCATGAATACACGCGTTAATCCGTCCCGTCTCAACTCCATCCCCATCTACGTGGCCAGATCCCTAACATCCTTTTTCTATCTTTCTCCTTTCTTTTTCTTTTCCTTCAGAATCGAATATTTTGCGCGTGACCGAAAGGCTTCTTCGGTACGATCAGGAGTCTTGAAAGAGAAGAGCCTCATCACGCATTCAACGTCTCTCGACACGTGCTCGCCAACTCAGGCCCACGGTGGGCTTTTCAACGAACATTTCTCATTGCCTGTATGCTTTCAAGAATGTGCACTCAAGAATTGACGGTAAAGCATAAACAAATGTGACTTCAGTGGTGAGGGAACTTGATCTAAGATTATACGGTACACTATTGCAAAAGGTCGGGAGCCCTCGACGTATGAGGGAGCCAGTGGTCCATTAGGGGGGGGGGGGGACGCATGGAGCTTTCCATTGTTCTACAATAGTACAGTCACTCGTTACAACATGTGGTAGGGTGGGTTTGCTCCGCTGGACGCAAGTGTGATTGGGAAATGCGGAAGTTAGCATGAGTCTTAGACGGCCGCTCGAATCTGGGAGACACTAAAGCTGGGTTGGACGCCTCACACGTCACCAAATCTACGAATTCAGCAACCTCAGTACGCTGCGAGCACTGTGATGTACGGTGGATCTAATTTTTTGTTTTGAATACGAGTAACACGTCGGCCAGCGAGGAACCCTACACTGCTGTCGTCGGCATAGTGTCGAGGATCGAGCAGGAAGTTGTTACGGTAACTCAATTTTGGTTTCAGCATCTTGATTAGGAGAATTATATTTGAGGATAGTACAGGTAGCATGGTATGTTCAGGAAGCAGACGAATTAAACTCAAGAATCAAGTGACAAGTCGGCGCACCCCAACACCATTTTCTGTTTCAGCAACCTTGCACCCGGACACACAGGCTACAATTAATACGGGTGAAAACTGAAAGCTTTCTCACTCTTTTCATTCGACACTCAGATTAGCGCCGGGATCCTCGGGATCTACTAACTCGACAGTGTCTCAGGTGTCAAGCCTAGGTCCCCGAACACACATAGGGCTTTAGTTCTTTCTGGGGCGTTTATTCAATTACAAAGGATACAGCGGTATCTGTGGATTGATAGCAATTGAAACATGTATGGACTGTCTAGAACATGAAGAGACCAACTCAATGTATATTTATGTGAGGGATTCAAGGTCACCGGCATTTATTTATGTTGCGTTCTGCGAGTAGACAAATCGTCACCACACGCTGCGTATTGAGACGGACCACATGCACTTGATAGAAAACAGGAGCCCAAGCCATAATTGTTTTCTCCTGACCATGGTACCCGAACAATACTTCTCTGGTCCCCATCTGGAGGTTTCTGACATGGAGAAGATATCAGTCCTCTATGTCTACACAAGATGCGCACCCAAGTGAAGATGTCAGCCCAACGCCCTATCACGCTCAGGCATCGGGCGATGCTGCTAGGCTGATCCTCAGCAGGAATGGAGGTGTCGTGGCAAAGACGAGGAGCTGTCGGGGCAAATGTCCAGCGGCTGGTGAGGCGCCGATCAATGAGCAATTTAGGACGATAGAGATTGTGGCTGGAGTGAAGAATGGCGGTTCCAGGTTGTTTCACTCGTGTAATATCAGCTGATCTCGGCCCTAATGCCAGCGCGGGGAAGGAAAAAGCAAAAAGACGCAGACGGCTGCTTGCTGAAACATAGCCATCTATGCATAGAGTCTGGCTTGGGCATCGATCCTGGGCTGTAAACGGCAACCCGAAGTTCAGCTCTGGCCGCTGTAGATGTAGGCGATCGTGAGCACAATTCTATGGTCACGTCCAAGGACCGGGTTGGGTTGGGTGGCTGAGCGTTTAATAAATACACCGTACCTAGGTAGTCTCTGGGCAAACAGTTTCTATATCGGTAATTCCTTTAGCACGAAGACATCGGAAACGCCAGTCTATGATGATCTTGGATGGGTTGTTCTCAGTCACAAGCTAGAATGGCCATACAGGAGCTGTAGAACCACAGCGCGGCGCCGTCCGCGGATGTGGTATTTTGGTTGCAGACTACGCGCTGGACCAGCCTCACTATGCGGGATCTCCAAATATGCAGAGCATGCAGTACGGGCGCGGGATTCATGAGGCCCAGCCTCAAGCGATGGATTGTCCGTGGGGTTTCGTCGATCTTTTCCCAAGACCAAACCCATTGCGGCCCGAGATACAAGGGCTGGCAGGGAAGAATGTGGCCATTGACAGATTGAGCAGCATCATATCAGATGTGTGGGTGAGTAGCCTTGACCGCGGAGAAAATTACTTGAGATCAATCTACTTCGGGTCTGCTGTGCGTCACCAATTACAGCAGGCAGGCTTGGGTTCTGCGTGGGGTTCTGCCGGGTGTGACCGATGATCTGGACGATGGTGGTTACACAGCATCTGGCTCATCAGCGGGTGCGAGTTGAAGTTTATGCGCATTCCGGACGTATCCCTGAGGTCGTCAGACGAAAACTCCGGCCAGTGTCGTGGACACCTCGGTGTGAAGTTGCAAAACTCTGACAATGTTCCGCCGTTGAACATGGACACAACTGCATCTGGAATGCTGAAGCCTCCGGAGAAGTTCATTATCCACGCCACGTGCAATCGTACAACACTTTGACGTGAATATCTGAGATCACACAGCCTACCGGGAATAGAGGTAGAGTGCTGCTTGTTTTCCTGTCTCAAGGATGTCCCAGGGAGTATTGGGCACACTGCGTCAAGCCTTCCTGCAGGATGTAGCCGAAGCTTTCCATCGCACAGCTGCTTTTATCTTGACCGACGTGGAGCACGTAGCGCCCGAGACGTCACATGGCAGCTTGTGCTTCCCCCTCCATCCTCGACGGATTCACGCACCCGATATCTCCTAGAGACAAACAGCGGAGGCTAGGAGCAACCTCCAGACGCCACTTTGCATGCCGTCTGCCAATGTGGGACGATAATGACGTGCGCGAAGACCGTCTCGACGCGTATGTGCTGCAGGAATGACACACTTTAGGGCACTCTGGGGTCGATAACGTTGTGGCTAAGTCATACGGCGTCCATCAGACCAAATGCCGCCCTTTGGCGCTCGTTGTGCCTCGTGGGTTTTGAAACTATTCATCGTCGGCATCTGGTATCGTTGAAGGCTTGATAAATCACCAATGAGCCTTGAACGGAGTGCCGACGTCGTCCACGAACTAGTTCAAATCAACTCAGGTCTGTTTTACTAGTGCCAGCACACGGAATCCTCTGCTGAACTGGAACCTATGACATTTCGTTCCCAGAGGCTTTCGGTTGATTCCGATGGAGGCATGCCCACTCAATGCGCGAAGTCGAGGACCCTCGGTCCCAATGTACAAGAAAGGGAGGAGGGAGGCAAGGGCTATTCTCGATAGATCTTCCATTGGGCAGAAGTGCAGAAGACCAGACCCATGGCCGAGATCATCGCTTGACGAAGGAATTGCCTACCCTGAGTGTAGAAGCATCTAGAGATCTGCGATGGCGACGTAATGAGTTACACATGTCCATGGAAGATACCACATGGTCATCTAAAGAGGCGAGGACGTGATACCATCCTAGAAATATAAGATCAGCCTTGAGATTCCCGGGTGGTGGATTCTTCGGTCTTGGTCGCTCAATTTTCATCACCAGGCAGTCAGTTCGGGCAGATTTCCATTTGATACATCGCCTTCACAAACCACTACCGCCGACATGGCAACCCAAGACAGCCAGCTACGCCCCGCGGCTACCAAGAAGCAGGTATCCTACACCACGCCAAGCACTGGTGATACAGCTCACCATGACTTCGGCCCCGAACACAATTCCGCCTCCTTGAATAGGGCATCTGGAGGGTCTGAAAAGCCATTCACGGAGGACTTAGAGTCTGGGAACCAGAGACCTAACCCGACTCGCCCCACACTGTTCAACCGGACCTTCACTCAGCAATTTCGAGCTGCAGAGACTGGCGAGGCTGAGGTGGACTTTGCCTCGCTCTCCCAAAAGGAGAAGCGGCAAGTTGTCAAGTCTGGAGTGCATTCGTACATTGCGGGTGCGAGTATCAAAAACCGTACGCGTCACTTTGAACAGACTTTCGAGCTGGACTGACTTGACTTCCAATGATAGACATCGTCGCAGCCCTGGGTGAATTCGTTGGCACAACAATGTTTCTCTTCTTTGCATTCACCGGTACTGCTGTCGCGACTATCTCCCCTGGCGATGGTTCGGAAGGCTTCGACGTTTCGGTTCAAACATACATTGCCCTCTGCTTTGGGTTCTCCCTCATGGTCAATGTGTGGGTCTTTTACAGAATCTCGGGCGGTCTCTTCAACCCAGCTGTGAGTATCTCAGTTGATTCCATATTACAACTTCTCACCTTGGAAGCTTCCTTGTCCTTTGGCATCGGCTGACATGTCGCCCACGCTGGGGTGTATCAGGTCACTTTAGCCCTTGTGCTCATCCGTGCCATCACACCTATCCGTGCCGTCTTCGTCTTCGTCGCTCAGCTTCTCGGCGGTATTGCAGCAGCAGGCCTGGCATCTTGCATGTTCCCAACCGACCTCAGCGTCAGTACTACCCTAAGTGACGGGGTATCTCTCGCTCAGGGCGTGTTCATCGAGGCTATCTTGACATTTGAGCTGGTCTTCACTATATTTATGCTTGCTGCCGAAAAACACCGCGCCACCTTCGTCGCCCCTGTTGGTATCGGTCTCGCCCTCTTCATCGCAGAGATGAGCGGTGTGTATTACACAGGTGGAAGTCTGAACCCTGCCCGAAGCTTGGGGCCCTGTGTTATTGCCGCCGATTTCCCTTCCGAGCACTGGATTTACTGGGTCGGTCCAGCGATCGGTTCCTTGGTCGCTTTTGGCTTGTACAAAGCAATCAAGCTATTGCGTTACGAGATGGCAAACCCAGGGCAGGACTCACACGAATAAAAAGTTGCCTACATGGACTTCAGCAATCTTCAACATACAGTCGAGGTCCGCGTTGGATTGCGAAACGGTGGAGGATGTCGATATGACGCATTTATGTCGACTTTTGGGCTGATGATCACTCATGAATAGTTTTGTATTTGTATCTTTAGTTGCTTGGTTGCCTTGGTTGTGGAGGGACGTCAGATAAATCGGTGGGCTTTCCGTATCGGACGTAATTACATTCATTGCTTCAATCATCGCTTATAAGCCCTCCCTGCACCTGGGTATGCTTTCAAAAAGAGTCTGCCATCTAGCTGCCCTGAAATACCTGCCAGTTGAAGAAGTAGGTACTTGATTTCGATTGACATGGACTAGGTGAGCCTGTAGCGCTCTGTGGTTGCGGATGATTCATCCACGGTAAGCCTTTTATCAGCCCGTGCAATAATACCTACGACGCACTCATGTCGTATATCACCTTCGACATTTCAATTGCATGGATGCCTAGGATCATAAGTAATTCTGAACAAAACTTCGAGTCGAGCGTGCGATCTATACAGGAATAAGTCCATGTACTTGAAAAGCTTCAACCGTAGTACCTAGGTACAAACAATCATCGATGGACGCTTCTATACTCTGTCTATTGAAACCATCGAGGAGCTCTCTCATCGGTGAAACAATGTTGATCTGGCGCAAGTGCATTGCTAGATGAACATATAGGCTATGACCATCGCTTCAGACGCATCTTATCGTTTTATTGCATAGATGTAATAATGTGTTTGAAAGATCACTCGTGTGACCTGCGCAAGATGTGCTGATTCCTTTCTGGCAAGGCGTCTGCAAGTTTAGCTATTTCTTCTCATCTGCAACAATCACAATGAGGTCCTTTCTCGGGGTCTGAGACATCATTTGGGCTACGCAGTATGTTGGCTTGAATTGTGTATCAAATTATGCGGCCCAGGGTGGGATATTGAGCTTAGTAGTCATTTATATCAGTATGCCAGATTTTCGTCCAGTCGGGAACGAAATACGGGTATGTCTTTTGACTATTCGTCAAGGTCACAAGCTGCGGCAGGAAGCAGAAGTCAGATGCACTAGATTGAAGTCATGGCTGACTTGATTGCCAGTATGACAGGCCGCCTTAAGGGCATCATATGAACTAAGCAAGACTTTACAAGAGAATGAAATAGAGTTCTAGGGCAAGACACCCAAGTGAAGCCGCTGGCCTATATTGTACTGTCAATGGGGTAGCGTGTTTTGAAAATGATGGTGTATTCGATTAAATGACAGATGATCTGTACATCTATATACGAGAGAAAATGCTTATATCCATCTATCTAATTAGCAACACGTGCTCCCAGAACCAGAGACATAACAGATCCGAGACAAAATAAGTTAGCCCCTTCAACGCCATACAAGAGCGTTCACACACATGAGACACAAAGATGAAGAGTAAGATGGGGATCAGACATTATGGCGTCGCCTGTCTGTCCTTCTCCCCTTCTTCGGCGCTCTCGTGGTTGATAAACAGGAACGAGACCAGCACAATGCCCGCGCCGACCCAATAGATCCAGCTCGAGTACTGGGCATATTGGATCATCTCCCCGATGAGCGAGAGCGGGATGGTAAGCGACAGGCCGACGGTGACAACCAGTGGGGAGGTGAGAAGCATGGCGAAGGCCCAGGATATGTCACTGACGAAGGAGGAAAGGGAGTTAAGCTGTGACACGGTTAGTACCTCCCTACACCGTCTCGGACAAAATTGTCAAGGGGAGGAACTCACAAAGATAATGGCCCAGACCTTCCCTGTAGGCGGCCATCCAAACGGCTCGATGCCGGTCCAGTGAAGTATAAAGAAGCCAGGCCACAGAAAGAACAGGTTCAGCAGGCCGACGAGGCCAAAGAACAGAGGCATGTTGACGCGGTCCTCATCGCCGACGCGCCTCTTCATGACGGTGACATACAGCCCGTACACGATGGCGCTGAAGAAGGCCATGCCGTCGCCGACGGCGATGCTGGCCTGACTCTTGTGCGGGAAGCTGCCGCGGTCCTCGTCGCTCTTGCCGGACAGGTCGACGCTGGAGATGAGCACGACGCCGGCCAGCGAGGCCAGCACGCCGGCCAGCTTGCGCGCGCTGAATGATTCGACGCGCATGGCGGCGCAGAAGATCAGCGTCCACACCGACGATGTCGACGTCAGGATGGTCACCGACCCGACCGAGGTGTACTCGAGGCACGCCGAGGCGAAGTAGTTGGCGCAGAACCAGAGCATGCAGAACTCCAGGCTCAGAAAGGCCGTTTCGCGGAGGCTGAGCTTTTCGGCAGCGGGCCTCTCGAGGCCCGGCGCGTCCTGGATCTGCATCGCGCTGGTGGTGCTGCTACCCGTGCTGCTGCCCGCTTCTGCGTCCCGCCCGGCATTATCGCCGTCGTCGTTCTCGTCCTCGTCGTCTTCTTCTGTTCGGCCGCTGAGCAAGCCGTGTTCCTCGTCGTCGGATGTCTTGAGCACGGTGGGCTGCCCGAGAAGCGAGTTTACCCTCGCCCTCCTGTTCCCACCGCCCTTCTTGTACTCACTGCCCTTCTCATTGACCCATAGCTCCACCAGCTCGGCCCTCACTCCCTGCATGCCATGGCGCAAATAGTACCGCGCAAAGAGCGGTATTAGACTGATGGCGAATATGGAGGTATTTATGTACACGACGAAGAATGGCTTGTCGTAGGTATGGTCCGAGAAGATGTAGCTGGCCAGGAAGTTGGATGCGGTCCACAGGAAGACGGTGACGAGGAGCAGAGTTATGCCAAGGGTGCGACGAGCGAAGCCTCCCAGACCCAGGCTCGCCAGGAGCCCTCCTCCTCCCCGTGTGCCTGCTGCACCTGATGTCCGCAGTGATGTGATCGAGGAGCTCAGCGGGCCTTCGGAGAGGGATCGGCGGCGCATTTCTTCGGGCTCGGGGCACAGTTCGGCGGACGCGGATAGAGGCTCAAGAGGCGCCATGGCTGTATGTCTTCTCGATAGGAGCCAGATACGCAGAAGAGATGGGCTCTGTGCCTAAGGTTGGCTGTAAGGTCGGGGGGCTCGGCCGATGTAGCGAGCGGCGCTCATCCCATTGTCTGTCCAGTTTGTTCAAATCCAAGGCGTGAAAAGGGGATGGAGAACTTGGTGCGCGCCGCGTCCAAGACCCTGGACGTTATGGGGAGAAAGGTATAAGTCGCAAGAAAGAATGTGCAACTAGCAGTGGTGGTCAAAGAGGAGACCAGCCAAAAGAGAGAGTGTTTGGTTTGGCGAAACAGTCAAGATCAGTCGGGTCAGTCAGTGACGGCACACGAAGGACAAATGCCAGGGCGAACCATGCGTCAATCTGTCTGTCTGTCTGTTCGCGGCTGACCCAGAAACGGCGGGAGCCGGCTGTACCTTATCGATTGTTCTCCAGGATGTGGGGTCCCTGTCTCAGCCCCTGGGCCAGTGCATTGTGCTGCTGGCGACCGTGTTCTACGCAATGATCAAGGCCATGTGTCGCACCAGGAGGTCAACTAGTCCAGTTACCATCCCACCTAAATAATTGCAACTTGATCAACTCGCTCACATTGAGATAAGGATCAAGCCATCTCTCCCCAAAAGCACCTGAATAACGGATATAGGAATGTATCTGCCCGCGTACAACTCCATATCAAACTGACAACATGCGTATGCTCCGTTTGCCCAGCGTCCTATAGCAAAAGTATTCAATACTAGCCCAATTCATTCATCATGCCATCACTCCATCCCATCTCGTTCCACCCAGGCGGGCCACAACATGCAGCACCTCCTGTCTCATGTCTCATCTAGTGATGTGTGCGATGTGTGATGTGATGTGTGCAAGTCCCGCAACCTCTTAATTCAATGTCTTCTCCACGCTGGTCACACGAGAGACTCCACGATGAATGCAAGCTTGAGGACGATGCCCGGTCTTCTACAACAGTCGACACAATGTGGTTCCGTAGCCCCCACGGCTGTCTTGCCGTCTGGTGTGCATTGCTCGGCAGCCTACCGCCCTCCTAGTCGACCAAAACCACAAACCTATCAGCCGACAAGCCAACTATTCCACTAACAGACCGCAAGATCAACACGAGCAGCCGTCCCTGTCGTTCTCGAGGTGGATGTTTATGGGGTCCTGGCTAAAGTCACCGCTGAATTCCTCACTCTCCTCCTGCTGCAGGGCGTTGCGGGCGATGACCTCGAAAGCCTGCTCGACGTTGATGGCCTCCTTGGCCGAGGTCTCGAAGTAGGGGATGCCGCCCTTGGACTGGCAGAATGTCATGGCGCGCTTGGTCGAGATCACGCGCTTGCTCTCTTCGACGTCAATCTTGTTGCCCAGCACAACGAAGGGGAATGAATCCGGGTCGCGCGGTGAGGCCTGGATCAGGAACTCGTCGCGCCACGAGTCGAGGGCGTCGAAGGATTTGGAGTTGTTGACGTCGAAGACGAGCACGCAGCAGTCGGCGCCGCGGTAGAAGGCCACGCCCAGTGACTGGAAGCGTTCCTGGCCGGCTGTGTCCCATAGCTATATGTACGCGCACTATTAACATCTCCTACTGCTCCCCATGTGTGTAGACTCAAGATTGAGGGCGTAAGGGATTGTCGCACCTGCATAGTCACTTGTCGGTCATCGACGAGGACCTCCCGCGTAAGGAAATCAGCCCCGATCGTTGCCTTGTAGCTTGCACTGAACTTCTTGTTGACCTATTGGGAACCACCTCGTCAGTGTCGCTGTTACACCGGCACCATGGCCTGGGATGGTGCATGCGGTCCAGCTGCAGTGCACATTTGCAGATGGAGAGGTCGTACATATTGGTTCATTAGACTGGTCTTGCCGACACCGCTATCCCCGAGGATGATGACCTGCAGCGAGGAATTATGTTAGAAATGGTAGCTTTGGAAAGTATGGGTTCCGTTGGCCTGCACTTTACCTTCAAAAGGACCTTCTTTCTGGAGCTCATGGTGGGCGGTTGTGTTTTGTTGTTGCTGGTTGGGGCAAGGCAAGAGGAAGACAGGAAGGCGATGATGACGCTCGACACGCACTTAAGCGCGCTCTGATCGAGGCGACTGTGCTGTGGGACTTGGAGTCGGAGTCAGAGAGAGCGCTGGGACAGGTCGAAAGTAGAGACTGAGTCAACAAGAACGGATGTTGGGAAGGGGTACGTCTTGGTTGAGCAGACAACGCAAATGAAAAAAGAGAAGCACCGTGTCGAGAGGGACGATGGGAGTCCGGTAGTCTAATGCAGGCAAAGCAAGCGAGCAAGTGGGTGGATGGCGACAGACTGGCAGCGTACCCGTAACTGCAGATAGCCCAGGCGATAGACGATAGGCGAGGGAGTGGAGGCGCGCGATAACAGCAGTAGGAGCAGGGAGCCGCCAGGAGGATGACCAGGAGCCAGAGAAGGAGGCCTAGGCGGAAACAGGGAGCACGTGCGTGCCTGCCGTGTCTTTGTTCTTTGCTCCTGCAGTCCGCCCGCCTGGACTCCGCCTGCATCTGTGCCGTGTAAACTCACCGCTGCCAAAGCCCCCCCCCCCAAAACACAGTGACATCCGATCGTCATTGCTGCAGGGGCCCAGAGCTGATCTCATCCCATCTCTCCTTCTACCTCGCCCAACTCCAAAACCCAATCGCCGAGCACCTCGATCCATGTATCACCACCAGCCGTCCTCATCACCACCGACATAACCATAATCAACACTAGCCAATGCGTCCACCGCACATCTAGGACCTCCGGCCGGCGAATCCATTATGATCATTGGCTGCCGGCGTAACCGAGAGGAAGGAAACGAAGGCAGATGGCCGACGACCATTTCCTCGCAAAGGTGCACGCCCTGAGCGATGTCGAGCTGGCCTGTCTGTTGTCGCTCATCAGCAACGAGCACTGCATCGTCAGCACCCCTACCGACTGCCTCGACGACCTCGTCACCGAGCTGCAGCTGATCACCGACCGCACCTTTGGGCTCAAGTCTGCCGTTGTCGAGTGCACCCCGAACACCACCCTCGACGACTTTGCCAGCTCCTTGCTGCTGCAGCCGCATGCCTCCAGCCCTACCACCACGCGCTCTCTCTCGCCCTACTTGTCACGAAACCCTCATGACAGTTACTTCCCCGCCGGCCATGTCTCCTTCGCCCATCCGCCAGGCCGCCTTGGCCAGCCAGCCATTGCGCCGCTGACACCACAAACACCAGGGCCTTCGCACAGCCAGATCGCCAACATTGTCCTCGCCAAGAACCTAAACAAGGCCCCCAAGGCCGTGCAGATCCAAGCCCTCGAGCTTCTGCGGACAAAGCGAATCTTCACAAGGACGTCTGTACAGACGGCGCCAAAAGCCTTCATGCTGGTTGCCGTCCTCGGTGCAGACAGCGGCGGCGAGGCGAGGGTCACGCAGCACCTGAACGATTTCTTCTACGTGGCGCACTGGGTTGATCCCGATGAGGAAGGATTCGCCCACCTAGACGGGGACGACGCATCTTCCATATCCTATACCGACGACGGAAGGGGCGACGACCAGGCCAGTATTGCTAGCACAGCCAGCGTGGTCAAGCGACGCAGTCGTGGCAGCACCAACGATGTCCTGTACCGCAACAGCCCGAAGCCTCTGGCCATGCCGACCAACACCACCGCGGCCACCACCAACAACAAGCCGCCCGTGTTCCCCGCCGCCGACATCTCCCACATCCGCCAGCTCTCCCTGCGGACCGCCATTGATATCGACGTGCTCCGCTACCAGATGAATATCATTTCCTTCCTGCGCATGCACCGGGCCGTCGCAGGAGGCATAACCCCGCAGGCGACACGGCATCTTGACCAACTGGTCCGGACCCTGGCACCTCTGCATGGGTTGGAGTTCATCACCCCAGCACTTGTGGGCGTCGCCGCCCGCAAGGTGTACCTGCACCGCATCAAGATGGTCGAGCCCGCCAAGGAGAGGAGCATGCAGTGGGGCAGCGAACTGGGCGCCATTGAGAGGTTGCTTGAGGGATGGGGGCCGGAGGACGTCGTCGAGGAGGTTTTGGCGGTTGTCACTGCTCCAGTTTGAGGTTGAAGACACATAACTTGGTTGGCCTATTGGCTAGCTGGGGGGCGACCCTGAAGGCCGACCTGTGTTTTTGGTTATGCGAGCCTGCGTTTTGTTTACGAGATACCCACGTATGCTACTGCTTAATCGAAAGAAAAGATGGGAACAATTCTTCCCTCTTCTGAGCACTTATCTGACAGCCTACCCATTTTGCCAAATGTGAACGAACCTGGAGGGTGTGGGAACTACTCGCTCCGCCTGTCAGGTGATAGAGATGGAGAAAGAGAGGGGGAGGAAACGATTTTTGGATCTTATTTCATTTTATGCCCTTCCTGTTCAAGATCAAACGTTTGAGCCTGATTAATTCGGTACATCAACGTGTACATTGACACGCAACAGATCTCTCGTCCTTCGTGCCCGCCATCGCGTCTCGCGAAAGTCTGCCCTGTGCCCTGGAATCCTAGGCTTCATCCCATGGGACCGATATACCGCCATGTAGGACAGCACCGGCCGCCCCCTTTTTGATATGGTCATGTCGTAGAAGTTGTGGTATGTGGCTGTCTCTAATAGAGAAGAACAACAAATAAACCCGCTAGTAACATATATGCATGGTCTTTCTCTATAATTCTGATTTCCCATCCTAGTGGATCTCAGTGACCTTGCACTGCCAACCCGAGTTTTGAGACAGGAGCGGCAGACTGCGGACCATAAGAGTTAGCATCAAGTGATCTGATTGCCATGCGGGCATAGAGAATGAGGTCCATGGAGAAGGGGGAAACTCACCTAGCACCCAGACACCAACCAAGTTCATTATCATTAATCTTCTTGGCGATCCTCACCTCGCGGTCAATAGGCATCTCGTACCCGGCGTGAGCAAGCGCAACCATGAAGCTCAGGTCGAGGCAGTGCTCCGGGCGGTCGGCGAGCTCCTCGATAGCCCCGCCGACGCTGGCGAACACGTCCCAGCCGCCATCCCGCGCGCCGCCGCACACCCGCGTCGCAAGGTCCTGCATCTCGCGCAGGGTGAAGCTATCAGGCATGCCGAGCGGCTGGGTGCGGTCATAGAAGTACGACAGGAAGAAGACATCCTGCGTCGTGAACGTCTTGGCCAGGGCGGGCTGGTGCACGCCGTTGAAGGAGCAGGGGGCCAGCTTGCACTCGGTGTCCTTCTTGAGGATCTTCTCGGCCAGGCTGCGGCACTGCGCGGGCGCGCCGCCGGACGAGGGGCCGGTGAAGTTGAACTCGCGCGTTGCGCCGAGCGGGTGTGTGTCGCCAAGCTTGACGGTCACCACCTTGGAGGTGCCCGACGCAAGGCACGGGTTCACAACTGGTTTCGATGTCCAGGAGTTGTCCGGGCTGCTGCTGTGCGCCTCGTGAATCTGGCTGATGAGCTCCGCGTAGATGGCCTCTCGCGCGCTCATCAGTCCATAGCCAAGATGCGAATGCTGATACAAGGTGAAGTGGCGCCCGCCAAAGTCCAGGTCATACTTGTGGTCGCCGTCGGCCATCTTGGCCGGCAGCCCACCGTCCGTCACGCCGTTGAAGTCGGGCTCAAAGACGATCTGAGTAGAGCCACCGCCCAGGTCGAAGACAGCTGCGGTGGAGCTCCCGTCTGGCCCACCAATGTTGCCAAGCAGGTAGTTGGTCGTAATCCACGCGTAGACACCTTCGTCCTTCCCATCCATGATGGCAACGCCCCCATGGATGGGATCGGCTGACACAACGGGGAAGGGGTACTTGGTCTCCAGGTGAGTACGCACAGCGTCCAGGATACTCTGCGACTTCTCAGGGCCGAGTAGTCGCAGGCCGGCGGTGGCTTTGACAGCAACCGGGGAGCAACCCTTGAGCTTGTCCGGCACGGTTGCCATAGCCTCGTCCATGAGGATGTTCAGACTTTCGGCGGCGGCCTGGGGGTCGTCAGGATATGCGCTGAGACCGCTGCTTTTGCCATCGACCTTCTTGGTCATCTTGAAGACCTCGTTCTCGAGAAAGGGCGTTGGGCCGCAGTTGTTGAACTTGTAGACATGGATACGGGAGCCAGTGCTGCCGGCGTCGATCATGTTGACATATTGCACGATGGGCTTGTCCTTGGAGAAGGACTTTGTGCAGTATGTCGTGCCATAGCTCGAGTCGGAGGGGGTCTGGCCGCCGCCGCCCGAGGATACGGATCCAGCAGAGCCGCGGTAGACGTCGACGCCGGAAGGGGCGAGGTAGTAGAGTCCGACCAGGACGAAGAAGACTAGTGCGCCGGTCTTGAGCCAGCGCGTCTTCTGGGCCTGGGACATCATGTCGTTCTTGAGTTTCTCCAGGGTGCCGACTTGTCGCGGCTGGTAGCGAGCCGGCTTCTCGTGGGGGTCGTGGGCAAGGCCTTGTTTGTGTTTGGGCAGAGAGACAGAGGTACGCCGCATGTGGGCGTTGGTCCCCTGTGACGGTGAGGTCTGACTGCTGGAGGGTCAGCGAGCCGGGTCGGGTCGAGTCGAGTCGCTTGGATCGGGTCGAGATGGTGGATCAACTGTCGACGGCAACTATCGACGACGAGCGAGCGACTGCAGGGCCGGTTCGGTCTTAGGCTGGGTCGTAGCTAAGGCAATTCGTGGACGCGAGCACAAGCCACGGCATCCATTAAACGCGATAAGCCCTAGGCGAATAGATAGGGCAAGCGAGAGACAAGAAGGGATCACCGCGTGGCGTAGCGCATGCGTAACGAGGAGAATAAGGGAGGACAAAGTGTCTGTTCCCGGTGGAATGGCTGGCTCGAGGCAAGACAGGCTAATCCTACAAGCAGCAACTGACAAGCAGAGTGAGAAGGGGAGGGAAGGTATTATTCTTCTGTCGTGGATGTCGTGTCGTGTCGTGTCGTGTCAAACCGAGTCGAGTCGAGTGGCCAACGAGAAAAAAAAGGGGGGGGGGGGGGCAGTGATTGATGGCAAATGGCTGTTCAATCACTGATGCAGAATTTCGTTGTCAATTTCCATGTGCCAGGTAGACCACCCTAGAGGGAAAGTAAGCCTACGGTGCTTTGTATGGGACGGACACACACACTCCAATTCGGCACGGCAGTCTGTCTTGCTGGGCTGGGCGTCATGGCAGATGGCCGGTCCCTGATTTTGTCCCTTTTTGTCCCTTGCCCCTGCCGTCGGGTGGAGACGGTCCCCCAACTGCTAGCCTGGCTCTAATCTTGGATCCCTGTCAGGCGAGGCAGGTTCTAAGGAGAGGAAGCTGGTAGGCAGGCAAGCAGGACACCGGTCAGATCAAAGTCGCCCATGTGGCGGTTCCTAGCCCGTCTGTTACGGAACGGACACTTCAGCCACAGTTTGGCCGTCCCGTGCCGTCCCCATCTGTCGACTTCGCCGAGATTCGATGATTGGTGATGTTCGGCGGATGATGGATGATGCCGTTCTTTGACGGCCTAAACGCCGCGTCTTCTTGCTGCCTTCAGCCTCCTCCTGACCCAAATCTCACACCCACTTCGACCTGCAATTGCACCCAGCACATCCCACTCTGTCCAAGGTGAAGAGGCAAGTATTCTTCTTGTCCAGTGGTCTTTCAGCAGTCTCTTATCCTCCCCTCCGTCATCCTTTGCCTTCTCTATCTTCGTCCTCGTTCCCTGTCCTCGTGTCTGTCGCATCTGCATCTGCATCTGCATCTGCACCAGTCCACTTCTTTCGCTGTCCTCTCCTCGCACATTTACAGCCATGGATGTGCATCTGCTCGTCTATGACCTATCCCAAGGCCTTGCTCGCCAGATGTCTGCGGGCTTGCTTGGCTTCCAGCTTGATGCCATCTATCACACGTCCATCGAGCTTGATGGTCTTGAGTATGTCTACGATGGCAATGTCGTAGCCATAACACCTGGCTCTTCTCATCTCGGCCGACCGATGCAGCGCCTCCTCCTGGGCAAGACAGAACTACCCATGGAAGTTATCCAGCCATATCTGGAGTCACTTAGGGAAATCTATACCGTTCAAGTGAGTATTGTGGTAACCTGGTTTCGGTTGTCACCATCCCTGGCTGACACTGCTCGAGGCATATGACTTGTGGAAGCATAACTGCAACAATTTCTCGAATGATTTTGCAACGTTCCTCGTGGGCAAGGGCATACCGGATCACATCCTCCACATGCCCGATGCGGTGCTGCAATCACCTATGGGAAGGATGCTCATGCCCGCACTGAACCAGCAGGTCGAGGCAGGCAGGCAAAGCAGAGAAGGAATCTGGGGCGTCCAGAACGGCCAAGTAACATCGGCACCTGTCCAGTCCCAAGGCCAGCATCAACAAGCCAAGGTTCGGATGGTCACCAGCTCCAACGAACTCGATTCACTCCTAGCAAGCGTCCAAAAGTCTTGCGCCGTTATTTTCTTCACTTCCGCGACGTGTGCCCCTTGCAAGATGCTGTATCCACTTTACGACGAGCTCGCAGCCGAGGTTGGGGACAAGGCAGCGCTAATCAAGGTCGATATATCTCAAGCATTCGACGTTGGCAGCCGTTACTCCGTCCGAGCCACTCCCACCTTTGTCACCTTTCTCCATGGCAAGGAAGAGAATAGGTGGTCTGGAGCGGACCAGGCAGCCCTGCGTGGGAACATTCAGCTGCTTGTGCAGATGGCACACCCGGTCCATCCTCATGCGTCACTGAGGCTGCCGAGCTTGCAGAACCCCCAGGCCAAGCCTGTTCTTTTCACCAAGATCCCACCATTGCAGAAGCTACTCGCGAAAATGGGCACCGCAGCAGATCATGAAGCTGTGAAAGCCCTCGCACATTTTATAGATGCTCGCAGCAAAGAAGGGCCTGCGAACGACCCGCTTCCCGACATGGCAGCCCTCACAATATTCCTCCAGACCTCGACAACTACCTTGCCTCCCGAGCTCATGTTCACAGTCATCGACCTTCTCCGCTGCGGTCTTGTTGATCCCCGTTTTAGCGGGTTCCTCGCTGAGGAGAAAGAACACAACACCATCCTATCCCTCCTCTCCTACGTAAACGGCCTGAAAGACTGTCCATATGCGCTGAGGCTCGTGACATTGCAGATGGCGTGCAACCTCTTTACTACCCCTCTCTATCCGAACCAGATCCTTACACACGAGGGTCTGCGCTCCGCAGTCACGGGCCTCATCTCGGCCAGCTTCCTAGACGACAACCACAGTAACGTACGCGTCGCCGCCGCCTCGCTGTTGTTCAACGTTGCGCTGGCCAATAATCGCAAGCGGCGCACGAGCCAGGACGATGCGCTCCCCGAAGCCGACCAGATAGAGCTCGCGGCTTCGCTGATTGAGGCAATCACCCAGGAAGGCGAATCTACCGAGGCGCTGCAGGGTATGTTACTTGCTCTGGGGTACCTTACCTACCTCGCGCCGCTAGACGGGGAGTTGGTGGACTTGCTAAGGGTTATGGCTGCGGACGACACTGTGAAGGGCAAAAAGAGCACTTTCAAGGACCTGGCGCTGGTTCAGGAAGTTGGTGGGGAGTTACTCGGCAAAGGTCTGAGGAGGCCGTAGATGGGGGTGTGTTGGCCCTTGTTTGGCAGGATTTGGACATGGTGGACGAGATGTATTATTTGTGCGTGGCGTTTTCCAAACTTGGCGGCTTTACATTGGGAAAGGTTTGATTAGACGGCAAGAGCGTTCGTTCAGTATCGAGTCCTAGAATTAGACAGGGTATGACACGATATGAAATGTCTCTATCATATACTAGTCGTTGTCAAGTGCACCTAGTCCATTCGTTGTATTGTTTGATGATGCTCAATCAAAGACTTTCAATCTTCTCCCAGCAAGACAGCCGAACAGCTCCTGCATAACGTTAGAGTGACTGCTCATACAAGGCGTGTCTATCGAGGCCAGCCCGAGAATATTTTTAGTTCATTGTTGAGAAAAAGATCTAAGCCTATTTCAAGTGCCCCTGTCGATAGTGGCTACCGATCTCTGCCCCTTACGAAATTGAGTGAACAGAAGAATGGCATGGTGATATAACAGTAACTTGTGAGCTTGACGCAGTCTCTGTGACTGACAGGAACTCTTGCGTATATTCAACTAACACACGGAACTCACCATAGGAACGTACTTGTCTGCGAACATTATGGACGTCCAAGTTCCATATGCTTGAATGACTTTTTCAGAAATTGCGCAATGAATATTGCACACTGATGGCTGGAGGACGCTTGTGTCCCGCTGTACCCCTCTGAATCCTGAACACCCTTATCCAGGTCGACATTAATGTATGTTCATGCCACGTTTTATGGGGGCTGCAGAGCTCATGCGACCCATTACTAGTATCGCACCGTATATGAAGTCAATTCTACAGCGGATTCAGGCGACCCATCACACCAGAGGCTTTAGTCCCGTGCGTTTGGTGAAGCTCTAATCCCGGGTTCAGTCGAGTGTTCTAGGAACGACATACTACAGACTGACTCACGAGCTCCTCAGTCTATTCATATCAAGTTTCATTTCGGCCTCCGACAACTTTCAATGTTGCCAGTCTCACAGTAGAACTAATATAAAAGTCACAAAGCCAATATTACTCGCCGCCTCAAAGAAGGACATCCTGATACTTTTCTCGCCAGCGATGTTGCCAACCTTGAAGAGTGAGCCAGGCTACCTCTCAGAAGCCCTCGCACGACATTGGAGCCCAATAACAGTCTCCTGGTGAACAATTCAAGAGAAGAAGACAAATCACGGCGTACCTACATGCCGAGATGTCGCAGCGGCAGACGGTGACCTTGCGAAGACTAGTGGCCTGTTCCAAGCCAAGTGGTGTGCTGGAGGCTGCGCAAGGGATTCCTCGCAACAATTCTTGTGTTTTTAGTAGTGCAACTAGAGGGCACTCGATGGGAATTCGTAGTCGCGAAGCCCAGTGGTTGCTCTGCGGATTATCGTTTCACTTCATCATACCCTCCACGAAGGCTCCGTATTCTTCGACCCCTGACTGAAAAATACAATAAACATGGATTGCATTTCTATCCGAGTCTAGGCGGTAGTCATCCAATAAGTCTTGTTCCAAAATCTTGAGCACGGCTTAAAACGATCGGGCGAGGACAAAATCTCATGACAACAGACATGACTTCTTTCTTTTCTTTTCTGGCAAGTCGGTCACCTAAACTTCAAAGACACCATCGCTACGTCAAGTAAGAGCACCTTACATATTACCCTAAACTCGGGCTTCCCACGAAAAAAAACACATATATCCACAACCGCCCCCCCCCGGGGGGGGGGGGGTGTTGTGAAGTCGCAACGGTACTTTGAACGCGCTGGACTGAATATAACGCCGGGCCGTCCTGGTGAGACTCGGGTACGCAGGTTAAAGTCATGGGGAACTCACAGACACCCGTGTCATCTCTGTGTGATATGTCGACTTGCATACACTTTTCCAAGTAGGTTGTCCGTTGAATAGGCTGGCCATTGGCCAGATACGACGCATGGTGCGACCCGCCATTATGTCGTTGAAGAGCTGGGGAATCTGGAAGGGCTCCTGCATTCAAGTTACCAGACTTTTGAGGCAACGAGGCTTTTCGACTCTGGTTGGACCATATCCACATTTTCTGAGCTCTTCCATCACATGTTAGCCACAATGGGCACTGTTGCAGACCATCTTTACTACCAGGTTCGCTGGCATGAGCTACCATCAATGGTTATGCAATCCCAGACTTGGTCCACTCATTCTATGGAAAGTGCCCCCTGGAGACGTTGTTGATACCCTTCAATAGATCACAAACACGAATATCTCATCAATTTATGATGACCAATCACGTCAACAGGCGGAAACTTTCCCTTGCGTGCTTCTCTCGTGCTTGTTGATTCCACGGAGCTCAGGGCAACAGCGGACACCGGCCGCACTCGAGTTGATTGCTCTAGCGTACGACGTTGATACAAGAGTGAGCACCTCCGAAAGTCTCCTGAGGTACAGCTCATATCGTCAATAATGGGTTGACTCAAAGCCTGTTGGATGGATCCGCAAGCCTAACCGATGTGACATGGGGTGTTTTTCGGTCAGAGTCGGTGTGCAGCACAGTGCGTTCTAGGTTGCCATTTGAGATGGTTTATTATGATGTTTCCAAGCAAGTGCAGACTTTCAATTGTTGAAACACCCCAAAAAGTGTGGACCAGAGGTACCTCGAATTTGACCACAACTTTGAAAGACTCACCTCGTGAGACGATTTGGGAGCCAAGTCCACATTTGAGGCCCCAGAGTAATAGCCCAGTTTCGACCAATAGCCGCGTTTCTGGGCAAAAGCCAGGACCGCGGTAAAGTCGGGTTCTAGGCCCATCAACCAAGCTTTTCGCTGATCTGCTGATCTCCAATATTTCGGGCCAGAAATGCTTAAAGCGTCTGCTTATCTGGCAGGGCGTACTTGGGGCCAAGGTACGACGCGCATAGGCGACCCGGCCAGAAGGTCCCATTATCCGAATGTGGCATCCCGAGAGTCCATCAGCAGAGCGGCTCGCGGGTACGAGAGGCGAGAAACACGCAAGCAGGAAAATGGAAAGGATATACGTTACTGTCACAACCCATCTGCTCCAAGGAAACCGGGAGGCGGACAATTTATCCAGATATTAAACGTGCACGGGCTAGCAGACGGGAAGTGCAGGATCTCGAACTGGTCCCGCGGTTAGTCTGGCTTTGCTTTGTGAATATTTCCCGTGTTTGATGAAGCGGCGAAGCAATAGTGACCTTCTCAGCCAGCCACTATCACCATTGTAGATAGATGACGAACAGAACACAGTCTTTTTCATGTCGTGGAGCCGAGAATCCCCCATCCCCATGTAGGGAGGTCCGGAACACAGTCAACAAGATCCGATTGACACCCCTGCCAGCAGACAACGCAATGCTACTGCGGGCAGCTCCACGGCACACCCCACACTGCTGGCAATGACCTGACGCTTTCCCTTCAGGGACATTCAGGAACGTGGGGCTCCGAGATTAAGCTCGCGCACAAGGTCTGTCAACTCGATGGTGCGAGATGCCAAGGGTAGGCCTGGACCATTTCACTGGATGCCCTTTTGGTTGGCGGAAGTAGCGATCTCTTCCATCTTGGGTTATTTGCCTGCAGTCGCCTCCCAAGACCGGGGTATCCTTGGGGGCGGCCCAATACGTCTACTGTGTAAGTTCAACATCGTCCTGCCTCCCACATAGCGCGAGTCGACGACGGCGAGGGATCCTGCTGCGGTGTCAGCTGTTGCTACCCTGAGCAACTGTGTGATGTGATCACGCGGCGGCCGTGATCTTTCGCTTCCCCTGCTCTGCCTGTGCTGGCTTCCTTGGTCCTCGGCTCCACTCGGGACGCGCTGCCTAAATGCCTAGTCCTGGTTCCAGACAGCACCTCCCTCCGCCGTGCTTCACAAGCAAGCCTCGCTCAAAAGACGGTGCAACGTGCGCCGGAGGAAATGGGGCGCCGCCCGTGCCCGAGGGACGGTGTTCCAGACGTGAACACCTCGATATTAACCACCAGAGGCCGTCTTCCCGGTTATCCGACACGTAGCGGCTCGCATTCGTTGATGTGCGACAGCTGCTCTTCATAAAAGGGAGGACTGCCGCGATTCAAACCTGTGGATAGAATCTCGTCTCCAGCCACATCTCTCCCTTTGCTTGACAACACTTCGACCGACGCATCAAGGAAAAATGGCCGTCAAAAGCGTTCTCCTCGCCGCTGCCTTGGCCAGCATGGCTCTGGCCGCGCCTGTCGAGGAGCGACAGAACTGTGGCACCATGTAGTAAGTCCACTTCGCACCGAGCCCTCAACTCTTGATCCGAGGTACTAACAGCCGCGGTCAGCTCGCAGTGTGGCGGAATTGGCTGGTCGGGTTCGACCTGCTGTGTATCCGGGGCGTCGTGCCAAAAGTCCAACGATTACTACTCGCAGTGCCTTCCTGGCTCGGCTGCGAGCAGTTCCACTGCCGCAACGACGTCTAGGACCACCACCACCGCAGTCCCATCGTCAACAACCACCACCAGGGTCACGACCAGCTCGACAACGTCCAAGGTGAGCACCACCAGCGCGGGCTCGGCGACCACCTCGGTCAAGCCAACCACCACAATTCCTGGAGGTGCCGGCACCACCGCCTCGTACAGCGGCAACCCCTTCCAGGGTGTTAACCAGTGGGCCAACTCCTACTATGCCTCTGAGGTCTCTTCCCTCGCCATCCCAAGCCTGTCGGCAGCTATGGCCACCAAAGCTGCCGCGGTCGCCAAGGTGCCCAGCTTCCAGTGGCTGTGAGTGTCTCTCCCTTCCTGCAATCGTGTACTGATGGCTGACCGACTCCCCGCAAAGTGACACCGCCGATAAGGTTGACACTTTGATGGCAGGCACCCTTTCGGACATCCGCGCTGCCAACAAGGGTGCCGCCACCCCGTACGCCGGCCTGTTCGTGGTGTACGATCTCCCGGACCGTGACTGTGCGGCCGCTGCCTCCAACGGCGAGCTGAGCTACGCCAACGGTGGTGCCGCCAAGTACCAGGCGTACATCGACTCGATCCGCAAGCAGCTCATCACCTACTCGGACATCCGGGTCCTGCTAGTTGTTGAGCCCGACTCACTCGCCAATCTGGTCACCAACCTCAATGTTGCCAAGTGCGCCAACGCCAAGGACAACTACCTGCTGTCCACCCAGTACGCTCTGAAGCAGCTCAACCTGCCCAACGTCGCGATGTACATGGATGCTGGCCACGCTGGGTGGCTGGGATGGCAGGCCAATTTGCAGCCTGCTGCCGACATGTTTGCTAAGGTGTACAAAGACGCTGGTTCCCCTGCTGCCGTGCGCGGGCTTGCGACGAACGTAGCCAACTACAACGCCTGGAGCGTCGCTACCGCACCTTCTTACACCCAAGGTGAGTATCTGGTGGTGAACAACCGGACTGGGAACCGGAGACCATGACACTAACGAGTCTCCCAGGTAACGCCAACTACGACGAGTCCCACTATGTCCAGGCCATCGCACCTCTGCTCAAGGCCGAAGGGTTCAACGCGCACTTCATCACCGACCAAGGCAGATCCGGAAAGCAGCCGACAGGGCAGGCGGCGTGGGGAGACTGGTGCAACGCCTTGTAAGTACTCGTTCGGATAAGACGAAGGCGGAAACAGTTGACTAACACAACTACCCCAGGGGAACTGGTTTTGGTCTCCGCCCTACCTCCAACACGGGCCTCGAGCTCGAGGATGCCTTCGTCTGGATCAAACCCGGCGGCGAGTCGGACGGCACTAGCGACCAGAGCGCCACCCGGTACGACTTCCACTGCGGCCAGTCCGACTCTCTCAAGCCCGCCGCTGAGGCCGGCACCTGGTTCCAGGCGTACTTTGAGCAGCTCCTGACCAACGCCAACCCGGCCTTTTAATCGGGTCGGCCGGGAGGTAGTCGTATGGATGGTGGCCGCAATAATGAGATGTCTCGTCATTGTCCAAAGAGAATATCCGGAAGTTGGTCTCGTCCCCAAGGTCCTTTTCCTTCGATGTATATAGTTCTTGCGAACACCATCGCTGTCAATACAAATAGAGCACATTCTCTTGACCTCGCGTTGGACGGCCATGTCTTGTTGTGCTCGACTGGTAAGGTCTGCCCTCGAAGCAGGCTATTCCAGGGCACATCGTCTCAAGAATTCGTGAAAACATGGTCCAATCTACCATCTAGAACCTCGCCCACGGTCTTCCTGACTGCAGTAGCAAAGCCAACACTTCGGATGAGCACACCCAACTCCTGGCTTGTGAACCAGCTCGCTCGGTCCATGTTTCCTGAGCCCAAAACTGTATGCTGTCCATCAAAGATACTGAGCTTCAGGTGCGAGTGTACAGGCTCCTCTTCCGAGGTCGAAACTGCGCTTGACCGAAAGTAGGAGATCCGCAAGGACCCAGGCGCGACGGCCTGAGCCTCGAGGTCAATAGTTTCGCCTGCCCCTGGGTGCGCCCGTACTTGGTTTGGAGCCGATTCACTTAGCCGCTGATATCTCTTGACCAGTCCTCGAATACACCATCCAGTTGTGGTTCCTGCTGTGAGGATTTGTTCCAGCAGCATCATGCGCCGACTGGTCACAATCGTGACGTGTACTCCACGGGCGAGAGCCTTCTCGATGGCGGAAAGGACTGGCGGAGAGGTGAGATTCGGCGTTTGGATATAAATTTCTCGGCTTGCCTCATCAAACAGTCTCAAAATAGCGATGTTGAGAGGGGTATCCGGCACGCATGGGGACTTCCAGGGCAAGAAGCAGAAGGAGGGGCTGCGGTGATGCCAACCGGGGAGCCACTCCACTGCTGCAGCTGGCACTTGGATGTCCACGAACCTGACTGCGATGTCTGCCGGAGACTTGACTCTGCTCTCCTCGTTTCCGTTGGCGATGGATGCTCGCCTGATACCGTGCTCAGGCAATGGCGGCAGAGATGCCTCGAGATCCAGATCCTTGTGCCAGACTGTGCGGTAGAACCCCAGCAGGCCATCAATGGGGTCATCACGCGGCGCCCTCCTCGAAATCTCCAGACATCCCTCGAGCCAAGCCTCCCAGCTGACATTGCAGCTCGGCACGAGCGCGCGCTGGCGGTCCACGATCAGGAACTTGGGGTGCATAACGCTAAAAGGCAGGAAGAACAGGCTCTTCACCTCTAGCTCCACGTTGCCTGCGGTTAGGATCTCCGGGGCGGGTAGGCCCAGCTTTCTGCTCCAGGCCGAGCTGGGGTATACATATCCATCTGTCGAAGATGTGTGTGAGAGTTTCTGGAACAGGGAACGCGAGGAGAAGCAGATGCGCACCCGCAGTGGTTGGGCGGCCTGCTGGGCCTCGCGCTGCCGGGCGAGCTGCTCAAGCGCGTTTGAGAGCGCCGTCAGCGTCTTGGATGGCGCCCAGAAGCAGGTCACTAGGATAATCTCATGCTGAGCTAGCAAAAGTGCAGGAAGCAGCCTCTGCGCGTAGATGGAGGCTCCTGTGCCGAGGGCGAAGGTCTCCATGGGCGACGTGTTCAGTGGTTGGCGTGGTGCGTTTATTGCGGTGTTTATTGCGAATTATGACGACCATGATACCGCTGACTCGGAGGTTGGTACTCAATTCACTCTCCAAGGGGTGGGAAACGATTTGGATCCAGGCTCTGGGTCTTGGGATGCTGCTGAGAGCTATTGATTCCATCCTGCCCGTCGCGTTGACGCCGGCTGACGTTGCGCCGCGCCGACCCAGTATGCCCTAACCCTGGCCGTGGCCCTGAGAGAAGCTTCGAGTTCCTTTAAGGTGTAGTATACCGGTATTCCCCTTTGGTCTGAAAATCTCATGAATATGGCGCACACAACCGGTGGTGTCTTGGTGCCGTGTAATTCAACTCCCAGGTGCCGAGCTGTGTTCCATGATTGTGCTCGAATCAACCGACCATGCCATCGTTTGCTGTTATCGGTCATGGCAAGCCTTCGATGCGTTTGTGACCAGATTTTGGCTGAAATTGTATAGCTCATAATTTCGCCGTTTCCAGTATGCATCATCAATCCCAGACGGTGCGACGAAAGTCGACAGAAGGCTAGACTTGGCCCATTGTGCAAGTGGGTACGCTGGTCGACTGCTTTGAAAATCGATCTACCCGATAATAGGCCCAGTGACAACCAGATTGTGGCTATATGGAAACGAGTTCCAGTCTCAACAGTTCAGGGGGTGTTGAAAGATCATTATCCTTGCAGTCGTTATCCCTGCAGCACACAAACTGAATGAGACCACAATCCTGACTTTATATTTGTGGCGAAAAAAATATCGGGGACGGCGAACAGCTCGCAAGCTTGAAAACAGCCATCGAGAGACGCAA
Source organism: Diaporthe humulicola (assembly GCA_038088545.1). NCBI lineage: Eukaryota > Fungi > Ascomycota > Sordariomycetes > Diaporthales > Diaporthaceae > Diaporthe > Diaporthe humulicola. The sequence continues at coordinate 471,487 of JBBWSL010000008.1, forward strand.
CACGATTGTAGTGACGCTGTTTCGATGATCAAGGGATTTTGGAACTAGAAAAAAAAGACATTGGACAGGAAAAGATGACTACCGACATGGCGGGCGATGATGGGAATGGAGGGCATTTGATGGATTTGGAGTAGGTTGGGCCAAGACATTGTTGCATATTGTTTTATATGACCGGAGCCACAACCACCGCCCCAACATCCAAACAGAAACAGCCAGAAAAAACGGTGTGGGTTGTGATCGGGCTCACAGGAATTATTTTTACCATCACTCCGGCAGATGATCTCCATAGTCCAGCAACTGGGGCCGGACAGCATGGTCCTTGCGAACTTCCCTCTACGATTCCGTGTATGCGGGCTATTTTGAAGACAGACATAGGTGTCTCTTTGAGCCATCCTAGATAGGTCACATTGTATTGAAAAACTCAACCCTGCACGTGAACTAACGAGAATGCTGTATGTGGCCTGCAGCCGGCGGACCAGTGGGATGCCCCAGCCACTGCTGTCAACAAATCCTTCCCACGTAAGTCTCCACATATCCTGTCCAGAGCGTTGTTGTCGTCATTTGGAAAGTGCTTCTAATGCTTAGAACTGGCTGTAACATCCTATGATCAAGGTATGTCGGGCTCTTTATCTCATCGAAGACACATGTGCATGGCACCAGGCTTGTTCGTAGCTGCCCAACACCCATTGACCCGTATGAACATTGCCGCACCCAGTATATAACAGCAACAGAAACTTTAACTGCTACCTAGAATGACAATTGAGAAATTTGAGGTGAATCTCAAAAATAATAGGTTGTTCCCAATTCACGAACCAGTTACCAGTGTTCAATGTTGCCGACATTTAGATGCCAGTGAGCCGAAGTTGGTCAGAGGCTCGAGTCGGAAACATTGTATCCCTGGGACGGCACAAATTAAAGGCCGTCTCTTTCGGCACTTTTTCTAGAATGCCGGATATTGATTGGTGTAACGCGCGATATATTGTCATGTATGTGGTCTACTAGCTGAGTGGACCGGCAAATTTGGATGAATTGAGAGGGCTGCATTAATTCCGGTAGTTGGGAAGTCTCCACACAGCGCGTCGTAAGAATGTGGAACAACGACAATTATCTTAGAGATTCAATTGAAGCACAGGATGGTAGGAATAGGTGTCAGGTTCAAAGTTTCAGAAGCATAAAGTGTGCAGTGGTGCCTTTCATCCAGCTCGCGAGTTAAATTTGTAAAGAAAACGTTTCTCCCGCCAGCTGTGACACCGGCAACCGATCGCTCTCCTGTTGAACCAGAAGAAATATCAAACAGCCGTAAAAAGCTATTGGCGACATGCGTTTGAAATCTATTTCTGCTGCCGGTACGGCGGTCATGACCTCCGCTCATGCCATCTCGCTTCCATTTTTTTGCCCACAGCTCATTATGGACTGCCTTCACTCGTGAGTCCACTATTACACATAATAACACGACAAAAGAATATGAATACACTCCTATTAAACACATTCTTATTAACCCCTTATCTGCCATCCCCGGATTCCCACCAGATTGTCGGTAGAAACGCATTCAACGTCTCCATGAACTCAGCACTACACGACGTGTCAACGACAGCCACTTGCACTCTATGTACTACTATTTCGCTAGTCAACTTTCAATTTTCCTTCTGAATGTCTCGAACTGACCGTGATTGACGCCCTACGAATGTTTGAAAGGCTGAAAGACTGTGAGACCCATACCTATTGTGTGTGAATCTTCCCCTATAGACCATTGCCTCCCTAGCTATCTAGGGTGGTCACCCTTTTGGGCTCTTAGCGTAGCGGTCACACATATTGGACTAGGAGTCATCACATCTTCTGCAACATGCTTGCTTAATTCTTTCATCCGGGTCTTGCACCACCTGCAGCATTGGAAGGCTATGAGGCGATTTAGAAAGTAAACCAAGCCTTTAAATCTTGCTATCCTCTACTAGTCATGGTAGAGCCTAGCTGACCGAAATCGAAATCGAAATCGTAGAAGCACGCCTTATGAAAATCCGCTGCTGCTCTTTTGAGCAATACGAGACTTGGTTTAATCCAAATGCGACCAAGCAAAAGAAATGATGTTGGAAACTGGTCTCAGGAACGTTATGAGAGCACATAGGCGCAAACAAAAAAAGTCCAAACTCTTTCAACCTCGGAATTCTCAGCTCCGGGTTTGGGTATGAGTATCAGCTGGATAGTCAATGTACATTATTTTGGTTGCGTGGCATGGGTTGTGAACCAACAATGCCCGGAGAGGACCAATGGGCGGAAAATGATGTTGCTTAATGATCCCACCAGGCTGACTATGTTCAGCTAAGAAAGACCACCGTGTTCCATACCTACTGTTATCGATATTGTGTACTATTAAACACTGGGTGTTCGAGTGTTTACCACTGTATGAAGGGACCATATACTACTCTATAGGAGGATATACCGGATTAAAGACGAAACCACTTAATGATCCCACCTTCCACAGAGACCACCAGAAGGCCTCTAGATGAACCAGAAGCCTACAGAGTGGGTAAACATGGGCCGTCCCAGGTTTTGTTACGTAACAGTCATGAGCATGTGAGTAGCTGGCCAATTGTGCGCTACTTGGCCAGCAAGGTCCGGTGTCATCCGAAATCCCAAGCACCTTACAAAACACTAGCCCTTGTTACTCAGTCCTAAATACGCGGAAGGTTTTCAGGTGTGGCTGACAGTGACCAAATTCTACCTAGGATGCAAACGCAAATGGTCAAAAGGCTCATCCTTGATGCATATCTGTACACGTCAAGACCGTGTCTTGAGAGGCGGCTCGCCTGAAACCATGGCAGGTGAAGACAATGCTGCTGATAGAACCCGCGTGTCATCCCATCGACAGTCGCACCCGGCCGACAAGCATGATGACACTTTCGTAACGACATGACAGGATGACAGCCGATCAACGGAGCCTTACTCCAGCACTCCGATGGAAAATGTGAGTTCTGACTCGCAAGTGACCCATTCAGTTTCCTCGCTGTTCATTTCAGGCTGTTGTGTCTTATTTATATCCAGCGATGCGCGGGAAGTGCGATGCTCGCTCGTGAAGGGAAAAGGTGTATAAAAATGTATCTTTCACAAAAGAGCTTGATACCCGAGCCGGCGGATCGGCCCAACTAGGTACATTATGTGAGAGCAAGACGGTAGGGGTTTAGTGAGAAGTCGCAGTGGTGTAACACTTAGAGCGACGGTCTCTAGGGTTCGAGAATAAGTTTTCTAGTGGAAGGCGGCTAGTAAACAAGCCTTGCCATTTTCTAGGCCCCCAACCTTCCGGATCTACACATGCCGTGAATGCGTGAAACCAAAGTCGGTCGTAAAGTTGCTCAGCGGCGCGAGCCGCTTCTGGATATCAGGCATGACCTGCACAATTGCAAAGTGCACCCTGCTCGCCAGTTCCGTGACAGTTGAAACGCCGACTCGTGCACAGATGATCTTCGGCAGATCTCCAGATTGCACGGATAAATTGGGCGGATTTCAATGTGACCTGGCTGCATTCACACATCGAAGGCATGAAGGGCTTGATGGAGACAAACTTGTTCAACTAACATTGATTTACGTTCAATAGCTTGTATCTGATCTACACAGGCCTCGGCTCCGGCTTCCAGGTGTCCAAGCCGAGACATGCGACACCATGTGCCCAGGTGAGCTAGTAGCTCTCGGGTCCGCATCACTAGAAGAGCAAGGGGTCATAAGAAATTAAAACAAGTGGCTCACTATTATGAGCATTTTTCAGGGGTGTTGAATCGTGAACGTCTTAAAACTACAGCTTACCCTGCTGCGTAGGGAGGAGTATCCTTGCCAACTTTCATACGGCTGCATGTAAGCCGGCGACAATATCACAAAAAGAGGAACTCGGTTCCAGCAACATATACTATACACCCCTGAATGGAGTGTACGGGAGATCTTATATTTTATCGCTTGCTCGATCTTCAAGTCATACCTCACTCTAAAATAACACCAACTTTGCGTAAAGTAAAGATCGTTGCTAGCTTACACTCTACGCTATTCAATATTTACGGGTCTTTGAACTCGCAATAATCACTTTCGATCCGTTTACTGCATTGGTACGCAGAACCATGGCTAGCAAGGCTACCTCACTCCTCGTTGCGTCCATACTTGCGCTCCAAGTGCTTTCTGCACCGCCTGGTGGCGGCGCCACGATCTCTAGTGGCATAGTGGAAGTTCCCATTACCCACTTCAACAGCAATGAGACCGGTCCTCTCCCACTAGTCGATGTCGGTCTCGGAACGCCCCCTCAGATGGTGAAGATGATCATCGATACCGGCAGCAGCGACCTGATCTCTCCTGAGACTGGGAGCTCCGTCTGCAAGAAGCCACAGCAGCTTTGTACGCAGAACTCGTTCGGCCTTGTCCTCGGCTCTTTCAGCCCAAATGCGTCGACTGGTGTCGAGAAGACAGACCTGCTCCTCAACACCACCTTTGGCACAGGCGAATCATATCAGGGACCGTTTGTCAAAAGCTCTCTTACCCTTGGGAACAAGAATCAAACCATACCGGCTGCCGAGTTTGCTCTCCAAGAGGAAGGGTTCGTGCCTGACGGGGTCCCCTCTTTTGCTGTGTTTGGAGTTGGCCCGGTCGGCAACGAGGCATCCGACAAGCCGTACTCCAACGTCCCGATCTCGATGAAAGAAGCCGGCGTCACCAAGACAAGTGCCTTTGGGGTTTATGTCAACGACTTCCGTGAGTGTTTCACTCGCTTGCCCATTGTGATATCACTGCGAGGGCATCTTTCTAGAGTTGTTGGATCTAACCTTCTCCTTACAGGGGGGCCGCCTGGATCAATCGCATTTGGTGGAGTGGACAAAGCGAAATTCAGCGGTGAGCTCCGAGCAGTTCCTCTGCTTGCCAATGGCCAGGGAGAGTTCCCAGAATTCGTCGTGGGATTCAGCTCTGTGGCAGTCGCCGGCGGCAACGGGCAAGGGGGACCGCAAAGGCGGGCATCGGGTAACTTGCTCAACGGGACACAGCCCGCTCTCCTCGATACCGGTAACCCTGAGCTCGATCTGCCCGCTGATACAGTCAAAGGACTCGCCCAAGCGCTGGGGGTTGAAACAAGAAATGAACAAGATGCTATCTTGCTTGGGGATGTCCCATGTAACCTCGCTTCCATGTCAATGGTCTTCGGGTTTGATAATGACGCGACCAAGATCAACGTACCACTCGATCTCCTTATGGTCCCCGGAAACAGCCCAGGGCAATGCGCAATCCCATCAATTATCGGCCTTCAGAATGGGGTAGTTGGTGGACTGACCAGTCTCGGAAACCCATTCCTTCAGGCAAGTTATGCTGTCTTCGATAGCGAAGGGAGGAAGATTATGCTTGGTCAGGCTGTGATGAACGTTACGGAGAGCAATTTAGTCGAGTACACCGGCTGAGAATCTTGATAAGTCTCCAAGATGACGTGGTTGATGTTTGACCTTGCAACTAGTACTAGCGGCAACGCCCTACGTTGTGGGAAAGAAGGGGGGGGGGGTTGCTGTTGCCAGCTGGTTTTGATGGATTTTCACTTAAGCAGTTGTTTTATCTGTGTTATGTTATGGCTTAAGAATGCTAGCACTGTACAGTACTGAAACAATATGAAGCGAATGAAATATCGGTTTGTGGTGCCATACTTTATTCAAAACGGTTGGGAGGGTTGATTCTCAAGTTGACGCTGCGACAAATCCGGGTATGTGAACGTCCAAGAAGACGAACTATGCAAAGCATACCTAAAGTTTAAACAACACAATCAGGAAAAAGCTAGAAAGGGGGTAATATGGGCTTCTAATTAGCTTACACAATATGACTAATCATTATCTGCGATAATATTGATATTAAATCAAAATTTAGAAATTTTACTAGAATGTTCACCAAAAGCTTTGCGACAATGCTGTCAGGGCCGTAGGCTGAACGCAAGCAGTTCCCACTACAGTGGCTGCAACTGGCCTTAAAACTAATTGCAAGCTTCCCTGGCAGAGCCCATTGCTTTCCCTCCTTTTTAGTTAGGTAACCATAGTTGTAAATCAGCAATACTTCACAGTCACCTTGAGCCTTCGTTGCCATTCGACGTGATGTTTGTCTCAAATGCCGAGAAAAGAACAACTGCAAAGTGTAGACCTGGTGTCAATTTGTTCTAGCAACGTCAACAAACTTACATCCCTGGACAACATATTAAGCATAGCAATTCAAACAACCATCAGTGACTGCCCCACCACTCTGAAGAAAGTCTAGATCCCTATCACAAATTTGAGGGACACCATAAACAGCATGGCCATGAAGCACACTGTGACTAGCCACCGACAACGAACAATAAGGCTCAGTCCTGGGGTCCTCAACTCCAAGACACCCAAAATTTACTTGTTTCTAGGAAGAGGTATGCATTCCTTACTCTCCTTACCTTTCCTTTCTCTCGAAGTGAAAATTTCTCCTTCGTAAAGTACTCTGAAACGTACAAAGGCCTAGATACATAATTAGGTATTAGGCAGCCATAGGCAGCATCGCAAAAGAATATGTCAAAGGGGTCTTAGAAACAACCATTCTTAGGCACATTAGTAACAGCTCCGAAAATAGACACAAATGATGGGACTTCGTATTGCCCGACAGTGAGTTCAAGTAGTTCAACTCGACGCTACAAAATCAGATCATCATGCGTCACACCCGCGTAGACAGCACACTTAATGGGAAACAATTCAATGTAATCAGAATGATTCAGGATGAGCTTTGAAGCTGTGTAACGTAAGCTGGATTACTTTTCTATCTAATACGAACTCGCTTACTCAGAAGCGAAACTTGTCTCATTTGTTCAAAGTTGATGACTACCGTATTGTGCGTTTTGCCTTCAGCCACAATATCGAAACATTCGATTTGTTGTACGGGATCGAGGGAGGTGCCATGGTTGACTAAACTTTACAAGCTACAATTTACTGATTTGGGATTATCTTTCGAGGTTTTGGCCAATAGAGAATGTTGGCAGCTTCATGCTTGTCGGAAGATTCTGAGAACTGGCTTACAATATCGAAAGCATTGTTCTGGACTTGATAAGAACAGCTGAAAGGAAGAACGCATATAAAAAGCTGACTCGAGCATCGAAAACGATCAGGAGTCCATCCAGCACCACACAGGAAACATCTCATTTTGCAATCACAGGCTGCCTACAAACACAATAAACAAAGCACCCACAAGTCTCAAGATGCTCAAGGCTTTTATTCTCCCCCTCATGGTGGCCACGCTCAGCAGCGCCGTCCCCACCAGCGCCTCGGCTCTGCCCACCATCGAAATCACCGTTGTCGACCGACGCCTTGGGACAAATTCTTCCATCTGCGGCAATATCGGAAGCCTGATCACCGACATTAGTCTTGATACGGTCTCCGAGCTCTATCTCTCATCGGCCGAAGCAATTCCGGTTGAGACTGTGACCTGCACCCCTTACAAATACATCGATGGCACCGGACTCAGCGGATTACCATTCACCGAAGGCAATCCGAGTTACCTTTCCACGAATACCGTCGTGGTTGGCAGCATTTACTGCTCTAGCTCCCAGCTGATTTGTGCTGCCTAGCCAAGCACACTTTGATTTGGTTGTTGCAGGCCGACATCTGGACAGCTGTGCTTGGAATATTCACCTCTGGGATTACACTCGGGTGTAGACTATAGTACAGGCTGGAAGGTATCTCGAGGGAATGTCATTCAAGGTCTGGGCAATTGCAACCACAATACAATACTGTCTGGTGAAGAAAGATTCAATTCTGCGGGACTGTGAAGGCATTGAAACTCCATATATAGCCCAATCCATTCATTTATTGGAACTTGTTGTGGCAAAAATTTGAATCTTCTACACTGGTTACACGGAGACTCCGGGCCAGCCGTACACATAAATCTGGCTGTTCCAGATGGTGGGCTAATCGCGTCGATGATAGGCTACGTTGTTTTGTGTCCGGCCCAGGCTTGAAACCCATTAATCCCGCAAGATGAGAGGATGCATCACTTGCGGGGTAATAATGTACATCGTACTTGCTGACGTTCTTCACGTCAGCAGTAGAGCTTGGGCGTTGACTTGTCAGCCTTGATCAAGCTGCCATTCACCGAGGAGGGCCTATTCGATGGCATTCGACCAAGTGACTCAAGTGCTATCCTACTACGTATCTACCCTAAGTGCAGCCTGTAGAGACACAGCGGACTTCATTTACTTTTGATTCTGCGCTCCCGCTCTGTGGCTCATTTGAATCCGAGATCATTCTACGATATGTACTGCGCAGGCATTTTGTACGCGCGTGCAGGACCCCTTTGGCCAGTTCCCTGGCAGCTCCTGGCCAGGCCGCGCGACTCACACAACGTCTCGTCTGCCGATCTCAATGCTTTGAGTCTGCTCCACTTAAATGCTGGGACGAAAATCCGGAACACGCACTGCCGGACGACAGGCCCTGTAGCCTCAAGACCGGTTCATCTCTTTGGGTCGCTTGAGGGCCTTCGAGTGACTGGACTGCTTGAGAACACTAAGGCTGACCAAGATCACATTGCTCCTTATTTGATTCCGGCAGGGTGCGAAGGTATTACAAGGTGTCCTCCAGCCAGTATCTCGTCGCGGCGCACCTGACTAACTAACAACGTGCCGTAGCCGAGTTTTTACAACAACGCGCGAACATCCGTGGACAAGTCTTGCTGGCTGGGAATCTCGCGTCAAGTGTGTCACTTATCACGTACTGGCTCCAGAAATGCATTGAGAGCCACCGAGAATGTCAGTCCGATCCATCGACAGACCCCTGGCTCATCCGGCCAAGGCGAATGGTCGACCTGATCGACTACCAGCAGCTGGAAGACAATTCCCGTGTTAGGGTGGTAGAGAGCAAATGGCCCGATGAGCCATACTGCGCGCTTTCATATCGATGGCCGTCGGTTGTAGACAGTCTGGCCATCCTGACTCCGCAGAGCAAGGGAAGGCTCCTCGCGGGGGTCCACCCCAAACTTTTGCATCGTGTCATTCGGGATGCATGCACGTTATGCCACAAGCTTGGTTTTCGCTATCTTTGGGTTGACGCCTTGGTATGCCTCAGGTTTTTTCTTGCACAGTCATTTTTTCCCCCCACAAATCCGATGCTCACAAAGCTCGACAGTGTATAGTTCAGGGCGATGAGGGAGACTGGCACGCCGAGGCTGAGAAGATTTCGTCCATCTACCTAAACGCCACATGTACAATTGCGTCCATTGATGGAACCAGCCTCCAGAATGCTTCGCAACTCGCTCTGAGATCCAGCCTTTGCGACGAAAAAATGCTGCGGGAGTTAATACCTACCTCTTGCCCTTGCTCCCCGGAGCAAATATACATGGCGCTGCAAAAGTCGGGAAATTTCACCGGGAGGCCTGATGGTGAACTGGATACTCGGGCCTGGGCCTTCCAGGAAAAGATACTCTCCAGGAGGATCATAAGCATTACCAAGGATGGGATATTCTGGTTAAGTATCACTTTTCTCTTGCAACGGATCCCCGACTTTCGTGTTTTGGAATGTTCTAGAATGCAACACTTTAGGATCCGTAGCAGGACTAACGTCACCATTAGGGATTGTCTCCACTATTCGGCTTCGGGCATCCGACCTACGGGCATCCTAGGAGACTTCTCTCCCAATTTCCGAGACACGGACGATCGAAAATTTAAGGCCGTGCTCCTTGGCCGGCCCTGGTTGAGCATTGCTACGAACGAAGAGCTCTACTGGTACTGGAGAAAGGCCGTGCAGGAATATACAAAGCGCAAGATAACACGGGGCCGGGACAGGCTTATAGCACTCCAGGGTGTCATTGCCAAACTCAAAGTGACACTCAGTGACGAGTGCGTATTGGGTATATGGAGGAGCAACGCAGCCCGTTGCCTCGCCTGGTTTGTGGACAGCAACGCAGTGTCCGAGGATGAATCACACGCCAAGCGACCAGTGGATAAGACGGCGGTGAGAGCGCCATCCTGGTCCTGGGTATCTGTGTGCCACCCTATTCAATACAGGCTGTATCACCACTTCGCCAAGAATCTTGAAAGAAAGACCGAGCGTCTGTCGGAGATGGTTACTGTGCAGGAACTAACTATGCGTTCGAAAACGAACAATGGATTTGATGACTTCGAGGGGAGGCTGCGCCTACAGGGTGCCACCCTGAAGGGTCTCTTGGTTGAAGGCCGCGTCTACATCATTAACCGGTCCTCTTCAGCCCCGAATCTCGACGATCTGCCCGAGGATGGTTACGGCACCAAAGAGTCCTGGCTCGAGACTTTGAAGTTCCATAGCTCATCGGGGACTGCTGAAAAGGTCTTCATCGACACGCAGTGTCTCGTCGATAACGCGAGACCTTCGAATCCAGACGCTGCCACCGTTCCCCTGCCCGACTGGCTTGACCGGCGCACTTTTACACATGATGATGAGATTGAAGCACAATCCCCGATCGGGAACCGTGCAACATCGTGGCCCGAGGAGGTCACCTGCTTATTACTGTTTGAGGGCAGTTATGGCAACACGCTGTCGGCACGTTATTTTGTCGTACTGTCCCCCTGTGAACGCAGAAACATGGGAGCGCTCGCCGATCTCGGTATCATTGAATACTATAAGGACTACTTTTCTCAGCGAGGATCACAGAAGCCAACAAGTTTCAGACGTATAGGCCTCTGTGCATTTGACAGGCGGCAGATCTGTCAGGAATCAGCCCAGCACGACCTATTTGCAATGAGACCATGCCCATGTCTTGGGAAGATCACAACATTGGATATCATATAGAGCCATAGATACCCAGTTTCAAGAGGCTGAAATGAGATGTAATTGTTTCTTATGCAGCGACAGTACAACCAGTGAGGTTTGTTCCACAGTTGGATATCTTGCGTGTGTTCCGAAAAGATACAGAAGTGCTGCGCTCCTTTGAAAGAACATAGATCATTTCCAATTTGTTGGAGAGGGCAGAATCCAAGGAACGGTACACTAAGGGGCTACTGAGTGGGTAAGAAATGGAACATCATAGGTCAGGGATCTTGAAATTGAAGGAGTACTTGAGCCTTCGACATGAGCTATCCATGGCACTACTAGTTGAAGCCAGATACAAAAATGGAAATGTTTTCAACAACTTGTGTGTGATGCTGCTTGTTCTATGTATCATTTTTCACGAACAAGGACTACTGCCAAAGAAACTTGGAGAAGTCTAGTGATTGATATTACAGTCTAATAGTCAATTCAAGTCGCGGAATAGTGGAGAGCTTCGGGTGGTCTGGCCACCTGACCCCTTTCGCCGGCGACCGCTGAATCGCCGCTTAGAAATTCATTGCATCCCACGGGATGAACATTGCAGACAGCCATGGGTCGTCCCCGAAATTGTGCACAAACTCCCCCGTCAGGGCATCTTGGTTCATCTGCAAATTTGCCCCCATTACTGCGTCGCTGCCTCCCGTCATGGCTAACCGGTTGTCAAGGCCCTGCGCACCAGCCGCGGACGGCTCAGGCTCGCCGCTGGCGATCCCGCTGCTCGCCCAGTCCGCCTGGACACCGGCCTTCATAAGGCCCATGACCTTTGCTGACTTGGACCAGATGCTCTCCTCGCGATCGTCGTCTTCCTGGATGCCGACGGCTACGCGGATCTTGTCCATGCGCGCCGAGATGCGGTCGAATAAGCTAAAGATGTCCAGCCGCCGCCGCACCTCGGCCGAGTCCCATGCCGGTACGTCCTCGAGCCTGCTGAGCTTGATGACGGTGACCAGGCACGTAACGAGCTGCACGAAGAGGTGGAATGTCCCGCCCAGGGCCATGGACGCCGGCGTACGCTCGTACGTGTCGAACCAGTTCTCCATGGCTTTGAGGCACTTCTGCAGCCGCTCATGGCGGAACATGACATCCGAGGTTGCTGTGGAAGATGGTAGATGTAGGGCGAGCTCGTTAATGATGACTTCTGTGGCGTACATGTGGAGAAGCACTGTTTCTATGAGAGAGAGCGCGTATTAGGATCTATTCACGTAGAAACAGTGATGGCAGGGAAGGGAAGAGCGGCGCCAAAAACAATACTCATGACCATTATGGTTCTTCTTCCAAGAGACTTACCATTACGAGAAGCGTCTGTTAGTTCTGGCAATGTCCTCCAAATATCTTGCAGTTGCCCATCAAGAGCCCTGATAAAGTATGGCGGTATTTGGCTCTCTCCGCTCAGGGACTGTTGCATGAAAAGATCATTCAATTGCTCAGAGAGGAGAGCGCATCGGACTTGTATGGAGAGGATCTTGTCTCCTTCCCACTCAGGCTGCTCTATCAAAAGTCGGAGGCTTTCCTCCATGTGAGGTGTCCAGCGAAGTTGGTTAACCCTCCGTAGCATCTGCGACACCCTGTGGTTCATGTCAGCACCTGGCGTAAGTTGTGACATACTTCGTCATCGCTTGTGCTCAAGAGAGTATAGACTTACGTGTTGCACCAGACATACAGAGCCAATAACGTCCTCCTGGCTTCCATTGTGCATTCTTTTGTCTGTGGTTGTTTCATCCCGTGAAACGCAAACTTTTTCATAAAAGTGAATGCCGTTTCAGTCTTGGTAGCTGTAAGCCCGAGGTCCTGAGCGATGGCAACTCCAACACCAGTCCAGATCGATATGAATGGATTTTCCTTTTTGTGGGAGTGTGGCCTGTGTCGATAGTCAGCGTTGGCTGGGATTGAGGTTGACGTGGTTGAAGCAGAGAGATTTGGCTGGAAGTGGTAGCAATTGAAGTGTGATCGGCTTATCATGAGAACAACTTGCTCAAAGCGTGAAATTAAATAGCATAGAACATCACGGGGAAACATTGTACATCATGCTCACATTCGAAGCAAGACTCCACAACGCAGTACGGATTGAAAGAGGGACGTGAAGCGACTAACCAGCATAGGAAGACCAGCAAACCTTGCAACAAATCCAAACTCCTCTCAGACTGCCGCACCGCCCTGTCCGCGACAATATGCCGGACCTTGTCCCCAATCAGATGGGACTCTTTCGTAGAGCGGGTTGTGCAAGCCATGATGGAGATCCACAGCAGAGGACGAGTCTGGTGGAGCTCCTTTGCACTCACATTCGGCGGGATGTAGACCACCGGGCCGAACTGCGGAAAGTCATGCCGGAAGAGTTCTAAGCGCTCCTGGGCTTCATTCTCGGGGACGTAGTGGTCGAGCTCCGAGTCAGCAGCGCTGCTGGAGGGGTTCGTTTTGCCACCCCATGCGCGGCAGGTCCCGACTGAGGTGCCTACAGTGTTGGGGCTTGAGTCTGATGAGAGGGAGGGAAGGGCGGTGGAGTCGGATGCTGATTGTCCCAATGACCCTGGGGTCGGGACTGGCGGTGATTCATTGGGTCCCTTCACAGCTGTCTGGGACCGTATCAGGGATACAAGGTCGTCCAGCTTTTCCTCCAGATGAGCTGTCCTCGACCCTGGTACCTTCTTCTGAGTCCGCTTGCGATTTGGCACCGACGGCTGACAGTCCTTCTGCAACCGGGAACACCTGGGTTGTGGTGAGTAAATTGAGTGAACAGGCCGGGTACGTGAGAAAATGTATTCAAGTTCAGGGCATAGACATGACGAGTCACGCTCAGAAATGGTCTGAAAGGTTGTACTGAGCGTCTGGATTCTACGCCTGCCAGTTCTAGACAAGAAAAGGCAAACTGGGCAACTTGATCGGTACTGTACGGAGGCAGTAACATTTGAACATACCTCTCGCATGCGCCAACACGATCGCCATACATGCATTTGCACTTGGCCTTGACACAATTCGTGCAGGCATGCCCGTACGGCGCCGGTGTGCCGCCGGCGGCCTTTGCCACACGGGCCGGTGACGGTTGCATTTGCTGGTGGCGGCAGGGGAGCCGGAAACTGTCTGAGTTGTACGCAGGTGGATTCCAAAGTTCACGGTTGGCGCTCAGTCGGGATTGGGATTGTGCTGTGATAGGAAGCACGAGTAAGGTTGCGAAATCCACTCCAGAGCATACGGGCAGTGGGCTCGAACGAGGAAGTTTGGACGTGCTGACCAGGGAGGAAAGCGGATTTGGCCAGAGATATAGCATCCGAAGGCCGCCGGAGTTGGCCGGGCTGTGCAAGTGCGTGTGTGATGTAATCCGATCCTTTCATTCCCAAAACGCCCAGGCTCGTTCGTTCCAGCGCATCCGAGCGTAAGCTGACACCACATCGGAACGTGCTTTTCTCCCGAATACGAGAGTACGGTGATCTCTGCGGAGCAATGGACTGTTCTCATTCATCAGCAGAGAAATCTCTACTTACGAACTGCAGGCAACGCAGCTCTTCCTGCGTAAGACGGCAATCTCAGGTGCGTTTCTTCTCCAGCAGTGATGGTAGAAACCGAAACAGAAGCAGAGACGCCATTACAATCACGCAAACAATTCAAGGAGAAGGCATACACATCTGATCAAACGGCGTAACAATACAAAAGGAGACAACGCACTGCCTCATCCACCTTCACACATGCATGGCCTTGTGAGATGCAGCAACCGCTATACCTAGGTAGGTTAAATAAAGTCTCTCAACAACAATGAACCTGTGCTTTCAGTCTGTTAATTTGAGATCAGCCTGGCTCAGTGACGCCTTTAGAAATTGATTTGGACTACAAGAAGTTTAGATATTGGAACTCATAATTACCCAAGCAACATTCAGGCCCTCTCTGTAGACCAAGTAACTTGTTGCGTGTAATCAGTGTTAAACATCAGATGAGACGACAAGAAGATTAATTCTGTGATTAAGTATTTTGGCATCCTCAGGCTGTCACATTCATTCTTCCAGCTGAAGACACAATTCAAATCCAAGCATAACCACAGCAAATGCCTCAGAGGAAGACAAGGGTCCGGTATTGGATGGACCCTCGATGTGGTGTTTGCTGCTAATAGGAATGTTCTTGAGTTTGTGCAGAACCCCCTGGTCCAGATATTCTTCCACCAAATGCGAGATCATCTTCAGTACTATGTCTCCGATGGTGGTCTCATCCACATACGCATCTACAAAGTTATGAATGCCCCAGTGAGACTGAGATGCAGCCATGCTTTTCTGGCGGCGCCTGGCCGAGAGTCTTAGCAGGTTTCCGAGATCTTTGATGATGTCCTCCGCAGTGTCCTGCTCTCGCACGTTGTCCAAGAGGTAAGCAAGCCAGCCTGGGCTGCTATTCATCTGCTCCGTATCAACAACCTTCGCTGCATGGCTGAGTTTGTGTTTCATCTCGCCTCGTTGTCTGCCTGTCAAGGCCCGTTGCGTTCCGGTTGTTTTGTCGTTGTGCACTATTGAGACCCGAGCGGTGGCTTTGAAGCGAAAGACATTAGACCTCTCTCGGTACACCTTATGAATGTCTTCATCAAACTTGAGCCGAAATCTGGTTGCTGCCGGATCTACTCTGCCATCGTGGATGTCATCACCAGACCACAGTTTCTGTGCCTTCATCTCTGTTAAATAAAAAGTTGTGATTCCAGCATCAGAATTGACTGAAGCTGGAATTGGTAAGATCATCATAGGCGACATTGATGCCTTCTGTTGCATTTGGACGTCTCACCAAAACCATGATGCTGGTGGGGAGCTCGCAGCTTTATACAGCGCCTTGTTATTGCTATACCTATAAATACAATACCTTTGTTTTGATTTCCTTGCGGATGGTTTCAATTAGAGGCTGGAAGACAAAGAAAGTTAGAGGAGTTTGGGTTGAAACGTTGTTGACTGTTGCAGCGGACAGTTCCCTTGAGAACAAGACATCAACTTTTCAGTGTTTCTGTTAATTGGTTGTGCATATCCTTAGATAGTGCCAGCTTGGTTCCGCAGCAAAGGAAGACCTGCAAGCCTGCTTATTGCGACCGGACCCGGATTAGTCCAGCGGACTTGAACGGCCGGGCAGGAGTCGGAACAAATCGGCGGCTGGATAAAGTCCTGCCACCTGACAGGTCAAATCAGTAAGCGATGAAAAGGAGCACAGCAGACCAACAGGGCCACAGTTCTGATTCACCTGTCTACCCAGGTACATAGGTGGATTCGGCGTAAGCACCAACTGATTGCAATTACGCCGGTGTTGGCCTGACAGGCGGGAAGAAGCGGGATTCGATTTTGCATCCCCGTAATCCGGCACGTTGACTTGCAGCCTATTGAGTAAACAACTTTGTCAACACAGATGAGGTGCAGCAGCGCCGTGTTGGTACTGCTTATATACTCCATGGAATGTGTATTGAACTTGTTGTGAGGTCCAAGTGGCTCATGTTGTGCCTGTCCATTCTCAGCCAGCTCTAGATATCCTCTTCTCAGGTATCAACTACTGGTGAAGCAAGGAAACCCATGGTCGAATCAAGGATGGCCGATCTTGAGAAGTTCAGTCCGCCATCTCCGCAAGATGGTGCGTCCTTGGCTGATGACAAGGCCGAGCAGCAGCCCAGCAACACAAGCTCCCGAAGGCCAAGCCTTGTACATCCACACCAGCCTGTTCTGCTCTCGCTCGTGCCCTCCATTGCAGCATCCGTCCCACCAGTCGCCACTGCCAACAACGCAGGGGAAACCACTCAGGAAGATGACACGGTGACGGACGGGACAGGGCATATCACGGGCGCTCCCCTGGTGCTCGCCTTGATTGCGCTGAACCTCTCCACCATTCTCATCTTCCTGGACAACAGCATCCTCAGCACCGCCACGCCGACCATCACAAACGAGTTCCACTCGGTCCAGGACATCGGGTGGTATGTCTCGTCGTACCAGCTCGCCCTGTCGGCCCTCCAGCCCATGACGGGCAAGCTCTTCACCTACCTGCCCAACAAGCAGACATACATCGCCTCAGTGATCCTCTTCGAGCTGGGCTCGCTCATCTGCGGCCTCGCCACCAGCTCCAACATGCTCATCGGGGGGCGTGCGATTGCCGGACTCGGTGCCTCGGGCTTGTTCAACGGCGCACTGACTATCATCGCGGCGCTGGTCCCACTGCGGCGCCGGCCCGCCATCACCGGCCTGCTCATGGGCGTCGGCCAGCTCGGGCTCATCGGCGGGCCCCTAATCGGCGGCGCCCTTACCCAGTACTCGACGTGGAGAATGTGCTTCTATATCAACCTGCCCATCGGCGGGGTCGCGGCCGTGGCCCTCGCCGCCGTGCGCATCCCCGAGCAGACGCCCAAGCCGCCCTTCCGCAGCTTCGTGCGCCGCCCGGGCCTGTGGAGGAGGTTCGACCTCGCGGGGACGGCGCTGCTCGTCCCGGCCGTGGTTATGCTACTGCTGGCACTGCACTACGGCGGCGGCGGCACGTACCCTTGGGCTTCGGCCACGGTCGTCGGGCTGTTCTGCGGGGCTGGTGCGGTCGGCGCGCTCTTCGTCGCGTGGGAGTGGCGCGTGGGGGGCGAGGACGCTATGGTGCCTCTCAGCATGCTGCGCGAGAAGGTTGTGGTTGCGGGTTGCCTGACCAACCTGTGCCTGTTCAGCTGCACCTTTGTCACGTCTTACTTCCTGCCCGTGTACTTTCAGTCTGTGCAAGGCTCGTCGCCCTTCACGGCCGGCGTGCACATGCTGCCAAGCATCATCTCACAGCTCATCACAGCCGTGTTGAGTGGCTTCGCGGTTAGCAAGCTGGGATATTACCTCCCGTGGGCCATATTCTCGGCCGTCTTGTCGAGCGTTGGGGCAGGGCTCATCTCGACCTGGACGGTTGGTACCAATACTGGAACCTGGATTGGATATCAGATCGTGCTTGGCGTTGGTCGTGGTGCGGGTATACAAATGGTAGATACATCTTCCCGTTTCCTTACCTCACCTCTCTTTGTATAAAGTGAGTTGAAAACCGCGTGCTGACTCTGCCTCGTCACTTAGGCACTCATCGCAGTGCAAACCGTCCTCCCGTCATCCAAGATTGCTGTCGCGATGGCGATGCTCACTTTTATCCGTAAGCAGCCTTTGGAAATAATATTGATCCCTTCAAGAAGAAAAATCTCCCATCTTTGGCATGTGCCTCAAAGGAATTGGTGTGCTGCTGGCTTTGAGACAGACTATAGCCACACTGTGACCTTTGCCTACCCCTTTTTTCATGAACCTATTCCCTTTGTACAATGATAGCTGACTTCCAGTTCTAGAAGGTCTAGGCAGCGCCGTCCTCATATCTGTGGCAAATACTATTTTTGACGATAGCCTTGCGTCTCAGATCCACGAGAACGCCCCACACGTCAATCCGGAGGCTGTCATCGCCGCGGGAGCTACTGCGTTCCGTAAGGTCGTCCCTGCGGAGGATTTGCCGGCTGTGATTAGGTCCTATGCGGTGTCGTTTGAGAGAACATTTTACCTGGCGGTAGCCTTGTCGGCATTGTGCTTTTTTACTTCCTTGGGGCTGGGAAATCATGACGTGAGAGCGAAGCAGAGCGAAAAGGGCGAGGACGGGGCCGCTGAGGACAGACCCCACGATAAGAAAGGTGATGCCAGTGTTTGATCCGTCGGGCTAGCAAATAGCCACGCGTTTGTTTCCAATTCATGGCCTGTATGCAAATCTAGTGGGTTTGCAGTCTGCATCGCATAGAATCATTCAGAGGCGAAATTATCAGAGTTGGTGTCTCATGCTGGCAGGTATATACGAGGCCGGGAGTTTCCAGGAGTGAACTGTTACCGATTTTGTCGGTTGGAATGTCCTTGAATTAGATGATATGTACAAATTGACCATCCGTCACGCCATTGTAGTTTGTCGGACTCGGTTGACAGGGCAAGCCCGAGCCTGCGTAAAGATGTTCGGCGCCGTCCGGCCCGTGGCCCCAACATTGACCGCCGGGCGGCTCGGATGCGCGTCATGCGAGTTGACCGCATCATTTGACTTGCCCAAGCAGCTTGGCATCTCCACGATAGCTTGGCATTCAGATGCCGCGGATGGATCCTTGGCTTGATACTCGCACCGTGAATCGTGCCCTAGGCTAGAGCCAGTCAAACAAGGCCGGACCTCGTTCGAGCGCGGATGGCGTCCCAAGCGGAGGGTAGTGAAGATGCCTTCAATCGTCCGCGAGGCCAAGTCGGCAAGGCGGCTGTCTCCGAGCCTGGCACAATTCCTAGGCTGCTTTCAGGGGTCTAAAGCCTATCTTGTAGTGGACGACGTCCGTGGTGATGATTATGGAGTGCATTCGAAGCGGTTGCCCAGCCCTGTATTTTCCCTGAACGCCTTGCCATGCTGAAATATAACGAAAATGACCCGAGTCTACGCGTTGTTCAAAATCTAGATCACTTGTCAGTGGCTGTCTGGATCGCGGACGGAGCGCAATGACTTACCTGATTTCGTAGCTCCCGGCCCTTGTCATGTACCGGACCCACTTCACACTGCTGTAGTTGCTCTTCTCGAATACCTTGAGGTATCTAACCAGCAAACCGCTGCTCGTGAACATCAGAAGGCTGAAGCTCATGCTCAGCGGAGGCCTGCTCCACGTCTTTTGGTTGGTCATGGAGGTCAGCTCGGCCTCGGCGCTCAGCACGAACTCGCTCTGTCCGGTGAACCTTCCAATCTTCCACACTATATGATTTTCTGCCGGTTCGTATTTGGCCTTGCCTTGCGTACACCTCTCAGTGATTCTGGCGGTATTCAGGGGCGTGGGGATGCGGACGACCACGTTCGTGGCGAACAACTTGGTGCCAAAGTTTGCCTTGACGCCGATGCTGTACTCGACCTTGGTCTTGCCAACCTCGTTGACAATGGCGTGGACCTTGAAGGGCAGGTTGATGTTCTCGGTGGCGCGGTAGCGCATGAGCTCGAACTCGCCGTCGGGGGGGACGAAGGAGATAATGCGATCGGAGTCGAACTTGCCCAGCTTGACGCACTGGTGAAACTGGCAGTCCTCGAGGGTGACACTACCAGCCGCTGCCTTGGTAGCCTTGGTGCCCATCCTGTTTCCGCTGGGGAGGCTTAGCAGCCCGTCGTTGTCGAGAAGAAGCCTGTCGTTGAGACCGAACTTGCACTCGGGGGTGCCGGAGAGGTAGGCGCGCATGATGATCTGGCCGGTGACGTCGGCTCGCAAAACGGCGCCGGTAGCGGACATGAGCAGGTTGACGTCCTCGATGACATCGACAAAGGCCTCGTTCTTGCGATACTTGACGTCGGCCTTGCGCCAGGACAGGGCGCCGGTGGCCTGCATCGTAATCTTTGCCGAGTCCTCGAACTTGTTCTCCGACTTGACACCCTCGGTGGTGATGTACATCTTGAGGGTGTCAGTCTCTGTGTTCTGGGGGTAGCCGAAGTCGATGATCTCGTCCAGCAGCTCGTAGACCAGCACAAAGTTGTTCTTGACGGCCTCCTCGTCGAACTTGCCGAAGTAGCCGCGGCCGAGCTGGATCAGGCGGTAGAGGAACTCGAAGACGAGGGCGGCATTGGCGTTGCTCTTGGTGATGGCGACCAGGTAGATGTTCTCGTGCTTGACATGGCTAAAGGTGGTGCTGCCCAGGGTCAGGATGGGCGAGCGCACCTGGGCGTTGCTGATGACCTGGATGCGGAAGACATCGGCGAGCCGGGGGCGACAGTCGTTGCGAAAGGCGCGGAAGATGAGGTTCTCGCCCTTCTGGTTGAAGATCAGGATACCGGAGAGCATTGTGGCGAGAGGACTGTGCTGGCTGAGGCTGAGGCTGGGCCGGCGAGGAACATTGGCTGACTTGTCTTGTCTTGTCTTGTCTCGACTCGACTCGACTCGGCTCGATTCAGGCGGTTTGGGGGGGGGGCAGGTTGGCGATGCCACATTGAGAAGTAGCTGTAGTCTGCTCGCCCGGTGCTTCCTGGGCAGTGATGAGTAAGCCGACTCAGGGGTAGGGGATGTGGGCCTCGAGGGTGCGAGGGATACGCATCCGCTGCATGAGGTCGTGCTCGACAGATTACTCAGCAGAAACGGGCTGCCCCAGTTTTGGTGAGTTTCTTCTGCTGTTCTCAATTGCTCCTACACCTTCACAGGGGTAATAAACGTTAATTCTTCAAGTCGTGGCCCACTCGACCCACAGTAAATAGTAGGTCACCTTTCTAGCATTTTCTATGCAAAGGAACATACGCAGATCGGTTAGCTTTTTAGGAATAGCTTCAGCTACCTCAGCTCCGGTGCACCCAACCAGAGCAAGCTGTGTACCACGGTCTTGTGGGTCTTGTGGGTCGCGACTTGAGCATTTAACGTTTATTACCCCTGTGAAGGTGTACAGTCTGCTGCAGTCTGGCTCGTGCCACAAGGGTTGAGAACCCATACCCAGATCGTCGTCGACCTAGCCCAACCCAGCCAGAAAAACGGCTCGTGCGCTCACACTGTCTGCTGTCGAGGCAAAGCCTCTAGATATCCACGTCCAGTCTGACAGTACATACCACTCCGACCAACGTACATGTATATATGCAATGCTTCGCTGGCTGTCTGGGTCGCTGGTTGGTTGCACGAGCCTCTCCAGCACCAGCTGCACCTCAGCTGCACTTCAGCTGCACCTCGACCAAAAGGCATGATGGCTCTCCCGTAACTCGACCCTGAAGCCGAGCAGCTGTTTCAAGTCCGACGTCTCCCTGGTCTAGACGCCTTCCCCCCCAGACAGTGACTCTGAATGCACGGGCAGGCATATCCCGTACCGTTGGCGCACCTCAAACCCGAGGACGCGTCTGCCATGCACAGGAACTGGGCGTGTGTCGTGTGGGCGTCTACCGTGCCTGTCTTGTCTCTACACAATGCTGTTTGGCGTAATTATGGCACTCTTGCTCCACTATCCAGCAGCATGCAGGCGAGCAAGGCGAACACCCCAGCAGCCCCAGCAGAGCCCAGTCCACAACGAAGTCTGTGCCTTTCTGGAGAATTCAGAAGGCAGAGCTTTCTTTGAAGAGACGATCACGGGCGTCATTTCAAAACTCTCCGATGCACTGACTGCACACTAATAAGCACCCGTCCAGTCAGCACATCCTTGGGCCTCAGTGTGGCCAACGCCGACCAGAAGCAAGCCCTAGAAACCCCACGAGTGGCCGGCGGTTTGGCCTCGCTGAGCGAACATGTCTTCATTTGGCCGTCTGAAACAATTCCATGCGCGCCTCGGCATGGCCCTTGTAGAACCTTAGCACCCTACCTGTCTGCAACGCCGCCAAAGTCAACTTTGCTGCCGCACGTCCTGACCTTTGCCGACTTCCGACATCCAGCAACACGACTGAAAGCAGCCAGAGCATGATTGAAGGCAGGCCGTTGTGAAGAGACTTTCAGGCTCGCCGCAATTGACGCCAGATATTCCCACCGCGGTGCAGCTGGAACCCCCCACTGTCGCGTTGAGCGACTGCCTGCGCGTACTTTTCTTGTCGGGCCCGCAAGCTGTGCCGCAGCTGAACATTCCTTCACGGCCATCCTTGGACCTTCACACCGCCCATGCCAAAGAAAGCTTCACCAGAAACGGCGGGCCTTCTATGACCTCAGCCGGGTTGATACTCACAAGGCACGGCATGAAGGAAGTGGCACTTGTCTGTTTGACAGCTGCCACTGCAGACCTCCCGCCCGAGTCTAGGTGGTTTTTGGCTCTGACATTCTAGAACCCAAAATACCAAACACACGGGACGATCTTGGATCCCGCCCACATTGCGGGCAGGCCCACCGGCATTGACGAGATCCACCTCCGCCATCGCCAGAGGCTAGAGCACTGGGGCCGGCTCCCCGTCGTCCCAAGGGGCCCCACTAATGTAGGTCCCGCTGCCTGCAGCCGTTGGCACGCAACAATGGCGTGAAGGGGGGCAGGACTTGGTCGGCCCCTCCCATGTGGTATGGCTTGCAGGCGGCCGACCAGTCTTTTCTACTTCTTCTCATCACAGCAAAGTTCCCTTGGGATCCATTTAGGCCCGCCTGGAGCTTCAGCCCGATCCCTGAGCGGCGCTGACAATCCACTTGGTCAAATCCTCCCTGCTTGACCTTTTTTTTTTTCTCTCCCTCCCTCCCTCCGGATTTGATCGCCCCCCCTTCCTGTGCAGCTATGTCAGTCAGCTAGGAGAAGTACATGCAATGTAATACGGTTCCAGCAACCCCACCAACCAACCAACCATCGACTTGTTTTCAAGAGTTGGCTTCTAATGTCCGCCGCCTCAGGCGGCTGGCTTGCCGCCCTGGGCGAATTGCTCCATCTGGCATCTGAGCCGCCGATCCTCCTGAGCCACGCAGCCAGGAGACGGCACGTAGCGGACAAAGTAACCTGCCAGTTGCTGGTTGCCAGCAAATCCCGGGGAGCGGCCCCCTATTCTTGGCCAAGCTAGTTGAATTGAACTGCTGTTTCAAATGCTTCCACCACCGTCCCCTACTGCCGGTTACGAAGTGGACCCTTACATTCACTCCAACCTGACTGGGTCTCCCGATCTGCCCAGTCTCGCCAGTGTCCCTGGCACGGCCCTAGCTGGTCCTTGACACGGCCCTGTGCTTCCATTTCTGGCAGCCTCGATCATGATTCAATGGCTGAGCTGCGTCTGGGTGGGGACGCTTCAAGGACCAGGCAGGCTGCATTACACGAACGGCAGCCCATCCCAAATTATTATTTCCTCTCGTCGAAGCTCACGCCGGCCTCTTCTTCCTCCATCTGCTTGCATGACATCGTTCACTACCGTGGATCTCTTGACTTTCGGGCATCTCGATTTCTTTAACTGTGGAACTGTCTCTTCTTATGCCCTTTTCTTTATTCTTGCGCTATTTAAGCTCTGTTCCTTCTCGTCACTGTCTTGAATCGCCTCCCCCTGGTGGTGTTGGTCCTCATTGACTCCCTGCCGCAAGGGCACTTTTAATTCACAAATTATCTCGGCGGCCACGTCCTCTTGGGCTTCAAGCTTCACGGCTCATCAGTGCCCTGCATTCTTTCCGAGCTCGTCTGCGATTGACTTAGCTCAAGATGGCGGAAGGCGGGGAATACCACGCTCCCAATACCGCTGCCAACGGTAACGGCAATGTCGCGACGCATCAGACTCGCAGGCCATCCGACGAACAACCTCCACTGGAGCAGGTTGAGTCGATACTGCGATCGAGGGCAAACACACCGAATCCTTTCAGCCGGCAGCACACGAGTTTAGACCTCGACGATTACTTTGTAAGCCAATTCCACAAAATCTATGCTGCTGCTGCTCCTGCAGCTGCAGTGGCGGCCTGGCTGCCACTGGCGGCACGACGTCGAGATGCGTGCCGCGGGACGTGGTGAGCCATTGCTGACCCTGCAACCTCCAGACCGGTCCTCGAGATATGCTGAAGCATTCAAAATGGCCCATGTTCATGCAGATGCATGGCAGCATCTTGCCAAAAATGATCATACCGCTGTTAATCCTAGGTGGTTGGGCTACGTGCATAACATGCGTTACAAAACTAACTGGCGTCAAACGTATGTTCAGACCTCCGAACCTTGCTGGATCACCTATTCAAGATGCTAACACACATGCGCTCACAAAGTCAGCGTGCAGTCGGTCCTCCTCACTGTGACTGGTTTCGTCGTCAGTCTTGGCCTGAGCTTCCGGAATTCAAGTGCCTACGAACGATATATGGAGGGCCGCAAGTATTGGACTCAGCTCATCTTGACATCCCAAAACCTCGGACGTGTCTTCTGGATCCACACCAAGGAACGCCCCGACAGCAAGGAAAAGGACATTCTTGCCAAGCTGTGAGCACCTACATTCCTGCCTCCCGCAGCTGACATTCGCTAACGCCCCGGGTCAACCAGTACGGCGATGAACCTCCTTGTCGCATTCGCCGTCTCCCTCAAGCACAAGCTGCGATTCGAGCCCTACACTGACCACGAAGATCTCAAGAACCTCCTCGGACACCTCGATACGTTCGCTCAACAGGCGACTTTGGAGACTCCCGAGACCGCTCTGCCACACAAGCACAACAAGCTGAGGGAGGCTGGCGAGTATCTCGGGGTCTCCTTCGCGGCCAGCAACCCCCGGAAGGCTATCAAGAAAGCTGTCCGGCCACTTGGAAACTTGCCCTTGGAGATCCTGAGCTATCTGGCCTCCTTTATTGATGATATCATTGAGGGCGGGCAGCTGACTGTCCCCATGCAACAGACCCTCGCCTGTGAGCTGAAACCCGTTCTCTAATCGACCGATGCGGTCTTCTAATCCTCGTTCAAATAACTGACTGCGTTCCTAGTCAACAACCTAGCTGCTCTCAACGACGTCCTCACGGGCACCGAGCGTGTCCTCACCACGCCTTTGCCAATTGCATATGCCATTGCCATTTCGCAAATCACATGGGTCTACGTGTTCCTCCTCCCGTTCCAGCTTGTCGGCGTTCTTGACTGGGTGACGATCCCCGCAACCATCGCGGCCGGCTATATTATCCTGGGTCTGCTATTTATTGGGCGCGAGATCGAGAACCCGTTCGGGCAGGACGTCAACGACCTGCCGATGGAGCTCTACTGCGCGCAGATCGCCTCGGAGCTGGACGTGATTGCATCCAAGCCCAAGCCTCAGCCCCGGCAGTGGATCGAGAGTCTCGACAACAAGGTCCTGTGGCCGCTGAGCCAGAGCGGCTGGAACGTGTGGATGCACCGGGGCGAGAGCAAGCTGCGAGAGGCGCTCGCGACCAAGACGGAGCTGGGCTACGAGGACCGCCAGCCCGCGAGCAAGGCCGGGACCGTGGCCAAGAGCGACGCGACGACTGCTGTGGACAGTGTCTGAGGAGAGCATGGATGACATTCCGCGTGCAGATTGAGTGGTACATGCGGTCTGGGCTTGGGGCGAAGTTTCAGGTCAGACTGTGGTCGCGAGTCAACTCGGAGGGAATCGACTGTGTTCCCACCCATCTGAGTCGTTCTCGGCAAAGACGACCTGCCTTGCGCCGCGGCCGCCGCCCATCGCCAAATACCCGTCCTTGATAATTGGAGCATATTCTCATGGACACCTTTTCATGGCGACAAGTTGAGCGTAAAAAATTGGAGAATTGATTTTACTTGATTTCTTATTTTCATCGGTACAGTTTTGTATGCATTGCATTGCTGGCGGTCAAAGCCCGGTAATTATCACATGCGCAGCAACAAAATAAGACGTGGCTAACCAGCCCAACGCATTGGGGGAGGGAACACAAAATCGTCATTATCGATCATATATCACCATGGCACGTGGGAACCGGCGTCATTGATTTCTTTTTCTTTTTCTTTTCACATCACGGATAACACCGGAGGCCACGCGGGCGACCCGACTGTTGCAGCCGAGGCTGCATGCACATCCCTGGCTGGATTTCTCCAACCGCGTTTGGAGACGCTGGGGGTCGAGAAGGGAGAGACATGTGTCTCGACGTGTCTCGCGATGGTGCCACGCCGGGGTTTGGATCTGGGAAACACTTTTCTTTTCTCTTGTAATACATTTTCAGGTGTCTGTCTAAAATTCTGGATTTCTGGAAAAGCATGACCAGGCAGTTTCTAATGAACACCAGTGTCTTGAGATTGAGATCAAATATCATATTTACATCTCTCTGAGTAAGGTCTCGAGTGAGATTGACATCCCGTTGACATTTCGAACCATGTGGGACTTTAGAACTGCAGCTTATTCCCAAGTGCGAGGGTAAGACCTGCCTTGTGTAAAGGAAAGAGTCGTACACGGTTCTCCCGTGATGTCGGTCTAGTGCTGGCTGACTCTGAGCCTCCACAACCTCCTTGCGCAGATTGGCGTCTGGGAAGAATACTAGTAGGAATTTGATGGCATTTACCGCTGCGCAATGGCCCGGATTAGACATCTGCGCAGTTCGGAATTCCCCGCTCCGGGTTGCTTCGCCTTCACAGTTGGCCATCTCTGTTCTAGTTCTCATCCTCCTCCCACTCAACCACCAGCATGTTAGTCTCAGCTCTAGGCAGGTGTTGGAGGCCTTTTTCCTCTTCGGCATTGCTTCCTGCTCGCCCAGTGGTCGGTCATCCCAGCTTCCTTGGTCACGTGCTGGAGCGTGACGGGAAAATGCGTTGGACTCTTCAAGCACGCGACGTGCATGTGCTCCATGAAACTGCTCGTGTTGGCTCTCCACGTGATTTGCCTTGGATCAGTACTACAAGCTCTATGCTGTGTTGCCCGAGAAGGTTGGGCATGGGAGGCGGACCCGGCCGTGAGCATCAAGAACTACACATCAAAGAAGTCAAGTCAGCATCATTGTCTGAAACCCGTGCTCTGGGGTGTTTGTCTTTCATTCTCAGCTGTGAGGTTTGGCAGCTCTGAAGCAATTAACTACTTGCAACCTTTCATTTGGCTGGATGGACGGACTTGTACCGCATGTTGAAGAAGGCCCTGAGTGTGCTGACCTTAGCCAGAGTCCAACTTGGGCGGATTGAGGCTTGTCTGCCAGGGACCATGGGTCCTGTGAGACTGGCTTCGATGTCCCTGGTTTATTGAAAATTGCAAAAGCTGTAAAGGCGGGAACTCCGGAGCTTGTGTGCAAGGAGGTTCAAGACCTCATTCAGATGGTCTTTTGGTCTTTTTATCCCAGTAGTAGAGACCATACGAGGAGTACGTGCATATATCAAAGTAATTTAATAGCATCTGACACTGGCAACCAGGCTGGATAATTTCAGACAATGTCACAACAGAATGCCCTAAAAGCTCCCATATGTATCGAAGGCCAGAGAAATAACCACATGATCCATCCTGAGTGGTGTACAGGTACTTTCTCTTGAGCGGAGCCTGGTACCGAGCATGCTTTCAGAGACCGAGGTGTGGGTGTCGGGGGTGATGTTAATTGAGCCACTGCTGAGATGTTTCAAGATTAGAGCAGAAGCCATAGTTTATGGTGAATATCTTTAAAATTGTGCTGTCTTCAGCTTCCTGTGAGCAAAAGAAACTGTCCAAACCACTTCACAGAGGTCTTGTGGGAGATTCCTAACGAAGTGATCCTCGCCACATCCAGGCCAGAAGGGCCAGAATTGCAGCAAACATACTGGTTGGGCAGCTGGCAGTGCCACTGGTCTGCATTTGATATGAGCCTTAGCTATCCCTAGGGTCTGAATGAAGTCCCAATTTGGTCTCCACCTCCATGGTCATCACCCACATCCCGCCAGAATTCTTCAACTCGACATTCACTTGGCCTTAAAACAACCTACTGAGTCACATCTCCAAGTCACACTCTAGAGTTACGGTCTGAAGTCACAGTCTTTTGCCATCACAAAACAACTTCCGCCCTTTCCCTCCTCAACGCGACCATCATTACTCTTTGTTCAACCTCAGATACCTGCAACTAGGCTGCGAGACATCCAAGTTGCCCACCATGAACTGCTTCATGATCTTGTCCGTCGGCCTCGCCACTCTTACCTGCAGTGCATTTGCCAGCACCCCCTTCCCTGCCCAGCTTCATTGGGAGAACACCACTTCGACTGCCTCTACCGGTTGCAGTACTGGTATGCCCTCTGCAAGCCTGATTACTGCCTCCATCTCTGCCTCTGCAGAGCCAAGCACTTACCCGTCCATTTCATCCAACAACACGAATCCGGCCAATCTGACCGTCAGCCCGATCCATTGGCACCTGTACAATCTTCGGGCGTCTGCTCACAAGCATGCCGAAACCGCTCAGTGAGTACTTGCTTCATGCTGCATGATCTGTTGGAACAGAATGGAAATGTCACTGACGACAAGAAGTTATACCTTCAAGGCCTCCATCCAGCCCAGCAACTACACGGCCGTGTGCCATGACACCGTCCAATCCAACGATGGCAAACTCGACGCAGTGGACAATGCCAAATGCAAGGATCCAACTGGATTGTAAGCTTCTTCTGTTTGCATCCTGTCATTCCATTGACAGGAACACCCTGCTTTCTGGTAATGTCCCAGTTTTGTACGTCGTGACTCATTCCGTCGCTCTCACAGACCCCTCACGAACGTTTCGATCCCCGTTGTGTTTCACTTCGCATGGAGGCCTGCCGTGAACAACACCCTCGGACAGAAGGGAAACCTCCTGATCGTCAAGTCGAATTCGCCCGGAAGTGCCCACGCCTGTCCGTACTTCCCCTATGATGCTTGCTGGGCTCAAGGCCTCTACTGGATTCCCGACAAATACATCAAATCGACAAATACAGGATACAAGTACATCGGTCCAGAGTCGGTACATCTCAATGGCACCTACTGTAGGTCTGGCATGCACGAGTGCATCTTGTCTGAGTACTTGTACTGAGAGAAAACGGGCTAAGAACAAGTCTGGCTGGATGGTTTTGATGTTTTTTGGTCGAGAAAGGTCTAATGGCACTGTTGATAGAGAGCTATGGTTTGAGTCACGGGAAACGACAACCGAAATACCAATCAGGGTATGATCCTGAGAGAATCAGGTCACGACTCTCCAAAAAACACTTTCTTGAAGATATGTGCTGTGTGCTGCAGTAACCTGAGAAAAGACGTGCCCAATCTGTACTTGTAGCCCTAGGATAGGAATTTGTCCTCAGGCTGGCACACGCCCCACAAGACCTCCTTATTTCAACTTTTTTCGCAGAAATATCTCAGTGTATGGAACGTAAATTCGCACCTGGCACTGGCAAAACCACTCAACACTTCACCAATAGCACCGGAGCAAAGAAGCTAAGGAACCTCGACGTTGGATGTTGAATTCTGAGTTCGAGTCGGCATTGTACTGATTCTGGAAGACCGCAGTTGCCCCTACCCGCTTAGAATTCCAATACATCTCAGATTCCGACACATATTTTCATGGATCATTGAGGCCAGCAACGTTGCGGTCGGCCCAAAAAAGAGATTGATGTTACGGGGGCTCATCAAAGATGATAGTTAGGTTACAGACTCAGTCACAGCGAGGTTGACATCCGGACAGTGGCATTAGTGGCGCCCATTTACGCGGGGCCTGCCCAACGATATCAGGACCCAACGTGGACATGTGGCTAAAAGTTTGAACAAAGGGAAAACCATGGTGATATGTAGCTCTGAGCAGAACAAGAAGTAATTAGGCAAGCACAGAAAATGAAACTTAGCCTTCCAATTACTGTAAAAAGTCGGCCCAAGCTCGGCGTGATTGAATTAAAAGTGGACTTTTGTTAGGTTAAGACCACGCCATCAACACGCATGCATTCACTCGCTATTCATTTGATCTAGGAGAATGGGCGGAGCTTCGAACACACGAATGAACTCTATTTTTGAATTTACCTAACATGCGACTAGATTCAATTATAGTTACAGGGTCGGCCAAGGTCGCTTGACCGCAAAGCTGAGGCTCGATTGGGGCCTTCCTCCTGAAAATAAAACGATCAGATTGGAGAGGGATCTGGAGTCTGGACCACCTATTGTGGCAGTTCATAGTAGGTCGCGCCGTCACAGCTCAGCCTTAATCTGAAGATATATTCCCTTTTCATGAGTGACATCGGTTGCTAAAGAGATCCCTCTTTATAGCTTTCCCTATACTCGGCAACGAGTTAACATGGCCATCTCGATACATAGACCAGGGCCGAACGAGACTGCCACCACGGCGTCCCTCCCGTGGCCCATTCTTCGAAGTGAGTCCAGAACGGTCAATACAGCGGCGCTTGATGAGTTGCCTCGCGTATTATAGATCCTTTTTGTCCCCCGAAGTTGATCGTCTGTCAGGCCCAGTAGCTTCTGTGCTCCATTGATAATGGCTTGGCCGCCAGGATGCAGGGCCCAGTCAAAATCGAATATGTCAATATCATCAAGACCCATATTCTTTCGAAATCCCGGCAACAAACTCTGGAACAGAGGAAAGATCGCTTTGGTCGTCAACAGCGGTACCTCACGTGTCAAGACTGCCCGATATCCCCTTGGTTCTGCGCAGAAGCTCATACATTCCAATGTATCTGGAATCGTTTCGTTGCCCCATTCCCACAGCCGGAAGACCGCACCTTGCCCACCACTCCCCGTCATCCCATACTCGTTACAGAGTACGAAAGCCCCCGCTCCGTCTCCGAAGAGCGCAGCCCCGATGCTCAGCCGGTCCAAGTCATCGCACGCCTCCGCCTCGGCCAGCTCGTGGCTGAGGATCGGCGTGCACAGCTCGCACGCGAACGCGAGCACGCGTGCGGGCTGGCCTCTCGCCGTCGCGCCACAAGCGATGTCCGCCGCCGTACGCAGGATGGCCAGACCACCCGCGCACCCCACGCCATGCAGGAGCGTTCGCCGCGCGCTATAGGCTATTCCGAGGCTGCGGGCCACGAATAGGTCGTATCCCGGATTGCCCTGGTTGGTACAAGTCACGGCGACGAGGTGCGTGATGGTGCTGTACGAGCCGCCCCATTCCTCGAGGGCCAGACGACAGGCCTGGACTGCGATTCCGACGCCTTCGGATCTGAAGAGAGAGTCAAGGTCGGAAAGTGAAGAGGGCACGGAGGACTCGACCTCGCTGAGATCGGCGCCATAGTTGATGACTGAGGCGCGGGTATCGATGCCGGTTGTTTTGTTGATCTCAAGGAGCTTCTTCAAGCTGGGACATCCCAATTAATTAGATTTCGATGGGACTCCTTGGCGAACAACAAGATTCTGTTCGCAGATTATGGAACAAGTCACGATGTGACCGAAAGGGAGACCAGGGTACATGGACTAACCCGGGCTTCTCAACGTCATAGCATTGCTTCGCAAATGTCTCTAGCTTCTCTGGCCGCAAACAATACTGGGGATATGCTGAGCCAATACCAGCGATCCAGAGACCCGGAGTTGAACTCGTTGGAGCGTTTTCTCCGGGCGCATTTGAGCTACTTTCTTTTGAAGAAACCATGATGAATGTGGAAAGAACCAGGACTACGTCATGTACTGTCGTGGAATGAATATAATGATACCGAAGTTGAGAATCTTTCTGAAGTAACACTTCACTGTTGAACTGTCGGGAATGTTGAGTTGTGCAAGGTTCCCTTCGCCGTCTACATCTCAAGAGCTTCTCAATAGATCATGTTACCGCTAGAGCCTACATACCTACACACGCCTCGTCGTCATTCAAAGATTCAGCCAAGACCTAGCTAGGCCGGGACGCAATGCAGGTGGGTGCACGCCATCAGGGGCTCGTCGGCGAGACGGGACGGGCTACGGGCTGGAACCAGCCGCATCACAGGTGATTCAAATAAACTGGTCAAGTAGTAGCTCTAATGCTAATAGCTGCATCCTTTTTCGAGATTGGATGACTATCAATGCCCCTTTATCCCCTTTATCGGGTCCGTTGTACTTTCGAGACAAATGATTTCACTTGATGAGCTTTGGTCAGACAGTCTGGAGGTCTGTTATAGCCCTGAGAACTCAGTGAGGCATGTGGATCTGGGAATCATCCATGGCACCGGAAGACGGCATCAGCAGGGTAGAGCAACATGAGAAATGGTGCCCCACCTTGCTCGAATCAAGTACTGCGGATAATTGGCCTTGTTTCTAGATTCAACATGCTATTGGGGCCCTAAATGTACTCAGTGTAAGCGCTAATGCCGACCCTTGAACAGCTGAAGATTTGATCGTCTCCCTGGATGTGACCGATCTTGGTGTCAAGATGCGTGCCTGGCATGCTGCTATTGTATAGACCTGTTAATTTGAAGTCAAGCGCCTGTGTCACGTGCTTTGACGAGAGCCAGTCGCTTGAAAGCAGCGAGTGGAGACTTGTGGTCGTGCTGACAGCCAAGCATCAAATGCCCTAGGTTCTGGAGTTCTGCACGCCCCAGCTCTCCTTCAGGCGACCTCGATTGGCATACTCACCACACCGGATACAAAGCCGAGCGGCAAGCCGGTCTCTTGGTACAGTGCTTTTGGGCCGCAGGGGATCATCTGGGCGCTGGCTCTCACATCGATGCCAGGGTCAAAGGAGACTACCGGTACTGGTCATAGTCAGACTGGGTCGAAGGAATCATGCGGCTCCTGAACGCTAAGACGCACAAGCTGGAAAGCTACGATGACGAGCAGTCTGTGCCTGGCGGATATGCCATCTTGTCGCATACTTGGGGTAGCGTGGACCAGGAGATATCTTTTGAGGATTTCAAGGAATTCCGACTTCGTCTAGGGCCATCCTCGTCAACCTCATCGCCTTCATCTGATGCGATCCGGGCCGCGAGGGATACGCTCCCCGAGTCTAAACGCCCCGGCTGGGACAAGATAGACGGCACCTGCGACAAGGCTCTGGAGTATGGCTACTCGTACGTGTGGATCGACACCTTCTGTATCGATAAGTCCAGCAGCGCCGAGCTGCAGGAGTCCATCAATTCCATGTTCCGGTGGTACGAAAAGGGGAGCGTGTGCTTTGCTTACCTTTCGGACGTTTCATCGCCGGATGGTGCCGACGAGGCCGGCTCCGAGTTCCGGACGTCCAAGTGGTTCACGCGCGGCTGGACGCTGCAAGAGCTTCTTGCCCCGTCAAGTCTGGAATTCTTTGACAAGTCATGGAGCAGGATTGGCATCAAGTCGGATCTATCCAAGGTCATCGAGGAGGTGACAGGGATTAGCTCCGAATACATCATCGGAGTGCCCATGTCGGCTGGCCTGTCCGTTTATCAGTGCTTATCCCGGGCCAGCGTGGCGGAAAGGATGTCGTGGGCTTCCCGCCGGCGTACTACAAGACCCGAGGACCTGGCTTACTGTTTGCTCGGCATCTTCGACATCCACATTCCCATGCTTTACGGAGAGGGCCTGCATGCCTTCAAGAGGCTGCAGGAGGAGATTATGAAGGTGACAGACGACACGTCCCTGTTTGCCTGGGGACTGGGGAGGGTGTGGAACTCATCTGAAGCGTCAAGCATCCTGGCACCGGCCCCGGAGTACTTTGAGCACTGCTCAGACATTGATATCATGGACCTTGTCGACTTTAAGCGTCCATCGTTCCATCTGTCACAGCAGGGTCTGGTGGTCGACCTCCCGATAGTTCAGGACCGGAAGTTTGACAACATCTCTTATCTAATCCTCCACTGTGGCGTCGCATCTGATTCTGAACAAAAGGTCAGCCTCGTGGCTGTTCCGATCGTATCCACTCGTGCGGCAGAGTCTCACCGTGAATGGGATGCGGACGGGAATTTCATTCGACCTATCTGGTGCACGCCGAAGCTCGTATCAACCACCTTTCTCGATGCGGCGAAGACAGCGAGGGCGCTCATTGTCAGGTCCTCTCCGGCCAACGACCACCTCTGGACCATCCCGATCTCCTTGAAGGCGCCCCACAGGACTCATGAGAACCCGCAATGGGAGCTCCTTGGTCTGTATCCCCCGCAACCAACCAAGCAGGGTGGCTGTCTCGTGTCGCTCTACGAGTTCCCGTATGTCGCCCGTGCGAGTAGCCGGCAGGTACACCTAGTCCAGCTGTCAAACCCCACACCCGAAACTCCCACGCAACCTTCCAGGGATTTGAAATTCACCACACCACCCAAAGATGGCATGGTCTCCCTCCACATAGATACCGAACATGGGGCTTTCCTCCTGCTCCTGAATTACGAGATTGGAGGGCCGCGTCAGATGAAGTCTGGTGGGGCTGTGCTTTCGTTCGGGTACTGGTCGTCTTTAAAGTCAATGGTTTGCCGCCTGTTTCCTTGTTCGAGAGACAAAGATGCCGAGGGTATGCAGAGGTTCGTGGCAAGGATGTCTCTGAGATCTGAAGGAGTGGGCGAGATCAAGTCGTCAAATGTCGACGGCGACGAGTACCGAGCGCGTTTTGCCCTTGCGGACTCTGGAGAATTTCTGGACGTGTTCTGGGAGACAACGCCTGTCCGCCAGGAGGATCGACGCCAGGGGAGGACGGGTGATCAGATCCATCGGATCAATATTGTTGAAATCTTTGTCACCAAAGGACAAATCAACACATTGCCATCATAAGCGCAACAATACTTTTGACCCTTGTCAAAGGCATCTTCAGACATGCCGTTCTAATGCTCTGCACGGTCAATTGTATAACTATATCCAAATGGAGCATATCTATTTCTGACTTCCTTTCAAGTCTTGTACGAGATCTCGATCCTTCCTTTTGACAGTATCAATCGAGGGCGGTTGTTATTATCATGTTGTCGGCTGAATACATCGTGCATATCCTAGTTGGTAGGTAGTGCCTAGAATAGCAATAGCTCCCGGTCAGTTTTCATTGGCGGCAGAGAAAAATGCGTTTGGTTGGAGAGTAATCACTTTTGCAATGCAAAGGAGCCCCGGTTGAAATTTGCCCGACTAGAATCTTATGGCTACACCCTTCAATACAGCCACGGGTATATGCAACCACGATATCGGACGTCACATTCCGTTGGCGCGACCTCGGGACTTGCGGTGGTGTCACCCCACAATCGTCTCCGACTTCACTTGGCCGTTTTGGGGTTTGGATTCGCCCCAGTCCACTGGTTGCTCGGGACTGTTTATGCCATGCGTAGATTTCGATAAAAACTAACCCGAGCCACCGGGTCAAGATCGTCATCGGCAATTAATAGTGCAGCGAAATAAAGCAGAGTACTTGAATCTTTGCTGTTAATTTGTCGATAGTGTCCTGAGTTGGGCAAAACAATAGCCAAGATACCTGCCCAGATCCTCGTGCAGTAGTTGATTACCGCCATGAACCCGCAAGACTCATTCGCCTGGACGACGTTCCAGCCCAACTCCTTCTGGGCACGGAAACGCAATGTCGCTCTCAAGAATACAATACCGTTTCAGCTAGAAATGCTGAAATCCACCGGGAGGTATGACGCATTCGATCTCAAGTGGCATCCCATATACGACGATGAGCCTGCTACGTGGCCAGTACCCAAGCATCTTTTCTGGGACTCGGATGTCGGGAAGTGGATCGAGGGTCTTTCTTACTTTGGCGACCTCGAGGATGGAGACGCCACCCTTCTGGACCAAGCCGCCAAGGACCTTGTCCAGAAGATCAACAAGGCCCAGCAGGAGGATGGCTATGTGAACATTCATTTCACCGTGGTGGCCCCAAATGAGCGCTTCTCCAACCTACGAGACCTACACGAGCTATACAATGCCGGCCATCTCATCGAGGGTGCTCTTGCCCACCAAATACGGTTCAAGTCGGACGAGTTTATAGAGCCAATGAAGAAGTATATCGACCTGCTGCATAAGACCTTCGGACCCGGAGACGAGCAGAAACACGGCTACCCAGGCCATCCAGAGATCGAGTTGGCCCTTATCCGATTCTACAAGAGAACTGGTGACAAGAAGGCTCTAGAACTTGCTCGGTACTTCGTACAGGAGCGAGGCAATACGACCGGGGCGGGGAGGGAGCATTATTATGATGTTGAAGCCGCAGCGCGTGGTGAGAGCATACACACTTCACCGTCGTACTACCCCGCGGCGCGAAGCTACTGGTACGAGTGCATAAAGGAACATGTAGCACAGGCTCGTCAGCTAACTCTTTATAGGTATAACCAGGCGCACAAGCCAATTCTCGAACAAGAGACCATAGAGGGTCACTCGGTCAGAGCAATGTATCTTCTAACCGCTGTCGCCGACCTGGCTGTGCTTGACCCCAAAACCTTTGGCCCAAGCTACCTGCCCGCGCTGAAGAGACTATGGGACAACATGGTGAACAAGAGAATGTATCTTACAGGCGGTATCGGAGCTATCAGCAAATGGGAAGGATTCGGAATCGACTACTTCCTGCCTCAGTCCACTGACGAGGGCGGCTGTTACGCCGAGACGTGCGCGGCCATCGGTGTCATGATGCTGGCCGAGAGGATGCTCCAGGTAAGCCCACTGTACCCACAAAGACGCGACTCCGGAAAGCATACTGACATGTTCCAGCTCGAACTCGACGGCCGCTACACCGACGTCCTCGAACGTGCCCTATACAATGCCATGCTCACCGGCATGTCCGTCGACGGCAAGGCCTTTACCTACGCCAATCAGCTTGCCACGTCAGAGGAGGATGCATCCAACAAACGTGAGGAGTGGTTCGAATGCGCCTGCTGTCCCCCAAATGTGGCGAGAGTGCTCGGGCACATTGGAGGATACTTGTGGACAGCAGGAACAAAATCCGAGAAGTCCGCCACGATCAATGTTCACCTGTACGCCTCCGCATTGCTAGACTATACGTTGCAAGGCACCAAGAATCAGATCAAATTACGTCAGACGACCAATTACCCATGGGAAGGAAGCGTCGATTTCAAGCTGGAGAACATTGCCGGCATCGACGTGGACATCAACATCAGGATACCAGCATGGGCAGGTGACGCTTGGGAGGTAATTACCCGCCTATCATGGTCTCTTTTGAGCTGCACAACAAGAATTTGCTAACCAGCTTCAAAACAGGTCACTCCCAAGCCTCCGTCCACATCCCTTAGCAAGGGGTACTTGCACCTTGACGCCGCCTTTCTGAAGAGTAACCCGACCTTCAGGCTCACCGTGCCACTCGCTCCCCGCCTCCTCCACCCGCATCCTTTCACGCTCCAGCGTATTGCTGCACTCGCCCGTGGTCCGCTGGTATACTGCCTTGAGGACGTCGACCATCCTTGGGTCAAGGATCACTTCAAGTCGCTTGTGCTGGCACCGGGCATCACGCAAGCAGCAGAAGCGGAGAACTTGGTCGAACACGTTGTCGAGGAGGAGAAGAGAGACTTGCCCCTGGGCGAGACGTACGTCGGCATTACGATCAAGACAGGCGGGCTCGTCATCCCGCAAGGGGAACTGCTGCCATCCCTGGAATCAAAGGGCTTGGGAGCGCTTGTCCAGGGTAGGGACGGCGTTGACCTTCACTTTGTGCCGTACTGGGCGAGAGCTAATCGGGGAGGAAATCGCCAGATGCGTGTTGGCATCAGGACTTTGGACTGATTTATGGGGCTAAAAATTGAACAGCACACTTTGTGGTAGTTTGAAGCCAGATGGTGGTGTGATCGCTGTTGACAAAGCACCTCGATTGACCCACGATAAACAGTTTCGATAGAAGGGTTATGAACATGTTCGAAATACTTGTAGTTCACGTTCAAAAGGCAGAGATAGTATGAACTAATCATCATATTATCAACGATCACCTGTAGCTTTATTTTATTTTCCGTGCCGAGTTATGCTTTCTTTTCTACAAGAAGGCAATGTACTTGCTGCTGGACTATGTGCTATCAAGCGGCTTCGCCATGAACCTTGTTGGTACACATAATGTTATCGAAAGTAATGAATCATGATGCTTTTACACAAATGCGTGCCAAACTCCGTGTCAGCACTTTAACTGATCATAATACACTATAATTATCGACTTAACAATTGGTATTTGATGTGCGTACTTTTATACGACACGAGATGGCATGCATGTCTCACCGTGCCTGCAAAGATGTCATAGATACAGATTCCCAAGTCTGCGATGCAAGACTCTTCGGTCACTTTATGTAACATACTTTTGGACAGTCTACTTACTGTCGCAACAGTCTTAAGACGGAATTATATTGCTCCATGTAGAGACAAAGCTCATTCTATCACAATAAGATCTTGAATGTGACCCAAACAAGGCACACACAGAAGCATCCCCCATGCGCATCACGTGCCAGCGAAAGCGACTGGATTGAGTGCACAAAACCAGTGCTGACCACGATATCTGCAGTGACTCAGTTGTCTCAGTTGGCCTGCTCAATATGTGTACCATTGTGCTCATGCTTCTCCGAGACAGAGCCTGCGACTGACTTTGCCGACGTCTCGACCGCGAATTGATCCACTGTGGTGTACTTGAATTTGCGTGCGGGTACGTGGTTGTCGAACATTAGATCAATCTCTCCGAAGGTGCGGCCTTTTGTCTCGGGCAGGCGGAACCAGCACCAGATGTTGCATAGAAGATTGGTGCCGGCATAGAACAGGCCAGCTTTGGCGCCCCAGTTCCAGGCTACAGCCTAGGTGTTAGTCACTTGCCCAATAGGTTCTAGCATAGACAGTTGAAGGGACCTACCGGTCGCCGAGATCATGCGGGGAGTGACTGAGTTACTGAATATGCCAGTGACATTGTACACGAAACGGCCGATGGTGATAGTCTTATACCTCAATCTTCCGGATGGCGTCTCAGCAACGATTGGGTAGCATACTGGGCCCGTCGTGGTCATATTTGCCAGCGTAGAAATCACAAGCAAGATTCCGATAGCCAGCTGGGACTTCTGGCTGGTGTAGAAACCAAGGCCACCTATGGCGACAAGACAGAAGAACATGAACGTCATACCACCCATGTATAGGGTGGCCCGGCCCAGACGAGGCATGAGCAGCCAGCATATCACTCCCCCAATGATGTAACACGCCGACAGCGAGATGTTGACGTCAAACGCCTGGACCTCATTGAAGCCGGCTGCTTCCTAGTAAGTGTTAGTTACCTGCTCAAGTTTTTGAAGTGACGGGTTCTGGAACATTTAAGACATTAAAGATGGGGACCCATAAAAAGAGAAAAACTTGCAAGAAAAACAACCGAGTAGCCGAGGATGGCATTCCCGCAGAGAATCTGAGCAGCCCAGACAACGCAGTTGATCTCGGTGCGCCGGAGGTTGGTCCCCTTGAAGCAGTCGGCAAAACTTGCGTTCTCTGTCTCGGCCTTCTCCAACTCAGTCGTGTAGGCAATGTACGCCAAGGTGGACTCGACCTGCCGGTGGCGCTGGGGGGTGTCCTGGCGCAGCTTCGTGAGTGCCTGTCGGGCCTCGTCCGTCTTACCCCGGCGGACGCAGTTCCAGGGGGACTCTGGGGCAAGATACGCAGCAATGAACAAGGGGATCGGCCAGACCCACTGCAGAGCGAACGGCAGCCTCCATCCAAGGTCGCCCTCAACATTGACGACGGCGCGGACGACGCCTGAGGAGAGCAGGATGCCACCTCCCCAGCACATGCAGACATAGGCGGTAACATAAGGGCGGAGAATAGTGGGGACGACTTCGGACGCATACGAAGTCGAAAGGGTCTGGAAGACGCCCCAGGGGATGCCGCAGATAAATTCCCCAAAGGCGAGGACGGACAGTGACGGCGCGAAGAAGGGGATGACTGTTACCATAGTTGACGCGTTAATCACCTGCTAAGGAGCCTAAGGTGATGGGTTCTATAACTCCCTAAAACACGCAAAAGATGGGGAAACGTATATGGATAAGGTTTGTGCTTACAGATGGCGGCTAACATCCATACCATGAAGGTCATCATGGTCTGGCGACATCCGAACTTGTCCTGCGCGTAGGTGTTGATTGCCAGACCGACAAGCTGCCCAATAACGGCCGAGTTAGACAGCACTGACTGCCATTGTGCCGTGATGGCTTTTGTGTCAGTCGCTGCATCGTAAGTACCGAAACGGTTCTGGAACTGAGTCTGTCCGTAGAAGGAGTTGATCTGATGGAGAGATAGAAGACAGTAGATTAGTAACTACGTCTTGTTTGACTGTCATTCCTCCTGTAATTGAGATACACTTACAATGACTAGATCATAGCCTTCCATGACCAGACTGGTCGACAGGATCATAGCCCAGAAGCATGCCTTTTTGTACTTTTTGATCGCTTCCTTGATGGTGAGTTGCCTGTCTGCAGAGTCTGCCTCCTGGGCCTGGCGAATCAGGTCATGAGTATGTTCCGAGTTGAGATCCAAGACTCTGATCTCGTTCCTAGTTGGAACGATGACCTTTTCTTCTGCCATGCTGTAAGTCTCCCACAGGCTGGCGTTATGCGATGTGTGGATCGGACAAACAGGTGCAATTGAGTTGGCGTCAGGTACCGTTACCTTAGATGCAACAGGTAGCCCGGAGGAAGCCTGCCGTCGATCGGGGTTCGAGTGGGCATGCTCAATGTGATATACGGAGGATCCCTCGCATGCCTGAAAATATGCCGTCGCGTAAGGAGCGGACTACGCAACCCCACAAACGACGCCGAATCTTCTCATGGCGAAGATGTGACCGTGCCCTCCATTATCGTCAGGGGCGGTCTCCAAGACGCGGCCTAACATCAGATGACAGCTACAAAGTTCGGGCTCGGCTGTGGGGGTGGTATCTGTCGGCGGCGGAGGTGGTGTCAGCAGAAGCGGGCCAACCAGCGCCTTGCATTAAACCTTGCAAGGCTGTTTTGAGTATGGCACTAGAAGTAAAATGGAGGAAGCGGAGGTGGCGGGGTCCTGATATTCGGAGTTGGGGGTGGACTAGCTGGAAAATGAGGAGGACAGAGGGTACAAAGTTGTGCCCGCAACAATCACTGCAGATCACGGTCGTTACGCTGTTGGATCACGGGCTGCAAAGTGGACCGTTTTTGTGTGGATGTGGAGTTTTATTTGAGCTCCTAGATGTGGCTTGTGAGATGTTACCTATTTGACGGCGGACGTCGTATTTCCCATCTCAAAGCGGATGCTGCTCCGGGACCATAATGAAATATAAAGCCATGGACACTCCTTGATTCGAAGTGTCTCATTAAAGGTGGTAAATATTCTGTCCTGCTTGACAAGAAATAATCATTGTCGAACATGCGCACTGTCGTCAGTAGTTGTCTTGGCCTGTTGGCCGCCACAGCTGTGGCAAACCCGCTCGAGCGCCGTCAGTCAACAACGGCAGTCGTGAACTTCGGTAACAACACGGGGACGCCACAGCACCTCGCCTCTGGCACACTTTACGGCCTGCCCGACGTGACGGGGCAGATTCCTGGTCAGTATCACTCTTCTCCTGCTACAGCTCCCCGATCTTGGTCCTTTGAAATGTTCCAGAATGTATCACCACAGGACCCGTGGCTTGGAAGTGATTAACACAGAGTAGACAATTTCTTCTCTGACATCGGCTGGAACTATGAGCGTGCCGGTGGTGCTCAGACACCCGGCAAGGGCTGGATCGCGGGTCTGTCTGCATACAAGTGAGTCGTCCACAGCTGCTGCGTGTTTAATGATGATAGTATTCAGCCCCCTAACGTGATTTAGAACGCGTTTCACTAGCGTCGTTTCCAACTACAAGACCACAATGGCACATGGCGGTACTTTCATTCTGCTAATCCACGATCTGTGGGGTGCGGATGGTACTCAGGGCTCGTCTGCACCGTATCCCGGTGACAACGGAGACTGGTCTAGCTGGGACAACTACCTTACTCAGGTAAAAATCATTCATTCATAATCACATGCTCTACCTCTAACTTAAACTTCACCCAAGCTCTTCTCGGATCTGAACGCCAACGCCATGACCACCAAATTAGTTATCGACATTTGGAATGAACCTGACCTGTCTGCTTTCTGGGGCCGCACCCAAGACCAGTACTTGCAGATGTGGGGACGGACAT
Organism: Diaporthe humulicola; assembly: GCA_038088545.1. Lineage (NCBI taxonomy): Eukaryota > Fungi > Ascomycota > Sordariomycetes > Diaporthales > Diaporthaceae > Diaporthe > Diaporthe humulicola. The sequence goes on from JBBWSL010000008.1 coordinate 513,512, forward strand.
ATTACAAATTGCGGTAAGTCTTATAGGCATACCACTCGCTCCTTTTACGACTTGAAGAAAGTGTGAAGTTGTTGTACTCGGATGCTGATGGCACGATTGATATGTGGTAGTGCCCAATATGGAACCAACGTCCTCCTCTCCGGGCCTGCCTCGGCCGGTGAGCCCCTCACGTCTAATTCCTGGTGGCAGAAATGGGCATCGTTCGCTGCCTCCAACCGTTCTATTCCTGACCAGTATGCCTGGCACATGGAGGGTGGCGGTGGAGACCTGGTGTCAGCCTATGGGGGCCTCATCGCCACACAAAAGCAGTACGGCCTCCCTTCGAAGCCCATCAACATCAACGAATATGGTGTGTTCAACGAACAAGTCCCCTCCGGCTCGGCGTGGTGGATCGCGCAGCTGGAACGTATCAACGCCCACGGAGTCCGTGGGAACTGGTTAAGCGGCAGCAATCTACACGACTACTTTGCCTCGCTCCTTGGCAGGACAGGTTCCACCTCCGGCTACTATCCCAATGGCGACTACCAAGTCTACAAATTCTACAACAAGAACATGACCGGCCACCGCGTCGGGACCACCCCGTCGGCTGACCTGAAGCTCGACGCCTACGCCACCGTCGGCTCCTCCTCAGCCATCGTCCTCGTCGGAGTGAGAATTTCTACCGGCACATGGACTCTTCAGCTCAATGACCTGTCTGCCCTCGGTCTCCCCTCATCGGGCACTTTGAATGTACAGACCTGGGGGTTTCCTGTCGCTTCAGACGTCCACTATGGCAGGGTCGATGGCCCGACTAACCTCGGTGTCTACGGTCACGCTTATAGCGGGAATAGTGTGAGCTTCCCGGTATACCAGACTGACGCGACGACTGCGTACGCATTTCAATTCTCCATTTGAATGGGTGGGCGTCGGGAGCTGAGCAGAGGAGGTGAGCTTTCAAGAGTTCGAGTTTGAGAAAGGCAGGATGTAAATATCACCAATCCTTCTTGTTCATATTTGAAAACGATCATGTCAAGATCATCTGGGCATCAAAGGATGTGTAGGCACTTCTACTACCTGTATCTGCGGGATTAGTCTATGTTGGAGGTGAGATGAGTGAATCCGTAATTGCCCATTAATGCCCAAACAGTCCAGTACACAGCTTATGGAGTGGTTTATATCTGACCAATGATGAGAGTTGTACATATGACAATGCAAGGATAGCTTGATTGATAGCCCAGTGTGATGTACTTAATTATTTTGTTGATCAAACGTTCATTGTTCGTCTCGGTAGTCAAACACGCCTACGATGATTTATTAGGACAGTCCTGGTTGAACTGCCTGTCCCAGGCTCGACCCCATCTGTGCCCAGTTCATGTTTTGACTACAGAAGTCAATAAGCCGTGTGAGTGTTTGCAAGTAACGATTTCGGATAGGCCATCTTTCCAAGGTACTCAATAGCTTGCGTCCTTCCTTCAGCATTCGAATTGGGCCGTTGGCGGAAGTAATATTGCCAACCCCCATGATGGTAGCCGTCATGGACCTGCCTCGCTTTATAAAGAGTTGTACGAGCTCATCGTCGCAAGGGCGATCAAGGCGGATGGAGGATATGTCGTCGAGATCGCATGACCAGTCCTCGTCCTCGCGCGGACGGTTGCCGGTGTTGCCGTTGGGACCCCGCAACGGCTGCTGCGGAGGACAGAGGCTGCCGAATGCCCAGACCACGAGCGTCACCAGGAATACCTTGGTCGGTTCGTAAAAGGCGTCCAAGGAGTATCGTCTGACGTGCCAGAAGAAGATACCACAATGCACGAGCGCGAGGCGCGCCTTAAACTGGTCTTCCGTGATCCACTTCTGAACCTGCTGGCACTGTACCAGGATCCTCTGCGTAAGGTCGCCGTCTCCGATGTCCTCCGATGCCAGCAGGTCAGCAATTTTAAGTACTGCTTTGTATGGTACGAGCAGCACAATCCTGGCGAAGTGCAGATGCAGGACAGTCGCGTTTTCGGTCCCCGCCTTGGCGATATCGCTGTTTGCTATCCAGTGGAGTACGTCCAAGCAGTCGCATGCCGCGTTCCTCCATTGATTATAAAGGGGTATCTGTGGCAACCAGGCTGGGCCCGTGAGATCGCGTGACTCAGCGTCCCCCTTCTGCGATGACGGCGTCCAGCGGAGCAAAGGTCTGTTGAGCAATGTGCCAACTTCCCATGTCTGACAATACAATCCGTGGACCAGAAGAACACGTGCAAAGTCTCCAGTGTTTTTCAGGAGTCGCTTCTCCACATATAGTATTCTCAATGCCTTTTCCAGAGTCGGCTGCTTGACGGGAGCTTGGATATGATCTCCTTCGGCCTGCCATGTATCTTCTTTGCAGGGCAATGCAATGGCGGCAAAGCTCAGCAGCAGGCTCGACTGTGTGTCGAAGTGGTACCGAGACATGCCCTCAATAAACCAGATTGCGAGACAAAGTCGTCGCGCACTCTCAGAGAGAACCCAGTACCGTCGATCTTGAAATTGGACTTCATCCTGGAGGAGCGAGGGATGATGTTTGTACAATAACTTATAATCGTGGACAAGGCTCTCGAGTGCTAACAACTTATGACTCTCCAGCCGTTTAGAGCCGCAATATGCCAGTCCAATATAGCTGAGTAGCTTCGACTGAATCAAGCCAAGCGAACCCAGTGTCAGAGGCTCGAAATAGGAAACCCTGCCTCGTTGTCGCAAGACTCGCCGGAGGAACTCATGAAGGGCTACGGCCAACTCCATATCGCCTGTGTCTAGGAACTGACTCCCAATGGCAGCCATGGCCAGCTTGACAACCCAGGATGAGGCCATATCACTGTCAATATCAAAGTGAATCACCGGAAGTACTTTGGGATCGAAGTGCCGTCGGTAAAGTGCGAGGAGCGTTGTAAAGGCGGATATAGGCGGAAGTTCAGTGGAAAAGAAAGGTCCGTCGTTGACAAGGCTATTGGGTGCCAAGCAGTGATCCTGAAATGCTTGACGCATCATATAATACTGCTCAGAGCTGAATTGTCTCACCCAAATGTTCGAATACTCGCCTGCAAGGAGCTCCGGTAAAGGGGCCAGCAAAAGGCTGAACCCATCCGGTTCTGGTGCCACGACCGGAAATCCTGGACTTGTGCGCGGGGACTCCCTCGAAGCTCCATCCCCAAAGATCCTATTGGCATAACGTCCATTCCGCGGCTGCCTGGCTCCTTTGTTGTCCACATAAGACGTGCCCGGAGTCTCAGCGTCGTTGGAATCCGGGAGAGTCCCAGGTGTTGAAAGCGACTGGTCGGAGACCGGCCGCATTATTTGGTTTGTTGATAGGGTTTGAGCAGAAAGACCGTTGACGTCGGTGAGTGAGCTCCAATAAGGCTCGTTGGGGGCCATTTGGTTGTAATCAAACTCGGTGAGGTCGAACTCCATAGATGGCGAGATCCAGTTCAGCGTGGATATCATGTATGTATTGCTCTCTTGCGGTGTCAAATCGACGGGTTGAACATGCTGCTGCACAAAAGTGTGTGGCTGTGTCCGTTGCTCCAGTGACGCGATCATCACTGGGTTTTGCTGCTGCGACGGAGCCATCACATTCGGCTGTGTTTCATCACTTTGCGGGCTGGTATGTTGCGCACCTTCACCAGCATCTACTCCCGCTGAGGGACCATCACGCGGCTCGCTGCTCTCGGGAACTGTGCAAGCCAGCGACTTTTGTCTACATCTGCTGCAAGGTGGGACGCCGCTGCATTTGACTCGAGAGGCGGCACACCTCGTGCAAGCACGGAACCTTCGTAATGGCACGTGATGGCGATGAACATTTTGGTGGCGATCTAGAGCGTCCCTATATCGCTCAGTTCAGAGCATCAGCAGGACTCTTTCTCGTTAACAAGTGGCCTTTGGGGGTTAAGACAGCAGCGAACTTTCGACTAAACCTCCTGCCGCAAACACTGCAAACACGATTCCTCTCTTTGGTATGCGTCGCCTCATGTCGCTTCAGATGCTCAGCCCGGTCAAATTGTCGCGCACACACAGGGCAGGCCTGTCGGAAGGGTGATGGTTTTGGAGATTGGCTGTCCATCTAAGGAGTAGGTCCATGAGTCCAAAGAATGCATTTTAGAGAGAGACTGCCAAATGCTGATGGATTGACGTGAGGATAGTCGCGACTGAGCCCAAGACGATTCGACGTTGAGGGGTCCGGATTAAGCTTCTCCGCTTCCCAAGCCGGAGCCGAGCCCGCCCAGTGTATCCTGCGCTTAGATGACTGTACTACTCTAGAATTGGACTAGCAGAATGGTCTCGGCATATGTGAGTAATAATTGCGAACACTAACCGGGTGATCAAGCAGAGTGCACTGCGGCTTACTGCACGTGAACATGATGTTCGCCCAGCAATGATCGGACTCCCATTGCATGCCAGTCAGGCCGATGATTTGACCGCTGCACGCGGAAAGGCTATCGAAAAGTAATGTTTATTTCGACGCTATGTCTACATACGAGCCAGATATGGATGACAACAAATTCGAGTCTCGAATTTTAGAGAACACGCGTAAGGAGCTACAAACGCACCAGGTATTTTCCAAGGCTTCCGAATATTGGACTGAGACGTGGTCACCAACTGCCACATTTTTAGTAGATAACAGTATGAAACCACACATCCCATCTTCACTCGCCGAACTTGTGCATGAGGCTTGTTTAACATCACCAAAGATATGCCAAAATGAAAATGGGCGGCTGTACCAGCAAGGACCAAGAAATCCGGCCATCGAAGTCATGGATTAGGAAACGGGCGAAGACGGCACGAAACGTGATGCCTGCCCCTGCAACAAGCCAAAATACACCTGAGGAAGGGCAGTAACAGCTGTACGGTCCGGATGCGGTCGGGCAATCGGTGCTCTGAATGAAAGGCATATGCAGCGAACGAGCGGAAGACCTAGGCTTGGACCACTGAGACCTGCAAGAGAAGAGTCCCATTTTGTGGTTTTGAAGATACCAGCAATTTAGGTGCTATATGCTCGGAGAGCCGGTGATGAGGAGTTGGCATCAGTTGGGAGGGGGCATTTAGATCTGCACGCTCCTGACATTGTCGGTGCCTCATTATCTTTGTGAAAATTTGAATTGTGCTCAGTGATTTACGGACAAAACTTCAAGGGTCTATCATTGTTGCTTGATAGCCATGTACAAAACTTAGAAGACGGCGGTTCCATTGCCCAGGTGCATGCATTCAGGCTGAAGGGTTGTATGACTGTTTCTATCACGATATAAAAGAGATACATTGCACTCACACAGAGCGTTTTCATTCGATGATCATCACTCCGAGCATTCAAGTTCCAAACAGTCTTGCAAGTAATTAGTTTGAAGAGAGATTTCCTTAAAGGGACAATTCTCTGTGTACAATTCTTGCGGTACCGGTACGGCAACTACACATTTGCAAGAAACCCCAGTATTTATCTTTGCTGGCCCTGGTCTTGCCGATTCATTAGGGAAATCTATTACGCAAGTGACGCAGGTATAGCACCTGCCTAGGTAATTTGGGGCACGTGTTCTCAGCCATTTCAGGGGACCCAATCAAAGATTCTGGCGAATCAGAAATCTATTGATGATTGAATCTCTTCCGTGTTCACCTTTGCCTGTATGGCCCCTACCAGTCCCCAGCCAGTGCGAGACTTGGCAATAGAACGCGGTCCACAGTGAATACACTGGATTGTTCTCTCACATTATCCAAGGCATGCTCCAGCCAGTAACCCAGCTCATTGTTCAAGTAAGATTGACCAGGGTTCTCAGGCTCTAGCGAGCGCCACACAAGTCTGCGATTTGGTACCGGCTCGAAGATGTCCTCTGATCCGTGGTCTAGCGCGGGTGAATCAAGTGACATCCTTATTTGGAATATATTTCCTGGTATGGCCACAATATACCTTGTGGAGCTCCACCCGGATGTACGGTAGAGCTCTCGCACCATCTCGTCAATTGGCTGGAGCATGGCTGGCTCAGAGTGCCGCACTATATCGTTGACTGCCATCTGTGGTGGGAACCAGTTGCCTCGCAGGGTTAGGTGGAGATACCTGAGATGAGGGAGAGATTTGGGTATTTGGTCCAGCAGTGACAAGAACGTACGCCAACCCTCAAATCTCGGTTCAGCAGAGATGTCTTGGTCTGTGATAGGTGGCTGTGCCACCTGGCCCAAGTCCCAACGCACCTCGACTGATTGGATGTCAGCAAGGGCCTTTGTGGGCAAGAGGCGCGGGAGATGCAGGATGAGCTGCATGCCAGATATATTGAAACGGTTGGTAGAGTACAAGACTTCGGTGCCTTCAATATACCTGCCAAGATGATTAGCAAACGAGTCACCGCCAGACGTACGAGGTGCTCCAAATAATGTGGCATCAAGACAGCCTAGGCTGTTGGGAAGAAGAGAGCTCACGCCTGTCGACAAGTTAGGAGCCAGCCCATGACGCCCAGGAAACATCTCGACATGTCCCCTGTATCTCCAGGCGGTCTATCACACGACTGAGGGCTTCTGCGCAGACACGAGTCGGTCGCGGGGTGACTCGGCATGTCTCCTTCGCCAGCGACATGCGAACGCTCCACGAACCCGACAGGATCTCGGTGGCATACGCAGCTGTAATATTGCCAGGCGCGGGGCTTCCTGGAATCACGGGAGGGTGAAGGCCCATCGTATAAGACATCAACACCACCCGCGTGCATTGTCTTCCTAGGAGGCCTGGCTCGCAGCGGCCGATCGTACCGCAGGTCCATGTGTACGGCGCGGTCGCCGAACGCCTCGGTAAGGACCAACCGGCGCAGATCTGGAGATAGGCGTTCGAAGAAGATACCATTGTGCGGCACTGGAACTGTTATTGCTACGTCTTCGGTGGTGGCGCTCTCGCTGGGTGAAGGCGATGTCGGCAAGAATGGCAAGGGAGATACCGGAACGGTGTCATGACTCTCGTGCCAGAGTTGACGCTGGGCCCAGTTAATGAGTGTGCTCCACATCATATCACGACGAAAAGTAGCTTGTCTTGAAATGCGTCACGAGAATAGTGCTTCTCCTCCGCGCTTACCGATGAATTCAAGTCGAACTCGGGAGTCCGAAACGGGCGACCGCAGGCGCCAGTTTGATGTTTCAGCCGCACGAGCAACCCAGTGACTGAAGATTACGTAGGCAATGTACACTACACGCACCCACCCATTCTCTTCATCCACACCCTTACTTTGTGTTTCCACCACAATAGCCAGCGCCGTCCGCCACTCATAACTCGGCGTCCTTATTAGGGTTCCACAATTGATCAAGGCTGCTCATTATCACCCAAGGGACCGTCGGGGAAGTAGTATTCCGAGAAATCAGCACACGGTCTCGGATCATCATGAGTAAATTACACCACAGACCGCTATGGTTAACTTTCCTGATTCTTCAGGGTAAATAAAATTCAACAGAGTCAAGGTATGGAGAGGTGATTGGTTTTGTTGGATGACCATAGAAGGATGCTTGATGGATGAAAATCGTAAAAAGTTCCTCCAGTGACGGTATCTTCACTGTCTAACTATGCAGGTAGTGTTGAGTCGTGCATAATGATCTACTCTAGACTAATTGCAACAAATTAAGATTCATCAAAGCAGGGGAATCACGGCCGCACCAATAATTATGCAAATTTCAAGCATGACCAAAAACGCAAATAATGTATTCACCTCACACTCGTATAGGACACATATCGATGATGTGTGCCTCACATGTCTGATTGGACCTGATCACTGTTGGGATCAGCATTAGTTTGGTTAAGACAAGTGGATTTCTGTGAGCCTTTCGAGCTTTATATAAGGGAGGGAACTGATGTTTAATTTCCAACAGGTAGATAAATGGCATGCAGCACGCAACCACATTCTCACTGTGAAATACCCGATGTGTCGGCATCATTCACCCGTAAAAGAATTCAGAAAAAAAGAAAAAAATCAAGTGGAAAGAGTGAAAGCCGAATGAAATATCGAGTCAACCTTCAACACTCAATCAAATTGGCCGAACAAGCAAAGAAATGAAGTATCCAGTCATTCTTCAGGCCACTAAGATGTACCAATCACTGTTCCCAGACATCTCCGTCAACCCCTACCAACCCAGTTCTCCATACCAAGGCAGCTCAATCAGTCAAATCAAGCAGCCTTTGTCACTGTTCAATACGCCTTGGCGTCGTCCTGCGACTGTCGCTTGTAGTTTGTCTCAATGGTGTCCTGAGACTGACGCTTATACGCCTTGGCACCATCCTGAGCACCTCGCTTGTATTCGGTCGAAATGGTATCCTGAGATTGACGCTTGTACGCCTTGGCGTCATCTTGAGCACCTCGTTTGTATTCGGTCGAAATGGTATCCTGAGATTGACGCTTGTACGCCTTGGCGTCATCTTGAGCACCTCGTTTGTATTCAGTCGAAATGGTATCCTGAGATTGACGCTTATAGGCCTTTGCATCGTCCTGGTGATAGTGTGCAGCAGCTACATCGCCAGTGACTGAATCGCATGAGAATGTCAGCATACACCGTGAATTTGCAGACTTTTGCATGTTCGTATAAATAAGGGAGTGGCAGAGGGAATAGGCTATGCTGCACACTTACAGCCTGCAGGAGCTGCCAAGGCGGTCAGGAAAGGTGTGAGCAGAAGGAGAGTGGTGGCCTTCATTGTGAGGGTGTTTAGGTGACTTCCTCGAACGATTGGGTTGCTTTTGGTTGGATTTCTGCTGACTTGAGTGTGAATTGCGATGAATGCCGATGGGTATCAGGGCAAGATCAAGAATTAACAAGAATATACCCCCTTATATATTATCGCTGCCCCTAGGCACTCAAGACATCCGGGCTTCAGCAGCGAACATCCCCCTTCGCATCTCATGTGCTTCGTAAAGTCTAAGCTATGACTTCTTTGAGTATCACAACTGCTGTCTCCGGACTACCATGGGCAAGGGCGGGGTTTTTCTGCAACCTCCGTTGGAAAATGCCTCTCAGTTTCCATTCCCACCAAGACATTTGTCCGACTACATGCATTGACCCAATAGGGTTTAAGAATTTCAAGCAACATAAATCTCGCCCGAACTATATCAAGACCTCCGAAATACTGCATCAGATGCAGTGGAATGTCAGTAAGCGCTATTAGTTGTGGGTATGAGACCTGCATCTGTAGTCTGTGATTCAATAGCAGCAACGGTGGCATGAGCTCATTTTCATAGGTGCGGGTCCTTGAATCGAGTGAGAGAGAGCACAAAATATCATGCCATTCTTGCATATGTAGTGAGTTGAAGGATGTGGTTCAACTCACTTTCACATAGATATATGTCTCAGTTTCAGCGGGCTGCCCCCGATAACTATTGAGCATTGGCCGGCTTGTACTTCTCCCTCCTCAATGTGACTTTCCCTCTTTATCTGTTCCACTGCAACACGCTGAACAAGTTCATAGCCAGCAACACATCTCAATCCCATCGTCTCACAAAATGAACATCTTCAAATGGCCTGGAGTACACATTTCTGGCATGCAGCCTTACCGAGAGCTAGGCGATGAGGCTTTATCGGACGTTGGGTCAGAAGAACTCCTTTTGGACGAGAAACGCCGAAATGGGGTAGTGAAGGGAAATGAAGAAAGGCCCCGGAAGCTGAGTCTGACAATAATCCTCCACATCGCATGCTTCTCATTCTACACTGCTTTGTTCTTCATCTTGAGCATCTCCGCGCAGAGAGAGTGCGCCGATGATCAAAGCCAAGTGTGGTGTAAGTCATCTCTTCTTCAGCGAAGGATGTGGAGCAACGAATGGAATCAAGCTGATTGAGCATTGTCAGCACCGGCCAGATCAGCGCTGAAGCCCAAGAAATGGCTCTTCCGGAACGACATCATCGACGCGAACCCCTTTCGCGGACCGCCACGGCCTGAGTTGGATGCAGCCTGGGACGAGCTGGTCCAATATAGCAATATTCGAGTGACCGCTGAGGATTTGGAGCGGATCAACCGCACCTCAGTACAGCTCTCTGATGGCTCGGGAATGTACTTGAGCGGACTGAATGTGCACCATCAACTCCACTGCCTGAAGATGATGCGGCAGGCGATTTATCCGGAGTATTATTTGAAGGGCAAGGAACCTCCTCGTCATCTCGAAGGTCACATTGACCATTGCTTTGACAGTATGTGTCTTCTGTTTTCCCCTCTCCTTTCTTGCTTCCCACCTCCTTTATTTGGCCCCACACTTTCGATTATTGATTCATTCTCCGCGGTAATATTGACGGCTTCTCAGATATCCGATATGCCCTAATGTGCAAAGCCGATATCTCTCTCGGGACGTATGATTGGGTTGATAACAACCGGAGACCTCTGACCAACTTTCATACTGAACATAGCTGTTACGACTTTGTCGCTGTTGATGACTGGGCACGTCAGCACAGCTTAGATATGTACGATAATGTGTCGCTGGTTCATCCTTTTCTTGGTAAGCAATACGTCTCCCTTGGATAATGCATGCAATACTTTATGCAGCCAACTGATCATTGAAATTCTTATCGAAAGGAAAGTCGTACCCTCTCGACAACAACGGGGAATACGTCTTCACCGAAGAAAAGGATCCTTTCTTGGGCAACAAAATAACACCCCCGCCGGTTTGATCAAGATGGACAGTGTTGTTCTTTTGCTCCTGAGCTATTCTTTATCTTGGCTTCCGGTGCTTCCGTTGTACGGGATGTTTTATACGTAGGAAAAGGTTTCCTATATCGAAGGTTTACAAAAACACCACAAATATCATCACAATTTGTTTCGCTGGATTGAATGTCTGTGGGGTGTTCACTTTCATTGCCTAACTAACCGAGCACAATACAAATCAATTGCCTTTTCCGATGCAACCAAAATAAATCAAGTATCATTACAGCAATTTCTCGGGTTACATGCACAAGCAAATTCCCCTTTTCAACAGTAGGTACTGTAATGGAGCAAGCAGGAAGCGGTCAGTAATAATTGGGCGTACTGTACGAGTTTATGAGAACATTTATTCGTGAATAAGCCCAGCTTTTGGGAGATAGGGGGTTTCCGACGGCGTTGCCCCAAAATGCCCACAACGGGCTGCAATTGTAAGGTATTGTTAGAAAGAGCACCTGAAAAATATTAGCGGGGCATTTTAAAAAAGGAAAAGTGGCTTAGAATTTTCAAATCTAGGCCTTCCTCTTCTCAAATAATGGCATGTTCCACTTTAGTCATGTAACTATGTGCTTAACAATTGCCAAACTTTTGGACTTCTATCATTGCATACGTTCAAGTGCTAATTGAAGGTCAGTAGCACCTGAGCATCATGTAATTAGTTTGCACTCGCAACGATTAGCCGCTTCAGTGATGGCTCACTTGTCCACTGTCATCAGCCAAAATGGCTCAGGCAATAACAGTAGCCACACCTCATCAAGGACCAGGCCATGACTCTGCGAAGATGTTGGTGCGGGCAAACTTACACCAATCACATCATATCACTGCTGGAAGCACGGTGAACGTGCCGACCACATTTTCTGACACACTCTGTCGCCAAAATTGCTTGTTAAATGGCATGCAGGGCTGGAGATTCGAGAAAATTACTTCCGCGTTCGAATCCAAGACCATATAAGCTAGCTGAGGCGAGTTATTGAAGCACATGCGTTAGGGTAGGAATATATGACCCGAGACACGGTTCAACGACCACAGCCAACCAGTAGAAAGTGGTTCAACGATCTCCGGTCTGAGACACGCATGTAACATTGTGCCGGCGTGCAGCACATATACTCCTCATCACCCCCGAGAACGCGCGGTTAGATTCGAGCATAAACCGCCATACGCAGTCCTTCGTATGTGTTTCGGCCTGAACGCTCGGCAAATTTGGACCATTACCGCCGGACGGTCTTCCCGGAGAACCTGACTCCAATCAACTATCTGCCCCCCATGGGGATTGACAAGACCTACTGACTCAATCACAGACAATTATACGTCCTAGGTCGCGATATCAGGTCCATTCCATGTCTTTGGGTGTAAAGTTTCTGGTGGTCAAGACGCCGGCAGGAGATGGCCCGACAGCGTGGTCTTCGCTTACCGTCTCCGTGGTACCTTGGTGCGTGATTTTCAAGTGTAATGTGTCACGAATAAACCACTGCACTACTCGTGCAAAAGCGACGCCGCCATTTGCCATAGGCACATAGCGTATATATACTGTGACAAAATGACCTGTTCACGACAAGTGAGTGTTTGACAGATAGTGTGTGTCGAAACAGGTCCGAAAACCAACAGGACCGGATCAATTTATCGAGCGGCTGCATGCATCTATCAAATTCAAAGCCTTGAAAACTTTTCTGGCTGCGTTCCGCATAGTAAGCACTCGAGCACCATGCAAAGTGTCGGCCGCCAGTTGTTCCAGCAACGTGACGATGGGCTGTGCTGTGCATGTTAGACTTTTGACTCGGATTCTGATCAGCCGCAGCTGGCCCGCATGAGTCTGTCTGAGTTTTGCATGAATATGACTGCAGTGAAGCTTATCTGGCCAATCGGTGTACTAAATCTGAAATATCGGGGTTAGTATTTCGGAGTACGAAATAACAAGTCTCCAAGCTGGTAGTCGCTGGCTAGATCGTCGTTTTGCGTTGCAGGTGACACACGGCGCAGACATTTCAAACGCGTATTGACCTTGTGATCTACAGACGACCGAGAGACGTGTCAAGCAGCCACGCAGTCTCTATGAGAGGTCTGGGATGGCGCAAACAAAGCACAAAGTAATAATTACTACTATTCAGACAGGTAACATATCCTCCTAGGATGTGACGTGAAGATATTGTATTGCTTGGAAAGCTCTGTAAGCGTACTCGTGTCACTTCCTTGATAGTGGGGAACATAGAGTACATTGCTAAAGAACGCAAGGTCTATATCTTAGATACAGTCTGGGAATCACATGCGTTCATCCTATATCATCTCTGTACAATCTCCTTCCGTTTTCGCTACTACACATGAGAATCACTACGTGATCCAGCATAAGAGCACTTAAGCATCGGTTGTTTTTGACCGAATCATATACCTGTCGTGAAAAAGCGAACTGCACTACACACTGGCATGCAAAGCGATCGCCAAAATGGGCGTCGATGTAGATGCTTATATCGTGTGACAATACATGAAGCTATGCGACTGGTCAAATAAGCAATAATCACACTGGCAGTGTGTCTGGATATGTAGGTAAAGTGAGCTGTGGCTGGACTCTGACAGTGGACGTGACTTAGTATGGAATGAGAACACCAACGTTGTGACCATGTTCCAGGTCCACTTGTTGGCCATTCTCTGGCTGAGCCCTCAAATCTACCCCAAAGAGCGTAACAACGATGTCAGTAGGGCCTAGCCCAGCACTGAGAAAAGACTGGATGACTATCACAAGAATTGAATTGGGCCAAGAAGAAGTTTTGGTTCAAGTGGTTATAATAAAGCAAAGACCTCCCTGCCCAGCAATTGTCGGGACCATCCAGGTAAAGTTTGTGTCTATGGTACGGCTAAGACGGGTCACTCTGGGGTTATCCGTCTTCATATCAACAGATAATTCACGCTCTCATGTCATTGGCTGTCCTGTCTGTGGAGATTATGCTTGGTGGGATTGGATATGGTCGACCTGGGTCTTGGTCTACACGAGATAATGGAATCCTACCGACCCCGTTTACTCTACCAAGTAGTAGATATTTCATCTTTCTATGGGTCTTATGTCTCTTTGCATCAGAGCAGAAATAGGACTTGTGTCATGTCAGAAGACGCAAAAGATTAGCGACATTCACATTTTAATTCGCAAGTAGTTCAGTGTTTCTTGTACATACTGGTTACTGACGTGCCTTGGGTACACAAGTGCAAGTTGATTATTATTAGACATGAAGACCCACACAGCCCGATTTTTCTTGAAGAATTCTAGTGATGCATGTCAAACTTACTGTGAAATCTATTGAATATTGCCCAACTGATCGTAGTGATCATATTTTCTAATTGGCCACTCTAGTTCGTCAGCAACCTGCTTCACCAGATTCGCCGGCTCGGATTCTGCAGCCGCTGCAAGTAAGCTTACCAGCCCCCAAAAGAGGGGCAGCCGGGGGCAATCCTTGTGGTCGCCAAGGCTCGGGTAGGCAGTGGTATTTCAAGACCAGTTGCAAGATGCGAATCATCCCCCTCCATACATTCCTGAAATTTGGTAGAACAGGCAACGTTATCTTAGCAAATACACAGATTGGCTTGTATTTCGACCCGAGATGAACCTGGAGTGGTTGACATCGAAGTTATGCCAAATTTTCATGCCTGTCCATCTACAGACGGTTTGAAAATTGAAATCAGCCTGCTTCAACAATATTGAGGTAGACATCGGGACCACACGTGACATGTCACTTGTTGAGTGGGGGCCCACTCTCTGAACGGCCCCCATGACAGCGTCACAAGGCAGCCCGGGGCGAAAACATCTGACGGTGAAATGAGAGCATTTCAGGCAGGGGTGTGACTGAAACGGAAGGCCCAAGACGACAGCCGAGGCGCAGATTGCGCTGATGCGTTGTTGTGTGCCCGCAACCAATGGTTCGGAAAGGAGGCAAATCATTCGCATCAGCTCAGGATTCATTTCCCTTATCTATTGAAGTGCATGAAATCTATCATCTTCAAATATATTCCGTGTCACTCTTCACTCATCTGTGCAGAATTTTAGTCTTCTACATTGCCCACTCGGACTGCCACGCCCGCCCTCAACATGACATCCTCAACACCAGTACAGGGTGTTGCTACAACCGTGTACAGGACACGGCCTATCCTTGGCCCGCTTACGACAGTTTTCACCCAGCCACCAGAGTGCACCTTCGCCGCTGTACGCGGAACACTTCCTAACATCGGTTTCAGAGCGCAGACGTGCCGTGGCGAAGCGCTGGCAGATGAATCCACCTGTTGGCCCGAGGCAACCGCTGCTGCACCATCACCAGTGCTACCTCTTCATGGTTGGGGGTTCTACTCGCCTGGAATCTTGTGTCCGGCTGGATATATAACCGCTTGTTATGCCACGCAAGGCTATAGTAGCGGATGGGACATGCAATACCCCCTGGAGGATGGAGAAACGGCGGTTGGCTGTTGTCCGACGTACGTGTTAGCCACGAGCTCTCCTTCCGAATAGTCGAGCGTAATGTTAATCTGTATATACCTGTAGTGGGTTTTCTTGCGCGGGATTCGGAAATTTTCAGACTTGCGTCTCAACCGCCTCGCAGTCGATTCTGACGGCCAGATGTTCTGGAAACAGCTTTGTTTCGTCAGACTATGGGACGTTTCCGATCGTCTATACAAGCACTAATGCTGAGAATTCGACAACGGCAACGCGAACGAATCTCACCGTTGCTGCACCGATGATTCAAATCAACTGGAGAAGCGAGGATTTGGTCACTGCTACTCAGACTGTTCCTACTCACACAGCTTCTGGAGGAGATTCAGCTTCAGCTTCAAGCAACTCTATTTCAGCAGGAGGCTTAGCTGGTGCTGTCATCGCTGGGGTTGTGGTGCTCTTCGCTATAGCAGCAGCAATTCTCACCCTGATGAGGCGGCGGAAGGCCCGCAAGGCACAGCCGACAAAGGACGACCTAGCGAGTTTCCCACAAGATCGCAACCAGAACTTGGAGGGCATCATACCAAGCGCTTCCGAGTTATCGCCAAGCCATGCTCGTCCTGAGCTGTCCGAATACCGGAATCCGAATGAGTTATCGGCATATCAGGCTCCCGTTGAGTTGCCGGGTTCATTACGTGGGCCGCATGCGGTCCAAGGCCAGTCCTAACACCTGCTCGGTTTTTGGTCTCATTGACAGAGGCGTTGTGATAACGGAGGGAGACTCTCAAATATCTCGAGGATGCACACAGCAATGAATATTACTGACCCAGACTTTTCTGTACCTCTATCCCCCGACCTTCTATAATAGCAATCCACGGTGAATAAAGTTACCATTGTATCCCGCCTAATTGAAAACCACCGTCTTCGTCACGTTAAGGAACACCCTCCTCTCAGCGACCCATTTCACCGCAGCCGCCAGAACCTGACTCTCGACATTGGATCCCTCCTCAACCAGATCCTTCGGGCTCATGCTGTGGTCGACCCGGGCAACACGCTGCTCGATGATGGGACCCTCATCCAGGTCAGCCGTGACGAAGTGCGCACTTGCGCCGATAATCTTGACGCCGCGCTCGTAGGCCTGGTGGTAGGGCTTGGCGCCCTTGAAGGAGGGCAGGAAGCTGTGGTGGATGTTGATGATCCTTCCGCTCATGGCCTCGCACAGCGTGGGTGACAGGACCTGCATGTAGCGGGCCAGCACGACCAGCTCGATGTTGTGCTTCCGTACCAGCTCGAGGATCTGGCCCTCCTGCTGCGCCTTGGTGTCCTTGGTGACGGGCAGGTGGTGGAACTCAATGCCGTAGCTCCTAGCCAGGGACTCGAACTCCGGGTGGTTCGACACGATGACGGGCACCTCGATGCGCAGCTGGCCCGTCTTGGCCCGGAACAGCAGGTCGTTGAGGCAGTGGCCGATCTTGGAGACCATGATGAGCACGCGCGTCTTTTGCGTCACCGGCCGGATCTCGTAGTCCATCTTGATCTCAGACGCCAGGGCTTCGAACGGTGCGCTGAGGGTGTCTACCGACGGCGTGGGCCCGAAGTGGACGCGCATGAAGAACTTGTTGGAGACGGGGTCGGAGAACTGCTGCAGGTCTATGATGTTGACATTGTTGGAAGAGAAGACGCCGGTGACTGAGTGGACAATGCCCGGCTTGTCCGGACAGGACAGAGTGAGGATATAATCATCGCCTTGCGAGGTGGCCATGTTGAGTGAGTGGTGTTGACTCGGTGGTGGTGGGTGCTGTCTCGGAGAAGAGACGAAATGGCTGGCTGCGATGGCAAGGTCCGGGTGATGTTGAATCCGGCTCAGATATTGACGACCTTGGTAGAGTCACGCTGCTACAACAGCCAAAAGATGGTAATGAAAGGTATGTATGTATATATGTGTCTGTTCTATGATAAGTGCATGCGGCTCCCGAGTCCCTGTCGAACGTCGCTGTCTGTCGAATCCAAAATGGCACGGCACGGCTCGGCTTGGTGGCATGAGTCGCTCGCAGAATTTGAATGGCCGCGTTTGTTTGGTGGGGTCTTCCCTGTCGTGGAAAGGCCCGCCCTCGCTCTTCTGTCATTTGCGGAGCTGACTCTTCCGCTAGAAGAATTTTGTCGGTCCGTCATCGGCATCAACAATAAGGCCCGGGTGTTCCTTTGTTTGATGTCAAAAGTCCACCATCTCAATCTATTTCTGGGCATCCCCATGGGACGAAGAGACTCACAATAGCTTGGCCCTCCGATGCCTCGCCGATGCGTCTATTGTTGTCAAATCAGCTGTCCATTTGACCGCTGCAGGTGTTCGTTCAGGCCGGCGCCAGCCACGGTAGATGGGTATGGTGAAACCACCACCGTCCAAAGCCCAGCCCTTGGCCTCTCATAGTTGGCAATCTTCGAGGATCAACTTCCGATTTCGACGATGATGTTGGTAGATATCGGCCACACAAGACATCAGTCTCATGGTTCTGAGGTCGCCGTTTTTTTTTTCACACTCGAATACAACTCCTCGCTCCAACTGCTCAATGGCTCCATTTCTGGTGGATCGTAGGGATCACGCGGCATCTCAATGACCACGCTTGTATACGGTGACTTTGACAACCAGCCTTTCCATGCCATGCAGTCTTCCAAAGACCGGTTCCTGAAGCCAAGACGCCATGAGTTGGTGCACTACTGGTTGTAGAACTGTTCAGGGGGGACTCCGAAGGCCTTGGTCACTGCGGCCTTGCTGTTCTTTGTCATCCATCCCTCACTTTGAAGTGGTAGGGCCACAAGCACGTAACGAATCAGCTGCAGACCCTCTGGACTGACGTTACGGACAAATTACAGCAGTGACTCGGCCCCAAAGAACGAGAAGATATATCTCTCGTAGAAGTGAGGAAAAAGATCCTCAGAGGTTGCCCGACTTTCGCTCATCGTGTTGGTGATGGAGCAGGGATTGTCATTCCTTGCCTGCATCAGTTCCACGCTCATGTCTCCATAGGTTAACTGTGTGAGGCAACTGTACACATGACACAGCCTTGTATCTTGGGTGCGGGAATGAGTCGGAATAAGATCCTCCAAGGCACATAATGGCTTCGAGAGCCCGGCTTGGCAGGTCCTCGTCGCTGCGTATCTGCTGATGAATCATGTTTCGAGCCCCAAGCTCAAGATACTGGCTGGTGAAATATTGCTGTAGCAACCTGCAACTTCGACCAGCCCTTAACTTACAGGCTTGGACTTTAGCAAATGTTCATACCGGAATTGATATCTTCTTCTCTTGTCTTTGATAGATGGTGTCACTTGATGACACTTTTTATGGCCAAGTAAGATACAATGATGAAGACCACGAGTGCACTGGTGAAAATGACCGATGCGATGAGTTTTAAGGACTCCTTCAGTCACATCTTTGATGTCCGGGTGAAGTCAGAGTTAATTGTTGATGGATTCATTGTAAGTATATGCAGGACTTAATTATCAATAATCATGACCTGGGCTTCTGGGAATTGGTTTGGCTCTTCAAATAAATCTCTGTGCTCATTTCAGTATTCTTTACTCAGTGAACCATAGATATTTGATTACTAGAGTTCTGACATGGCATGTGCTCACACACACAAGGGCGTAACGCAAAGTGTATAATGATAGAAAAAAAAAGGAATGTATTCAATCAAAGATGTGGCAACTACTGATATGTTCCAATATGAGGCACCTGATAAACAATTTACTTATTCTTTACAAACTCATCTCCTGTTGATGTCTTCTTCCTGTTGTAACCCTCATTGCGCCTGGCAAAGATCTTGTAAGCCCCTACCAAAAGGATCTGGTCAACTTCGCAGATGAGAGGATCATTCTTCAAGTAACGGAGAAGCTCACCGACGTGCCTAGGCGACTTGGTGTCCCAAGCCGTCTCTCTCAACGTTTGTGCAATCAAACCATTGTTTGGAAGGACGAGGTCCCGGACTGACCAAGGCAGACAAAAGGCCCGAAACGTGGCTGCTGCATGGAAAAGCTGCCTCGGGTCCCTGCCGGTTTTCGAGCAAACATACTCCCCAAAGAAAGGCACGTGACCTTCGCTCATTTCGTGCATGAAACTGCCGATGACCCATTGGATACCAAGTGCGCTAACCAGGCTGAATTGCTCTGTGTCTGGCAATAAAATTGTTAGCCCGGTTTCCTTGCAGCAGGTGTAGAAGTCACGAAGTTGAGGACGGAAGTGATAGAGGATGTCAGCGTTCACATCTTCCTTGAGTACTAAGAGTTGCTGATCGTGACGGTAAGCAATACAGACCCGGCTTTCACTCGAGATGAGCTTAGCACGCTGGAAAGGTGACGGCTCACGCATGTGCCCATTTACAACAACTGTCTTTACACCTTTGACCTTGGTGTTGTCACAGAAGTTGTAAGTGAAGGTGGGGACCACCCTATATGCAGAGGCGGTGGCAGAGTTGTTGGCAGACATTGTTGTGCGAATGTGTGAATGCAAGAGAATTGTTGTAGTGTGCTGGGCCCTGGATGCCAGTGTGGATGATGCTTTTGATTGCAGATGTGATTGCGGTGGATGATGAGTAGAAATCTCCAGGTCGTCAGCTAAGGGCAAAAGAGCGCTGTTTAAATAGGAAAACGGAGATTCGCACAACATTATTCGGAGGGCGCACAACAACTTTTTCATCTTTTCTAGTTTTATAAATAGTTTCTATAAATATAAACTATATACTACTTTTATACTAATTCTAAATATTATATTACTTATATACTAAAGGGATAGGGTTCTGAAATATTCTTATAATATATATTATATTAATTTAAATAAATAAATATTATATCTTTATACCTTAATTACTACTTAAGTACTAGATATATAAATATTTAAAAAATATATTAAAATAGGTTATATTTTAGTTAATATTAGTAAATATTTTTACTTTCTTGGAATTAAATCTAAATTAAAGATATACTTAAAATTAGTAAATATAATTTATATAGAAAAATCGTTATTATTTATACAAGTATTAGTTTTTATTAATTAAATATTATTTTAGATTCTAATATAAGCTTTTGAATTATATGAGAATTTTATATATTAAGAAAAAATAATTACTTTAATTAAATATTTAGTATATTCCTGTAAATAAATATTATATGCTAGTAGAAAGTTGTTGTGCACCCTCTGTTTTATGTTGTGCGAATCTCGGTTTTCTTAATTAGAAGCAAAATTCCTGTCATTAGTATTATAAGATCATGGAATGCTAAGATAGACTGCAACACATCTTGAACACAATAGCGCTGTGCTTGAGGGTCAAACAATGAGTGTCGCCACAAAGTCTCCTCATAAGGATTGGAATTGGCTTTAAAGACACCCCTCGAGTCTCTTTCATTGAGGCTTTACACAACAAGGGCATTGTAAAGATGTTCCTTTCCTAAATTGAGTCATCCAAACTACCCTTTGTGCTTGTTCTCATGAATGAGCCTTCAAACTATTGGGTTTCACTACCGACGTACATTCGTCCGGTTACCTTAGCTTATTGGCAGAGTCAACTGCAGCTTCGCCCGGTATAGTTCACAAAACTTATTTCATCTCGCTTATTTGTCTACAGAACTAGGTGGAATATGCTATCCATCACTTTCTGCCTAGCTACGACATTTACACGAGTGGTTGGCCATCCTGTTCTGAGGACTTCTTCAGCTCTTTAGCTTGTTTCTTAGCTCTTCTAACCACATCAAAGACCTTTTTCAATCATCAATGTCTCGCTGCTGGGGGAGGAGAGGACAAGGTTCTGTACGACTAAGCGATAGATCATGATGGAGGTAACAGATTAAGGTCACGACATGTCGTGATCCAGCTCATTGAAGTCTGAATAATGTGCTTGATGATGAACAAGCTACCTTCGCCATACTATCATCAGACCAGTACCTGATCCATCTGACCCCACCCCTAAAGACACTCCACTTCCAAAGAAATCAGAATCCCATCATCAGTGGCTCGTTTGGCATATTGCGCTCCAATGAGGCTATAACTTAGACTTTCCAGAGTCTCCCTGTCCACCCGATCCCACCGGTGATACACAGAATGATGAAGGTGAAGCAGCTGATGTAGAGGCTGCTGGTAATAACAATGAGGAGAAGCAGGAAGCAGGCATTTCTGCCGAATCGCGGGGCGCGGACAGTCATAATAACAATGCTCAAGACGACTTGTAAAATGCTCAAGATACTGCCGGAGAGAATAACAACAATGATACTTAAGATACAGCAGGGGATCCGCTCAGCAGGATGCAGAAAATGATATGGAGGCTGAAGCTTGCAACAAAAAATAAAGGCAATAACACTCAGAGGGCGAGCAGGATACCCAGTGAGACGCACAAAACGCGGGAAATGCCCAGCAAGATGAGGCTGGCGGCGATGAAGCCGGGGTGAATCTCTTCGATTTGGCTCTGCAGACTGCAGGGATTCCAGCCGGTTGACTGTACGGGCATTGATGAGGCCGTTGTGGCGAGAGTGGTTTCAACTGTATCGATGGGACTCATGGTACTTGTGCCATATGCAGACTGGGGAGGCCTCTTCGTGGTTTTGCACTTGATATGTACATGTGGGTATTCTCCTGTCGCTACTTACCAAGCTTGTTTCTTAAAATGAATCAATTTCTGGTCTGTTGGCGTGGTTGAGTTAATTGTCAGAAATGTCCTCACACGCCTAGCACCCTCAAACGTCTTTTCTACTTGTGCTCATCTACTGCGTTTCTGAATTTTCTCGCGGAAGAACCTTGCAGAAAGAAATACGACCCGGTCGATTTTGATACAGCCTGACAAAAAATGGCGGCCTGCTAACCACATGCAACCAACTTGTTGTTCAAGGTTGAAACATTAACGTGTGACGGGTATCACTATAGTGTTTACGGATCTAGCCAGGTAGTCTGTTGATTGGTTTTTAGTAAGGCGTGTTTTGTTTGCAAGATGCTCGTTCTTTGAAACAATAGTGTGTTTCCCGCTCGAACATATCGCCTGGATCGACTTTGTCAAGATTGACCATTTGCTTGGGCTAATGGGATTATTCCAACGTCAAGATCCACTTCCTGTCTACCATGCAACGAAATTTAATACTGTCAATCTCATGTGTGGGCAGAAGTGCTTGCAGTTTGCATACAAAGCCATGTGGAGGAGCTATCTTACAAAACAGCTTGAGCTAGGCAATGGGAGTCAACCGCATACATGTGTACTCGCATCTTTGTCGCAGAGTCGTCATGAACCCTCTGGACACACTTAAAACATTTCACATTCGGGGCGTAATATTGAGCAAGCTGAATATTCAATGTTCCCATATAACTTTTGTTTCTAATTTTTTAAGACCTGCTAGGAGACCTCCGTTGGATGAAATCAATAGAGTCTTCAGTGATTGAGCCCTCGACCTGTCCAGCTGAAGTTATCCGAGTTTCACTCTGTCACATCCAGCTCCTCGTAGTACCTGTATATCCCCTGGCTGTACTTTTGTCGCCTGTCACTGGCTAGGTATTGCTTGATATTAGGTCGTTCCATGACTGCTTTATGCAGAGCGAAGACACCCTCATAGTCACCAGAGTCTTCCAGCTTCTTGACGGCCTTGGGGAACATGAACTTAAGACCATCCAGGCACTAGATTTTCGTCAGATACAAAACTCAACCCACATGAGGCTGAGGCTTTATCATAGGTTCATGAAAGACTCACGTGGAATAGCACAAGATCGGCATAGGTCAGCTTTCCGCCGTACAGCCAGGGGCCGTCGCCGCTCGCCTTGCCCTTGAGGACACGCTCGAAGTAGCCGATGAACTTTGGAAGGCGGTTGGCGACAAAGTCCTTGCTCTTCTTTAGGGACTCCTCCTTTTGGTCCTCGTAGTAGAGCCCGGTCGCGATGGGGTGGTGGCAGTCATGCGGCTCGTTGCTCAGCCCATCCAGAGCGGTGAGGGCGAGCTCGTTGACGATGTACAAGCCATCCTCGTCATCATCACCCAGCTTTGGCGCGAGACCCAGCTTTGGGCCGAGGTAAAGTAGGATGTTAGGGGTCTGGTTGATAGTGAGGTCGCCGTGCTTTAGGATAGGCGGTGCCAAGGGTGGAGGGCTGGTGTCGTCTCCAGTGTTCTTGGTATCGATTTGGGCCAGCACCTCGTTGACGCCATCCTTGACGTGTGCAGTGTCTGAATAGGAGGCACCGGCTTCCTCGAGGGCGAGGCGCACAGGCTCGCCTCGGCCGGGGATTCCAGGCCAGTAGACGAGGTGATAGGGCACGTCCTTGGAGGACTTTTGGCGCTTGGCTGCAGGAGTGGACATGATTGATCTTTGGCGAGGTATGTATGAAATTGTACGATGGATGTCACTCGAGCAGTTGGTCTCGGGCGAAGCAATCCATGGATGTTGAGAGCAATGAAGGTGTGGTGCTTCCGAGATGGGCCGACATGACTGAACGAACGAGACACATGGAGGTGCGGGGGGCCCGTTTACGTCAGATAATTACCAGGGCATTCGATAGACTTCATACAGTACAGTATTTACTGCTGCCTGCTGCATGCAGGCTGCATCTCAGGCTCCACCGAGGCAGTACGTGCACGACTCATATCTTGGTGTTTTGATCAAACCATGCAGCTGTCAACAGAGGGCAACCATTCGAGCCTCATTCTACATACAGTTTACTTCCAAGGTTGGTTACCCATGTTTTGGTCCCTGAGTCCCATCTCTGCTGGGTTAGGGTATGACATGGTCATCAAACTTCAACCAAGTACGGAGTACCCAAGTTCCTCTTGCTCACTCATTGTAGGCAGAGAGGTGGGGAGGAACCGAAGTGGCCCGTGCCGGACGGGGGCGGGGGGTGATAAGATCCGGTGACGTGAGCAGGGGCCTTGGCGCTACGGCAGGTGCAGCCTGCAGGGGGTGCAGTCTATCTGCAAGGCACCTTGCGATTGCGATGACGGCAGACGCTTGAACTGCCATCTAATCAGCCCGTCAGCACGTTTCCTCCTTCCGACCTTCGATCTACACTACCGTTGTCCGTTGAGGTGCAGCACAGCTCACACTATCATCCTTCGCCCATCTCTCTCGGATCGGCCCAGGACATTCTTGATCACCTGCGCCGCCCCAGCTGAAGTCTACAGCAGCCGGCCAAGTGGAGCCTGGCGTGCCTGGCTGCTTGACAAGAGCCAAGCTGGCCTGGCTGGTTATCCTGTGTGACACACCATGAAACCAAAACGGCATAGGTGGAGGCACACCTGACGCAGTGCCAACCCTCTACCATTCGTTCTCGACCGAGTTGGGCAGGTCCACGGCCGTTACGGCTGATCTTGCATCCTCCGACGAGCGAGATGCGAGATGCTAGATGTTCAAACGTCATTGCGCTGGCTCCTTCTTGAGCTTGGCCTTTGGGGGCGACGGGCCAGAATAGCACGGACTGCGGCCATATGGCTGTGGCCCATGGCAGTGCTCCTGCATGCCATGGCTCATCGCGGTCACAAGGCTGGGAGGCAGACTTCAAAATATCAAGTGTCAGGTTCCCTCTTCCACACTCGGGCGTGACTGCCGCCGTCTACTGCCTGGTCGCACCTCCGTACCTGAGCAAATGACACTCCAGTAGTCCACAACAGCCATCCGTCTTGTACCTTTGCCCCCTTGGCCCCCCTATTAACCCACCTGATCTGATAGCCACCATCAACTCTTGACTACCTAGGTACTTGCTGTTCCCTAGGTACCCACGGCTTCACCCGTTCACTGCTCTACTGACCTGCCATCCACACGTGAACAAGATCAGCCTCAGCCTCTCGAAACAGTCACCTCCTATACACACTTGCCACCTGCCTCGACCCTTATATATCAGTAGACGGCCTTCGCGGGTCCACCTTCCGCCCACCATGGAGACCCTACGGTATTCCATCTCGACCTGCAGCGCCGACGAAATGCAGCAGAAAACACGTCGCCAGAGCAAGTTCCCAGAGGTCGAGGCCAGCCTGCAGGCCTCGACCCCTTCCAACTTCAAGACCTTCCGCCCTTTGCAACCAAGGCGGCTGGTCTCCGACCCCGTCGCGAATATCCTGTCGTATCTGGGCTCGCGGAACCCGTGGCCCCAGCCCGTCTCCAAGGACGACGAACTATGGCTGTTCGACAACACCGCCTTCGTCGTCACAAAGAAAGAGAAGGGCGGTCAAGAGACACACACGTGGAATGCAGAATTCGTTGCGGCTGTCTTCTCTCAGGACCCGTCGTGCACCGTCAGCGATGTTGTCGTACAGATTGCGGACAAGATCGGCTTGGCGGAGGACGATGAGGCCAAGCAGACAATCGAGGAGAGGTTACGTCCGTTCCTGATGGACATACAGCCAGGGAAGCAAGTCTTGGCTCTGCATGGCGGCGAGACCCACCTCAGGTTCAGCTCCGGGAGCAGGAACGGGATAAGCACCGACGTCAAGGCCGTACCGGGAGCCCCAGCAGGCATGGTGGTTCCGACGACGGCCCAGGTGCCGAAAGGTGTGACGGGACTATTGCAAAGCAAGACATTCTTTTCCGATCCGGAGGGCTGGGCTGTGATATCAGGTGCGTACGCTCGGAGACTCCGTTCCCTCCGGCCACTTTCTAACCTTGTGTGCAGACGTGGATGACACCATCAAGATCACACAGACCAGCGACCCGATTGGCATCCTCCGAAGCACCTTTGTCAACAAGCCGGAGCCTGTTTCTGGCATGCCTGAGCTTTACAAGTTCATCCAGTCCGAGATCACCTCGGCCTCTCCGTGGTTCTATTTGTCTGCGTCACCATATAATCTCTACCCATTCCTGCGCGACTTCCGTGATGCCTACTATCCTCAAGGTCAACTGCTGCTCCGAGACGCCTCGTGGATGAGCATACCTGGCCTGCTTTCCAACCTGACCCTCGGTACTGAGGGCTACAAGGTGGATCGCATGAAGAAGCTCCACGGCTGGCTGCCCAAGAAGAAGATGATCTGCATCGGCGACAGCACTCAGAGCGACCCCGAATCGTACGGGGAGATCTATCGCACGCATCCGGAGTGGGTCCAGGCCATTTTCATCAGGAAGGTGACGGACATTGCTGCCGTCGGGATCGAGGAGAAGAACAAGGATGAGCGGTTTCAGGCTGCATTCAAGGATGTGCCGAAAACAGTCTGGCGCGTCTTCTCGGAACCTGACGAGTTGTACGATGTTATCAGAGAGCTCGTCGCTGCCAAGACTGCATAGGAACCGGCCCTGAGTGATGTTGTGAGGAACAATCGTAGAAGTACACTGCGTCGTCTTCGAAGGAGCACCTTTACCTGGACTCGAGGATTACATACTTGCTGACCACTCAGCTCATGCTCGTTCTTCTTTGCCTTCATGTGGTCGGTTGTACCTGGGCATGGTTGTTAATATATTCTTTAGCGACTTCTACTCAACGACGGGTAATAGAGTGTTTAGCTAGCCTATCTTATCATATTAGAAACTTCCCATATGTGAGTGTGTAACAATTGTATATCTCCCTTTTCAAAACTACAATGAATAAATTTGATAATGGTAGCCATGTTCACCAGAACAGCTTTGCTTTCTGAATTGGTGGTTTGAACTCAAGAAATGATTGAGACTGTTTGGCATTTAGTCCTCTGTAAACGCAATTTTGTGACGAAGGTTACAATCGCTGCCCGGAAACACGATGATAGATCACGTCGGCACCTAGCGTCATAGGCAGGATGCGACATTTGGGCGTTGTTTCACAAGCTCTCTGCCATGCTGCTGGTAGCGAAGATTTCGGATAGGCTTGATCCACATGAGTTGATCAGGATCACTGTGTCTTGCTGGATTGTAGTACAGTGGGCGTGAGATCTAATACCGCTGATTAAAATCCCCGAAGTAGGCCTACTGGCTTTTGTTCCGAGACATTTCGGCCGCCTCTCGTTCTATAATGCATGTCACAGGCGGCTCAGACTCTGTGAGTTCTATGTCACCCAAGAGTTTTAGATGAGCCTATAAAGGTCTCTATCGTGCCACAATCCATCATTGATGTCTCATATAAGATCAGCCTATCACATGTGATCGAGGTCTTAACATAGGTTCATACCGGTAGACTGCCACGGATCAAGAGAATCTGACACTCTGATCTGCTTGGTACCCAGGTACCAAGACAATCGCCTCCATGTCATGTCGATTCAACTGCACTCGCCTCATCACAAATTGTGAACTCAGTCGGTGCGCCGGATGTGAGGGTACACATGCTGGCTGTGCGCTACGGTGGGCTACTCCCCCCCCCCCCCTCAAGTCAAGGACAAGCAGGTTTGAATACGATGGGTGTAATGCACGTATGTACGTGGTTTGCTCAGACTACGAGGTCGCGCTCACAGGTACGAATGAAAAAGTGTATTCTGGATATCTACATATGAATATTATCATTGGTCTCAGATGTCCACACCATGTTTTACCGTCTCCTCGCTCCTCTCAGGCGAAGCGAGTTGCCTCCACAGCAGCGGAATGGCCCCTTGATTTTGTAGATATCTACTTAAACGGTTTTGGGTGCAAAACCCAGGCGGGGAGTGGAGGAGCCGTCGAAGACGACCAGAGCTGCCTTGAGGGCGACATCGCCAAAGATGTTGATGCCGATGCCGGAGCTGCTCTGGATGCCGCCGAAGCAGGTGGAGCTGCCGGTGGAAACGGCGCCGTAGTTGATGACCTTGCCGGGGATGGTGATGCGGGCGGAGCCGACGCCAAAGGTGAAGGCAGGTGGGGTGGCGCTGCAGGGGAAGACGTAACCACCGTACGTGTTGCTGTTCTGGGAGCCGCTGATCTGCTTGTAGTAGGCGCTGACGATGGAGGTGGGGAGGTACAGCAGGGTGGTGCCCGTGTCAGCGATACCGTCGATCGAGGTCGACACGAAAGAACCCGAGCCGACGGAGTACTAGTATTTGTCAGTCACCTGCTCCGGTTCCTGAAGTGAGGGGTTCTGGAATATTCCAAAACATGAAAGATTGGAATCCGTAGAAAAGAGAAGGATAGTACAAACCCCTGTCGAGACGAACTCCCAGAAGCCCTGGCGGGTGGACACCGAGGTGTAGGTGATAGACCCGGTGTGGGCGCTGTCGTCAATAAAGCCGAAGTTGTATGTACCGGCTATGACGACGACGTGTTAGCTACCGTGTTTCTCATACTTTTGGCTCACAGTTCTTTGTGAGGTGATATCAAAGTGTAAACCACTTACCAGCATGGTACTTGAGATCGGCAGTGAAGACTGGGGAGTCCAGGCTCGCCTTGGCGTTGTCGAAGAATGTCTTCTGCTGGGTTGGAGAAACAGTGTTCAGGCTGCTGAAGGCAAGACCGAGGAGACCATCGGTCTCAGACTCGGAAGAGAACGAGCTCGACACGGTGGTGGCGACCTCGACGGCCTGTGAGGCCACCGACAGGCCTCCAACGGCGACCTTGTCGGTGTAGACCTTTCCGCTCGATGATGAACCGTCACCGTAGGTGATGCTCCAGGTGGCGCCGCTCAGGGACTTTGCGGTGGTGCTCTTGGAGGGGTTGTAGACGGTCTGGCCGTTGACCTGGCTGGAGGGCGTGGAGCTGGAGAAGACCCACAGGTCCGAGGAGCCGGTGTCGAAGTCCAGGTTGAGGGTCTGTGCCGGCGTGCCGATCTGTACGGGGGTGATGTACGCATCGTCAAAGGAGTCGATGGGCGTGGCGCTGGCAGAACCAGTGGCGCGACCCTCGAGACCGAGCTCAGCGGTGATGTTGGCGACGGCGGCCTCGAGCCAGTCAGGCACGGGCTTGCCATACTTGAGGTAGGTCTTCTTGACGGACAGGGCGCCGTTGAACTTGTAGTTGGGGTTGCGGACCTGCTTGAAGGAGGCCTTGCCCGGGCCCAGGTTGTCGGGGGCGTTGGCCGGGGTTCCGATGTGGACGCCAGAGGGGGCGCTCACGGCAGAGCTGGCGAGAGCTGCTGCCACCAGGGCGGTCTTCATGATGGGTGCCATTGTGGTATTGAGAAGACGGTGGTGTGGTGAGTGGGGGGCAAAGAGGCAGGGAGGGTCACAACCAAGACGGGACAAGACAAGACAAGCACTGAGGCCAAGAGACTAGGACCAACGATGGTGAGGGCCAAGGAGCAGATGCAGAGGGCTGGAGATCAAGGCTACCTTCCAAGAGATCAACAGGCTTGGCCTGCATCTTTATATCTTTCGGAGAGGTGTGTCTGTCTGGTGGTGGAGGGTGGCTTTGGCTTGGCTTCCCCTCCTTCCACACGACTCTGGACCACTCAACACCACACTGCGCACACGCACCGGGCTGGTTGCCATGTCGGAATGGACCATGATGCCTGCTATGCCAAGTCGGGAATTCCCCATGTTGCGTTGCAACCTCTCATCTCACGGGCCAGGGGCGATAAGGGAGGCGTGTATGTGTGGGCGATGCTGCCATATCTCGTGATTTGCCTAGTCCTCGGCAGTGTAACCAAACACAAGGGTAGGGACAGGACAGACAGACATGCCGCCTGTCTACCTACCACGATAGGGCCTTGTCCGTCCAGCACCCTGCAACCAGGGCCCCAAGTCCACTTGGTCGGACGGCCGAGGTCGACCGAGTAATGGACTCCCTCCAATGATAGACCGATCCGTGGACGACGATCTATGGGGGTCGAAGGCAGTGCGCAGAATGCATGCATCATGGCCAATTCAAAAATCAGATGACAGGCGTCAAGGGGGGACGGGCCCCCACACGACGAGCACTGGAGCTTCCTGACCGGTGGTTGGGGCGGAATCGAAATGCATGAGGGAGGCATAGCTGTCCTGCCGGTAAGTGCCGGTGAACCAAAGGTACACAGTAGACACAGCCGCCCGGCCAAGCAGAGGTCGAGGCGGCGTTTGCAGATCTGGGATCGACGTTGTTCTGCATGTGGGAGGGGGGCAAGGCGTGGATTGACAGTCACCCCCAAAAGACCTTCTGGATGAAGTCTAGCCGGTTGTTTCGCGCCTTGTTAACCTCGAGAGCCTCCCATTGGGGCGACGGGTGCAAAGGCGGCATGTCGACAAATCCCTTCATTTCCAACGGCTGGCCAGTCAAGTTCTGGGCCAGTGACCACTGCCCAACTGGCCCCGAGCTGTCTGGCTGTGTGAGAGGCTACCAGCTGCCAGGCTGGGAGAAAGAACAGGCAGGGCCGCCAGAAAGGGGACCCGTCAAGAGGTCACCTTCCGGAAGAGGAATCTGGGGCGTGTGATGGCTTGTCCGCGGTGGGTGTCGAAAAGGCTGTTTGTTAGTGAAGATGGCTAGACGGTATGGAAAGTGGGCGGGTAAGTACGTAACAGTAGCAGAGCAGCCCGGGTTGGAGCTGACCAAGTTCGCCCCCAGATAAGCATAAAACCTAATTTAAACTCCCGGCCAATTGCGGCATCTTTCCGCAAACCGACCTGCCTGATTTTACTCGAGGACCCGTAGCACAATGCTTCAAGCCATCATGTTTGGACGAGAGCGGGCAAACGGCCAGGACAGGCAAATTGTCTTGACCTCACACCCCCAACCGTTCGGGTGCTGGTCCTTGTCGCCCTTGCCCTTACTTTGTCCATCCCTCATGGCAGCAACCAACCAGGCACTGTTAATCAATCCGATGCACTTCAATTGGCACCGCTGCTTCATCCGAGAAATGACGTTCATCCCAATGGTGCATCGTCTGAAGTATGGCAAAGCATTGCAAACCAAAACAAAACAAAACAAAACTCTCTTCACCATTCCAGCTCGTCCCCCCGATCGACTTCTGGAAAGGGGGAGTGTTCCACCGGCCAATGCAAGTTGCCTGCAGTCAAGTAATTCCCCAGCGCTCTATTCTTGCACCATCAGCCACGCAACCATTGACTCGTGCGAGAGCTGCCTATTCTGGCAGGCTACAGCCGAGACCATCGACCATCGGGCGGTTCGTCCGGATTCACCCTTTATTTACTTTCCTTTCCTGTCCTGGCTCAGCTGTCATCGTGTCACGGTTTCGTTCGCCTGGCCTGACGCTCTCTGTCAATGTCACAATGCCACGTCCTCCAATCGGCCCACTGCCTAGTACTGCGTAGTGGGGAAGACGGCGATATGGGCCAAGATATCATTACTCTCCAGTATGACAACAGTCGGGGCCCGGTCACGACAGATGCAACCATCATGACCAAAGTATCTCCTCGTGTTGTTTGATTCTGCCAATGCTCGTAATGCGCCCCGGCAGGTAAAGGCCCATCAATCCAACTTTATGACCTTGATCAAGGGAAACATTCCAGCTCCCAACTCTGCCACCTTGATTCCATAAAACTCCAACATGCGTGATGTCTCATCCGACATGAGGCTCTGCGCCTTACCACCCACCCACCTGCACGCCCAGCAATCGCCAAGAGCATCAAGCACCACGGGCCCTGGAATGGGACGCACATCCGTGCTATTTTCTACATGTTCCCTTCGGAAGTCAAGCGATCTGGCTTGGCCCTGCACCTACTGGATCTGCCAAGTTTATGACAGCTTGATAACAGCGCCTGCCACTGATAACGACCTGCCAGTGGTGTGAGTGGGGGTCCCATGGTTTGTATGTACTGTTCCTGGAGCATGAGCAATGACTGCCTGTTCGCCAATCCCAGAGACTGTGCATAAATTATCAGCTCTTAGTTGAACCTGGTCCGATCATTGCCAGTGGAAAAGAGACCCACGCACAGCACAAGGAGTGTATAAACCTCATCTCCCCTGCCGCCGGGTCCGGCATTCTGAGGTGAACTGTACCTCGGACTGAATGTTCAGTACCGCCGCTAAATACAGTCCATATGCCGCTCAAACTGGTGAGTCGAATATTTACCGCTTATCATTCTGAGCCGCATAATATTTTAAGCCGCTTATTCTCATAAGCCGCTCCATAAGAATAAGCCGCTCGTTCTTAGGAAGGAGCTAAAACGGTGAGGTATAGAATCTGCCTGAGAAAGAATTAGATCTAGGTTTTAAATTAGAGGTCTCCCCTATTTTTAAAAAGGCTGGGAATATACTAGGTACTTAAATATTTACTTTAATGCTTCTTGAAGTTTAAAATCCTTAGTATTACTATCCTCTCTTCCTCTCTTCCTCTCTTCCTCTCTTCCTCTCTTCCTCTCTTCCTCTCTTCCTCTCTTCCTCTCTTCCTCTCTTCCTCTCTTCCTCTCTTCCTCTCTTCCTCTCTTCCTCTACTTCTCCTAGTTAAGTCCCTATTGAGTGGCTTATTCTTATCGAGCGGGTTATTAGAATGAGCGGCAAATGTTCCGCTTACTAGTTTGAGCGGCTTAGATACAAATGAACGGTATATATACGGCTTGTTGACGGCTCACGGAATCCTCGGCGAGACGGTACTGTTCCTCGGCCGGAGATGCAACGCCGCACAGCTGAGCGACTCACGAGGAAAAGCAACTTTTCGGAAACCAAGCTATAATTCACTCAAGATAATATATACAGCATCGAATGACCACTTCCTCGTCCCCATACACATACCCATACTCAATACTCATACTACACATTAATCATTACGCAAGAGCCTGGCTCAAGGGCAGATCCCTCGACGACCTTCCGACCCAGACCGTCTTGGCCGTGTCGCGCACGACCCAGTCCTGAGCCTCCGTGTCCCACGAGCTGACGTCCCTGCGGGTGACGCCGACGCTGAAGGTGCGGGACTCGCCGGGCTGCAAGCCCGCCAGCCTCTCGAAGCCACGCAGCTCCCGCACGGGCTCGTACTCGCCGCCGCGCGACACGTACAGCTGGGCCACCTCGTCGCCTGCCACCGCGCCCGTGTTGGTCACCGTCGCCTCCACCGTGTAGAGGACGTCGAACAGCCGCGGGTTGCCGCCGGGGGCGCCGCCCGCCCTTGGGATGGGCTGTGCGGAGCCGTTCCGCGAGTCGGCTGGGAAGTCGAACTCGACGCCGTACGAAGGATCCGCGGACGACTCGCTCAGGTCCGTGGTGTTCAACCACGGGTAGCAGTACATGCGTACACGGCTGCTGCTGATTTCTTCGGGGAACTGATGGTCGGCGGGATCGGCGCTGTAGTTGCCATAGATCTTTGCATCGGTGGTGTAGCCCGTGGGTGGGGCGTACTCGGACACGTTGGTGTGTGCCGTAACTTTGAGGTCACCGTACTCGAAGGTGGTGTAGCTCAGGCCGAAGCCGAACTCGTAGGTCGGGGTCACGTTGTATTTATCAAAGGCGCGGTAGTCGATGAAGCCGCCCTCGACATATTGGATCTGCGGCACCTCGTGGTTGGGCGTGTATAGGATGTCTGTGCCGTAGTCGACCCGGTTGGCCCCGATGGTAAAGGGCAGCTTGGCGCTGGGGTTGACCTTGCCGTAGAGGACATCAACAATGGCGTTGCCGCTCTCCTGGCCAGGCACTCCCGCCCACAGGATTGCTGTAACGTTGGGGTTTTTGGCGTAGTCATCCAGGATTACAGGGCCGACCGAGTGGACCACTACGATTGTGTTGTTGCTTTCGGCAGCCACGGCGGAGATGACGGCATCTCCGTTCTGCCAGAGGGTGAGGTTCTTCCTGTCACCCACATTTCCGTCCACTGCGATATATCCCTCCCCAGAATCAGCGTTGACGAAGACGATGGCTGGTGCATTAACATCGTTGGCACGGCGAGCCAGGGCTGATATAGTCTCGAGGTTCCAGTTATCCAGGATGGACTCGTAGTTGCCGCCGTTAGCCAGGATGTGGTTTTGGATGGCGGTATCAGGCGTCACCAGGTAGGGGAATTCTGTGCTGCCAGAGCCCCAGGCCATTGCCAGAGTGCCGTTATCACATCCTCGATCCGAGCAGCCGTTAGGACCCAACAGGTTAGGGCCGGCATCCTCGCCAAAGACGGTCGTCAGCTTCTCGGTGCCCTTGAGAGGCAGCACACCCGTGTTCTTGAGCAGGACGGTGCTGGCGGCGCCGATCTCGCGGATGATGGCAGAGTGGTTCGCGGTCACATCCACGTGCTCGTTGACTTGCACGGTGGGGCCCTGGCTTCCGTAAAAGTGCTCGAAGCCGTACGTGTCCCGTGTCCATGATGAGAAGTTGATGGGCTCACGCTCAACAGGCAGATCGACAAAGAAGAAGCCAGCCATAATACGGACTGCCATATCGTCAAGGCGCTTTTTGGATACGTGTTAGTCACCTGCTACGGAGCCTAAAGTGCTGCATCTGGAATTTTCCAAACTAGGAAAAACAGGGACCCGTAGAAGAAGGATGATGCTTACCCATTGAGGAACGGTGCCGTTGAGCACAGCGATAGTCAAGTTTGAGCCGAAGTAGCTGTCTCCGGTCGAGAACAACGTGTCTCCAGGCATGGTCATGTCGAGACCTGCAAGAACGGAAGAAACACCCGAATGAGTGCCTTGCCAATCCGAGACGACGAAACCCTGGAAGCCGAGTTCGCCCTTGAGCAGGTAGTTGAGAATGTACGAGTTCTGGCACGCCTGGCTGTTGTTCACTTGATTATAGCTACACATGATGGACGTCGCACCGGCCTTCACGCCATCTGTTGGAATATATCAGTATCCAAGGTCAATAATCGAGTTCCGACACGAGACAACCTGCTCAGGGACTGTGAAGGAAATAAGGATGACAAATACATACCAGCAAATGGCCACAGGTAGAGCTCGTGCATGGTCACATCATCCAGGTTCGCCGAGTTGGGCTCAGTGATGTTCCAACCAAAGTCGTGGGACTCGGGCTGCTGACGGAAGTGCTCCTGCTCGTTGGCGATGTAATGCTTCGCGCTTGTCATGACACCAGCGGACTGGATGCCCTTGATGCTCTCGGCAAACATCTGCCCAGTGAGCACGGGGTCGGGCGAGAAACCCTCCCAGTTACGACCGCCCTCGGGGGACCGGCCGAGAGGTCCAGCGACGGGTCCAAGCTGCATATCAACGCCCTTTCCCGCGTGCTCCTCGCCCATGCCCTGGCCGCGGAGGTACGCGAGGCTGCGATCCCAGGTGGCGGCAACATTTACGCCGGCGGGGAAGACACTGACAAAGTCGGCGTCGCGGACACCCGTGGGGCTGTCCTGGAGACACATGGCGCGGAAGCCGAGACGAGGGATGGCGCCCGTCTGGCCCACGCACTTGTCGGTCTGCCACCCCGTGCCGGTGGTCAAGTTCACCTTCTCCTCCAGCGTGAGCTGGCTGACGAAAGAGCGGGCCTTGGTGTAGGCGCCGGCCCAGTCGCCGAGTCCTTCACCCCCTGGGAAGCAAAAAGCAAGTGTCAGCAAGTTGGTCTGCGTCAAGGGATGGCTGTGAGGTACCATGGTCACTTACATGGCGAAGGGTATTTGGGAGGCGAGGCCTGGAACTCCTGAGATCCCTTGATTGTCACAGGGTTTTCCGACTCGAAGCCAGGGTACACCGATTCAGGGAACGGTGCTCCGTAGTTGCCGTCCTGCGAGTAGTCGTAGGCGGAAGCCACACCGGCTGCTGCGAGCAGCAGAGTTGAGATAGTCTGCATGATGCTGATGGTTGTCGACAAGGCAGCAATGCGTGGGGGGAGAGAAGGCTCATGGCTTCTGTCTGGTGTGAGGGACGACCGCCGTCTTATACCTATGCATGCCCGGCCGTCAGGGGCAGTCCGGGTGCCTGCAGGCCCTGGTTGCTCCGGCATCAATGTCGGACGGCCCTTTCCTGGGTCTAGTATATCACGGTACACCATGTGCTATGACGGAACCATGTAGCTACTGTGCCACGGTGAGCCGTCAATTGCCTACTGCTCAGCCGTTGATCGGAACATCGGAGGTTGCTTACAGCATTACCATCCGTGACGATCCCTGATCCCTTGCCCGGCCTCGCACCGGGATGCATATTATTGGCCGTCCTGGGCTGACCTGATTCGCCTTTTCCTCGTGTGAACGACTCGGTCGTCCCCCGTTTTCGCGGGGTGCATTTCGGGCATCCTGCAATGCTCTTCCGAGCCGGATGCTAGCTCTGCTGTGTGTTATGGAGACTCTGGAGACTCGTGGGGAACGGGCGACTGTCGACTGGGTCTGGTCCACCTGAATGTTAGCCTCGTGGTCAGGTGGAAGGCGCAACCATTTTTGCGAATGCCGCCTTTCCCCCCAGTCGTCCTTGTATCTGTGTCTGTCGGGTCGAGGATACTTACTTAGTTGTCCATGCCTTCTCTCAAGGCGGGGACATTTAAGCCTCACCCAGATATAAGCTTCTGCCGCCAACCGCTTCCCGCAGCTTGGCTTCCCCGTGCTACTGGTTCGTCCATGCAGCATCGCTGTCCCTGACGATCCTGAAGTGCACGACGTCATACCACTCGTTCACAACATGAGACCCACCCCCATCCTCCGTGGGGAGATGATCCATTTGCAAAGTGCAAGCATTCGGCCCGACCATCGAACTTTGTCTGTACTGGGGTAAGAGGCTCCACTCAGCCTTCCCCACATCCCCCATCTTGTCGGCTGTTCGATGGAACCTGGAGGGCGGGGGAGCGGGAGAACATCGGCTTCTTCTGCAGAGCATCACGCTTCCTGTCCTCGCATAATAAACTGACCGACTTAATTTGCAGTCTCCTAAATATTTCCACAACAGGGTGTTTCGATCTTTCAGTCTGCGGAAAATATCTCACCGTGGATCCTAGTAACATGATATGATCGAGGAATGAGCTTGTCATGTCGCGGTGCGTGGCCGCGTTCTAACGTGTCTGCAACGAACCACAACAGGCGATCGTCTCTTCGGTTCCGAATTTCATCCGATAATTATGATGTGTTCAGGGCCCATCCTGACCGCAAACGTTCGGCATGCTTCTGCCCTGCTCCTCTCTTCGAGCTAGAGCGATATGATAATTCACTTTCTGCAGCCGAGGCTGCGAGGTCAACATGTTCTACGTTGTGGGCCTAGGGCTTACGACTCGTTCAGGCGGTCTAGAACAACGATGCGAAGCCTACTACTACTATCGGTTCTGATGGAGCATTCATCCCCATGCGTTTTGCCTGCGCGGTGTAGCCAACATCCAGCTTAGCATGCGGTCTGGGCCACTTTCAAGTCAGATTTCTGAGTTCCTAGAATGAAATAGAAAAGACAGTCTAGTATGTTAGTACTCGATGAGAGCGATTGCAGTCTTTTGCTAACCAAAGGACCCAACCTGAGCAGCAGCCACGCCGATATAATATTTGTGCCCCTCAGGCTGCTTTGTGGGGTAAGAGGTTCCAAGGTTGGGCAATACATGTACTATAAGACCCCCTGATGCAATTTGTGCCCCGCACATTCCAGCGTTTGCAATCTCTTTGTCTAAAGAAAGTCTCTGTTCTCATCTGTGTGCTTGTTACCCTCAAGGCTCATACGGCATAGGCTTGACAGTTTCATATTTCTCTGGTCTAGGGAGGTTTGATTCACTTTATAAGTTCCCTTCTTCAGGTCTCCTTTGGGTAGTTCAATTGTAGGTATGAGCATGACAAGACATATTGACTATTCACTATGTGATCTGCTTCTGAAACATGTTTTCCACAGCAAACATGAAATCTTGGATTTGTTGGTAACTGGAAAATCTGTACTTTTTATTTTAGGGACTCCCATCGGTGTCATCGGTCTTAATCGCTTGTAGTGACAGCATCATGACTCTTTCAAACAAGGAGCTTCAATGTATCTATTTCGGTGACAATCCTGCTTCTATTTGGTTCTCGCCCGACCTATGATGTGACCTGGCGAGGCTGACATGTTATCATTGGGCTCTCGGGGCAATCTTGACTCTCAAGGGCGGTTTCTTCCAAAGACTGAATATCTTCTGCCGCTCAATCCACTGCTCGCTGTCTGGCTCAACAGAGAGCATATCAAACGACCAGACTATCTTGCTCAAAATGATGCGCATCTCGGCCCATGCGAGGCTAGCCGGTGAGGTTAGAACTTTCTTCTACAACAATCAAGACAAAGGCAGAGGGAAGGGCATCATGCTTACTTCTTGCCCAAACAGTCTTTGGGCCCCAGGCTGAATGGCTTGAAGACTTCCTTGTCATCGCCGTCGAACTCGGCCGGCGCGCCCTTCAGCCAACGCTCGGGAATGAACTCAAGGGGTCGATGGAAATTAGTAGGGTCCCTATGAGCTGCCCATAGATTCATTGTGAGACTGGTGTGGGGCGGTACCACTCGTCCAGCTACGATGGCGCTCTCGCTCGTTGTTGCGCGGAAAAGGTAGTCCGGAGCGGGAGGGTATAACCGCAGCCCCTCTTTGAGAACGGCGTTTAGATACTCGTGTTGCTGCAGATTGACGTGAACAAGATCCGACTGTGTAGGGAAATCAGAGCGAATGATGGATGTTAACTTAGCCAAGACACGAGGGCTATTCAGAAGGAGATAGACAGTCCCCGAGATCATGGTAGCAGCTGATATCACTGTTAGGAAGCACAAACTACTCAAAGTGTATTGAAGACCCTTCGGGCCAGACTTACTTGTTTCACTACCAGCGACAATAAATGTTATAGCTGCCATCTCAATCTCATCCAGAGACATGCTGCTTGAGTGTCAAAATCAAGGTTCGAATAATGGTGGCAATACGAACAGAAGTACGTACCCTTTGTCCTCCGTGTCTCTGTGTTTCAAAATGTATGACATGAAGTCGGGCTTTTCTGAGCCTTGTTCTATCCTGCGCCTGGCCGCTTGAGCCCCAAAGGCGAGGGCCGATTTCTGATGCTCCATCATGTGCTTTGGGATGCAGGCCATGGCAGCGTTGACAATGAAGGGTGGGAGGCGGAAAATCTCTCGCATGAATGTGAAAGTTTGCAGTGTTGTGAATAAGGTATCCAGCCATGGGTGAAGCTTTCCCGATGACAGCCCGCCAAACGATTCGCTGAATGACAAATCGCCGATCAAGTCTGTAGTCAGGAAATTCACCCATTTCACCACGTCAACAATGCCGCTGGCTCGATTGGATTCGTCCCGGAGGCAGGAGATGAACTGATCTGTATACTTGTGCATATACGATTCCTGTGCGGCCAGTGCCTTCTGCGAGAAGGCGTGGGCTTGTAAGCGACGCAGCCTCCGATGATCAACGTCATTGGCTGTCGACTGAACTGGAGTTAGTCGGAACGCCGCGAGCTTGGACAGTTTGGGAGGACCTCACGATATTGTCTACGCTGCCAGGCTCTTTGAAATAAAACTTGACGTCTTTGGGCAGGTTGCCCGCCTCTTTGGTCTGCTTGAGCGCATATATGTCTGTAAAGAGGTCCAAGGTAAGCGCCCGGTGACATGAAATAGACAATTATTGTTGCACGCACCTGTCCACGCTTGGCTGCATGTGTATGATAGCGTATCTGGGGTGACTCGCACAACCTGGCCATACTTGTCATGGATCCTCTTGACTCTTTGCGTCACATCGCCACGGAAGATGGAAATGGCGTATGGCAGGCGGCTTGCGGTCCAGTACCAAGGCCCAGGAAAAGCTCGTAGTGGGTGGAATAGCACATTGTAGACAGCCCGGTACAAGACGTAGGCGAGACTCTAGCTGCTGGTTGGTAGCCACACTTGGGGATAGGTGCTTGAGACACAAAAACAGCAAGTTCTGGGGACGGCACTGACAGCTACTGCTAAGAGGAGTGGCAGTTTGGGAAACCAGTTAAGCAACCCGGGAATATCCATGGCTCCCGATGCTTCAGTGGACATTTCAAGGAGAGGCACCTATGGAGTCTAGGGCTGAGCCCAGGAGGTCGGGATGGGCGTTCTAGCCCTGACAAGCGAGCGAGAGGACCACGAAATATATGCCGACAACGTGGATCAGAAGCGCAAGCCACTTCAGTGCCGCTCTTAAAGTGTCCAGGCGGCTCCACAATGCGAGAAGAATATATCCTTGGGTAGGTAGCTACACTGTATATAGAACTTTTTGATCTAAGTTAACGTCACATAGCTCGATTTTGACCAAAGATGTTGAACGATAAACGAGAAACGAGACACGAAAGTCGTATATATTATACGAGTCCTGCTAGAGCCGCAGCGAATTACGACCATTATGGCCGCTTCATGCCCCCAATACCATAACAACCCCACGTAAGGTGGACCTCCCTCTTGAGCGGTAGAGGTCTTGACTTCAATGGGCCAAGCTCGAGTCAATGTGGTACAAGTACGCCTCGATGCTCGTTTAGAGTCCACCAGTGCTCCAGTGTTCATGGTCTTGGCCTGCAGAAACGCCCTGCAGGGCGGTCTTTATTCGCCTGCTGAATACGACCTTTATTACCCGTCCGGTAGCTTGGGGTTATTAAAACAAGGGGGAGAGCGTTCGTTCTTCGTTCCGCGTCGTACCTCGCCTTTCTATTGCCAAACACCCATTCATATCGATCGCGATGGACGTGTAAAGGCCAGCTCCGACTTCTCCACGAATCGAAGCGCCAACTCTTGGTCGTTCATACCACCGCCGACCACACAAGAAATCAAAACGAGGCTGCGCTGAATGCAGAAAGCGGCGGATAAAGGTTTGTGGCACGCTCCTGGACCCTTTTTGCAGCCTTCTGACAATGCAATTCTTCATAGTGCAGTGAGACGAAGCCTGTGTGCCAGTCATGCAGCCGCCATAGCAAACCGTGTGTCTATCCGGCAGCAAAGGAGACGGCGGCACTTCCATCGCCTGTGATCGAAGACCTTGTGCATAGTCAGCTCTCTGACACTGCCAGCACCGATGTAAATACACCATACGCTTCCCCCGAGAGCGAAAGCCATCGGCTCACTGTGCCTGGGCCCAGCCCGGCGCACAGCGGCTTTTCCCAGCTTTGTGCCTCGCCGGCCTCGACTGGCGATGCGTGGGCCCCTCCCGGCCAATCGTCTCTAGTTATCGACGACCTCGCTCTGATGCACCACTGGACCTATTCGACCAGTATTTGCATGGTCCACTGCCCCCAGTTCGACCATGTTTGGCAAGTCGTTTTCCCTCAGATCGGCCTCTGTCACCCCTTCGTTATGCACGGGATCCTGGGGCTGGCGGGTCTTCACCTGGCACTGGTGAACCGCGAGCGGAGCAGCCACTTCCTCTTGGTCTCGGCCAAGCATTATGGTGAAGCGTTGCAAGGCTACCAAGAAGGCATCAATCACATGAGCAATAAGAATAGCGATGCTCTGTTCACCTTTTCTGTGCTGAACATGCTGTACGTCATGGCCAAGAACGGACCGGCGTTTGGCGGCGACGACGAGCACCTTAGTGTCCCGGCGCGGAGGTCGCGGATCCCCGGGTTTGATTGGATCTCAATGATGCGTGGCGTAGAAGCCGTCCTCCAGCCGGTGCATGATCACGTCCGCGTCGGGCCGTTGAGCCCACTGCTAGGCGTTGAAGGATTCGATGTACTTGATCCTGACTGCGAGAAAGCCCCTGGCGATGACAATTTCTGCCGGTTACGGGAGCTATGGATCGGAAGCACAGATGCTGAAGTATACGATAGCACACTGTACCTCCTCCGGAAGAGCCATGCTTTCATGATGCGGTTCTCGGCATCATTAGACCCCACGGTCAGGGACGACGTGGGCTACAACAGGGCATGGTCGGCTCCGATGATATGGCTGCACTACGCGCCGGAAGAGTATTTCGGGTTGCTTCGCCAGCACCAGCCAGTGGCCTTGGTCTTGTTCGTCTTCTTCGGGACGCTGTTGCACTATTTGAATGAACATTGGTTTCTGGCAGGATGGGGTCGGAGCATTGTGGACTCGGTCGATGAGCTTTTGGGAGATTTCTGGAAGCCACGGACAGCGTGGCCTAGGTCTATGATCAACTCCCAATGTCGCGCCTCAGTACCTGTACCAGGACTGCAGCGGGCTCAAGCGGATTCGCACCAGTAAATCTACCAGCGTCAGACCATACGGTCACTGTAATACATTTCCTTCTGGCCCTTCATGAGAGACGCGGTTCACTCGTGTGTATCAAGTTGAACTTGACCATGACCGTAAACATCACTACCGCACCGAGATATACAACTGGGCAGGAGATAGCCGTCGAAGCTCTGTAAACACATCACCGCCCCGAAAATGGACGGCACCGAGATGAGAAGGCTGGCTGCCAACAACGCCATCATGTGCTTCGGCCCCGGGATCCCGCTTCTGGAACGGCCACGGGGGGCTCTCACCGGTGCAGAGTAGAAATGCCACGCGGCCATGACGGAATGCCCAAGGAGAGCAGCTGAACGAAGAGGCCAATGATGATGGTCTTTGCCCCCGCGTCCAATGCGATGAGTGGAGTGTGGCGGGAAGGGAAAGAGACGTCGTTCTTCGTAATGGGGCGGTTCCAAAGGCCGCCGTCGGGAGAAGCCGCGGCTGGCCCTACCCAGGTTGGCATTACCAGACGGATTGGGGACGTTTGGTAAGGCCTAAAACAAATAACCAAGCAACTGTGCTGCTCTGTTTGCTCTTATTTGCCGCCGTTGGTTCCCATTCTCGTTCTTCGTTCCTCGTTCCTCGTTCCTCGTTTCCGATATACACTATTCCCTCTCTGGAACGCAGGTCTTCTCATTAGCCCCACTACAACATGATTTCATTCTCATGTACTGGCGTTTAGCATATTCTCACCAGGCCTGCCTGAGTCATCCTGACCGCCGGCTCCATTGATGAGCGAGTCTCGGCGAGGAAGAGCATCGTCTTCCCGGGATTTTGTTTCTAAGTATTGTATCTCCCTGCTACTCACGGCAGTCTGAGCCACTATCCCCAATTCCAATGTCATAGTAGTTATGGGCCAGATATCGGTGTGTCCGAGGAGTGACGACACGACCTTGGCCTGGATTCGATTTCATCGCCAGCTATAAAGGCCTTCAAGGAGACGGTAGTCTTGCATCACTCATCGGAAGCAACAAAAAGACACCAAAAGACACCAAAAGACACCAAAAGACACCAAAAGACACCAAAAGACACCAAAAGACACCAAAAGACACCAAAAGACACAGCACGTTTCATCCAGGATCACCATGAAGACCACAATACTCATCAGTGCGTTGTTCGCTGCTGCCGAAGCATGCAACACATCTACCAAGGCAACCACTCCGCTCAGACAGGAGGCGGACAAGAAGGGTGTTCTCATCGGGTCCGGAGCGATCAATCCGACGTATCTCGACGATCCTCAGTTCGCGGCCGTTCTTGCCGAGCAGTTTGAAAGCCTCTCCCCCGAAAATGAGTTGAAGTGGTCGTTCATAAACCCGACCAAAGGCACCTACAACTGGGAAACGATCGATCGCCTTGTTGCCTTCGCGGAACAAAACAACATGGTAGTCAAGGGACACGGACTCATATCGAGCTGCTGTAATCCCGACTATCTGCTCAACATCACCGACCCCTCATCGTTTCGGGATGCGATGTCGGCGCACTTCGAGGCGGTCATGCACCGGTACGACGGC
This sequence comes from Diaporthe humulicola, assembly GCA_038088545.1. NCBI lineage: Eukaryota > Fungi > Ascomycota > Sordariomycetes > Diaporthales > Diaporthaceae > Diaporthe > Diaporthe humulicola. The sequence goes on from JBBWSL010000008.1 coordinate 556,844, forward strand.
AAAGTAGATCGCTGGGATGTCGTTACCGAAGCGCTCGAATCGATGGGCGGCGGCCTTCAAGTCAACGACTTCTACAAAGTACTCGGTCCCGATTACATCGACGACGCCTTCCGTATCGCCCGGGCGGCAGCCCCGAACGCCAAGCTGTTTCTCAACGAAAATCTCGTCGAGACATACCCAGGCAAACGTCAGGAGCTCTACGACCTGGTCTCCGGGCTCGTGGCCAGCGGCGTCCCGATAGATGGAGTCGCCCTGCAGATGCACGTCACCATTGAAGCCCCGCCAGTGGGCGTTATCACGGAGATGGTCAACTCCTACACCGCGCTTGGACTGGAAGTTTCGATCGCAGAAATGGATGTGCATACGCTCGACGACGCATTGACGACCGAAATATACGGCGCGGTCGTCAAGGAGGCTCTCGAAGCAGGGATCACCGACCTCAGCTTCTGGGGTTTCACCGACAAGCACGCTTACACCTGGCTGCCGGGAGCGAAGCCCTTGATGTTCGATGAAAACTATTGCCCCAAGGGTGCGTTTTACGCCACACACACCGCGCTCACGAACTTCGTCAGCGCTCTCTAGTCTCTAGGGGACTCGCTATTCGCTTACAGCGCGTACGACGGTTGCAGTTGATTGACTTCAACGGATATCGCATCGTTCTCTTCCCTGGATTTCATCTTGGCACGTAGCCGTCACTCATCTTTGTTTTTTTTATTTTCTTTATCCGTCGAAAATGCCGTGTCATTCTTGACGGAATCACTTCCCCAATGCGACGACGCGCTCCCGACGCTCCACTGGTATGCCCGCGAATCACTCAACACACCCGTCGCATTTTCTGGATTGGGAGTGTATTTAGGGTGTTCTGATATGGATATAAAATCCTTCAGAGTTTATATAGCTTTTGGCAAGCATTTGTCTATAATTGCATTCTCTATTTGTACCGCTCCGGTAATATGGAACCAGGGTTAGCCTACCTATTGTATATAGAAACAATGCACCACTTGCACTTGCACACTCTCAAGGCCATACAAAAACAACAACAACGGTAACCACTTCTGTCTGGTGTGATTGCACAGTACGCGGGAGAAGTGAGCACCAAATTGCAAAGAGCCTAATTCAGATTGGAAACGACGGATTACTCCGTACACACGTACTTGACTATTGACACTTAGAAGCCGGATGAACTAACTTACTAGGTCACCTCCAGTTCCAATGCAATCTTTCTCACTTTCAGTTTAGATGCTGGCTTACTGTTTGGCTCTTCATTCCATTTGAAGCGCGATAATAGTGGTCTCAGGGATAGTACACAGCCAGACACTACTTGCCAACTAACTGAGATCGTCCTCGACTGTCGAAATTGCATGCATTGTGTTGTTCCAGAATATGCGGGAGCTCGGGGGAGTCTGATAGCTCGGGTTATTAAATGAGATTGCAGTTCAAAGTAAGCTCTATCCGGATAAAGTATGTCGCATATAGGGAATCCAAATTTCCTTTTCCCGTGTTTGTTAATTAAAAGCCTCTTTCGTCAAGACTAGTGTGTTACAGGATGAACACAGATGTCATGGAAGATACAGCAAAAGCGACTGTCGTGTGTGGTAGGGAAAGACGAAAGTCATCATCGTTGCATTACAGTGGACAACAAGCAGTACACGACTTTCGAGATCCAAATGTGAGTCTTGCCTTGACTAGAGATTGCAAAGCAAACAAAGACTCTCCTACAATGGGGAACTCGCAGCCGTCATGAATCCCACATGTCGAATTTTTTCATGACACTGATGACCCTTTAATGTGTTGATATTGCAGGCAAAACTGATCTTGTCTCCCACTGCAGAAATTCACGTGGTAATTACAAGACGTCAGCCATCTGAGATTGCTCAAGATGATATTGGCAATTTACGAGACAAAGACCCTATGAAGGGCTCAAAACCAGCTGTGAACTACGTAAAACCATCTAGAATGTTGAATGTGCTTCGATCTTGGCTTTTACTCGGTGTAACATCTTCGGAAAACGCCATGTGAGGGTCTGAATAATGCAGACATGCCTTGTATTGGTACAATATGAGAGAGGGCAGAACACAATAATAACCTGCCTTACAAACATGATATGGCCTAGGACTACTATTCAGACTCAGAAGGCTGCATGTAATTTTCTAGGCCACTGGATTTTCAGCAATCGAATACGCATGTGTGGCACAATATGACTGTCAAACAACATCTGATTAATACAATTCAGATTACGGGTCGCTGTTGAAGCAACCATGCTAAATGCTCCTCAAGTCATCGCTCGTGCAGACGTCAACATCCCATCTATTTGGACAGGTCATCGCCCCAGACCTCCTTGGCAATCTCAGTCTCCAGCCTAATCTTGGCCCATTGCTCCTCCTGGCTCAGGTCGTTGCCCTCCATGGTGGAGCTGAACCCACACTGGTGTGAGAGGCACAGCTGGTCCAGGCCCTTGGGGCAGTACTTTGCAGCCTCGTTCAGGCGGCTGACGATGGCCTCCTTGTCGTCGAGCTCGGGCTTCTTGCTGCTCAGCACGCCGAGGACGACGATCTTGTTCTCGGGCAGGTGGCGCAGCGGGGAGAAGTCACCGGACCGCGCGTCGTCGTACTCGAGGAAGTAGACGTCGACGTCGAGCTTCTTGAACAAGGTCTCGGCGACCGGCTCGTATCCGCCCTGAGCGAACCACTGTGACCGGTAGTTGCCGCGGCACAGGTGGATGCCGATGGTCATGTCCTTGGGCCGCTTTGAGATGGCGGCGTTGATCAGCCTGGCGTAGTTCTCGGCGAGCTCCTCGGGCTGTACGCCGTGGCGGGCGGCGGCCTCCTTGCGCATGCCCTCGTCGCAGAGGTAGGCGAGGTTGGTGTCGTCGAACTGGACGAATCGGCAGCCCGCGGCGTACAGATCGGCGATCTCCTCCTGGTACACCCTGACGAGGTCGTCGAAGAAAGGCTCCAGGGTCGGGTACGCATCCTTGTCAATCGCTTCACGCCCGGCGCGGAAGTGCACCATGGTAGGCGAAGGGATGCAGACCTTGGCGGAGACCGAATCCTTCACGCCCAGCTTTTCCAATTGCGCGTCCAGGAACTTGAAGTCGTCAACCTGGATCGGCTTGGGGTGCCCGAGCTTTCCGGTGACGATTAGTCGAGGGGGGGTGGGCAGGCCATGGGGGGTGACGTTGGTCGACGAGATATAGCCCTGGGCCTCAACACCGTCGAGGTGGACGCAGAAGTCGATGTGGAAGTAAGCGCGGCGAAACTCGCCGTCCGTTACGGCACGGATGCCATTCTCTACCTGGCTCTTGACGACGGCAGCAACGTGCTCGTCCTCGACCTTGCGGAGCTCCTCGGTGGTGATCTTGCCAGCCGAGGCCTCGTTGCGCGCGGATAAGACGACCTTGGGACGCAGGAAGGACCCGACCTGGTCTGCCCGGTAGACTCCTTGAGGAAGAGGCATGATATATAGCTACTCTGAGGTATGGGGGTCGGCCGAAGGTTCTAGCGCGCCAAAGTCTAATCCCGTCAGACTGTGCAAGTATATGCGCTCACCGGCGAGGTGGGTGGGTGATGAGACACGGGGAGGATACTGGATGGCCAAGGACTTTGCGAACGTGGGATCGAGCACGAAGGGAGAAGCGGCAATCACTCCAGAGTGCGAGAAGACCTCAGGATTGTACGACTTATAGAGAGGAGATACATTTAATGCCGATGCCGCGGAGCAGGGACCTGCTTGGTTCTTTTTTTTTCCAGCGTGGGGATCGGAAGAGAGCCCAGTTCCGCATCCAGCGAACCAGGGGCATACATCAAGTCCGAGACGGATGAGATGTGGCCCAGGAGCGGCAGTTCACGCCTGCCCAGCGGCCGCGCCATTGACGCGACAATCTGGCTATGACGCCTCACGAGGGGCAGCGGCTGGCGAGGAGATCCATGAAGGTGAGGGGGCGGGGCATATCGAGCTCAAGTTCTCCATAGCCGGAATATAGTCGAGCCGCCGGACCCTGAGTCACGGCCGAAGGACGACTCATATAAATCGATAGGAGACCCCGAGTAAGTGTAGCCACGCAGGGCGGAGTGCCGGTGCGGTATTCAAGGAGGCCAGGAAGACATCTCGCTCGACATTGAGTCGTCTACGATGTATACGCAGTATTCGCCGCGGACCACGCATGTCCAGACCCCACAAGCAAGACGCTGGACGGTTCACCGCAGTTAGGTGCGACATAGGGTTTCCCCGTCCCGCGTCCCGGGAAGACCGAGCGACGGCAGCCGAGGCCCGGCACTGACTTGCTGCACCCGTCGAATGTTCATGCGTTGTCCGCAAGAGGCTGCTGAAGAATTGGCCGCAGGCTACTCACGGCGGTTGCCCAGCTGCCCAATGTACCATACCATGGTGGCCCTCAAGAGACGTGGCGAAAAGCACAGGGACAAGAGTAATTGACGATATCCATTTCAGGGGCCAAAGGAGGGGATGGGGCCAGGGCTCCAGCGCGTAAAGGCGGAGACGAGGCACTGACGTTGGCCCATTGATGGCCCATCGATGGCCCATTGACGGGGCCGTATCTGGAGATGAGGATACGCAGACAGAGTTAGCCGACCACGGCACCGGCTCACGATGGTTCGAACACGGGCTGCGGTCGATGTTGGGGCTGTGCTGCAGTCTGATTCGGGCCTGTCGCTGGAGTCCCTGGGCCCACGGGCCTGGTGCTGGAGTGCACCTTGACCAGATGGAACTGGCCGGTTGATTTGACCAGAGCGTCTGTCTCTCTGTTTGGAGTCAGGCTCTTTTGCTCAAGTGAGTGCAAAACGGTCGCTCGTCGGCCAAGACCTTGGCCCAAACCGGACAGAAACATTTCAGATCTTCCGACACGCCTTTTCCGCTGTCCCAAAGTCTTCCTCGCACACACCACAACACATTGTGCCAATGGCTTGTTCGCCGCAGCAAAGATGACTTAGACGAAGTGACATCTAGAGACACAATTCTTTGAGTAAATCCTCTCTGAGCAAGATCTGCCAGGGCTCCCAGGGCTGCTTCCAGGGCAAGCCCATAGTTGACAGCTCACATGCCCACAATGTTTGAGTTGAGACGAGTGGCTCAGCCATGTCGTGATGACGATTTGCATATCAAAGACACGATCATGGTGGCAACCCACTGGTGGGCGAGAGGGCACTGATTGACTGGGGACTGCTATTTTGGGGCTGAAACGTGGATCTCGTATGGGCGCTTCGCGGGTCTGGTTTCCGGGTCGTCGTTTCGTCCCAGGTGAGACGGGCCCCACGAGATCCAGGTTGCCAGGTTGCTCCCGCCTCTGTCCCGCCTCTGTCCCGCCCTGTGCAACTCTGCATCTGCAGCACCTCCGGGCCGTGTGCTTTGTGATGCAGCTCATGTGCCACGGACAGGTTACATAGCTGCATGGCAGGTGTCGAGCAGACTTGAGGAGACTGGGAGACTGGGCCGCCGTGAAGATCCCGTCTCCCCCAGGGAGCGAGAGCGGTGACGTGATACAGCAGCAGCAGCAGCAGCAGCACTGGCCCAGATGCTGATCAGGCCTACCCCTGAGACGACCAGCACAGGAAGCTTTCTTACGTCGTGCCGCAGCAGGCGTACTGCAATGAATGTCATGTCATCTGGTCTCCGTCCGCGTCTATCTATCTGCTGCACGCGCCATGAGCCATGCACCACCACCGTGGGCCGTCATCCATCTGATGTTTTGAGCAGAGATCATCAGGGAATCGTTGATCAGAATTCCGGCCGCAGGTCCTGCAATGCTGCAATCTATGCGAGCTGCGCAGTCTTGCAGCGTTGACGTCTTTTCTTATCTGTTCCCTCTTCTCATACTGTTATTAGCGGCAACAGGACACCGTTGCGCGGGAAATGCACAGACTGGCTGATCAGCAGCACGACTAATTCAAGATGCTGCCCATCTGCCAGAGCCGCCAGTCCCTGAGGCATTTTAGTTAGGTAACAGATATTGTTCTGGCAGTTTGCGGCTTGGAGTCTAGAACCTCTGCGGCGGCCTGGGCAAGAAGAGCGAGCCCATTTGATTCTCGTGGCTCCAGATTCCAGAAGACTGGCTTGACTGGCATGCGCCATCGACCCTTTTTCCTGCACCATGTATGCACGGCTGGATGGGGTGGGGTGTGCAGGTACGTACTCCGTACCTACCTACACACTGCATGACAACAGTTGTAGGATACTAGTGGTCATCTACTTGCTGTACGGTACTGTACGGTGCGGTACGGTCGCACCAGAGGGGTCGTTCGTAGGTAGACGTGTCTGGGCGGTCCAGCGCAGCGGGCAGTGGCCACTCTTTCCCCCCTTCGACCTGACGACCTGGGGAAGAAAAGTCCAGAAATCAGGGGATCGAGTGGAAGAGATTGGACCCAGGGGCAGGGGACCACCCTCCATCACCATCATCAAGCTGCAGCACTACCGCAAACGCTAATCATCCCAGGGCAAGCACGGCCAATTCAACCGTTTTGGCGAGGCAGGCCCGAGACGAGACGAGACTTGACTTGGGCTCCCTGGGGTGGGTGGGTGGACGTACGTACCGCTGCACACTGCTGTGGTGCCCAGGTACCTAGGTATCTCCCTCCACTCTGCACCATCTGGTCGCTCTCCCCTCCAATCCCTGAGGACAACATCCCTGCCTCTGAAGTATCCCGGCCACATTATAACCTTCAACCAGATCAAGGTTGCTGCTGGACTGCAACACCTCTCTGTCTTGCTTGTTGTTCGTTTGGGCATTGTATGCGCCTGCTTTATTGCCACTTATTCCCTCTTTCTACCTGTCTACTTTTTTCCTGTCCCCTGGGTCTCCCATCCACTTCCTGCTCGCTCTCTCCACGGTCTTGCCTCGAAACACAAATCCGCTCGCTGTTCAACTCCAACGTCCTCTCGAGATCGCCTCCCACCAAGGAGCTCCCCATACCTCTTCCAACGGGCCAATTCCTCGCCCCTGCGATACCGGAATCAGATCCTTGGCATTACAGCTGGACGGACCAGCTCCCACCTTTGTCTGCTCCTCGTTGGAAAACCACGAGCTTGCACCTGGCAGCCGCACAGCGTTGGCCTCCACAGACCCTGCATAGAACGAAATCAAGATCAGCAGCGACAAGACAACACATTCAAGATGAATATCACAAAGAAGTTCGACCGCGCCTTCCAGTGGGCCGGCGAGAAGATGGGCTCAGAAGCCAGGACGAACATGTCTGACGACTTCAAGACCCTGGAGACGGAGATGGCCCTCCGCTTCGACGGTGTGGATCCCCATTAGAGCCCCTCGCGTGACCACTCACCAGAGGCCAGGCCTTATGTCACAGACTTGACCATTGTGCTAACGACATGTGTCCGCCCACAGGAATGGTGAAGCTCCAATCCTCCATGAACGAGTATGTCAAATGGCTCTCACGCCGTACCGAGGGCTTGGACCGCGAGAAGGGTGTGCCTGCAGCTCTCCTTGGTCGGTCAATGATAGCACATGGCGAGGATTTCGACAACGATTCCGAGTTCGGAAACTGCCTGATTGGTACGTCAAGTTGAGAATCCCAGTACACAATGACTGCAGCTGACAGCCTCAACAGCAATGGGCCGGGGCAACGATCGCGTAGCCAACATCCAGGAGCAGTTTGCCGCCGACGCCAGCTCCTTCTGGCTGGAGTCACTCGAGAGATCACTAGCTATGATGAAGGAGTACCAGGTACGCTTCCCCAACAAATCCAGAACATGGACGTTAGTCGTTGACTAACTCCCTTGACAGGCTGCTCGTAAGAAGCTCGAATCCCGCCGACTAGCCCTTGATGCCTCCACAACCAAGATGCAGAAGGCCAAGCGCGATGATTTCCGTGTTGAGGACGAGCTTCGCAGCGCAAAGGCCAAGTACGAAGAATCCTCTGAGGACGTGTACCGACGAATGCAAGATATCAAGGACGCAGAGGCCGAGAGCATCCGCGACCTGACGCGGTTCCTCGACGCCGAGATGGACTACCATGAGAGGTGCGCCGAGGAGCTCCGTCGCGTGCGACAATCCTGGGCGGCGGGATCGGCCGCCGGAGGTGGCTCGCCTCACTCGCGCCGGCCGTCGGGGCGCAGCAGGTCCAACACCGCGGAGCAGTCCTCTTACGGCGGCTCAAGGCTGGCGCTTAGCAGGACAAACAGTAACGTCTACGAAGATGAGGAGGCAGATGGCTTCCCCTCTCACAACACCCGCGCTCCCATCCGCTCGCAGTCGCGCATCAGCGTGAACAGCCAAGCGTCCGACCGGCCCGACATGCCAAGCCGGCCTGGTATTTCTAGGAGTAACACCTACCAGAACGAACGCAACCTGGGCGCCAACCTGTCCCGCACGACTTCTGGAACCTCAACACCACTCAGGGAGGCGCCGCCTCTACAGATGAACGTCGGCTCCCTTCGCGGCCAGCTACGTCCCACTGGAAGCAGCAGGGCGTCCGCGATGGATGTCTTTGCGGACCATGACGGGGACGACACTGGCAGCAGCGACACAGCGGACAGGAGCACGAGCCCAGCCACGAGTTATGGCAGCCTTAGCAGAACAAACACCGCTCCGACCCTCGCCATTGGAAAGAAAGCCCCTCCACCGCCACCGCCTAGCAGAGCCAAGAAGCCTGCACCACCTGTGCCTATGCGTCGGGAGGTTGGATACTAGGGCTGACGCCTGACAAGTTCTGGAATCATTATTACCGCCAAGGGACAGGCGATCTTTTGGATTAGCCGGATTCAAGCATTGCGTTGGTGGCGAACGGATCGTGCATGTGGTAGGATGGAGACATGAAATTCTTAGAGGGCCGGTGGCGTTGGGTGGAAGGACTACCATATTGATATAGGCTGGGATTGAGAGATGCGAGACATCTTTAGGGAATCTAGAGTTTAACATGGTCAATACTGATCCTCACAACACTGAAGCGTGCATTACCCTGGAACGACACAGTCGGCCCTGCGCATCGTAGTCGGTGCCCATCTCCAAACAACACCTTCCACTTAGTAACGAGACGGATCTGCTATTGGCAGTTGGTGTTGTGAAATATAATAGGTTTCAACGTTGCTCGGGACATTTGCAGCACCTTTGCGTTTTGTATTTGGTCCACTGATGTGACGATTGCTCTCGGACAATTGAGTATTCCTCAACACATGTTGTGGGCTCCGGCAAATGGGAACGAAACAGGTGCGTGGAGAGTCCAAGACGTCCCAATTGACAAGCCCATAGTCCTACAGATTCGTACAATGCCTTAGGTATCCCGCGCCATGTCAAGGATTGACAAAGAAGAGCTGACAAAGGCCAGGAAGTCAGTTCTAGTGTTCCCAATAAACACCGGCACTCTGGGGACTGTGCTTTGTTGTGGGCTGTTCACAGCTTGGTCAGCTGCGGGTAACATGCAATATAAGTGACATAGCCATAGTGCTTGGCCAATGTAGCCATAGAGACTGACAGCTCAATATGCCAAAGAATGCAACCAAGCTGCTGTTACATAGAGCATTGATATATGTAACAGTGGCCTGTTGGATACAATAGATTTGTCCTGCCATAACAGGCAGACAAAATATGGGGGGACAGAATATAAATATGACTAGAAGCGTGGCTCTGAAGTTCAGGAATGCTCAATGTCTGCACCTGGGCACAGAGATATCTGCATCCACATACCAATACACCTACACATCTCCTTCACAAGCAACTTCACCATGGCCGCATCAGCTCCTAACCATCTGGACCTGAAGAACATCACCTTTGCTCTCTCTGCCGAAGAGAGCGCTCTCGGACTAAGTCTCGAGAACGACTTGCACCCCTTGTATCAGCGTTTCAACTTTAGAGCAAGCGCTCTGACAGAGGACACGACCGGGGAGGAAGATAATGTGCCATTCCTCCCGGCGCAAGTGTACGAGAGAATGGTTCCTGCGCTCCGTCTTGCCTCTCTTTTGCTTGACTTCAACCTCCCGTTTTACACCAAGATCTTTTGTGCGAAACTCGTCTTCGTGGGTGAGCAGTATGCCTTCGACCCAACGTACGAGAGTACAAATGCGGACATCCAGCGTGTCTGTGATCTTCTTGTGGAGTTTTCTGCCAGAACTCGTTTCTACTGCGGAACTCCGTTCGTGGCCCCGAATTCACCGGACGAGGTTGTCATGCTGGCTACTTCGGAGGTAAGAACCGGAGGAAGGCCATTTCCTACCCCAGCACGCTCACTCATAAGCATCAGCGAGAAAACGATCGAGTTCTTTAGCCAAGCCGGCTACGACGAAATTGATGCAGATACCAAGACGTCTCAGCTTGTGCAACTTGCTTTTGTTCTGGCCCACGAGCAGGCCCACGCGATGTTCAATCACAAGTGGGCAGAGGACCCGGAGCTGAGCAGCGAACAGCGAGCATTTGTGACTCGTGTCAGTCCAAGAGAGCCAATGTACCATATGAATATGGATCCTCGCTACCACGAGTTAGGTTTTGCGTTACAAGCCTGGATACACGGGGGCAGTGTTCTCAGCCGCGGTCGGGACCTCATTTTTGTTTTATATCCCGGCGACGTTCTCAGCGAAAGCACAACTGCGCAGAGATACGGCTTTCGATCCATATTGTTGAGCGCCAATTTCTGGCGTGCCGTGCGAGACTCTCCGAGGCCATCCAACTACTGGAATAAACTGACTCTCCCCCAGGGCTGGCTTGGACAGGCCATGGCCGAACTCGCGTATTGAGTGTCACAATTTGGGCCCAAATCGGGACGGGATCCGTCAGATGTGAGTGGGACCGTGTAGGCACGTGTACTCTCACTACCATAGTAGCTAGCTAGTTTTCTTCACAATATCATTGCTTTTACCGGGCCTCACAGTGTTTGAAGGTGACAAAGAATCTTGATGCCCCAAGACCACGCCGGGCACCTTTGTGAAACAAAAAGGTCGTACAGGACTTTCGTAGCGTTCCAACGGGACGGATTGTTTCTCAACAGAAAAGAACATACATGATACATCGTCCTGTCAAGCCAATTTGACTGGCGCATGGGCTCTCGTGTTCGACAGTCTGACAGCCTGACAGCCTGACGACAGGCAGGGTAGTTGTGCACACATGGCAAGGGGGTTGCTTATTACATGTGGATCGGCCAGATGCATACATCAGTCTAGTACTATTCGAGAACTTAATAGGCAGCAGCAGTGTGGACAACATGATGCAGCATCCCCGAACCGAACCATTTGTGAGGGGAAGCAATTCATTATTAAGGATTTGAAAAGTCCGGGCGTTCCTTACAAATCCGTTGCTTATTCGCTCATTGATCGGTCTATATCTACACAGACTGTATCACGAAGCTAGCCTTATGCACTGACGTCCCATAGATCTGTCTGTTGATCAAACACCGCCGCACGAGATCAGGGCAGCCCCGACAACAACTTGACAGTCAATATGGCATCAACTTCTTCGACCAAGGAGCCGACTAGCATTGGTGACCGCCAGGACACCTACCTGGAAGCATCAGACAGGGAATCGATATTTAAACCACGTGCCTTTCCGGAACACACAGTGGACCTGGGCGAAGTGCGCATGAACTACGCCGTCGCAGGCTCGGCTTCCAACCCAGCTATCCTGCTCATCCCAGCCCAGGCCGAGTCGTGGTGGGGATACGAGGAGGCAATGCAGCTGCTAGCAGAGTCGTATCAGGTGTACGCAGTCGACCTCCGTGGGCAGGGGAGATCGACGTGGACGCCTGGGCGCTACAGCCTGGACAACTGTGGCAACGACCTCGTCAAATTTGTCGATCTGGTCATCAAGCGACCCGTTATCGTCAGCGGGCTGTCGTCGGGTGGCGTCCTGTCCGCGTGGATGTCTGCGTTTGCAAAGCCCACACAGGTGCTCGCCTGCGTGTACGAGGACCCGCCGCTGTTCTCGTCCGAGCTGACTCCGGCCGTCGGGCACGGCGTTCGACAGTCGATTGCCGGTCCCATATTCAAGATCTGGCACAAGTGGCTAGGCCCACAGTGGTCCGTGGGGAACACCGAGGGGATGCACAATGCTATGGCTCATGAGCTCCCGGGATGGGTCACCAGGGCGATGACAGCCATGATGGCGGAGATCAAGATTGGGCCCGTGCCGCCGGAGCTGAGGGAGTACGATCCTGAGTGGGCAGAGTCGTTCTTCAGCGGGCGGATGGGGGCAGGGTGCGACCACGAGAACATACTAAATCATGTCAAGGTGCCGGTGCTCCTCACGCACCACTACCGCAAGGTCGATACAGAGTCGGGCGGCCTTGCGGGTGCGGTCAGCGACGCCCAGGCTGAGTATGTCAAGAGGCTCGTAGAGGGCGGTGGGAACTCATTCACGTACAAGAGTTTCCCCGAGATGCCGCACTCGATGCACGGCCACGACCCGGCGTGCTATGTTGCCACGATCACCGCATGGCTGGAGGAGCAAGGACTGGGGAAGGCGTTGAGCACGTCGACTGGTTAGCTGGCCGTCAAGATCTAGGAGTGGCTAGCACTCCCTTTCTAGCCTTGATGACGTTCTCGGGTCTCTGTTCCTGGCTCGGCAGCTACGAGCTCGGTACTCAGGCTCATAGATAGAAGGACTCATTAGCACTCTACATGGGAGCTCGAGCATACAGGCATTTCACAAGCAGAGTCAACATTGTGAGAAGACTTTCCAGACAACCGGAAATACATAGAGCAATATATCTTCAATTCACTCGCTGGAGCTGTTGAACGTTGCAAGCAGGTTGCGTGGGCGTGCTGTGTCGACTAATCCAGCCGCTTGATCCGAGAGAATCTGGGACTTTCGAAATGTGAAAGGATATAATTCGAGAGAAGTGAAGGCTCAAAAGACGTGTTAGGGGATATTAGTACTTGCTGCGCATGATACCTTGCTGCAAGGAATTGAAAGATTGGTGGGGCTTTGGCCAGGGCTCGCCCAGCCCGTCCGATCTCCTGACAGACCCCTGCCACCGACCTGCAGGCAGGGGAGCTTTCATCCCGGGAACAGCTTCTAAGGGTGCAACTCGGACTTCCTGACGCAACAACTTTAGCAAAACGACATTCCTCCCTCAACCCGACAACACCCTCGAGCTTCAAAACCCCCGAAAAACAACCGCCGACCAAGGCCCTGTCGATCTGTCACCGACAGTGTTCCTGGAGTGCCTGCCCGACCTCCCTGGAATGGGCATAAACTCCCATCCAAGTCCCACTTTGACGACCACCATTTGAGCCACACACCTCGAACCAGAGCAATCGAGACCCGTCATCATGGCGACCGAGGACGAGCGCTACCGCCAGTCCACCCAGTTTCGGCTCTGGTCCTTCTCGCCGGCCGAGCTGGCCGAGCTGCGCGCCAAAACAAACAGCCTCGCCAGGCAAAACATCTCGGACCGCCTCGCCTCGTCAACAGCATCCTCCTCCACCGCCGCCTCCGCAAACCCTTCCGGCTCCAACACCCCAATACCCGGCGCCAACACCTCGGCTCCTGCCACTGATCCGACACAAGTCAGCGTAGCCGCAGCGCCTGCAGATGCCCCGACCGAGTCCACCTCTTCCGTCAACAAGCCCCCGCTGCCCGAGTTCCTCACGCCCGCCGAGGAGGAACAGCTCTTGCGCTGCTTCACCGTCGAGTGCCTACGCGCTGCTGAGTTTTGCCGTCTACCAACCGAGATTCGCGCCACCTCGGCAATCTTCCTGCGCCGCTTCTTCGTCACACACAGCGTCATGACCTACCCACCGCAGAAGATGCTCAAGACGTGCCTCTTCTACGGGTCCAAGGCCGAGAACTCGTACCCCCGTGTCAACAGCTTTGCAGAAAGGTTTCCCAATACCACGGGCGAGGAAATACTCGCTGGGGAGTTCCTGCTGTGTCAGGGGCTCAGGTTCGCCTTCGATGTTAGGCATCCCTACCGAGCACTGGAGGGTGCCATCATGCAGTTGCGGTCCTTTGGAGATGTAGATGTGGGTTACTGATCCTTCTTGATCCCTGGAACATCGGCCAAGGGGCAAGGCTGACACTCGCACAGGACTCCCAAATCACCAAGGCACAGTCACGGGGACGTGACATCCTCAAATTCAGCCCTCTGGTCACCGACGCGTACTTCCACTACACTCCCAGCCAGATCATGCTCGCAGCTTTATCGATGGCCGATCATGAGCTCTTCGAGCGTCTGATACAGGCCATGTTCCCTCACCAACCCAATGGTGACTCAACCTCGCAAAAAGCCCAGGCCTTGAGCCAGGCAGTCAAGGAGAAGACGGTGTCTACAGTGATGGCTTGCAAGGACATGCTCAATCAGGAGCCACCCGAGCGGATGGCCAACTTCTGGGACAGGGTAAGCCGACACCTATCCAGCTTCTTACCAAACTCTCAGTGCTGACGTTCACTTCTAGCCCGAGGCCGGTGCCGCCCTGATGAAGACCCTCGCCCGGAAGCTCAAGAAATGCCGAGACCCAGACAGGTTCGACCTCGTCGGGCTGCACAAACAGAGGCTGGAGTTCAAGGACAGTGAGAAGAAGCCGACCAAGGGGGCAGTAGAGGACGACGGGGGTGTCTTCAGTGGCAGCAATGGCACAGGCAAGGGTGACGCAGACCGCGACGCTAAGAGACGAAAGGTTTCTGACGATCCTTTCGGGCCGCCTTTATAGGGTGGAAAGTCACCCCCTGGGAAGTCTTCTTTCTATTGGTCAAAGTTTGGCTCTCGCCGTCGCCTGTCAGTTCAAATTGCATTGTTTATATGAAGCGTAGCTAAGACGTGAGAACCACAGCAACATTTTGAAATAGAAATCAAGTGATCTTGACCTACGGGCTTGCTCACTCTCTTGCTATCTGACCAAGCTCTAGCGCAATTTGTTGGATACAGTGCTCTGGATCTTCAGGTAAGTGTCTACCTTGACCGCGGTTAAATGCGAGTTATAACATAAGTTGTGCCAATTGTTGTCCCCAGCGGGCCAGTATACGCCTTGCCATCCACTGCGATTTGCGAGCCATTCATGTACCGGATAGCAAGCTCAGCGCCAGCTCTGGAGGTGATATTCGCAGTGGCCAAAGCCCCTCGGTCCCACGCAATATCAACTACAAAGTTCCCACGAGAGACCAACCCTTTTACAGAACCGTTTGGCACGGCTGATGGCAGGGCCGGCAGCAGGTGCACAACATCAGCATGACTCTGTAGCAGCATCTCGGTGATTCCGCTGACAAGGCCAAAGTTCCCATCAATCTGGAAGACGTACTTTGGCGACCCGGCGTCCGTGTTATACAGATTGTACGGCGTGGGGAATTTCTGGAACCACTTTGTTAGCTCTTCCCAGGCGCTGTCGCCGTCGAAGACCCGGGCAAACGAGTTGATGAGCCAAGTCCGCGACCAGCCCGTGGACCCGGACCCGTTTGACACGCGCCGTCGGAGGAGGACCTCGGCGGCAGAGCCCAGCGTTGCGTTTCGCAGAGGGCTGAACTGCCGCCCCGGCATGAGGCCCACTAGAGGCGAGAGGTGCTTCTGCCCGACAGCTGCTTCCTTGTATTCGTGCCGCCACTCGAGGATCTGGCCCAGCGAGCCGATCTGCTGGGGCAGGATGGTCGGAAGGTATTGTCTGGCCGCCGCGACGTCGGCGTCGTCATCGTCGATGCCCAGGATCGCGGCGGCCTCGATAAGGCTCTCGACCGCCTCGCTGATGAGCTGGCCGTCCATGGCGGGCCCAATGTCGACGGGCTCCTTGGCGCCTGCCACGGTCCAGTTGTCCGGCACGTAAAACGAGTTCTCGGGAGAGACCGACGGGCCGGTGGCGTTGTAACCGTTGTACTCCATGCAGTAGCACTCAAAGAAGGTGGCCACGTCGACAAGAAATGGGTACGCCACGTCCCTGAGGAAGACCTCGTCCTGAGTGAAGCGGTAGTGTTCCATCATGTGCCAACTCAGCCAGGCCGCGCCGACCGGCCACAGTGTCGACTGCGTGTAGTTGTCGGTAGGCGCAGGGTCGCCCCAGAGATCGAGGTTGTGATGGAAGACGGTCCCCGGGCAGCCGTACATTCGCTCCGCGTACGACTTGCCGCGGACGTTGGCGATGCTCATAAGATCGAAAAGAGGCTCCTGCGTCTCTATCAGGTTGGTTGGTCCTGCCGGCCCTACTACGTGTTAGTTACTTGCTACGGTACCTCAAGTGTTCCAACGGACAAAGATCAGGGACCTGTAGCAGGAGAAGAGTGATACTTACAATAGTTCATCTGAATATTGATGTTTATCGTGTATTTGCCGCCCCAGGGTGCAGAGTTGGAGTTGTTCCATATTCCCTGGAGGTTAGCCGGGAGGGAGGTCCCGTTACTGGTGGTGCGAGACGAGGACACGAGGAGGTGCCGGCCGTAGTTGAAGACCAGAGTGGTCAGCTGGATGTCGTCTGGCGAGCTCCTGGCGTTCGCGATACGCTCGTCCGTGGGCAGGTCAGCTAGGCCATCTGGTGAAGGCCCCAGGTCTAGAGCGACCCGTTCGAGAAGACTTGAGCTGTCGAGAATTGCTTCAGCTTTCACTTGCTGATAGCCCTTGGAGTAGGCTTGGTCGACCTTGCGCGTCATCTCGGCCTCCCACTCAGTCTGTTCAGCGAACCTGTAGTTTGTTTCTGCGTCAAAGAACATCTGCACCGTGGTTGAGTTGTTAATGACCAGCGTTGAATTCGTAACAGTCGCGGTGCCTTGATGTCATGTCAGCACAGTCTGATCGTTTTCACCAGCACGATTGGTCTAAGGAACGCACCACCAACGAGAGCGAAGCGAGCCTGGCCGGTCCAGCGAATTGGGTCGTCGTTAGGCGACTGTCCACTTGAGCCAACTAGAGTGACCGTGTAGCTATCCTCCTTAACTGCTGCCATTGTTGTGGTGCTACCCTCGCGGCTCATGAATATTTTCAGGTTTAACGCCCCGGCAGTGCTGGTGTTGAAGCTCGCGGCCAGAACTCCATCGGGCAGACTAGCTACGTATTCGCGACTGGTATTCTGGTCAGTTACTCAATGAAAGTTTGAAACCGGAGCATGGCTACTGACGAGTAGTCAACGCCGGCGTATGTGTACGATACGCCGGTTGTGCCCTCTTTGGTATCAAGCCAACGAGTGTAGTCCGTCAAACCCGAGTCCTCGTGTCCGAAAGCGATATTGATGTTTCCAAAGTAGCTGAAAGCTCTGGGACTGAAGGTTTCGGGGATCAAATTCGCCATGCTGTACTGCCTTGCCTCAGAAACCTTGCCGGCGAGGAGCATCTCTCGGGTAACGGCCAGTGCTGTTTGGGGGTCTTTGGCAATACGATCCTGGAATGGCCCAGTCCAGATTGAGTTCTCGTTGATGCCAATGACCTCAGAGCCACCCCCATACACAGTGGCTCCGATCCGGCCATTGCCAATAGGCATTGCATCTTCGAAGAAATTCTGTCGTGCCGGCTGATTGAACCATAGGAAACGGCTGCCATCAAAGGCAGATGTGGCCGCGGAGGCGCCAGAGATGAGCAGCGAAGCGAGGACAATTGGCGGCGCCATTATGGAAGGACTGCATATCAAAAGTTCAATAATGGGCACATAAAGAAATGAGGCGCGGATGTCGACTTCTTATTCTTTCGCAGACTTACATCATTCACACGATGAGAGGCAATACGTAAATATATCCGTCGGATAAATTCCATCTGGGTATGATCGAGAAGATCACCACATGCAACATCTGCCCCGCGTGGCCTACTGAATCTTTCATTGATGGAATTTGGGGGAATATGTATGCGGCTCAATTTAGCCATTTGTATTTGTCTCTGCGCTTCTCCGCAGCCGTCGCGTAGACCAATTTGCCACAGCAATGAACTTCTATCAAGTGTATGTCTAATTAGTATCGACCCGCCGGCTCGGTTCAAAGATAAAAACGTGATACATCCGGAAACTACGCGCAGATATCCCGCCACATGAACGCTCCTGAAGCAAACGTGGTCATGACGTTATCTACATACAGATGCAATTTACCTAGGGCGTCATATCCTGGCCAGATTGATAATCTAGTGCCACCCATTCATCGTGGCTCCACTGTGAGTGCGCGCAAATTCGCGACTTCCAAGTTCCAGAAACTCCTTCGTCAGAAGGGGCCCGAGTCGCCTTGCAGCCCATGCCCCTCTGCCAGTATTCCTATCTGCGTTTGGATCCGGCCCAATCACGAGCGTGAATGATGTGAGCTCTGGGGGCAACTCTTGTCTCTCTGCCGTTTCCAACAAGCGCTTTATCTTCTCGAAATTCTCCGTCCAGATCTGTTCGTTGGTGTCATAGCCGTCTAGCCTGAGGTATTCAGCTTGTCGGCAGGGGCTCTTGAAGGGGCTGCCTTCAACCAGGTCTTTCACTATAGCATTATCGGGAAAGTCTGGGTTACAATCTTCTGGGAGAAGGGAGTACATCTGGCCGTTATTTAAGGGTTCGGTACGCACTACAGAGAATTAGCTATCAAAGTACTAAAGCAGTAGTTTCATACAGATAGGGGGGAAGAGGGGGGGGGGGGTTAAATGGGCCATAGTGTGGCCATAGCCTGTCTCAAATCAAGCAGCCTAATGAATCCTTTGACTCAGAGGCTGCAAGTAGAAGAGGTTTCGTCTTATAGGGGTTAAAATGTTATCCAAAAGCTGCTTACGGATAAATCGGCGTTGGAGTACCCCTTGAAGCGGAAAGGGGATGGGGAAACTTTGGAAGCACACGTTAGCAAACATTCGTGAATAGGAGGGAAGTCCACAAGGCCACTCACATCATGATGTCCCCAAGGTAGGGATAGAAGTGTGTCATCCCTAGGTCTGTGGCATGTTGAAGGTACTGTGCCAAATTTTGCTTGAATGTGTCGGCACTGTGCAGATCAGCTCTGGTCATCCTCACCCAGATAGTTGAAATGTCCTCGGAATCTCTGATTCTCTTCCCTAAGAAAATGTGAACAACACAAGATGAGCTGTAAAGAAGGCTTGCGGGGTCTATCACTTCGCCCGGCGAAGCATGACCTCCTCTGGCCGCCGCATTGGGTGTCTGACTTGCCATTTTGAAATTTCTCGGAGGTGGAATGCTCAATTCAGCTGAGTATTTTGTATGCACTTTCAGTTAGTATTTGATTCGTATCTTTGGATATTAGGTTCTGAGCTGTGTCGAAATGTGCTTAGCCCTGAAGATTTATAGTTCCACCTGATCCAGCCGAGTAACTCTTAAACGTGACAAGAGACGAATGGTTGTGAACAGGACAGTTCAGAAGCACACCGTGACTAGCAGATAGGTCACTGAAACTGAGCTCTTGAAATATAGTCTTTTCATAGCCATGGCTGATTTGCAACTGATATGCTGCTTGAAGATTGAATCGTGGCCATCCGCAGACAGCCATGAGCATACTTCTCGTGTCTACATCACTAATATCCGCGCTGCATCTCCTGCCTTTGAATCTCGGCCCTGAACACATTTTTGTTTGGTGCAGGACCCCAGCTCTCGCGATCGGTGAGCTCCACCTCGCGGTTTTTGTCCTCTGGCCACCCAAAGTTTGACAGTGAATTCGTCCTCTGAGAATCTCGCCTGTTCTTTCGCCCACCAATCCCAAAGACATGACCGTGTCGTTTCCAGCTCCAGATTATGAAGGCTGCAAGTACCAGTAACACAGCTGAAATGGTGACTGACACTGCAATCGCCACGGTCCTGCCTTGATTTTCGAGACTGTTCTCTGGCGAAGCGTATGACGGCGCTGACCTACTGATGACGACGCTGGGCCCATCAGCATATGCCAGTGAACTACCTGAGCCGTTTTCCGAGGCCTGCACCTCAATGAGTGATAGCGTTGCGGCCAGATCCCCTTCATCACGACCGTTTTGTGACAGAATATCCTCGTCAATGTTCCAAATGTAATAGCCAGTGCTCGCTGTGACATTCCTGTCTGCCACAAACCCAGTGTTGTCTGAGTACCGAACCTGAACAGCAACCAGTGAGTCGTCGCTTGCAAATTTGACTGCGTCCCAAGTCACTGCTATGAATTAGCCCATGACTGTTTGTTGATGCACTCGCGGTTTGCCAACGGGATGGACCCACCATAATATGTGTTTCCTGGTTTTAGCATGCTTCCTCGACGAGGCTGACAGAACGGAGCATCCCAGCCCCGATAGTTGCGGCACTGGAAGAAAGCGCCAGCCCCAGATCGCGCCGTCGCGGTCGCCACTGGAGCCATTCCCGTGGACGTTTGCACCATTCCTTCTGCTGTTGTCAAGGCATAGACAGAAGTCTGAGTTACGTAGTCGGGAGCTCCGGACACGGTCCTGGTGCCCGAAATCGACGGGGTGATTGTTTGTGCACCCCCGTTGGCGTCGATGGTGACCCATATCTTCCGAGGATTGTGACGAGGAACAAGGGCAGGCTCAGATGAGACAGACGTGCAAGCGCACGCTGCCAGAGCAAGCAATGCAGGCCGCAAGATAATCATCGCGACAGCTTGTTGACAGATGACAGGAGAAGGTTCTGAAGGCTTTCCTGGTGACGGGTTTTGCAGATCTTAAAAGGGAGTGGAGCGAATCCCTTGGTATGTCAGGCCAGGCATTATTGCTCGGGACCTGCGAGACATGTTCGGGTCAGTATGAAGGGCGACGGAGCGATCCCCTCTTATCAGGCATATCATTCGAACCATAGTGATACTACCAAGGCCAAGGCAATAATTGCTTGGACATGGTTCCGATAGTCCATTTTCTGGCGAATGGGCGAGTCGATTACAGTCTGACTGCAGCTCTCCCGTCAGCTGGCCGCTGACGTGCGCGGGGCAGCCGCAATTCCCTGGCTGGGCACCATCACTCCCTCCTGGTGTTGATGGTGTCATGCAAGGCCTGTGAACACGTGCCGGCTTAGCTCGGGGCGCGGATCAGACAACATAGTGCGGCAGTAATGGCACAGATACTTGACTACGTCTGGCTTGCATAGGTAGACTGGCTGGCATGGTCTGATAGTTCACTACTGTACGCCTGCGGTGATAGTCATGATCCGTGATTGGAACACAACTATCAGTGACAGCCTGCCAAGAATTGCCCGTTTGAAACTCGAGGGTTGAGATATAATCATCCCACAATTCTCTGGTTATAAATGGATCAGTTGCTTGATCCTTATGGGCGTTGGAGCTCCCCGCGAAAAGAAAAAAAAAGGACACCTTCAAGTGCTGCCCAGGTGCCTCCCCGCCACCCGGGACGACCCCGCGTTGCTCGTTGCGGGTCGGATGCCCGGGCCGCACGACAGTGATACCAAAATTGGGTACGAATACACTACACGGCCTACTTTGTCCCTAAGCTGTGGATACCCTACTCCTAGGATCGGAGAGGCAACGGTCACGTCCCCAGCTGCCTGCCTGGCAGAGACTGTCTCTACTAATTTGGCCAGGCTTGGCCACATTCTTCCAGTACCACATCAATTGACCTCAACGCTCCTGTGAGAGACATGAACGTTGCCTAGACACTCCAGTTCTCTCTGTTGCCCCTCAGCGGCCACCCAGCCATCAAAATGCGAGAGCGGGTCGAGCTCACTCAGGGCTGGGAGTACAAAGAGGAAGGAAGAGGCACTTGGCAGCCTGCGTCCGAGGTACCTGGCTCGACACACACCGATCTCCTCCACAATGGCCAGATTCCAGACCCATTTGTCGACCTTAACGAGCTGGCAGTCCGCTGGGTCGCCGAGCGCGACTGGTGGTACCGAAGAACCATCTCGGCAGACGAACTCCAGGTTAGATACGGCCATTCCGCGGGGGAAGGGCGGGTCGATCTGGTGTTCGAGGGCCTCGATACCTTTGCCACGGTCTACCTCAACAATGACAAGGTTCTTGTCACCCATAATATGTTCACAAGCCATCGTGTTAATGTCACGGACCTCCTCGGCAAAGGCCCGGAACATAAGGTCGAGTTGAAGATCTTGTTCGAGTCCGCCTCGGTTCGAGGCCGCAAACTTGTCGCGGACCACCCGGAACACAATTTCCTCGTCCGCCAGACAGAAGCTGGCCGTCTGGGGGTGCGAAAGGCACAATATCACTGTTCGTACCATTCATCTCCCTTTACGGATCCCCTTCTTTCATATTTCGGAATATTCCAGAATACACCACTTGAGGATCCATAGCAGGCTAATAACACGTATTAGGGGGGTGGGATTGGGGCCCGATACTTACGACTGCTGGTATCTGGCGACCGGTGTACCTGGATCACTACACTGCGAGATTCGACGACGTCTTCGTCCCGTACGAACTGAGCGAGGGTCTGCAGAAAGTATCTGGAGAGGTCCGCTTCAAAGTGGCGGCCGCATCTCGAGAGGTTTGCGAACACCTGGAACTTCGATCAACATTGCACGGCCCTGGTGGTGAGGACTTGGTGTTCGAGAAGGACGTACGGGTCGCTCGCGAGCAGTGGAACGAGACAGAAGAAAGGTTCAATGGTCAAGTTACGTTCGAACTGGAAAGCCCTCAATTGTGGTATCCTCATACGTATGGAAAACCAAACCGATACAAGCTCAAATTAGAACTTCTCTCCAAGGGGGAAGTGGTGGATGTGCAGACGAAGTAAGTACCACATCACGCTCAGGGCTTACTAGAACCTGAAGGCCGAGGGTTCGGGATTTCTATTGGGATCTATACCTTGCTCGACCAAAGATCACAGCTGACAAAGACCCGCGCAGGCACATAGGATTTCGCCGCTGTGAGCTTATACAAGAACCTTGCCGGTCGGGTGTGGGCTCTTCATTCTACTTCCGTGTGAACAATATCGACGTTTTTGCAGGAGGCTCTTGCTGGATTCCAGCGGACAGCTTTCTTTCACAAATTTCATCACAACGATACCGGGACTGGGTCAGTCTCATGGTTGAAGGGAACCAGGCTATGGTCCGAATCTGGGGCGGCGGCATCTACGAACACGATTCATTCTTCGATGCTTGTGACGAGCTGGGCCTCTTGGTCTGGCACGATTTTCAGTTTGCCTGTGGCAATTATCCCACCTACAAATCCTTCCTCAGCAGCGTGGAGGATGAGGCAAGACACAACATACGTCGGTTGCGAGATCATGCGTCACTTGTCATATGGGCTGGCAACAATGAGGACTATGAGACCGTTCAGGAACGCTACAAGCTCGATTATAATCCAGACGACAAGGACCCTCAGTCATGGTTGAAATCGTCATTTCCGAGTCGATATATCTATGAGTTCTTGCTTCCAAAGGCCCTGGAGGATGAGCACCCTGGTATGATCTACCTGCCGAGCAGCCCATGGAGCGGCAATGGGGAGTCCGTCAAGGACCGGACAGTCGGCGATGCTCACGAGTGGAATCTCTGGCACGGAACTATGGTCAAGATTCAAGACATCGACAAGATAGGCGGCAAATTTGTTTCTGAGTTCGGCATGCAAGGATACCCACACATGGAAACGCTGCAGCGCGCAGTATCCCAACCAAAGGAGCTTGTTCCCGGCTCCATGACGATGGAGTTCCACAACAAGGCCATTGGACACTCGTGGCGGATGGCGCAGTATTTGCACGAAAACTTCAGACTCCCAGTCGAAAACGACTTGGCCTCATTTGCGCATCTCACCCAGGTCATGCAGGCTGAGGCGATGCGATCGGCTTACAAGTCATGGCGGAGAAAGTGGAACGACGCGAAGGAGTGCGGTGGCATTCTCGTGTGGCAACTCAACGACTGTTGGCCTGGTGTTTCCTGGGCCGTTGTCGACTACTATCTGGTCAAGAAGCCGGCCTATTACGCCATTTCCCGGGCACTTCGGCCTTTGGATATCTCAATTTCAAGATCCTATAATGACTGGACCCGTACTACTATTAATTCTACGTTGGACGTTGGGCACATTGACCCTACTGTGGACCGATTCGACGGCGGGCAGATGACCGTCTGGATCTCTAGTTTCAAGACGAAATCTGTCGCCGCACAAGTGGAAATCCGTTTCATTTCAATTCGCACAGGCAAGGATCGCACCGAGACCCCAACACACACTTTGGCCTGGAGTTTTCCGGTCCAAAGCAACAATACCACCGACTGCGGGACCCATCGGCTCCCAGTTACGAAAGCACTGCCCGAGGTCAACGAATGGGACCCGTACGTGGTTCTCGCCACCCTCCGAGTAGACGGAAAGATCGTGGCAGATGACATAGCCTGGCCACAGCCGATCAAGTACCTTGACCTCTCGGATCGGCGAGTTTCGGTATCTTTCGACGGTGCCAACGTGGTGGTGTCTGCGGAGAGTCCGGTCAAGGGGTTCGTCTTTGACGAAGTGGAGGGGATGAAGCTGAGCGACAACGGCTTCGATGTGGTCCCAGGGTTGGACAGAATCGTGAGTGTCGAGGCCCCAGTGTCCGTCTCGCGGCTGGGGTACAGACATGTTGGCGGACATGGCTCAATATCTTTAAAGCTGTGAGTAATCATAAGTGGCCACTCTTATCTTACCAGGACTCGGACTCTTTTCCGCATTGGAAACACAGAAACGGCATGCTTGAGACCAGAGACGGAAAAGGCAGTGTGCCGTGTGCTTCGACAATTCAGAAGAGCAACGAGTCAATTTTAAGGGCTTGTGGGAACTTCTCGTCGATCCAGGGCGGCACCGCGGATAGGACGAGGCATTTTGGCCTTTCCACCCCAGAACAAAGAGAATTCACAAGATAGCATCTAAGACTGTATGTGCCAAGGTCGGGCATGGTGACAATGTGCAGGCTCCTGGATGATTGTCAGAACCATTCACTGCAAATCAAGTCAAGCTCAGAGCTGCATAGCTGCAGTGCGATGTCTGAGTATATGTATATACATTGACCGCATGGTAAGCCATGCATGTACCCACATGACGGAGATAACAGGCAAGGTATTGTTGTAAAGTATAGATCTGTCACGAGAGTGAGTCAGGTGCTGCCGAGAAAGCACTGTGTGTCTCACAGAGACAGTGTGCAGTCTCTACAGTACGAATATAGGCGCGGCACTGTAGGTGGCGCGTGAACTCTTGATGACAAACGCTCACCAATCAGGCCTTTGACAGTGGTTGTATTTCAAAGCGCTCACTCGCCAACAGTCTCACTCTTGATCATATAGGAACACTAAAGCACAGCAGCTGTACAACACCGTGTAGCCTTCAGATTCGAGCTTGTAGACAAAGTCAAGCAGCCAATGTTCATTTCAAACCTTGCTAAAACAGTATTTGGAGCGCCAAAGCCACAAATGACGCGCGGAGCTGTTGTCAGTGTTTCTCATGGCGGAGGTGAGTTGCACAACGAATTCTTGCCTTGTTTGGGCGACGAGCACAGTCGTGTACGAGGTCTAATGCGTTTTACAGGCCCCATGCCAGTCCTGGGGGACCCGGGTCATGCCAGCATCGTCAAGTCGCTCAAGAAAAAGGTCCCTGAGATCCTCAGGCTGGGGACACCAGAATCACCAAGGGCCATCATTGTCGTAACAGCTCATTGGTCCGAAGCTCAACCAACCATCTCTTCTAGCCACACACATTCACTTTACTACGATTATGGCGGGTTTCCAAGGGAGGCGTACCAACTGAAATATCCCGCGCCAGGATCGCCCGAGGTAGCAGGCGAGGTCAAAAAGGCGCTCGAGGATGTCGGCCTCAAGCCCGTCTTGAACGAGAAGCGTGGCTGGGATCACGGCGTTTTCATCCCATTCATGCTCATCCATCCGGCCGCAGATGTTCCAATCGTGCAGCTATCGGTGCTCCGGAGCGAGGACCCAGAGGAGCATCTCCGCATGGGCCGAGCGCTGTCCACCCTGCGCGACTCTAATGTGGCCATCGTTGGCTCCGGCTTTGCATCCTTGCACAACTTCTCATTAATGAGGCCGCTAATGAGCGGCGACCCCTCGGGTGTGAGGGAGGCCAAGGCCGTGACCAGCGCGTTCAACAAGGCGCTGACGGACGCTGTGCAGGAGAAGGACTCGCAGGAGAGGGAGAAGAGGTTGGCGGACTGGAGGAAGTTTCCAAGAGCATACGATATTCACCCGATGCATGGTGCCGAGCATTTCATGCCGCTGCTTGTTTGTGCCGGCGCAGGAGGGGATGAGAAGGCGGGAGCGTATAAGGATGATTTTGCAGGGGTGGACATCTGGTCTTATTACTGGTCATGAGAGCCCTTTCATATGGATTGCGGTAGACGGGAGTCCCGTGCGAATAGAAAATCCTACAATAATCCGTAAGAGATTTCGTTCTTATGGTGCAGAAGACAAAATTCCGTGGCTAGAGTAATATTATTACGAGGCTGGTAGAGTCTTGCATTGGGCTTTTTCAAGTGTCAACTAACCTACCCAAGATGACGGGGCTGGACTGAGCTCCAGAGATGGGTCTTCGGCAGACCGTGACCAAACTGTCTAACTCCGATAGGCCCGGTTAGTGTCTGGCCGCGAATGCGACTTAAGCGCCGAAAAACCACATCATTACTAGTAGGGTCTGTTCTAGTAGTGACCAACACTAAAGCAAATCCTGTCAGTCGGTATCTGACGATCGTGCTAGTGCTATGACGTCGTTTGGTTTGCAGGAGGGCCACTGTCGCTTGAAGTGAAGATAACTGGGATACCAGTCGACCAACTCTATAGTATTGACCAATGCCCGGAACAATTCTTTTTCTGAGATATTTATCTATCACCGATCACAACCCCGAAGTTATATACAACAGGGATCAAGGGATCCGACCATGGCTGAAACTGATCTCCCCATATTGTCCCGCACTGCGACGTCGAGATTCTCCGTCCTCGTCTTCAGCCGGACAAATGGCTATCGTCACGACTCCATCGAAGCCGGCATCAGCGCCCTGAAGGATCTCGCTACATCATCACATGATTCGACTGTGCCATTCAACGTAGACGCAACCGAGGACGCCATTGTGTTCAATCCAGCCACATTGGCCCAATATCGTGTCATTGTTTTCCTGCAGGCTTCGGGCGAATTCTTCGACAACGAGCTCCAGTTGGACGCATTGAAGCAATTTGTGCGGGCTGGGGGTGGGATCGTTGCAGTTCATTGCGCATCAACCGGGCTTCCGTCCAGTGAATGGTACGGTCGCTTAATCGGGGGTGTCTTTACCGACCACCCTGAGCCACAGAATGCAACGGTCGTTGTGGAAGACGCAGAGCACCCCATCCTATCGCGCGGCACGGCTTTGGCTTCACGCGGGGCTGGGGGATCACTTGACGGGGGTGAACTGAAGTTCGAGTGGCACGATGAATGGTACAACTTCAAGACAAATCCGAGGGCGCAGGATGGGATGCATGTGCTCCTGACAGCAAGAGAGTCGACTTACAATGGTGGTCATATGGGCGCAGACCATCCCATCGCCTGGTGCCATGAATTTGAAGGTGGGCGGGTGTTTTACACTGCGCTGGGCCATTTTGATGAAGCATATCAAGACCTTTCGTTTATGGGTCAGCTGATCAATGGTATAATTTGGGCGGCCAGGTTGTGAAGTCAGAAATAGAAAGCCAATCCTTCGATAACTGCGCCACCCGACTTTCAAAAGTGACGGGATTATAGGTGGAAACTCGGTAGTCCACTAATCGCTCTCGATTTGGTCCATGACAAGCGGTATAAATGTACCGGCTCTTAGAATTCAGTTACGGATTCCTACCGTGGAGCGCCAGGTCGGGTAGTCAGATGGCGTCCTAGACCGGCGGCCAAATTCTAAATGTCACAACAGCTTTTCTCAAGGGATCAAATCAATCTCAGCACTGTCTTTTCTGCAAGATATCTAGTGCGGGTGCTCTTGATAGTGGTACTCGATCTCCAATCCAAACAGCAGGCCAGCCGCTGGGTGCGTAAAACTCCAGGCGTATGTTCAATGGCCACAAGGAAAGTTTAAGAGTGCCCATGCAGCAGTTCCCAGCTTCCGGTCACGTTTTATACCTACTTCAGATAGGTACCTAGGCAGACAAGGATATCTAGATCTGCAGGCTCGCAGCTGGTTGGTGTAGGACTTCGTGTACATACGCCGTCAGCGCAGCTACTACGGCTTCTGAAACATGCAGGAAGGTCTCTTCAAACAGGCTCGCCGCCATCCGAGCTAGACTTTAGTCCATAACTCGAATTCCGTTGATTCTGGTCTGAAGATAGCATGCATCACGAGGGCTCATGGCTTTCCCCATTTCTACCTTGGTGATCACGGCAGTCTTAAGTTCGGCTACATCGTCTCTTGGCACCACGACACGGGAGTGGTATACTTGTCGCTAAAATGACACTATTGAGTTGGCGTATCAGCAAAGTATCGGCATACAACTCCTGATTGACTGCCGAATTGCGTCTACGGCAGTCGTGTTGCTGCGTTGGCACTGCAGCTGAGAGATTGCAAAGCCGAGAGAGAAGTTACTAGAGTGTGACCATCACGCCCAAGCCTTCCAATCCTGGAACCATCGGTGCATTGTGTTGATGAAGATCGCAGCCAAGCTTTTATGGGCACTGAAGATAGCCTTACGAGGCTAAACACCTCTTCTTGAGTATTCACTTTAATTGGGGAGATGTTCCAGATGCAGTATATGCGCCCAACGGCGTG
The DNA here is from genome assembly GCA_038088545.1 of Diaporthe humulicola. NCBI lineage: Eukaryota > Fungi > Ascomycota > Sordariomycetes > Diaporthales > Diaporthaceae > Diaporthe > Diaporthe humulicola. The sequence continues at coordinate 585,306 of JBBWSL010000008.1, forward strand.
GAAATATTGAGTAAAGACGGATAATCAGATTCACGAAGTCTAAGCCGAAGCTCATCGCGCACATGCACTGCAAACTGTATCGAACCATCTTGATTCCTCGGCTGTCCTTAGGGTTCAACCCCCGAAATCCCTGTGTTGTGTGGCATCTGGAAACGCGATGCCCAAGGTCGAACCTTGACTTCGTGCAGTGGTCTAGACGCTAGCTCTAAGCTTCATTCAACCTTCAGGACGTCCTCACGGTCCTGTCCAAGCTGTCGTGTGGTGACTGACAGGGTGGGTATCCAGACCTCGACCTCGAGCGCATGGGAGTTTGGCGAAGGATTGGATCTAGTGGTGCTTCTCCGCATGCAGGTACAACGTATTACCAAATGCCGGGTTGAAGCTAGTAGACTGGGTGGTATCGGAGAGTGAGAGGAATCCGAAGAGGGTGTAATGTACAGTTGCATTGGAGAATGACTGGGAAAGTATTGGACTCGTCAAAAGTTGCAAGAGACCATGTCTTAGTTTGTAATAGCTGTTATCGCAAGGGCTGTTACGAATTTGGGCCACGTCGGCTTCCAATTCTAGTCTGCCGGCCAGTTGCGCCCGCCGATGTGGCTGCCGGTGCTTGTCATCAAGGCCAAGCACCCTGACACCTGTTCAACCGTAGAAAATTGTTGGGAGGAACTATGTCATTAAGGTTTTCTGTGAATCCAAAACATACCGTGTTTGTGACACCCACCTGTAATCGTCATCGGATAGCACAAGTGCGGTTTGGATGTCAAGTATTCACGCATGCTTGGGACATCAGGATAAGGTTTAGGTTTTTTTGGAATTGATCCGTGGCTCTTCGGAAGTTTCCTGGTCTCAAGCAGGCACAATCCCCATCTTCATTTCGGCTGGCCGGCGGCTGTATCACAATCCCACGTGGCCGTCAACTTGATCTCTGTTGATATGTTGCAATTTAATGGGTCGAGGTGTCGTCCACACTAGCCTCCAGAAGCTTGAATGGGTCACGGACGTTAAACTGAGTGCCACCAAGTCAGTCCATCGGCGCATGTCACACCCGTAGAGTTCCGCAAAAGCAGTGTGCGCGCGTGCCCAGCCAGGAGCTGTCAGGGCTAAGCAGGTGTTACTGTGGAACGTGGACAATCCTGCCATTCCGTCGCACTGGGCCGGACCGTCTGCCATCCACCAATTGTTAACCTTGCTGATCACGCCAGCCAAGGGCAAAAAAGCAGGAGGGCAGCTTGAAGAAATCACTCATGCGATGAATTTCCTTATTCCCGCAGAGTGAATCAATCTGGCCTCACTTTGATTCATCTTTGGTAGCAGACTTGAGTAACTTAGTTCTAGGTCCTGGGGTTAGTTTTACTTCTCACCGCCACCTCGCCAACGTCCAGTGAGAATAAAAGTTGTAAAATCAACGTAGTAAATTGCTTTGTGGTATCTGATAAAACATTAGAAAGAACTAGAGAGAGTCCACCCTCTGGGTGACGACAGTGGTCGTTTGGATTCCTGCCAACGAGTCACTCCGCGCAGCTGGCATTTCAGATTCCCGAATTCCTTTTTTCCCTCCAGTCACCGTCACGTTGTACATGATCGGCAGCTCCAGACCGCCACCAGACCCTCTGCTTCCGTTCCCCCTCAGCGCGTCTGTGTCGCTGTCGCCATCGGAGGGATACAGGTAGGCTCCGGTTGGGCCCTTGACAGCCGTGTTGCCGGTTCGGGACCTGTTGTACATCTTTCCTGTGCTCTTTCCAGAGAGTCCGTTGTACTGTCCCGTTCTTCCTGATACAGTCGACTTGAAGAAACGCGGCATGATAAGCGCAAATAGCGGGCGAAGTGTCGGCAAGCAGGCGGCAAGCACGCCAATAGATAGCTCGATGAATGACCAGACGGCGGCATCGGTGTTGTCCCAGGTTGGATCAGTCGATTCCCCTGCGACCTTCAGGGTCTTCATTCGATAAATAGAAATGATACATGTACTGCAGAATTGTTCAGTATCCCCCGTGAATCGTATTCATGCGACAAGGCGTGGGTCACTTACAGGAAACCGAGGCAAAAAATGCCCATCAACATGATCTTCTGCTTCTTGGGCAGCTGCAGGTTCTTGATCACCGGCAGCGGCATGCTGAAGATGACGAAGTCCGATACCAAGTTGATCGACGCCATCACATACCAGATGGCTAGCTGATTAAGGCATTTGCCCGGAGTTTTGGGGTCCCAGAAACTTTCAACAGGATTGCAAACAAGGGGTAGCAGGACCGAGAGGGTGACCGCCCAGGTGCCCTCAAAGATGAGCCCAGCTAACGTCAATTTCTGCATGACGGGTCCGGTGAAGATGCGGCGGTATTGCAGCAGGATGGACATCTTGACAACACATGTCGCGACATTGTACACGACAACAGAGGCATAGAATGCCTTCATGTACGGCGTGAAGTTTTCTGGAAGCATGATCCAGACATGACGGCCCAGCCCCCATTGTGCTTCTGGTTCGAAAATTATATCAGAAAACGAGTTCATGATGGAACGAGACAAGATGGTCAAGGCGAGCTCTTTGGCCGGCCTCGACCTGTACAGGATACAGTGGGATACTCTAGAGAAGGGACGTACCGAGGCCAATCGCTACGGCAGCGCCGATGGTGAGTAGCTGCGCTATGCCCATGACCGCATCATCGGGCCCGAATGTCCGCAGGATGCGGGCCCGGGTGAAGATGCGCAGGACGACGACTGCTGTGGAGATGACGGTCGCCAGGCTCAGGATAGAGACGATGAAGGTGACCTGCGACTGCCCGTCGAGGGAGTGGTCGACGTTCGTGGGTCCCGACCCTCCAATGTTCGACATCGTGGATTGCTGTGACGTATATCCGAATATGTTTTCCCCCTTCTCACTCGTAGGTCCACCTATCCGACTGACTCGTTGCTGCTTTGAATAGTAAATCTACGACGGCCGAGCGTAGAGGTTCCCCAGATAATATCAGGTCACATAAAAGTGAGGGTGGTCTGCCTGACAAGGTCGGACAGCCCTGGGAGAGACGTAACTCAGGTCGATATAAGTTGTTCGGCCGAAAGTGGTCCGATCATGGTTGAGGAATAGGTCGGTGTCGAACAAGACGAATTCCAGATGGGGTCCCGCTGATATATTTCATCTTCATGCAGGAAGGATATCCACGCTCTCGCTGCTAGTCTACGTCCAGGAGCGCAAATCAACCCCCCTACGCCCAAACAAAAAGCCTGGGTGCACGTCGAGGTACCGAGGTCAAGTCAGGGGAAGTATCCCTCAACCATTCTTTTTTACCCCTGTCTAGGTATGCATGTCCACAGGGCCCCTGCAAAGTGCGCTCATCCCAAGTGCCAGATCTGCGAAACAGAGTTGAGACCTGGGAGTCCCTTTGGACGGGGATTTAGCCCGCAAGACTATTGCGAACATGGAGATGACGGACCGGTGCCCAGCAAGCCATATCCCCGTGCGATGTTCAACCGTGGGTGCTACGGCGAATGTCGAACAAAGGACAGGAGGAACGGGTGCCCAAGAGTTCACCACCAGGAAATGATGCATGTGGCCTAGCAGTGCCATTGGCTTAGGATTGGGAGCATCCGGTGCAGACTAGTTGGGGTGCTAGCACCATCAGGGTAGCATCCGGTACGATGAAGCGCAAGTAGGGGCAAAAGTAGGGGCTTCACACGCAGCGCAGTACTGTACCTGAAGAGGTATGGATTTCCCGGGAAAATGCAACCGCGAGGGCTTGCTCCACCAGCGCAAGCCTTGATGGCCCGGTGGTTGATGGAGGTGCTATACGCAAATTGTGTGGCTTTCACCGGTTATGAAACTCTACAAGGAAGGTCCATGTTTGCCGCCCCTTGCCCATAGTTCCAGATTTTAAGATTCGCTCAGTCTTTGTGGGCTCGCCTAGCGGGAGGCTAACGTGGCGCAGATCTGGATAGCAGAGCTGTCAAGAGAGGCACAGACGGGAGGCAGCCATAGCACAACCACAGTATACCGAGCCGTGGGCGGGCACTTGAAGATCTCAAGATGGCAGGCCCTCGGTACCACGGATTCCGTCGTCCCATGGGCGGTGGCATGAGGCCTGACGCGACTTGTCTCGTGTGCCCAGGCTATTTGGCTTTGCGCTCGCGGCGGTGGTGGGTGGCCACAGTTCCACGTAGCGGAAGACCAGTTCTCTTGGCCTGGCCTGCCTGCGCACTTGGGGTCGTCGGGGATTTGGAGCAGCGAGCGGCGGCCCCTGGGCAAATCTTCCCTCGTTCCGGCACGATGGAACTACCTTGCAGGAAATGAGACGCGGGCTGCCAGACGATCCGGGGACACTCGGGACGTCCTCGAGTGCGTGTTCGAGGACAAAGACACATAGATACATGGTTCTACTGCACGGAACGCTGCATAGGTCCCCAGGGCGAGTGCTACGCTGGCCGCACGTCGAATTGGAAGCCGACCACTCGTCGACCACTCGTCGACCAGGGCCGGCAGATCCTCGCGTCGCAATTCTTTCTTTAACGGGGCTATGCCCCTCTGCCTAGGTTGCTCCACCACGACTGCACGACTGGGATTTCATCCAGGACCCGCCGAGAAACTCTCCGATACCCAAGTCGCTGCAATTAAGATTTAATGCGCGAATGAGGTCTACTGTTCCACCCTCCCACGCGTCACTGCTGAGTATGTACACAGTAGTACGCAAGCAGTGTTTCCACATGTGTGTGGCATTTCAGAGTAGTGTAAGTACCTAGTCTACTCCCGTAGAAGATCCTAATCTTGAGCACCAACGCCCAATCATCTCAGACAGACGTACAACGCCTCTGAGCTCATGACGATTTTAACTCCTCCGTAGTCAGCATCGATCGGGATAAGTACACCCTGCCAAGATACGTGGGTATAGTCCCGTCGGGGCCCGGAAACCTCTAGCGGAGCTGTGGCGGTCGACAACTTGGATATCGCCAGAGTTCCAATTTGTCGGGACGGGCGGGACGCACCCGGAAAATGTCGACTAGATTGAGAAGGATGCCGACCTTCCCAAAACACGATCACTTGACCGAAGCCAGGGACGCCCAGCAACGGCCAGGGGCTCCCGGGGCTCCAGGCTTGGTGCTCGGAGGGGTCGTGGAAGGGCTGGAAGGCCGCCCCGACTTCTCTGCATCTCCTGCCATCCCTACTAGCCCCTTGAGCGCGGCGTTGCAGCCGCAGCACATATGAACGCTTGGCCTAGCACAGTCCTGGAAAGGTGAGCGAGACTAGTGGTCAATGAACAGTCACAGAAAAGGGTCAACCGCCCGAGCGGGCATCCAAGCACCAAGGCGAGCCACCGCAGTCACTATGTCGGCCGCGTCTGGACCCTGACTGGCGTCTTGCGGGCGTGTGTCTGGCTTTGGCCGTTTTGGCCGCCGGCCCCGTCAGTCGTAGGGCTACAAGCCCACGGTCTAGTTGTTGTGTTGAGCTGTCTGTGATCTTGACGGCCCCATATTCGGATCGACCCTGAAGGGCACAGACATTATCTTTGCCCTGAGTCGACCTAGGCTGCCGTCTGTGCATTGGACTGGCTGGAAGAAGGATGCCCAGCGGCCTGCTGCGGTGGGCCTATTGACGGCGGGCCCGGTCTCCCCAAGGTCCGCGGGTGGAAAGACTGGTCATGTGGGCGGGACATATGCTGTGGCTCGTTCACTTTCGAAACGATATTGAAGGCCAGGCCATCCTAATGGCGAGGACTGTGAGCAGATGATTCATTGTTGAATTATCAAGCCGGCAACTCTAGAAACACGCCCGGCGACAGGACCCGAAAGTCAAGACCCGGACCGGAATCGGGGGCGGATCACTTGTAATACCAAGGCTTGGTGGACACGATGGCTGGCTGGCAGCATCAAGGTGCCTGCATCCCGTCGCGACCAGTCTAGGACTAGTGCAAACTCAAAGTGACAGCAAGCCGGGTGTCTTGGTGCTCCGCCGAGCAGCATCGTCGATTCATTACAGCGGGAAGTGGATACCGTGAGCCCACGAGAGTATGCTACAAACGGCAGTGCTCTGCGGCAGCTTCCGGGCCATCCGGCAGCGTGCCAGCGTGCTTGTCTCTGTCGCGGTCTTTGGGCGGTGACTTGGACGATCGAAATAAAACAGATCGGCGGCCTGCTGAGCTCGCCATATCGTGTATGTAGCTTGACCCCTGAAGGCCGCATTGGTCAAGACTTATAGTCTGGGGGGAAGCCTGTCGAAAATCAACAACACATACAGGCACGCGACTTTCTCTGTCTTGTCTGTCTAATACAAATAGCCTCGAGCCCGAGGTAAGCAATTGCACGAAGGAATGTTTGGGCACCTTGAGCGGGGTGCTTCTTCAGCATTGCTCCCTGTTTCAGCCTCATGCTGGTGTGGGTAGAACGAACTGTGTTCCTCTTTCGTAAACTCCAAAACAGTAAGGACTTGGGCAAAATGCCTTGGGAAAACAACTAGAGCCAGATCGCATAATCCAGACTGCCCATGCTCGCGCTACGAGGCCACACCTGTTTCCATCCCCGGTACACACACGCATGCGCATGCGCACACGTGCACACCCACCTTGCTTGATACCCTGATACCCAACCCACAAGCATCGGTCGGTCAGCCACCCGGAGATCTACACATCCAAACAAAACTGCCATCGCAGAGGGGAGCCATGGTGCCATGCAACCCAGCAGTCAAAGCGCAGCCCCAAGCCTCACGCAGGGCCCGGGAAAGCCACCTGCGTACTGCTGGGTCTAGAGAACAAACAAGCATGGGCAGCTCGAGGCTTTTGCCTTGCCTGGGCATTGTGCCCGAAGCTCGAGACCACATCGATCCAAGTTCGTTGGCCAGAAAATATCCCGAGTGTGCAACTGGGCCCCTCTGGTCGGAACGGAGTGTGACGAGCAACTGGGCTTGGTGCCCGCGATGGCTTCTAGCTCCTTGCCCGTTGCCTGCAGAGGGATCCAGGCATCACTCCTGCTCCGCGGCTTCCCTCTCCCGCACCGGAAGGAAGACCCGTGGATAGCTCCAATGCGACCGACCACGACGACAGCTATGCCTCATTACCACATGCGGATCTTGAGCTCCTCGGCTTCGTGTTCGGAACTGATCTAGTGCATTGGCCTTGCCATGGTTGCTCTTATCAGTGGTGTTGATAACACCGGGCTGGATCACTGCTTGTCGAGCAATTTAAAAGCCACCGGCGGATGCGAGACAAGTCCGGTGATTGAGAATACATTAGTTGTAAGGTTTGAAGATGCTAATGCCATTGTATAGTGGTCGTGCCCGTTTTACAGACGAACGGGTTGGAAACCATTCGGGCAACACCACCTGCCGGGTCACTTCGGCGCGATGGCGGCCCCGGAAACCTAAGAAAAGAGCTCACATCAATGGCCGTCGCCGTGTGACCGCAGTGACTGAGGCCAGAAACCCCCAAAATGAACCGAGTACGCCACCCATCGCGAACAGCCCCCGAAAGAGGTTCAGCCCCCCCCCCCAACTATGTCGGGGCCTATACCGTGCCGCTAATGCTCAACTCCCTGATCTCCTGCAGCACCTGCTCGACGCGGGCATCTAGCTGGCCCTGGGCGTATTGATCTCTCGTCTCCGCGTCCAGGTACTGCTGCACCTGAGCCATGCGGCTGTACGCCTCTGCGCAGAATCGCAGCTGGATCTTGACGAGGGCTTCGAAGGAGGGGTCGAGGTAGGGGACGCGGAGGTCGATGAGCTGGGGCAGCTCGGTGGACAGCTGCTCGTTGAGCTGCTCGTAGGCGGCACGGGCCATCTCCTGCTCCTTCTCGGCCCGGGGCAACTTGGTGACGTCCTTGTCGGGCTTGTCGACGAGCCGCTTGACCTTGGCGCGGAGTGCGTCGTAGTCGAGCAGCTTGTGGCTGCGCTTCTTGATGCCTATTGCCAACGTTAGCCTGTGCTCACCAGGCCATCGACGTGTGGGCCCGGGATCATACATTCGTTCACGTCGGGGAAGTAGGCGCAGAATCTCGTGATTGGCTCCAACACCGTTGTCCTGCCGTCTGGTCAGCCGTGGCCCGTTGCCAACTTTCGTCGAACCCCCTTTGGTTTCACCGCAGCTGGTCGTACCGGTATGGGCCGTCGAGTGCTTTTATTGTCTCTGCGTCGAGATCTTCCACGGCCTGCTTGTAGCTCCTGCTGACACCATCCTTGGCACCGGCGTCCCCGTAGAACGCGTCGATGGTCTCGGCGATGCGCATTTGCGATGCCGTCATTGCTGTTGCCCTGGTCAGAGGGTTGAGGGTGTTTTCCCGGGGAAGTGGGGGCCCAAACCTCGTAGGGAGTCGAGATATCCCTTGGCCTCCTTCTGCAGCCGTAATGATGCGGCCTCCATCGTACGGAACCGGCTGTGCGTGGCTGTCAGATCCATTCCATATCTCGCAGGCCAGAGCTGGGTGCTTCGTACCGTTCCTCGACTTCGTAGTCGCGGTCATTCGTCTTTTCGACATGACCTGTTATTGATATCCCGTCAACGGTCAGCCCATTCCATGCCATCGGCGGCCGACTCGGAGCAGCGGGGTTGGTCGGATAGGTGGGTTGGATTGAACGGACCAGTCTTCATCATAACCTGCGTCGTCGCGCGGTTGACATTCTTCTTGAAGCCTATGGATTAGTCCACATCAGTACTACTTTCCTTCCATGGCCGCGCGGTCTCGGGGATCGCGGTCGGCGGAGAGGGATTGGCGTCGTACCTGCCCACGACATGTTGGGCGACGGTCTGGAGGAAGCACTTCAATCGGATAGGGGTCGGGCAGGGTGTGTTGTGCGTGGTGTTTGAGGGTCGACGAGAGGGATCCGGGGGCCGTGGCGATGTAAAATGGCGTCCAAGGTTGCTGTTGAAGTGATGGTATTGCGTGTTGGAATGATGTCGTCGCCAGCTGAACCAGCCTCAATAGCGTTGATCGTCCGTCGGGAGCAACTGCAGGCGGGCAGGCGGGCAGGCGGGCGCAGGCAGGCAACTCGGCCGTGGTTGAAGGGCCCAGGTCGTGGCTGTGCTCTGGCCTGGGAGGTGGTGGGGTGGGCCTACGTCACCGGCACAGACGGCACCTGGAAGAAAAATTGGGGGCTCAGCCTCAGTCGGAGCCAGTCGGCTGCAAGCACTCAGAGTCGCCGGTGACTCGAACTGCTTACGCCATCTTTGGCCTCAAATCACCACCTCAACGAGCTCGCGAACCAGTCAGACATTCCTGGATTGACCTGGTCGAATCCAACGGTCGATTGTCAAACCAAGGGCCCGGGATTGCCGGTCTGCTTTTCTGCTTTGGCCACGGCGTGCACCGCCCGTCCCTGCCCTTCCTGGGCGCCGCCTCCTTCAACCCGCGGCAAAGGCACGGCAAAGAGTCATCAAAAATAGAGCTAAATAGACAATAAGCCCTACTGACGGCCACGCCCGTCGCCAGCCTCGAACAGAATGTCCCTTTCAAGATACTTAACGCCAGCCTCGAGCTGCCACGGCCTCGTTCGTGCCCGCCAGCTGCTTCACTCGGTAGTATCGCCCTCAGATTCACCAAACCCGGTCATATATCATCAACCATACACTACAATGGCAACAGAAGACGCGCCATCACCATTCAACCCTCGCTTTCTCGTGGTCAGCCTGGGAAACCCAGCCCCCCACACCAAGACCCTTCACTCAGCAGGCCACCTCGCCCTGCAGGCGATCCAGCAGCAACTGCACCTTGAACGCGGCCAGCCATCCTTCTCATCCGAGCGGGTAGGCAAGAAGGCTACCAAGGCGTCCGCCGGCGACAAATATACCCTCTTGCAGTGCCCCACCCTCATGAACGTGTCCGGGCCTTGGGTCGCAAAGGCGTGGAAGGAGATGCTCGCCACCCATCAGGAGCAGGAGCCCTCGAGGCCGCTGGGGTTGGTGATCGTCAACGACGACCTCGAGGAGGACCTGGGCGCCATCAAGGTGCAGAAGTGGGACAAGAGCCACCGCGGGCACAACGGCATGAGGAGCATCAAGTCGGTCATGAACGCTGAGCACTACAAGGACTCAAAGTGGGGCCGGGTCTCGGTCGGCATTGGCCGGCCTGAGGCCCGGGATGCGGCGACCGTCTCGAACTTCGTACTCAAGCCGTGGAGCAAGCACCAAGAGCACGTTCTCTGGGAGCAGTCAGGGCCCGGGGTTCTAGCTGCGCTCAATGAGATCGAGGAAGCGTGGAGAATAGAGAAGGAGGGGCCGCGCAAGGCAGCCTCGGCCGGCAACAACCAGCCCAAGAAGACGAAGAAGCAGAGGGCATCCAACAAGCAACCTGTTGCTGGTGGGGCCATCGACAAGTTGGCGGACGCAGCGACAATAGCTATTGTGGACCCATCATAAGAGGGCCAGGGAAACGGCAGGAAGGTGGGGGAAGGGCATCCGGATCCATCATTTGATCATTTAGCGGTGGCGTTAGCATCGGTCTGGCATGAAAAAGACATGTAGTGATAAAGGATAGGATCTCAGTAGATTTGATACCCCGTGGCACATGCCGAACATTTATCTTGTTGAAAGTTTCAGCTCCATCACCCCCATATTTGTACTTGCCCATCTGAGTTGCTCTCTGTTCCTCGAATTACGCTCATAATCGGGTGGCTCATTGCTCTTCAGAAGTCCTCCAGCTTGTAGACATGGTAGGATGGCTCCTCGTAGGGATGCGCTCTGCCAACCAAAGATATCAGCTACAGTGCCGCCCGCATCAATGGGACACACCCACTTTTTCAAAGCCTCGACGGCCTTCCTCGTCGTCTCCTCCCCAACGCAAAGCGTCTCCACCATGGCCTCCTGCACCTCCTCGAGCGCGCCTACCTTGCCGATGTGCGGGTTTGCAGCGTCGCCCGGCCGAAACTGGCCTGTGCCCACCACCGTGAAGGAGCACTCGCTATACGCTGGGTACCTGCCCGCCCCGGCCGCGAAGATGGCCTGTTTGCACGCCGCCACGGCACTGAGAGGGGCGTGAAAGATGAGCTTGTAGCGTGTCATCGCCATGCTGTGCTGCGGGGGTACTATGGATGTCGCAAAGAGCCTGAGCGTACAGTCTGTAGGTACCTAGGTAGTGCTGAGGTCTGAGGTCTGTGGTCTGTGGAGCTTGGTTGCAACTCGCGGGCCGGGCCGTGGCGTTGATCAGAACTCAGTCCGAGTGGAGTGGAGGCGATCACGACCTTGACTCAGTGGTCAGGTTGCACTGCTTGAACACATGTTGATGCGGGGCTCGAGTTCACTGCTTATAAGAGTGGGTGTCCAGGTATGTCCTGACCACTGATAGCACCAAGGCTACAGGCAAGAGAGTCATCGGCCGGTGGTATCACTGACAAGTGGGGCCCCCTCCTCTCTGCCACCAAACCCAAGACTGAAGTTGTTATCTAGTGACTTGGTGCCACAAACCCTGACCCTTGCTTGGGAATGGGGAGAAGGAAATGGGGGAGTTTCGTTGGAGGAGGAGGGGGGGGGGTGGGGCGGATTTCTCGCCTGCCTTCCACAGCACATCATGATTTCCATGTTCGAACAAAGACGCATAGAAACATTTGAAGAAATAGAAAACGTGGACCCAATATCGGAGCCAAAGCGTGTGGGTTTTGTAAGAACTAATTTGTGTCTTCCAAGACTACGGCAAGCTTCAAATTACGACTTTGCCTCTTCTATAACTCCTCGTCCAAAGGTTATGCCAAAAAACCATGTCACTGTTGGATGTCTCATCGCCATGAAACCTGTCCTGCAGCCACCACACGAGATCTCGGCGCCTGTTGCTGTGAGCCACCAGCAGGAGTTAGCCATGTGTGCAAGAGAAGATCCCTTTGCGTCACGCAAGCCAAGCAGCTCTTCCAAGACTAGGTTCGACAAGAACCCGTGCTTCACCTGGCAAGCTTTGAAAAGGAGCTTCTCAGTTCCAATCGTCATTGCCTCTCACACGCCTTATTCCGCTCCGCATCCCCACGGGCACATCTTCATCCCTAGGCACCCCAACCATCGAGATATCATCGTCGTCCGGCTTCTTCTTCATCTTCCTCAGAAACCAAATGCCAAACACGACAACCGCAACCACCGCGGCGCCTCCTATTACAGCGCCAGCAATAAGAGTCTTATTCAGGCTGCCATCCACAGCATCTGAGTCGGCAGGGCCTGCGATGTTGCCGCCGGAGGGGAAAGGGGCATTCGGCACAGTTGGAATTGTAGACACGTCAGGGTCGGTTGGCGCCGGGGACAGAGATGGAGGGTGTGGTAGTGAGCTATTATCGCTGGGGAGTGTGCCAGAGATGCTATGAGTCGTGGACACTGAGGAAAATAATGTATTACTAGACATTGCTGATGAAGATGGAATAATACTTGAAGGCTCAGTAGAGCTTGGAGAAAGCGTGATGTGGGTCTGGGACGCCTCAGTTGTGCTGTCTCCGGGATTCGTAATTGAGCCAACTGCTGAAGTGTTGGATTTGCCAGGCCATGAAGTTGAGTGACTGGGCATCATAGATGATGTTGAGCCCTGCGGAGGAGAGAAGTGATCGGACGTACCCTTCCCCGTCCCCGTTGAGTCTGTGTGTAATGTTCCCATTGTCGACGTTACAGCTGTTGTTGCATTGGTCTCGGAGCTGAGGGTGGAAGAAATTCCCGTTCCGGAAAAGCTCTGGCTCGGTGATTGATTCGTAGGAGTGGATTCTGACAGGGAAGATGCAGTCTGAGTGGCAATAGTGCTTGTCGATGTGCCTTTAGAGAACGAGAAGACGGATATTATGTAGGAATCCCCACAGCACTGTGTAATATTGCCCCAGCATGACATACAAGGACTGGTGCAGTTAGTGCGAACCCCCGGGGGGCTAAGCTCGTTTGCACAGAAGCCTGAGCTGGTCAGCGCCGGCCAATGAATCTCTGAAATGTGCTTGATCGAGCAGAGAGGGAGGAAGAGTGGTCTTACACTCATTACCGTATTCGATGCCGAAATAGGGGTAATTGAGCGTTGCGCAATTCATGAAGCACCACTCATGGGTCATCTTAGCCTCTTTCCACCCCACTTGTACTTTCAGTGTGCGGTTGTCAACGTCGTCGGTATAACACCCTAGGTCCCGTGCGTTGTAGAAGGAACCACCAGGATCCTGGTATTTATCCATCATTGCCGTAGCTGATAAGTTCACTAGAACTTTGCGCTCGTGCTCGTGGCGGTCAATGAAGTGTATGGGAGCTTATCTCAAAGTGTGTCCTGGCAGGCCCCTCGAGTAAAGCTCATGCGCCGTCTCTTGCTATGATATAGGTAGATTGTCAGATAACCTTTGATATCAATAAGAAAGAGATATGGAGTAGAAATTCTCCTGACAGTTACCTTACCTGCAAACGAGACTGCGTGGGAAGTCGACAGCTGCTGTTCAAGACTCGCAAACGTCCAAGTCACAGCCCGTTGTAAGGTTATATTCCTGTTCAATATTCTTACGGGTCTCATTAGGTACCAAACTCTTAAATTCTGTGCTCTCCGCGCTGCCCAAGTACTGAACATGCGGAAGCTTCGCACCGCCCATCTGATTGGCACGAAAATGTGACTGCGATTCTTGTTTGTGACTCTGGTCATCAACGTTTCCTTGTCACTTAATTCCAACTCCAAGTCACTTCGTAACACGTTTGTGTATAGCAGGATTTCGGAAGACATTTCATGTCTTATGACACCGTAGTCCCCTCCCTTTCGATGCCTTCTCCAGATGTCATGAATGCTCGGTCTCCCGGAGAGATTGAATCAGCGCTGAACAATTTCAATATCATCTTTGACGGGTCCCCTCTTCAGGATTAACTACGGACATTTAATATGTGCAATGTGTGATTATTCGTGGCTTGATCTGGAGGTGATTCAAATTTCTGCCAGATGTCCAGCTGGTTCATAGAATGCTCGACAACGGGAAACCCCATGCCCGATTGATCCCCATAGATCATCTCATATTATAAATGGACATGATATTTTAGCTCACAACATTGAAAATTATGGCGACCTTCCAAACATTATCTTCCCAAACATCTTCTTGTAGTGATTTGAATATCCCGCGTCCCACACGCGGTTCTCCTGGTGGAGCCTATTCCAGCACAGGTTATGCATAGATGCGTGAAATCCCTGTGAGCTGTAAGTGCAAGTGGTCACGTGTCACTCAAACCTGTCCCCGAGCAGCTGAACAGCTGTACGGCTGAGTGCTAGTGTCCGAGTCAAGGCCAGCTCCGAGGCAGTCCTTCATCAGAATTGGCTGCTCAGGTGCGGCTGAACAAGTAAACTCCCCACACAACTGAGCGGCCATCGCTTGTTCATGGCTCCTCTACTGCTTGCTCTTTCAATTGATATCCAGAGAATCAGAGAACCATTGATCAGGATCTGGGTATTTAAGAATGTCTCTTTGCGCCCCATGCTCAAACAGTGCCTTGCTACGGTCCCCGTGGGAGAAGCTGCAACCGATCGGAGAGGAGCCGAAAGTAGTTCACTCCTGGAAAAAAACCGAGTCTTCCCCTGGATGTGCGCTTTGCCAACTTGTTGAGAATGAAATTCGAGCCGTAGGACGATTTGAGGAGGAATCATCTAGGCTCATGTTTGTTTTCTGAAAATTCTACTGTTTTTCGGAATCACCAACTAACTGGCTGACCAGGCGATTCATCCAGCTGTACCTCCAGCTAGACGGTCTGATAGACCACGCCCCTACGATCGAAGAACTGAACCTCCTACCTGGACAAGATCTTCCAATCCCAGATAATGCACGGCACGACGGGCCTGCCCCTCAACACTCCCATGTGCCAATCGCTGCACCACGTCCATCTTCTGGCCAGGACGGGCCAGAGCGTGTAAGAGATGGTTTTACTGCCTCCCTTGACAGCGAACAGAGAAACCGATCCTCACAGACAGATGCTCAAAGCCCAAAGAAAACCCAGGATGCATCAAATGCAGATAGGTCTGGACCGAATGGCTCACTAGAAGCAAGCTTGTGGGACCAAGCCAGCAATTTGATACCTTCCAAGGAAGATTCTAACGCCATTGTGGACCAGGACATCCTTGTTCGAACTATGGCGTTAATGCAAAAGACCTTCTCTGAACATAGGGGATCAGAGAACTGCGTGTTGTGCAACTCGATGAAGGACCTCTCGGCCTCTGGGGAGCTTGACCTCGATCGACTCAAGTATAATTTCGAGGGTGCGACGCAGTCCGAGAAAGAATTGGCCGTCAGCAATCACGTGCCGCCTCCTGACCCACGCACACAGCTCAGGCTTAGCCATAGATGGGCCCCCATCGAGAAAGTCGACTTCGTCCTGGAGAAGCGTGAGAACTGGTCAGCAATTAGGCTGCAAGAGTTCCGGCGGGATGAGAAAGCTCTGCGCTTTGGACCTAGGAGAACCCTGTTGAACACGAGTCTAGATCTTTCAGACCGATCACAAACGTCTCAACCAGTCACTGAGGAGCCTGGCGACCAACCTCGATCTGACTTCCAGTCAGCCCTGCTCGACTTTGGACGGAGCACCGAGGCTGCCCCAGAGCTTGCTCTCAAGAAGGAATACAGACAGCACGCCAAGGATGTCTGCGTACTTGTTCCGTTGCGGAAAGGCAAACATGGCTCCGCAAGAGAAGTAAGAGGACGCGTGGATGTCGACACAATCAAGCTTTGGCTTAGTCGTTGCGAAGACAAGCACAGCATCTGTTCTCGCCGCAATGAAGACCCTTATCCGCCTGGATTGATTCTCATAGATGCTGATAAAATGTGCCTTGCTCCGGTAGCACCGCACGATCCAGTACGCTACATAGCGTTGAGTTATGTTTGGGGCTATGTTGCCCAGCCAACTTTGACGAAAGCAGTCCTAGAAAGATGGATGTCTGATGGCCAGTTGAGAGATTTGGATGTCCCTCAGACTATCCGGGACGCGATCCACCTGGTTCGGATGATTGGGTACCGATTCATCTGGGTGGATGCTCTATGCATTGTACAAGATGATGCGGCTTCTCGCCACGGGCAAATATCCCAGATGCACGAGATTTACCGACATGCTGACATGACTATCGTGGCTGCTGACGGAGACAGCTGCTCCGAAGGGCTGCCTGGCGTCACACTTGGGAAGGACAGGGCGTACAAGCATCGTCGATATGAACTGCCTGGATTATCCTTGATGAAGGTTCCGTCTAGCACCAAACACGGGATAGAGATGTCACCGTGGAGGACACGAGGGTGGACGTTTCAGGAAGAGATCTGTTCACGCAGGACCTTAGTTCTGCTCCCGGAAGTCATGTTCTTCTCATGTGCTTCAGGAGTGTGGAGAGAAGACGTCCAGCTGGAAGCTGAGAAAACCTTGACAAGATCGGAAGAAGGGCTGATATCACTGGCTTCCATGCTTCATGGAAAGAGTGCTGATGATGGCGAGGATTTGCTACTGCTTTTCAGGGAGCTGGTGAAGAAATACATGCAGCGCACCCTCAGCAGAACCGACGACATGGAGAACGCTTTTGCTGGCGTCGCCGGCATGCTTGAACCTCTCATCGGCCCGGCATACCACGGAATCCCAGAGCGAATGTTCGGCGAGGTGATCCAGGGCTGTTGGTTCTGGGACACTAGCCTCCAACGCCGAGCAGGCTTTCCTTCGTGGTCATGGACGGGCTGGATCTACCGCCGGGAACAAGCTGATATCGGGATCCAGCCGTTGAGCACAGGTGCGACCATAAGTAAACTCCTGGCATTTTACAAACCCGAGAGTTCAAGCACCAAGCTTCTTGGGAAAGAGGATGTGGCTGCATATTCATGTGGTGACTATCTGCCAAGGATGGATGTCGAACTCCGCACTCACTTTCTTCCCGACGAGGAAGCCATCAAGTCCAAGAATGAGTCACTGAAGTGTCAAGCAATTGTACCAGGCAACCTGATTGCCTTTTACACCAGTATTGCGCAACTGAGGCTTCGAACGCCACCAGGTGACTTTGTGGGTTCCTCGCGGGAGTATCGTGTTTTTCACCCTCATACGAACCGGCAGCTTACGAGCATACGCCTTAGTGTCGCTCATGTGGCTCAAAAAGGCACTCTTCTGCCATTCATTGTTGTTGGTCACGACCCGGACAGGCAATCCTTCCGACTGATGCTTATTTCCATGGAAGGGAGCACAGCTGAGAGAGTCAACGTAACATCACAGAGCCGTCTCGTAAGAGAAGATGACTGGAAGGGCGCGAGTCCTAAAAGAGAGTTGATCTTCATGTCATGATACCATTTGGCGTACGAAGGCAGACAACTCGCGGAAATCCTGACGAATCTGGGCATGACAAATTATCCCGTGCAAGACTCGTGTGGCCCAATCTTCTTGGGATTCCTTCCTATCAATAGCCTTGTCACCTTGTCGAGTGTTGTGGATAGCATACCAATGAATTCTACGTGTTTTCATGTGTCGCCTTGGATAAACTCAAATTATCTGGCAATACCCTTTGGAACTCTGCAGGCTGGGTGCTTTCAGCTACCATGAACCTTCTCCGCCTCGAGTAGACCACCCGTTGTCTGGGGGCCTTCATAGCCTTTCCTGGCCCCAAATGACCACCACAGCCCGACAATTGTTGTCAGCCCACCCCAAATCAGACACGAGTAGTTCATGCTCCGGGCATCCACGGGGAGAAAGTACGGAAACGAGTATATCACAAACCACACCATCAAGTACGCGCAAGCCAGACCATTGACTACAAAGCCAACCCAGCCTTTCATCCTGAACGGCCCGTATGTGATTCCTTTCCTGCCTGTGAGAAGGTGCGGAAGAATCGCGGCAATGTAGGATGAAGAGAAGAATAGAATCGTGGAGCCGATAAAGGCATTGAACGCAGTTGTGCTGCCGACGTATATGCACCCAAGGATCGTAACAAGTACCGCAGTCGCCACAGTTGAGTTCCTAGGCATGTCCAATTTGTGGTTCACTTTCCCGAAGAAACTGGGGAACGGTGCGGCTCCGTCCCGGGCCAGGGTCCAGAGGGTACGGCCCGTTGTAATAAAAAGGCCCACCACACAAAGGCCGATGTTGATCATGATCAGGGCAAGCATACCACAAGCGCCAGCCGCACTCCCTGTGGCCTGCTCGTAGATCTTCGCGATGGGGTAGGTCGACTCGGATACTACACCCAGATCGCTGATGGCGTACATGATGGCAACCAGGTAGCAAAATCCAGTGGTGAAGCCGATGCTCAGCTGCAAAGCCATCCCTATGGGGACGTTCCTCTGGGGGTTTGGGATCTCCTCCGCAAGGTGCGTGATGACGTCCACGGCGCCGATGCTGTATGCGCCATTGAGCATGCCTGCCACAAATACGAAGCCGTCCGAGTAGCCTAGAGCTTGCGTCCATTGCTTCCAGACGAACTCGCTGGTGGCGTGCGGCGGGCGGCCGTCGTGACCAGGCATGGCCGCCACGACGACGACGGTGATGAAGAAGCCGGCTAAGATTGTGAAGATGCCGATCTTATTCAGATGTGGCATTGCGGAGTTGGCCAGGCACACGGCAGTGCATCCGAGCCAGACCGATATGACATAGACGACAAAGACGCTTCTATATGTTAGTCACCTGCTACAGAGCCAAAGATGTTGCATTCTAGAATATCCGAAAAAGAATAAAAGACGGGGAGCCGTAAAAGGAGAGGAATGGTGCTTACTGCCACGGTTGCGCCACAAACGAAGGGTGGTTGACCGCATACATCTGGACGATGGTGTTGCCAAAGATGGCCGCCATACTGGCCGCGCCCATTGTCCAGGCAAGGTAGTTCCACCAGCCCGCAAAGAAGCCCACGACGCGCCCGTACTTTGGCCCCGGCGTGATGGATGCCCAGTGGTAGACGCCGCTCGAGCTGGGGATCGCGGAGACCAGCTCCGCCAGGCTGGCCGCGACGAGGAAGTAGAATAGCGAGACGACGATGAATTCATACAACACACCAGGCGGCCCTCCGTTGGATATCGCCACGAGGATGGTGCCGCCGATTGCCGGCCATGCGTTTCCCACCGTGATGCCCACGCCGGCAAGCGAGAGCAGGCTGAAACGACGCGAGAGCTCCTGGGCATGGCCTGATGCGTTGACCAGGACGCCCGGGTCGTGGCTTGTGGTGGTGCCGTTCTCGGTGTCGACGGCAACCGGGTCCCTGAAGACGGCCGTCTCCTTCTTTTCGGGGAAGCTCATCTTCGGCTGTGAGGAGTGGTCGGAATGCTCTAGCACTGGACGAAGGGTGACATTAAGGGAGGAAAGAAGGAATAATAGCCTCCTGAGGGTATTAAGGTATCAGCCGCATTTCTATTATGCCAAAGGACTCGACAGTCCAGAAAACCCCTCGCATTAACCGCCTCGGATTATAATGTATCTACTTGGATTTGGAGATATGCCGAGCTTCTGGACCTTGCAAGGGGTCTTCTAGCGGCTTGGTCATCTTACCCCGGACACCATCGCAAAAGCGCCAATGCTCCCCTTTTTTTTGCCTCTTGGATTTCCATTGGCCAGTCCAGGCGAAACCCGATAAGCACCGCCGCATATCATTGTGTAAGTGTGCAGATGTCCCAATATGCAGTGTTGGGCACTACTGCATTATTTACGCGACTTTTGTGGTGGTTTCCAAGGCAATAACGGGCCGCCGGCCTCGAGGTGGCTTTCGTCTTTCCGATGGCGTTTTTTTTCTATCAGTTGTCTTGTGTCATGGCACCAGCTCTAATCTTTGACTGCTGTAGGCGACACAAGAAGACAAGGGGATGATGTCTAATGCAGAGTCTCACTTCCCAGATGAGAACGAAACCACGGCCCACTTGCCGTTCCATGCCCACTTCCGCGCGCCGGAGTCGCCTCCTCCTCCGTCCATCGCACGCAGCTCCTCGTCCTTGCCAGCGGGCAGACCCACAACGACGTCCGCCTTGCAGGTCCGTAGGGCCAGCACATTGAGCCCGGATCCTGGCCCCAATGGACCAATTGCCTCGGTGAAGGGCGTCGAAGCGTCCCATTGTGCCTGTAGTAGGAGTCAGCAAACCCGGTGGGCGACGGACCAGAACCTCGTGGCAGCCAGGAAGACTCACATCACCAGTGAGCTTTCTATAGTTCAGATCGCCCTTGAAGATGATAACGTCGCTCGTTTTGAGGTCCTCGTAGAGCTCCTTGGCCACGTTCGGCAGCCTCCAGAAACTGCCCGGGTGCGTCCAGAAGCGGTTTGGCCGCAGAATGACCTGCCCTTCAGCGTAGAGCTGGCTCCAGTTCTGGAACAAGAATGACAAGTCCTCGGCTTCCTTGTCCGCGAGCGGCTCCGGCGTCTTGTTCTGAAGCTCCTCGTCCTCTGACGGTGTCTCGTAGAACTTCTTGGGGCCTGCCAAAGCGTTGAGTAGCTCGGCAAAGTCACTGGGCAGGACATCGGATACAAACCAGGGGATGTCTTTGGGGTGAAGGACAACGTGCGTGGCCAGGCCCGAGGAAAGGAGGTATCCGGCAAGGATGAGGTCGACAAAGAGCTCGAAGCCAGCATTGTCGAGGACGATGTCCACCCTGCGCTCCTTCTTGCCCTCGGATTTAGACTTCCTCAGCAGATCGTACACAGCAGGCAGGTCGTTGACGAGAATGTTCTTTTCGGCATTCTTCCTGGCCTCAGATCCCTGCAGCTTCTGGATGTCCTCGTAGGTAAGGTTGGTCAGGAGCGACAGGTCTGTGGCGTTTCCCCATAGGCAGATCTCACACATCTCAAGGAACAAGATCTTCTCTGCCTCCTCATCCGCCGGCTTCCCGTGGCCCTCCTCGATCTGCCTTAGCAGGCTCTTGTACCGGCCGGCAAGCTCGATGACGGCTGGGCGGGAGGAGCGGAAGGTCTTGATCTTCTGGCGGGCGAAGACGTCGTAGGTCTTCCAGTTCTCGGAGAGGGCGAAGGACGTGCTTATGCGCCTGAAGAGATAGCACTCGCAGTACAGCCAGTTCACGCTGAGCCAGCTCGGGTTGCCCAGCTGCTCGAGCTCCTTGTTGTAGATGTCGACGTCGGGGAAGCCATCGTCTCGTATGGGGGCCAGCTTGCGGTCATGCTGGACCTCATACTTCAAGCGCGCCAGCTCATCAATAATCTTCTTTCCCTCCTCGGTCGTGGCTGGGTCCTTGGTCTGCGAGGTGGTCCGGTACACGTCGTCGATGGCTTGGGTCTAGTGTCCGAGGCGGAAAGGGTCAGCTCGCGGCCGGGCGTGCATAGCCCCAGGGGAGCGGCAGGAAGAAGGGAGGAAGGAGGCGGGACGGACTATGATGACAGGCCACCTATCTCTTGCTGTGGTCCACCCGAACGAGGTCTTGTCGCCTGTCGAGTACCCCGCTGTACGAGTTGGAAGCTGGTCAATCTTCGCATCGAGGGGTTGTCGCCGTAGGTCAAGGGATGCCAGAACGTACGTGTCTTTGTGTCGTACTCCATCCTGCAAGAACAGCTGAGCTCCAGCAAGCTTCCAAGAGGCCAGGTTGGGGCTCAAGGAGGGAAAGGATTGGTCTCTTGGGAGGATGAAGGAAGAAGGTTGGAGGGGATCTGGAGGCTGTCCATGGACATGTCATGGAGGGGTTTTCCAACCAGCATCATGGCGTGCATGGTGGGGTCAGACCCCAGCTGCTGGGCGTGTCACAGCAGTCCTCAAGGTGCCGCCTGTCGGCTTACACAGCAGCAAACAATGATATTTCTTGCTTGCCCGTCCATGTTAGTAGCCCTCTCACACGGGCAGGGAAAACAGTACGAAATTAAGAAGCTTTATTTCTAGCTCCCTTCAAACTGTCTAGGCTAGGTATGTCGCGTAGGATGCTGCATGGGAATGCAATGTGCATGAGGGTATCATAATTCTGTCTATACTGCTGAAGCGCACCAAAACTCAGGACCATCATTCAGGTCTTGCAAAATCGGTGGACCGTCTCATCTATGCAGCCACTTCTGCGCCTTTTCTGAGAGCCGCTTGATGCGTGACACATGCGCAGGCTGAGCCTTGGGCTGGGCGGGCGTTTGTTGCGGGTCGTCGCCGGCACCATCGTGGGAGGCCTGGGCCGAGCCAGGAGTTGGCTTCGTCGCAGTAGGAACAGGAGGTCCAGATGACGGGCCCGTCTTGGCTGGTGGCGGAGGCATGCGATCGCCAGCGTACGCATTGTTGCCGCCAACGGCAACGATAAACGTCGTGGGATCTCCGGCGTTTACCTTGCCCGATTGGTCTGCTCCGCCGTCCGGCTGGACATCGTCGTACGCAAAGGCATAGCCCTTGCGGTCGAGGTTGACGGCGTGCAGGATCCTGCAATAATGGTTGGTCGGATCGCGCTGGTAGAAAGTCGAGGGGTCCGACGGGTGGTCGTCGACGCTCAGGAAGGCCGAGCGCTGGAACCCGGCCGCCAGCCTCGGGATGATGCTGTTGCGGTACGGTGATGGTCCCGTCGTGAAGGGTCCGCTGTTGCAGCCAAAGATGTCGGCGCTGTTGGGCTTCGGGAAGGGCTCGCCGCCAAAGACGAGCTCGTTCTTGCTGTTGACGGTGCCGGCCACTATGCCAGCTGCAGCCTGAGTGTTGATACGCATCGGGCTCTTGCTGTGCCTCTGCCACACCTGCTCAACATATGGCTCAAAGTAGCCCGCAAAGCTGGCTCCCACCGCGTTGCCGTGTGTTGGATTCAGCACCCGCAGAACCGGCTGGCCCTTGGGCTGGACGATGAGCTTGTCCCATGGCCTACCGTCCTTCTGGGCCTGTTGGCGCAGGCCATCACAAAGCTGATCGATGCCGTTTGCTGCCATTCCAGACACATGCTGCACCCCTCCGCCGGCCGTCTGCAGCGTCAGGGCAATGGGCAGACGGGACGTGAAGTCGACATAGCTGATGTTGGCGAACAACTCTGATGCGTGTTAGTCACCTGCTACGGAGCCTAAAGTGTTGCATTCCCGCCTGTGAAAGATGGGGATCTGTAGGAGAAGAATGGTGCTTACGGTCGCTGTTGAGGGTAAACTCGGCGAAGGCAAAGTTGACATTGGCGTTTGGGTCGCTGGGGTTGAGGACCGATGGCTCGACCACTGCTGGTCCGGGATTCAGGAAGAAATGAAGCTTGCTGTCGCAGGCGAACCAGATCCTGCCGCCAGCGATCTGAGGGATGTGTACTGAGATGGTATTGCCTGGCGGACCGAGGGGGATCGCGCAGTCCTCTGCCAGAGGAGACCCGATGGATGAGACCTGCTCCGGGTAGTAGACATCTCTGCCGTTGGCCTTGAGGAACAGACGCTTCCAGTCGTTCTGGATAGCGATGCCAGTAATGTATGCCCAGACCTGACCCGAGTTGGTCTGGTTCTGGAGCTGGATGTCCAGCGAGTTGACCATTGTGCTGGGGATAGACGATGTGAGTGATTCGATGTGATCCTAGGAGCGTGCACAGCTTGTAGGTAGGTAGTCTGCCTAGGTATGTTTGGACACGGGGGCGTGCTGAATAAATTATGTGTATGGAATTTTTGACTCTGGTTACACGTCGTTCTGGAGTTGATTCAATGTTTACGGTCTGTGGGGCGACGTCCCCTCGAGTCTTCCAGGACGACCTTGAGCGTCGGCAGCGACCATCCGCGCAGGTCGTGCCTTCATGGCGATGTCGTCATAAACAGGCCGGCCATCCAGGGTCGTTTCCAGCACGACCAAGCCTTGAAACCGGTTTCTTTGTTCATAATCGAGCGGTTCGCGCTTGCGACGACAAGTACAGCCAACCCACGGTAGATATCCCCATCCAAGGCAGATACAGGTATGTGTGGTAACTAATATCTGAGTATCAACTCAGGCCTGTACGCGGGATCTTCATGGAGAATAGTCGGGCACAGGCCATACCCACAGGCCGCGCTGTTTTGGCCCGGTGGAATGATGGGAAGCCCCACATGTCCTGCAGTGCAACTGGGTTCAGCAAATATTTACTGTACCTAGGTAGGTAGTCTACCTAGGTACATACCTACCTACAGCACATACCTACTTACACGGACCAAGGCAAACCACCACCCATCGACCATCTCGTCATCTCGCCATGCCAGGATATCTCTTCGAGCCTTGGACTGCATTTTCATTCCCATGCTGCCGTGTTCTCGTCAACAGGCAAATGGGTGGTCGACCCACGTTATGTGTGTACTCTGTACTCAGTACGCGGCCAGGCGGCTTACGCCCCGAACTCGGCAGTGTTGCACCGACAGCTGGAGCTTCCCCAAGCAGCTGAATGATCCACGGGGGCCGGGCTCAGGGCATCTCTGCTTCTGACTGGACGGAAATCCGCTGTACTACCGTGCTGGACGTGGCTTGCAGTAGCTTATTCGGTGCATGTCGTCCGGACGAACCCGGCCAGGGGTCCAGGTCACATTCCAGCCATCGAAATTCATTCCGACTCCCACAATACAGCTTCCTTTCGGGGCCTATACACTAGAGAAGGGACATCAGTGTCATACTGGGTGCGGGACAATCAAATCCATTTAGACTGCATCAAAAGTCGGCCAACGAAGTGCGTTCACCAGGACGTCGTTCCCGGGGAAAAGCCTGGTGGTGTGAGCACCAGCGCCGGCATATATCCGTGGATCTGCCATTACGAGGTGGTGACACACAGTCAGAACCATGTGCAGAGCTCCCCGCATCAGAACATAAACTACCACAATATACGCGCTGTCGAGCTGCATACGGTTGGTTGAACACCCCTGCCAAAATACCGCGCAGACAGTCTGGGGTCACATAGTCAGATAGTCGACGTCGTAGAGGGGGGAGGATCATGCGGAGAAGCTGTCGACGACTCCCGGTCTTGTGGTCAGGATCTGGCGAGGATGCGCATGCATCGACCAGCCAGCCCAGCCCGAACCGCCGTTCCCCAATCAGCACCATGGGTGCCCCTCGATTCTATCATGGATCTGCGTGAAAGCGACTCGTCAATGGTTGCTGCAGTACGACGACAATCGGCGGGCCTTCGAACAGCACTTGCATTGCGACTGGCTCTGAGCTGAGGGTTTAAAGCCCCAACTTCCCCAGCTTTGGCACATACCGGTATTGTTAACGTAGCTCGCCGTCCTCGTCCCGGGTCTTGATTGAGAAGCCGCCTACCTGTTCAAGATTACCACCAGACCCTTCGGCCCTTCCGATTCCCAGAAACGTCTTCACTCCTGAACACCGCACAAAGCCAACATGAAGCTCTCCCTCCTTGCCCTAGCTGCCGTCACCGGCCTAGCTTCTTGCCAGTGTGTTTCGTCGATCCCAGAATGTGCCCGGTCCTGTCTCATGATATCAGCTGGCTCAGTCGGGTGCGGAGAGACGGACTATGCCTGTCAGTGTACGAGCCAACACCAGACCGACATTACCACCGACGCCACCACCTGCGTGCTCGCTGCGTGTGGTGAGCAGGTCGCTCTCAGTAGGTCTCCCCTCAAGGAAGGATCAAATCATGCCACAATGCAGTATCGTACAAGTCCACATACATTAACCGCCAGTGCAGATGAGGTCCTCCCAGCAGCCGATGCCTTCTGTTCCGCCATCAATGCCGGCGAAAGTTGTTCCTCAGCCAGCGCCGGGAGTACCAGCAGTGTAGCATCTTCTTCCTCTGGCTCGACTTCTTCTCAGGACTCGACTCTGCCAACAAGTGTCTCACTGACGAGCACGGGCACCGATGCCACCCCCACCACAAGGAGCTCGTCATCTGCCAGCGGGGCGGCGACGACTACCGACTCCTCTGGCACGGGCACTGCTACCGGCACTGCTACGGATGCTAGCGCAGGTGCCTCGAGCACCGCTGGTGCGGCCACCATGGGCTCTGTTGGCTCGCTTGGTATCGCGGTTCTTGGTGCCCTTGTTATGTTGTAGAGCAAGAAGGGGGGCATGCGGGTTACAGTATGGTGTCCCTCCGAGGTTGAAGTCAGAATGCAACATGTTGTGGCCGACCAGATTTAATTTCGGCAGACTGGTCGATTCAAGTATTCCTACAGGTTGTCTCAACAGGTGAGGCTGATGAACAGCAAGCACATGGTGATGGTGGGTGGGAAGAAAAGACAGGTGCACTCAGCTGGAATAGAGCATCTACTGTAATAATCGTATTCACCAATGCCTCAGTTTGGACAGACCTGGAATCCCACACAGGAGCGTGGAGCAGAGTAGGACACCGGAAGATACAAAACACTCTATCCGGGAGGCCAGCCCCTTGGCTGTTGTCACCAAGCAGATATACAGGCTTGACTTGTCTTCTAGATGCAAATGCCGAAGCGCAACAAACGGGGTCTACTTTTCCATAGTTGAAAGATCGAAATTTACCAGTTTTTTGCCCTCTTACTCGAAGTGAGTCATTCAATTTGCGCGGACAGATGTGTGTGGAGTTGACGCACAGCGGCAACAGCCTCGTGGACGACAAGTCTCAACCTATCGGTCTTAAAAGTAATCTTAAAATGTTTCTGTCTTTGCCATAAGTGACAATTGCATATTTCAAGGCATGTGAGTTAGCATCTTTGCGTCCCGCTACTTGTATAGCAGCTCGGACCTGTCGACGAAGCGTGGACATCAGATCTCTGAATGAGCAAGATTTTATTTAAATCGTCCCATCGGGGGGGGGGGGGGGTGGAGGTGACACTAATTGAATTCGGCAAATACCGATGATCGGATTCAAGACTCTTCAATCTCTCTGTCAGACTTGCGGGGGCCTCAACCCAGCGTCGTGTGCAAGCGAAGAGCTGTCTGCACTTCGCGTGGTGTTGCACGTTCAAACCACGCCGAGTTGAAAGCATACTGCATTTTTGAGCGTCTCATTCTAAGTATTTCGGGTGCCTTGTCATCCTGTCCAGGCACTTGACTGAACGCTATGACTCGTAGAAAATCGGCCATCAGTGTCAGTGGGAGTTGACGTCTCGTCTTCTATATTTGATTAATTTCGACATTCATTGATATTCTGATGTCTTCTCCCGATCCATAACTTCTAATACTCCCAAATATTGTGAACTGTCCGTTACCAGACTTAGTAAGCCCAAATTTCCATGACACCGCTTCCCATAAGATTGAAGCCACCGCAACCGTCGCCGCTTGCCTCGCTAGAAGGCACAGTTGAGGGGACCAACGTCACTTGCGTGACTTGGGGTACGCTCAACATTTGTGGCGCAGAAGTATCGCAGATTATAATATCAACGACTGTAGAGATTACTTGTCATGATAATGATCACTATGAATTTGACATATGGCTCAGCCGGAGCCCGACCAAGTCTCTCGCTGACATTTTATCCTTTTCCCAAATACAGCACAGTAAGTATCCTCCGTCCTTTCATCACCCAATATACACACAGTTGCGTATAGGTCTTTGCTGATATAGATGCAGGTATTATTGATTTGTCCCAGTATTCGCCACCCACCCAATCGTCCTGGGCATACAAGTGGGAAATACCAGATGACATGATCTTCAATTCACAGTATGGTTACCAGATATCCTTCATCAACCAGCACAACACGGTTGCTAGCTCACCCATATTTTCCACGCAGGGGAATTCATCAGTGGCGCCTGTCAGCCCAAGCGCAGATCAACAGACGCCCTTGTCGACCAGTACGAGACCGACCTCCTCGAAAACTACCACCGGGCCTCTGAATGCATCGAGTGTCGGAGCTACCCCACATGTGCACTGTCGCTGCCCTCTGACGCCAGTAGTACCTCAATGGGCTTAGGCAAAGGGGCGTTAGCAGGCCTGGTGACTGCCATCACAGCTATCCTGGTCATTCTGATCGTGGTTGCGACCAAGTCTATGCCTAGGCTGAAGAAGCGTCTCCAAGGAAGAGAAGAGAGAACGGAGAGTCCGATGTTGTTCTGGGACAAGACTCCGGGTGCGAGTAGGCTCAGATTATGTGCTGCTAAAGAGCCACAAGCGTTAGATGTCTCCCAGTTGTATGCGCCGGCTACGGGGGAGAGCAAGAAACTGTCATCGGAATACTCGCCTGGCAGTGTCAGTGAAGACAGATTAACGTCGGGTTGCTGGCCAAATCGGCCGTGGTTTCCACGGCAGACAGACTTGTCATTCTCATAATGTTTAAACACCTATCGCTTCGTATGGCAGCGAGCATCTTCACGAAGACTTCAGGCGGGGTGGTGGAGGGCTTGGCTTTTCTAGGTGTAATATCGGAACAGAGATCATTGTCGTTAGACCTCGACCCCCGCCGTGTATGGTGATGGACTCATGCTGCCGTGGCCGGAGTTGCCCATGACATAAGTAATAAGGTGAGGAGCCGGTACCAAGATAGCGATTGTAGTTGTGAATAGTAATGAGAGCAAGCTCCTGATATCTACGCGGCCCCTAGCTCCTTCGTTTCTATGCCCCATACTTCCGCCACACGTAGACTTGCGGGCGACTGTACAGCTGACCCCTTTCTGCGGAGAATGCCCCCTTTTCCCGGTGACCTAGCTCTTCGAGAAGGAGCTGTCTGATTACGCGATATAGGAGTGTAGCCGACCTAGAATGACTGGAGCCCCGTAGTCCTCGAAGACTTGGTCGGGAACGGACACGCTGAAGCCTTCTGGTCAACCACTGAAGTAAGCAATATAGCACACTAAAGGTCTGATTGTGGATTCGGTACTGGTTTAGATAAATATTTTGAGAGATCGCCTGAAAAGCCAAGAGAAGTCGATAGGTGGGACCCGCTACTTGTCGATATGTTGCATACACACTGCTCAAGTCATGGTCGGCCGGAGACATCAAGTACAGGTCCTGGAACCAAATCAGAATTCGGACAATGTTTAGTTGGCCGCATACAATTCTTAACCACACTGGAAGGTGGAGGCCCAACTACCCCTATCCACTTGAAGCACTATTCTCCTCGTCTCCGAGCTGTCCAGCTCCAACCTTAACCACATCATCCATTGTTTCGTGTTTGACGACACTGTTGTCGCCATCTTCCGGGGCCGATCCCTTGTTGTTAATGCTTGCCCGTTTCTCCTCCATTCTCAACCTGGCGGCCTGGTCCGCTTTGTCACTGCTGCCGGCTACGAGCCCGTAAACAAAGTTGGCAGCAAGGTATGTACCGACGAGCCACAACCACCCCAGGGCGGCAAGCCCGAAGGTGACGAAGAGGGTGGATCCGAGGACGATGCTGGCCACACCGAACCAGAAGAGACAGAATATGAGGGCGGCGAACAGGGCGAGGGCGACGGTTCCCAGCACGAAGGAGGCGAAGAGGAGGATGGGGACAAGGGAGAGCAGCAGCTGGGCGACGATGAAGGACTGTGGGGAATTGGGCGGTCAGCAGGGTGCAGCAACGAAGCAAGGAAGCAAGGAGCCTGGGGCGAGGACGGATGATTGCGGCGTACAAACAAGAGTGGCTGCTCTTGGGCAAAGCCGAGGACGCTGTCGTAGGCCTTTTGGCGGTCGTTGGGGCTCACGACGCGGTCGGCCTGGCGACGCGCCAAGTCGATTGTGCCGCTGACGTAGTTGTAGATGGCCATGTTCTGCTGCAGGCTCTTTGGGAACAATTGAGTTTTGTCTGCGAAACCGAGTGTCGCAGGCCGCGAGGATGCAGTGGAATATCAAGGTGGGATGCGCCAGGTGGGATGGCAATTGACTTCAACTGCAGGGGATGATGTTACAGCAAGCTTGAGCTTGGGGCTCCTCGGCCAAGGGAAGGTGGTCCGGTCCCTTATAATCAGTGAGTCCTTGCCATTTTGTAGACCACCTAGGTACCTAGGTACCCTCCAGGGCTGGCCCCGCACTCATGCAGGAACCCGCAATATCCAGCTGCACCATGACCATGCACTTCACCATGGCTCCATGGCTGCTGTATTCAACGTGACCCTCTCAAACAGTCAAACCGTGGCCCAACTTCACAAGTTTGTGACAACCTAAGAATACAGGCAGGGAAAGAATCAAAGCCATCAGCTAGGAACGGCTTTGGCCACACTGTATATTCTTCTCACTATTCAGCCAACTTCTTAGTCTTATTTACTAATATATTTTTCTACCTACTATCTTCTTCTTAGCTTTCCGTTTACTTTTTAGCTAAAAACTTATATATAAATTTAGTAATAGCTATATATATTCCCTTATTACCCTTTACTAATAGTACTTTTAACTTATCCTATAATATTTCCCTATTTAATATCTTCTATACCTATTTAAGGAGAAAAGTTTTAAAAATAAAATAAAATACTTAGAATAATATTAGATTATTTTAAAGTTTTATAATTTTTTTTTTAAAATTTACCCTTTTTTTATACTATATTATAGATTTTATATTTATTATTTTTAGATAATAGGGATTTTTTTTAAAGGAAGTTTTATAGATAGATATTAGAAAATTTTGGGTTTATTTTAAGTAGTTTATTAAAATTAGGAGTTATATTTAATTACTAGCTGGGTTATAACTTTATAGGCTTATTATAATAAGGGCTTTCTTAGTAGCTTATACTTATTCTATAGTTTCTTTAGAAGACTACTAGGAAGGTATATATATATAGGGATATGGATTATTAGGGAAGGAAGTATTAGCTTTAGATTATTATATTTTATAAAGGAATTATGTTAAGAAGCTAGTATACTTTTGCTATATAACTAATTACCTAAACTTAGTATAGGCTAGCCTTAGGCTATTTATATTAATAATTTATAGTACTATAGGAAGCTAATTTTACTAGCCTTATCTATATGGTTATTATAAGGCTGACTATATTTAGCTAAGACTACTGTATTTTATACTTACTATTATTGATATTGTGTATTATTAAATACTAGGTGTTTAAGTATTTATTACTATATAAAGGGACTATATATTACTTTATAGGAGGATATACTGGATTAAAGACGAACCCACTCAGCTAGGAACAGGGTCAAGGTATTCGCTTCTTGGAAGGGCACATGTAACTAAAAACGACGCCGTCCTCTGTGCAGGATCCTCGAGTGAGCTCTTGCTCCTGCTCCAGATTATGACACCTTATAGTTTTCGTGTTTTCAGCGCGTTGCTATGGATGATAAACAGAAGCTTAGGATCTTACGAAGGGGTGGGACAGCTGGATCCGTGTAGGTGTATAATACTACCGCCGTCGATACACAAAACCTCGAGACCCTAGACTCTAAGCTTCTGAACTGCAATGAATGCTTCAGAAATGATCATCCAAGTATACGCGACAAAGCTCCAAGTTTTGACCCGCCCATTTTGGTTCTTGGTCTTTCCGCCGCGAGCACTTGGTCCATACCGGTTGTCAGGTCCATGACTTTGGCATCAATATACCACGGCTCGTCCCGGGCAACGGTGAAGCGGTGGCCAGAGTAGAGCGCAAGAAAGATCGGGATACCAATATATGCAGTAAGGAAGCTCGAAACGTCCCAGTTGTTGCCGATAAAGACCTTGAACCCGTTCAACAACATGAGGACCAAAAAGGAAGCTGCGCAGATCCATGCCAGGTACGGCTGGAAGCGGGACCGGTACGGAAGATCACATGCAGTGATACCTTGCACCTCCGTGCCCTTCCTGAACCGCAGGTATATGACACAGACTGCGATCCAGCTCTGGAAAGCACCGGAATTAATCAGGTTGATCATCCAGTTGAAGACGACGGCGCCAGTCGAAGCAACGTTGAGGTAAGCCAGGAGGGAGAAGGATGCGCTCGCAGCAAGTGCGTAGTAGGGGACGCCGCTCTTGGTGCACTTGGCAAAGATGCTGGGTGCCGTTCCCACGAGAGCCATGCTGTAGAGCGCCCGGCTCGAGAGATATAGGTACGAGTTGCCGGCAGACCAGGCCGATGTCAGAATGATCGCATTGATGATGTCGGGGTATACACTGATTCCAGCCTCACTGATCGCTATAGCCCAGGGCGACGAACCTGCCCCCTCTCCTCCCCCGAGTAAGCGGGTGTTGTCGCTGGAAACGATGAGGCCGATGAAGAAGGATCCCAGGACGTAGAAGAAGATGAGCCTGTAGATATATCGCCGGCCGGCCGACGGCAGATTCCGCCTGGGCGATTGCATCTCACCGCCAGTGACCACGATCAGCTCTGGAGCAAATGCGAAAGCGAAGACCGAGAAGACAAAAGTGCCGACAAAAGCGCACAGCCTGCCGCTTCCGCCATCAACAAGGTACTCCTTTACTGGTCCGGGCTGATGCCAATAATGGAAACCTAGGGCCTGTCCGTTGGGGCCACCACCGCAAACAATGACAAGCGCCGTGATGAGAAGCGCAATCAGGCCAAACACTTTGAGGGAGGCGAACCAGAACTCGGCCTCTCCATAGACCTCGACCGGGAAGCAGTTGAGAGCGATGATGACAACCATGGAGACAGTGATCCACACGGAAACGTGTACCGGGGGGCTCCAATACTCAATGACGAGGCTGGTTGCCGTGATTTCTGCCGGGACGGTAATGGCGAAGATATACCAGTACATCCATCCGAGCGCGAACCCGAGGCTGCTTGAGACATAGCGCGACCCAAAGTAGCTGACGCTGCTGCCGCGGACGGGGAGGTAGGAGCTGAACTCGGTGGTGGCCGTGACAATACCGTACACCAGGAGACTCATGATAACGTAGGCCATGAGGAGGAAGCACGGCCCGCCCATCTGAAGAGCTTGGCCTGAACCGACGAAGAGACCGGTGCCGATTGTACCCCCGAGTGCGATCATTTGTGCATGGCGAGACTTGAGACCGCGTTGTGTTCCGTGTGCGCCATTGTTTTCCTCATCAAATCCCCTCGCTTCCTCGACCTCGCCCGCATGGTTTGACGGCATCGGGTGAAGACCCATGTTAGTCTTGGAATCTTCGTCCATCTTATCATGCACAATGGGCATTCAGCTTTGGGAGATGGTAGGACCAGTGAGAACAAGGAGGAGTGTGCCATTAATGCTCGCAACAGCATGCATAATCGACGGGTCCAAGTCCGTTCTAGATATAGTCCGCCTCTCCCGTACTTCTCGCCCTGAGGCCCGCCTGTGACCTTGCCTTCGTGGCCAGCCTCGCCCCAACTCAGGGCTACGCAGCGCCATTTCCGGGGAAGATACCCTGCCTGGGGAAAGATAGTGCCGGCTTATCGCTCCCAGAATGCGGAGAAGTGGAGGATTGAGAGGCGGTATACTACCGTTTCAACACCCACACACCCGGTCTTGCTTACCCTTTCCAGCAGCATGCCATTCCAAGTGTCTTGTCTGTTATTCGAGGGATAGTGAGGGTGATTTCCGCACACTCATGCTGATAATGGCAACAATAAGCTATCTGTCTCTGGAAGATAAACGGAGGATGGCAACAAAGTCAGCTATGATTCATGTTCTGACCCGTCTGTTTTATTATAAGTCAGCCGGAACAAGATAAGAGTCTTGATCCTGCCTTTTAAGCGCACCTAGCAACCTGGTGCAAAGACAGTACAATTTTGGGTACGCATTTTTCGGGTGGGCAAAGGCCAGCCCACTGTGATGAGGCTAGCAAAGAAACAGTATTGTCTTGCCCTCACGCAGAGCATCAACCCATGTCCATTGTAGCGACGCACCACGCAGTTTAGTAGAGCGTCGAGAGGTTTCAATCCGAGAAGTAGAACTCGGGCTCGCGGGGTTTTTGACCGGCATGTCACGTCTTTTCCAGACGCTGGACATGATATCACCGGCAGTCCTGAAACTAGAGATTCCGAACCGCTCCACGCCGCGTTGAATCAGTTCCGTGAAGAATTCGCGATCCTTTGGCCTGATAGCCTCACA
Organism: Diaporthe humulicola; assembly: GCA_038088545.1. Lineage (NCBI taxonomy): Eukaryota > Fungi > Ascomycota > Sordariomycetes > Diaporthales > Diaporthaceae > Diaporthe > Diaporthe humulicola. The sequence goes on from JBBWSL010000008.1 coordinate 618,876, forward strand.
ACCAGCCATAAAGAGTGGCCATATGGGACAGGGCTCTTCGAGATTTCGGGACGCCAAAGCTTTTTCGAAGCTCTTCAGGCTATCTATAATGTCACTGACGTAGCCCTGCAGTATGCGAGGGTGGAGGTCGCGGATCCGGCGGTAGAAGAATATCTCCACTGATGTATGTCAGTCACCTGCTATGAGCCTACAATTCTGCATTCTGGAACACTCGAGAACATGAAAGATGGGGATCCGTAGCAGGAGAAGAATGGTGCTTACGGGCAGTATTCAGAGCCCTTAGCATATGGGGGTTAGGTCCATCTGTGTGCGCGGCCTGGGGTTGTGTGTCGTCATCCGATACGTGCCCTCCATAGGACATGGTGGGCCGGGTTACGAAGCTACAAATCATTTCTTCAAGCAGCTTGGCCCGCTTCTGAAGAGAGCCGGACAAATCGAAGCTCGATGAGCTGGGCCTCGACTTGACCACCTCCAGCAGGTTAGCAAGCCTAGTGACCTGGGATACGAGGCTTAGCCACGTCTCTGGTACCCCGTAGACCTGAGGGAATTGGGTGCCGGCGAATTCGCGCGAATCTTCAAGGTGGATATCTCGACGCCCGGTCTCGTACTCTTTCAACTCCTCGATCTCGAGATCACTATCAGAAGCATGTGGCTGCAGCCTCAGGAAGTCGTCAAGACGCCCATACTGGGGTTCTCCTAGTTGTTGAACTGCAGTGCCATGCAGCGAGTCCTGCTGGGGTTGAGCGGCCGGCCTCTCAATGTTCGGCTCGTGCGTATCATAGTCGTGGATAACGTATGTACTCTCTCCAATGATGCGCATCCATGTGTAGACATGATGCAACAGGCGCACGCGCCTGGAGACATTGCGCTTGGAAAGACCTCTTAGTCGAAGCAAACGCTCAGCATCCAGTAGATAACAACGCGCATCATTTTCATTACCCATGATGATCTGGAAGGTCTATAAGCGACTTGACACCTTGTTTTGGACCCCGACTGCAGCTCTTACCGAATTGTTTGTGAGCATCAGGATCGCCATCAGCTGATCCTTGTATTTTGCTCTTGGTTTGCCCAGAACCTCGGTCCTCAGAGACATCTGCATGTGGCTCTTGGCCTTTTTAAGGGTGATAGATGCCAAGCTCTCCATAGATAGTTGCGCTGAGCCACTCCGAGTTGCTGGAGTCGCGTTTGCATGATATGCAGCGCAGCTGAGCACCGCCCAATAGTTTGCCTGGGCCGCGTGCGACACATGCTTGGCCTCGAGGAAGTCCAGATCGGCAAAGGTCTGCACTGCAAAAGATAGGTTGAGAATCTCCCAAGGAGACTTGAGCCCCGTGGGTAATGCGCGTGTGATGCTGCTAAGATTCGCTCGGAAGTGCCGCAGCAAGAACTGGGCGACCTCTGAAGTCACAGCATCATGATCGTTTGCAGCTGGCAGTTGGACCAGGGGTACAGTTGGAGGGACTCCGGTTACGTCCAAGTGAGATGATCCTGACGCTTGGGTGCGTTGGTCAATGCCATCGATCTGCATGGGTGTCTGGCCGGGCTCCGGCCAGGTCCACGTTGAGTCGGGCACATCCAAGGCCAGCCTGCCCAAATCCGCGGCGAATATGTAAGCCGGATTCACATCGAAAAGATCACCCCACTGTAGGGTATTGTCAAGGCCAAGCAGGGTATCGAGGGAGAGAGGGCTTGTTGTATCCGGCTCTGGAAATGGGTTGTCGCTGGCGGGCTCCGGTTCGGTCTGCCCGAGGTCAAGCACACCAAACGGGCCGACCGTCGCCTGGCGGTCGCTGGCACGGTCCAACTCCGCAAGACAGCCATCTACAGAGTTGGTCTCCAAGCTGGCGACAAGTCCGTGGCTCATGAGCTCTCGAGACGTTTCTTATCACACGGCGTCATGTCAGCCAGCCGGTAAGCAACGGTACAGGCGGGAGCGTTACCTGTATAGAGGTGTCGTCTCGATCGCTGGGCGGAAAGAGATGCTGGCCCGCCGGTGCTCGCGTTGCAAGGTGCAGCAGCGTGTCCCGAGGGCGCCGCCCATCGCACGTCGGCCGTGAAGCCCTCACAACCCACGCCTGCCCTACTGCAGGTATTACAGATGGGCCTCGTCTTGTCACACCTGACGTGGCGCCGCCGGCATGTGGCGCAGCTACCTCGCGAACGCTTCGGCCGAGACTGTGTCTCTGTCTCACTGCCCATACGATCTTTAGACATTGACCGGGCTGGGAAGCGAGTCCGACGGGTAAAGAAGGGAAGCGGGGCCGGGGAGAGACGCGGAGTAGGATATGGGTCAGGGGAACCAAAGCGGCCTACTATCCCGGTGAAAGTCAAGATAGGCGGTCGGAAGCGAGCAACAAACGGAGAGCCAGGCTCGTCGGGGCTGCAGTGGGTTGACGAAAAGGGAAGCGGGATATATAGCCTACCAAGTAGACTCTGCTGTAGGGCAGCGGACCCGGCCAGGACACGGATGGCCGATCCCTGCTCTAGATCTGCCTGCCTTTGCGGGGTAGGCTGGAATGATATCTTGGATAAACATTATTCATGCCTGGCCCACATGTGAAATAAATGCATCGCAAAGCAGAATAGCGTCTACACCGAATGCAGGTGAAGACATGAAAGAGATGTGCGCGTGGGCTCAATACTTGGCAACGATTATGAAAAATGACCCCGAAGGGTGGATGAATGGATTGCCATGCCTGACAATCACGCCCGTGACTGCTGTGCCCCTTTATCACCTCGGCTTGAATTAACTAATCTGATGCTCGCGTACTACAACATGCCGCTGCAGTTGCACTCGAGGGCCAGAGTTCTGGGCTAAAGTAACGACTGGGGATTAGGAGTGTAGAGACAGCGTGTTGAATACTCTATTCCAATAATGAGTAAAGAGGTTAACATTGCGGTACCTCCCAGCCTCAAGCGCTGGCTCCTTTCCTCTCCTTCAGCCTTCATGAGCTCAAAACTGCTCCTCCGTGGCCTTGTTAGAACCCCCGAACCCATTTCTGCCGACTGTTCGCTGCTGCGATTTTACAACTATACCCGTTGATCTTGAGCATCCAGCTCTCTCTGGAAAGACTCCGGGATTTCCTTTTCAAGCCTGTGCTGCGAGGCTCTGTAGCCAAGTAACCTTTCCGCCCTCTCTGGGCTGCACACGGCGTTCGTCCCAAACAGCACACTGCCATGTGGGAAGGTGTCATCTGCCTCCTGCGCATCAATTGACTTTGGCGATGCCTGTATCTGTCCCTTCTGGGCTGTCCGAGACACAATCTCGGCAATGTCTTTCCATGACTAGAGAGACAATATAATTTCAGTAAGAGCTCTCCAGATACCAACGCATGCCCTGCATGTACGTACCATCTCTCCTGTCTGAACAAAGTATAGGCCATTTTCGTTCCAGAGCTCTGGGTCTGAATGCTTGTCTTGCGCCTTGCCTATCATCGCTGTGATGAGACTGCTGAGGTCGGCAATATGAACATTACCCCAGGTAGCCTCTCCTCGTCCGACATACACGGCAGCCTTTTGCTCAATGGCTACCTTGCAAAGGCCTGGGATTTGTATACTATTTCTATTTCCTTGTCCACGGCCCAGACCATATATAATGGGAGGGAACAGGATGGTTGTGCGGACTCGGGGGCCCAGTTCGCGGGCGATATTTAGCATGGCTTGGTCGACAGCACGCGCTGGTGACTCCTCAATGAGAGAGACGATTTCGGATGCTCGACTGTAGTCATTATACCTGTGACGGGAAGCCTCACCGAAACGCTTGTGAGCGACATCTGGCGTTGAAAGCACGCTTGCGCCAGATATCTGAATCCAGCAGACTGGTTTTGTAGGAATTCTCAGTAGATGTCTCAGAATGGAACCTCAACAGGCCTTCGCAACCTACCAGGGCTTGTTCTGTTGGCCTGGCGGATACCGTTGGCAATGCTGTGGACCACACCAATGTGCTTGCCGTTTGCAGCGTCTGCGGTTTCCGTTAGGCTCCTGTGAGCATTGAAGATAAGATATCGAGGGAGACGTCAGCACATACTGATCACCACGTCGGTTTCCTTGACGATTCTTTCGATGATGTCCGCTGAGTCTAGATCCCCTTGTTGAAGCTGAACGTGGGGATACTTGTCCGTGATGGGCTTTGCCCGGGCAGTATCACGAACGAGAGCTGTAATCGATGCTGCGGGGAATTGTTCTGCGATCGATGCAAGCACATCGCCTCCAATGTAGCCAGTCGCGCCTGTGCTAGCTGTGGGCATCAGCATTCGGGCTCATCTCCAAGGGTGAGGCGAAATACCCACAGGAAAATCTTCATCATCGACTCTCTGCCTGTCGGAGCTTGATATTGACCGCTGAAGATAGATAAGGTCCAATGAAAGTGATCGCCGGCAAAGACTATCTGCAGTTAATCTTGCGTCTTCAACATCGTTACGAGACAATGACCCTTATGAATTCTTATGTCACTTGGCGCCTCGCCAATGGTGCCGCGTTGCCAAGGGGGACGGCCGAGCACCCTGCATGGAGTGGGGCACACCTGGGTAGGTAGGGATCGCACTTGACGAAAGGAGTAAGCTAACCCGAATACATCTCCGGTCCGGAATCCTCTTCCACTTCGTTCGTATCTCAACCACCGTGACCAACCAAGGAGCATGTATCCCAGTCGCGATGGGGGTTTTTTCTTGGTGGCGCGGGAAACGATCAATTGATATACATGATGAGATGCCGCCACCACGGACAATAAATTAAGAACGCCTCCATCACCAGTTATTTGCAGGGTTCATCACCACGAGCAAGTCAGATAGCTGTCCAACCCGAGAAAGCAAAGATGGCAAATCGCAGTGTATCTCTTGACTCCAATGTGTTCAGTATCAGCGACCTTAAACGCGAGGGTAGCGCAAGACTTCCTCCCATGTACCGAGGTTTGTCACTACTGCGCCTGCCGCGACGTTCTAGACTAACAAGGGCCAGACTTTTACAATGAAGGAGCCATGGACATGGAAACGTAAGTCTATCTTACAAATCTTGCAAACTAGTCGATTCCATTCAAGTCGGGTGACCAACGTATCCCAAGGCTCCGGGAGAATGAGGAAGCATACCGAAGATACAAGATCCGTCCTCGAATCTTGGTGAACGTGGACCATATTGATACATCGTCGGAACTATTTGGTGTCAAGGTAAGCCACAAGGCACAAACCCTGCCGAGTGTTTTTCTTTTTTTTTTTTAAAAAAAAAAAAAGACTGATGCTTCAAAGGTCCCGTTTCCCTTGGGGTTCAGCCCATCTGCTATGCATCAATTAGCCCATCCTGAGGGCGAAGTTGCAACCTCACGAGCCGCGGCGTCAGAGGGCATATGCATGGGTCTGTCATCATACTCGACCGTCTCACTTGAAGAAGTCGCACAACAAGGTCTGGGTAACCCCCTTTTTATGCAGGTCTGCGTGCTGAAAGACCGTCGTACAACTTTGCAACTACTGCAGCGAGCAGAAGGTGAGGAGGTCGACACAGTCCAGTTCGCAACCCTGCATGCTAACGTTGGACCGCCGCGGAGCTGCCTCTTACAAAGCCATCTTCGTCTCTGTGGACGTTCCGGTGCTTGGGCGCCGTCTAAACGAGATGCGGAATAGCTTCACGCTCCCAGAGGAAATGCAGTTCCCAAATCTCCTATCGAATGGCAGAAAAGAGTTCAGCGGCGACAATGCAGCAACGGCTTTTGGTATGAACCTACCAACAGTGGTCTGACCGGAGTAGCTGACCTCAGGCTGAGATGCAAGCCTCGACTGGAACACCGCAATCCCGTGGCTGAAGGAACATACGAAGATGCAAATCTGGCTCAAGGGGGGTGAGTGCATTTATCAAGCCAGCGTACGCCCCTTATTCACTGACAATGGTCTAGTCAATACGACTGAGGATATTCAGATGGCCATTGGCCACGGCCTGGATGGAGTTGTCATCTCAAATCACGGCGGAAGGCAGCTCGATGGCATTGCTGCCACGCTTGACACGCTCCGTGTCTGTGCACCTCTTGCCAAGGGGAAGATCCAGATCGCAGTAGACGGAGGGGTGCGCAAGGGATCTGATGTATTCAAGGCAATCGCCCTTGGGGCGGATCATGTATTCGTTGGTAGAATACCTATCTGGGGTCTTGCGGTACAAACCTCGAACCACATCTCTCTCCCTTGAAATAGTGTGCTGATGGTTATGCAGTACAATGGCCAAAAGGGCGTCGAGCTCGCGATCAAGATGCTGAAGGAAGAATTTGCCACCACCATGAGGCTGGCCGGGTTCGTTTCTTCTCTTCTCACTAAGCCAAAGATTGAATGCTAACTTGGAAAGCAGATGCGCGTCAGTCAAAGATATCACGTTAGATAGATTGGCATATTTGAGACATGACGGAATACTGGCAAGGCTGTAAAGAGCGAGAGCATTTTGACACGCACTTGCATAGGTGCGGTCAAAATTTCAGCATGCTTTGAGCTCAGGGCCAGATCATCAAACATATCAGGGCTTTGTATGTATGCATGTTGGTGCCTTTCTTCCAAAGGACAGAGGTCCTTTTTGTTCTCTGGAAAGTGGCTGTTGGCTTATTTTGTCTCGGCCAACGAATGTCATTAGTAAATTCACATCCAAACGAACAGAACATCTGCCTTGACTCGATAGAATAAGTTCAGCTAGTGGCCCCACATTGAGTTTGAATCAACTGTGGTGCTCAATAGTATTTATGAGAACATAACTGCATCTCAATCATTGATGCTAGAGCAGACCAGATGTGACACAGGAGTATTCCATCTTCTTGGCTTCTTGAGAACAAGAGCTTGCTTATTTTTGTTACAAAATAGTAATAATGTTTCCATTATCTCCTGGAGAACACAAAAGCTCAATGTCCTCTCCAACTGATTGAATCTGTAGACATATGACAAAATGCTCCAGAGGACATTAGTTGACAGCCCGCGGTGGTCACTGTTTTACTGCAATTTTTTAATTATCAGAACCAGCAAGATGGAATCAGTCTGCAAATAGGGAGCTCAACCAAGAATGTTTGCAGATAAACAAGTGACGATAAGCTATAAAAGTATTGTGCCTATAGCAATCTATTGTTAAGTGTTGCGGTGACGCCTGGCTTCACTGTCCAACAACATTCACGCCAGCAATTTGAAGCAACGAGGCAAACTCATCACGCTCTGTCTGACCGAGAATAGCAAATGGCTTTCGGCATCCTCCTGTTGACGTGCCACGCAACTCCATGCCGGTCTTTATGGCCGCTGCATAGTTGTGAGACTCGAGGAACTTGCAGACAGGATAAATCTTCGTCCAGAGCTCTCTCGCCTTTTCAAGATCTCCTCTGACAGCCAGGGCTTCCCAGAGTTCGATGGATAGCTCGGGAATAATGTTGGTCGCTCCCCACACGGATCCCTTTGCGCCAGCGGCGAGGCCGTAGAAGGTCAACGTGTCCCATCCGTTGAAAGCAGTGATCTTGTCGTGTAGAGAGAATAAGAGCTCTGTGAGGGCCGGTGCATCCCCCGAAGTGTCCTTCATGTACTTGACTCCCACTTTCGACAGGTCCGCCAACTGAGTCGGGCTGAGTTTGAGGCCAGTTGCTGAAGGAATGTTGTAAAACATGATGGGAAGCTTGGACACTGAATGCAGCTCTGCTAGGAGTCGGTGCAATTCTTCAACGGAGGGCGTGTCGTAAAATGGAGGCAGAACCATCAGTGCCGCTGCGCCGACATCAGCGGCGTGCGTCGCGAGCTCTACGCCGTCTTTCGTGGAAAGTGCACCAATACCCGCAATGACCGGGACTCTTCCAGCTGCAGACTTGACGGAGGCCTCGACCAGTTGTTTCCGTTCCTCGAGAGTCAACGTGGTGAACTCGCCGGTGCTGCCTCCGGGGACCAAGCCGTGGATGCCCACTGTGATGAGATTTTGAATGTGCTGGTCCAAAGCCGCGACGTCAATGGCAGACTGGTCAGCGGTGAATGGTGTGTACAGTGCTACCATAATACCTTTGAGAGACATGGTGGTGGGCTGTGCGCGCGTGTATATTTGATTGTTGGTGAGTGTGTGGTGTTCAAGCTCTTCTTTACACCTTGATCTAGGTCAGCAGACCAAGTGATGCTGTTTGACGGCTTCATCGAAAGACCGCTGGATGTTAAATGTGTGGATATTTGAAAGGCATGCATCCCACCCACGTCATGACTACATTGAGGGAGGCAAGAGGCAAGCCAGTGCGAGATATGCTGTGCATGCAAAGTGACTGCTCCGGGTCCGGGGGGTGACGGTCTCGGGCCCGGCTCTATCAACGTTTGATACCAGCTCGGAGAAAGAAGCCAAGATTAGTCGCGATGCACAGGAGTGTCCCAAGAAATCAAACAGAGTTGCTATCAATTGATTCCATGGCGTCTCATTTCAACCTTTGCCGGCTGGAGAGCATGGTACGGATAACGCACATGCGCCTGGAACATGCACATTAAGAAGATCACGCACATATACTTCTAGGCTTATGTGTACATCTCCTCCACTATACCTACTCAGCATCTCGTTCATACTGTGCTTAGTGGTACTGCATCCTGAACGGTGGCAAGAGGCGGGTAGGGGCCCGACCCGTGGACACGGACAAGCTAGAAACCCAGCTCGCAGCTGAGCCGTAATAGGAAGGCCAGGCCGGGCCTTTCCCGAATACCCACAATAGCCGGCAATCTGGAGCCGGACCCCAAGCGAAAGCGTTGACGTCCCCCGAGAGATAGCTGAGATAAGCGGTCGAGACGTCAAGATACTGTGACTTGGATATACTTGCGCGAATATGTCCCCGATTTCAACGTGTTGTACTTTTGAATGCGGGCGCCCGGGCTGTCTTTGTCCGTTCTCAGGGCTGGGAGCAATCATCAACCATGGCTAACCTTTTTGCAACGTTGACTACGCCGAACGGCCACTCCTACTCACAGCCCTTGGGTATCTTTGTCGGAAACGAATTTGTCAAGGGATCATCTGAGAAGTCAATTACGTCTATTGACCCTTTGTGAGCATGTCGTCACTCAGACTTTTGTATCTCCCGCTGATCAACAGCTCGCAGCACTGAGTCCGAGATTGCGACTGTACAGGCAGCATCAGCAAAAGATGTTGACAAGGCAGTCAGGGCGGCTCATGCTGCACTGAAGACCGGACCATGGAGGACTCTTCCAGGGACCGAGCGTGGAATTCTCATGAACCGCCTTGCTGATCTAATGGAAAAGAACAAAGAGCTGCTTGCCGCTATTGACACTTGGGATAACGGTGGGGATAACTGGATCAATTTTTCAGCACCGTCCACAGCAGCTTGAATCTGACGATCCACGCAGGAAAGCCGTACAAGGACGCCCTCGAAGGCGATCTCCCCGAAGCTATAGGCACAATACGCTACTTCGCCGGCTGGGCAGACAAGATCTTTGGACAGACCATCTCAACCACATCTGAGAAATTTGCCTACACCATCCGACAGCCCATCGGGGTGGTTGGACAGATCATCCCCTGGAACTATCCCCTGTCCATGGCGTGTTGGAAACTCGGGCCTGCTCTAGCCTGCGGCAACACCACCGTCTTGAAAGCGGCTGAACAAACACCTCTCAGCATTCTGGTGTTAGGGCAGCTGATCAAAGAAGCTGGCTTCCCTCCAGGAGTCGTGAATCTTCTCAACGGCTACGGAAAGGAAGCCGGCGTTGCGCTTGTAGAGCATCCCCAGGTCGACAAGATTGCATTCACGGGGTCGACATCTACAGCTCGCCAGATCATGGCCCTAGCCGCCAAATCCCTCAAGAACATCACGCTCGAGACCGGAGGCAAGTCGCCGTTGCTGGTATTCGATGATGCGGATCTCGACCAGGCTGTGAAGTGGTCTCACTTTGGCATCATGTCTAACAAGGGAGAGATATGCACCGCGACGTCTCGTATCCTTGTCCACAAGCCTATCTATGCACCATTTGTGGAGGCGTTCCAGCAAAGGGTAGCCAGCACCAGCAAACTGGGAAATCCTTTTGACGAGACCACGTATCAAGGTCCACAAGTCACAAAACAGCAACAAGAACGAGTTAAGGCCTTCGTCGACTCCGCTGTCTCCGAGGGGGCTACGGTTCTGGCCGGCGGGCAAGAGGATTTGCCAAGGGCCAAGGGCTATTTTGTCCAGCCAACGGTGCTGATCAATGTCACTGATTCCATGACAGTATACCAAGAGGAGGTCTTTGGTCCGGTCGTTGTCATATCTAGTTTTGAGACTGAAGGTGAAGCAGTTGCCCGGGCGAACAACACAGCCTATGGGCTTGGAGCCGCAGTCTTTACTAAAGACCTTGAGAAGGCTCACAGGGTTGCAGGCGACATTGAAGCAGGTATGGTCTGGGTGAATAGCAGCCAAGACTGCGATCCAAGAGTCCCTTTCGGAGGTGTCAAGCAGAGTGGTGTTGGCAGGGAGCTGGGGGAGGCTGGCTTGGAGGCTTATACCCAGATTAAGGCTATCCACATCAACATGGGCAATCATTTGTGATCCTATTGTGTATGGATCCGTGGTGTTCGGGCCCCAAATGTCAATCTCTTGTTACAAACTTAAAGGCTGAGTGAGACATTACTCCAGATACTTGGTCTGCGTCGTCGTACTCATCCGGATATGATGTCTGGGAGTGTACCAAGCCATCGTGGACGTGGCTGGCTCATGTAGAATGTGAAGGTGTCATGACCAATATTATCTTTGAGATTGGAAACTCGCACCGCTAGTTTCGGAGGACACACTCCCAAGCCGCTGACCACCCTGGTCTACCCATGGTGCTTTTTGCAGCCTCATACACAACTTACTTCACCGACAAATAGTATGTTAACAACTCTACAATAATACTCCAGGATATAATTTAAAAACTTATTACAATCACTGAATTCAGCATTAAACAAATACTAAAAAGATTCAGTACGAAATGATAATTGGTAGCTTATTCTGAAGATGAAACTGGTATAATAAAGGCTTGTCAACTGGTATGCACTATATCGGCACTGAAGAAATACAACTGATCTAAACAATTCCAACAACTCTTTTCTCGAATGTATGAGAATAGTATGTGTAATGAGAACATGATACTAGTAGTCGGTGTAGTCAAATTACTGATCTGTGTCTGAATTGGGTGGTGGGTGAAGATTTGTGTGCCTTGGGGTACATGTGGGAGTCTACCCTCTGTTTTTGGTGGTGCAAAAATTTCGATCTCTTTTCTTTACCGGGCCTACCAAGCGTCAAAAAGAAGGCAGACTAGCCGGCTCAACATGACAGCAAAGTGAGAGCTAAGTCTTTTGGCTGGGTACTTGGACGGTAGGGTAGGCACGAGCGTTCCAAAACCAGGCTAGGAATTGACCTTTTGTTGCTGGAAACATTTATTGGGCGAAATAAGACACAAATGATGAAATTGAAAATGACTTGCCATACTTAAGTATCTCATCATTGCTGGCTTGGTCTGCCCATCATCACCAGTATACGCCTCAGCCAGAAGTCACCAGCACGATCTAATACCAAGATGCGATTCACCCACATGCTCATTGCCCTCTTTCTGGGCTTCACTGGTACGGTCCTGGCCCAACACGACGGACCAACACGACTTCCTCAATGTCCAGCCCCCGAGGATGCCCATGAAGCCACCATCGAGGCCTACGGGCAAGCTGCACCTTTCGATCCGAGATTCAACAAAGGAGACGGCAACCAAAATGACCCATCTTCGCAAGCCCGCATAGAGCCAAGCACCACTGGGGCCAGCAGCGAGGGTGGCGCGCAGACACAGCACAGAGAACTGGCCGAAGGGTCCAACAGGCACGGAAAGTTCACGCGTGGCACGACACGCAAGCCTCGGCTCAAAACAAGGAAGGATATTGTGTTCAGGCGCCCGCTACCGTTGAGAAGCATCCTGTATTATCGGCGCCAGCGGTACGCCGTGGCGTCACTGGAACTCCGAATGAATCTCCAGTGGCGGGCTTACCTGGCTATGCGCGAGCACATTGGTCGCATTGCTGACAAGCGGGGACGTGACTACGAGTTGAAGGCTGGGAACTACGGGGTCGAACTGCGAGGGGCGCAATGGGTGTTGTTATGATGTTGTTCGCTTGGCAAAAGAGTTTAGTCATTAAACTTTGGGTTAAAGATCAGACCCATTATATATACCCGAAACATCAAGTTGTTTTACCTTCTAGAAGGAACGGGAGCTGGAAGTAAAACGCCATACGCATTAGACATGACGAACCATCAGATGCTCGTGTCCGATCCCGGTACCGTGCTCTGGCTTTTCTGAATAGCAAATTTGATCAATTCCTTACAAGACCGAGGTCTATCCTACATAGAAAAAATGCAAGTGTTTTGACACCGCCACATGCAGATAATACGACTGCTCTGGGGCGGTGTCGGATATCATCGCAACGCCGCCATGCAGACTCACGACACCTGCGAGCCTCCTCTGCCGAAGAGTCGGCATTCCACAGCACTGTGGCTGACCCTGCTTACAGGGCAAAGACGGCAGCACCGGCACCCATGGCCATGACGGCCCAAAGGCCGACAGCCATGTCACCAATGCTGAAGAAGCTCTTCATGTGCAGGGGGTTGGCAAGGGAGCTGCTGGACGCGCTGCCAGAGGAGCTGGAAGACGAGCCGGAGGAGCCGGAGCCGGCGGTGGCGGTGGCGGCAACCGCGTTGGCGGAGCTGGCGCTGGCGAGCTTGGACTTGCAGTCTCCGCTGCCGCTGCTGCCGGACTGGGTAACAGCCTTGCCATCAAAGTCACAGGCGTCCTTAGCCTGCTTCTGGGCCTTGTAGTAGGTGTCGAGAACGTATCCGAGCTTCTGGGTGGCGTTGCACATGGAGTAGGCACCGAAGACACCGGTGGAGGCGTTGCCGTTGACACCAGCGCAGGAGTCAGGGTCCTGACCGCAGATGTAACCGAAGACCTCGCCGAAGTCGTCCTCGTCCAGGCTGGAGGAAGGAGCGCACGAGATGGAGTTGAACATGCACTCGCACAGCTCCGTGTCGGGGGTGGGAGGCAGGGAAGAGGCGGCGGCCCAAGAGGCACCAATGGCAGGGCAAGCAGCGGCCGAGTTGGTGGGCTCGTAGGCATCCATGGAGACAGAGCTGGGCGTGGCAGCAGCGATGCGGGAGCTCAGGGCGGTGTAGGCCTTGAATTCCTTGACGCTGGACTTGTCGACGACGCTGACCAGACCTGTCGAGAAATATTGTTAGCGACCAAACCCAGGTCTGCCGGTCTGCGTCTGCGCGCGCGCAGCCACGATGAGGACCTACCATAGTCGTTGTCTTCCTCGAAGTACATGTAGACGATACCGCCAGCGATGACCTCGGTCATCTCGTCAGCGTACAGCTCGGTGGTCTCCTGGAAAATACGACCAGCACCACCGTCGACGGTGTTGCAACCGTACTCGGCGAAGAAGACGGGGATGGAGTAGTTGGAGAAGAACTGGACAACCTCGGAGTAGCCGGACTTCTGGAAGGTGCTGTCACCGCACCACTCGTAGATGTTGTAGCCCCAGAAGTCGATGGACTCGTCGCTCTCACCGCAGTTGAAGTACTCGGCCATGTTGTTGCGGATGGTGGCGTCATCGTTGGCGGCGTAACCGACACCGATCCAGCGGTCCATGTTGTCGGCGATATAAGCCTTGGTGTCACGCACAGCGGCCTTGACGAAGGCCGAGGCGTCGGTGTTGCTCTTGTTGTTGGAGACCTCATTGCCGGCGAAGAAACCGATGGTGTTGTCGTACTTGCCGAGGGCGTCGACGACGGAGGTGTAGCGCTTGTACAGGGCCGTGTTCCACTGGGGGTCGCTGCGGATGATGGCCTCGTCGGGCGACGACAGGTCCGAGATGACGTAGATGCCGGCGTCGGCGAGCAGCTTCATGCAGGCGTCGTGGTCGGCGGTGGGGTCGATGGCGTAAGTGCGGATCACGTTGGTGCCGGCAGCAGCCAAGACGGGGACATCGCGCTTGCAGAGGGTCTCGTCGGACAGGGGGTCGAGATAATCGGGACCGCTCGACGTGGACCGCTTGGCAGCCTCAGAGGAGCCCGTGTCCTGCTGGTACGCAACACCCTTGATGTAGAACTGGGTGCCGTTCTTGTAGAAGAAGTGCTGACCCTTTGCGACGATGGGCTCGACGGCGGCCGAGGCACCGGCCACGAGGGCAGCCAGCACAACTCGCTTGGCTGAGAACATGATGAACGGGTGTGGGATAAACTGGTGTGGATGGTATTCCTGGTCTGGGTTTCAAGAGAGTGTGGTAGTTTTGGTATTAAAAGACGGTCTGAAGAATGCAAAGGCCGCATTAGCAAACATCGAAAGTGTGGATGAGAAACGAGGTGAGGCAAGTGGGTGAAGGAGTGAGTTGTCCGGGCGGGTGATCCGATAATTAAAGTGACCCTTTCCTTTCACTTGCTGAAGTGACGTGATGTTGACCCATAGTAAACAAAACAAAAATAGTTGGCTGGGTTTGAAAGGGGAGGGGGGAGGCCTGCAAGGACGAGCTCGTCCGATGTCTTCACCGTTTGTTCTCGTCTGGCGGGACGGGATGACGTTGACAGGGCGTCGACGTGTGGCATTGACGTTTTGTCGGACGCATGAGGTTCGGGAGGCAGCATGGGATGGATGGAGAAACAAGATGCAGGGAAGGCACGGGAAACACAGCGAGAGGGCACACGCCACAACCGCAGGCAGAGCAACATACCTTTAGCAAGAGTCTATTTCTTCTTTTCCAAGCGAAAAGGATCAGTATACTGGTATCAAAGAGAGTGGTGAATGATCAAGTCAAACAAGATGGATGGGTGTAAAGAAACACCAGAAGGACAAATTGAAGAGGCAAGAGAAGAAGGCCTGGATCAATTTGCACGCAGCTGGGCAAGAGGTGAGAAAAAGGATGAATGAACAGAGAGGAAAACGAAAGCGGCGAGGGGGGAAGGAGGGAGGAAGGCAAAGAAGAAATCAGGATCGAGGAATTAATGATGGGGCACAGCGAATCGTGGATGGGCGAAAGGTGGGCACGAGCAGGCACAGGCAAGACGAGGTACGACGGGAAAGGGGGGGGGGGGTTTGGTCGCTGGAGGCAGGAGAAGGAGCAGCAGCAGGAGGAGGCAGTCGCTTGTCACTGGTGATACGAGGATGTGCAGGAGGTGTACCAGAGCCAGCACCGTCCAGCACAGTACCACAGGCAGAAGGAAGACACGAGTGCCACAGTAATGTTGGGTACTGTGGTACGTCAATGGTTCGCGATGATAATTTCAACTCGGGTGGCCATGTTGCCAGGGTGGGAAGGTTTGGCCCATGTTGCAGGGAGCAGGGACCGACGAGGGGCCCAGGGACGGGGTGGGGTCGGGGGTCGGGGAGTATTCGGTGCGAGGTACGTACCCCGACAGCCCGGCACCAACGTGTGTTGATTGGCGAAACGACCTGACAGGCTGATTGACGATTGATTAATCTGGCTGAGTGGCTGCAGGCTTGCTGACTGACTGGCTGGCTGGGTCTGGATTCTCAGGGGGGCATCGACTCTGCTGCTACTGCTGTCGCTGCCGCTGCTACTAAATCCAATTTGGCCAGGTTGGATGGGCAGTCAATCACTCGGGGACATTTGCTGGCTCCATCCCTGGAGACGGGGTCTGGAACTGTTGGACCGGCCAAACCCACCAGAAACGTCTCGTCATGGAGAGATGGACCATCCCAGACGGCAGAGATCATAAGTGGGGGCACAGGCACACGCCGTGGCGATGCAAAATGCAATCTCTCTGCCCTGTGTGCCTGTGTTTGCATGTGTTTGCAGACCATGCGACGAACGAATGGGCGAACGTGAGACACAGCGACACATCGACACAGGCCAGCAGGCACCATCAGTCAGTTTGGAGCATGGCAATCAGAGACAGCGAAGACAGACCAGAGCGGCCTTGGTCCCAGGTCCCAGGTGCTCGGAAGACACGGTGAAGGCTAGAGACGATATAGGTACTTGCGCTACCTGCTCGTATCCGCCAGCCGCGAGGGTCGACCAACCAACCAGTCAATCAATCAATCACCCGCTCCCTCCCTCCTCTGGATCTCCTTGCCCCCTATCGGGCCGTCGACAGCACACCCGCACAGTGTGTGTCCTCTCTCTCTCTGTCGGCCATTCCACAACCGTCAATCGTCAGTCACCGGATGGCGTGGCAGCTTGGTACTGTAGACCGACTCCCGGTGAAGACTGAACCACGGCACGTCGCTCTTCCTGCCGTTACAGCTGCACGGTATGGAATCCTTACTTTGTGGATTCGTTCAATCTGCCTTCAGTCGCAGGTAGGTTGCAAGCTGCTGCAGCAGTGGCCCAGGAGGGGCTAATCTCAATCTCCGTCCCCCCGTCTGCCCTGGCCTCTCAGCTCTCAGCTTTGCACGTCTCGACCCTCGGCCTCCTGCGGCCGCGGTCTTTTCCACCCTCGAGACTTGAATCCCGAGTCTCGACAGTCAGTTTGGCCCTGGCTGGCCCGGCACGAGTCAACGATACGATCAACGTCGTGTTCAGCGTCCATCATCATCAACTTCGGGCTGGCCTAACTCAGCGCGCAGGCATTCAACCACGCACGCCATCGTGGATCCACATCTGTGCTTGTTGTTGTTTTCGAGGGCTGATGCGGCTCGGGTCAAGCAATCCTGCCCAAGACGGCCAAGACCATTGGCATCTCGTGGCATCTCATGGCACTGCTGGGCGTCCCTCTGGGCGACCACCCGGCCCGCAAACAGGGCTGGCCAAGCAGGCCAAGCACACCAAGCAGCACAGGTCGGGCCCCCAACTGGCGGGCGCCTTGCTGCCCCTGCTGCGTACCCAAGCGTCAGCGCCGTTGTGCAATCTCTTGGGCTCCCCCACGAAGCTTTTTTTTTTTTGATACTCAGCTGGATTGCGACCGATCTTCCTGGTGTTCCAGCGCTGGCCATGATTCCGCCCTCCCGCTACTGCGTTCCCCTGTCGATCACCCGAATGGATCACGATGCCAATCCCTTGGAAGTGATGCTTCTTATTCCCCCCTTCGCCTCGAGAGTTGAGACTGACCAGCGGGGCAGGGCGGGCTTGCTTGTCTGTCGGACAATGCCAGTGCCGGGTGCTGTGTCTCAGCCCGACGCCGATTGAATGGGGAGAACCGCAAGTGCGGAATCTGCCTACTACTATCAACATATTTACAGAGTAATAACAGAATGGGCCGCATTGGCACCATCATCCAATAGCTCGTGCCTCCCCGTGGCTGCAATGGCCTCAAGCGACCAAATTGGTTGATCTGCAGCCTGCCCTGCCAACTTCCAACCTTCGTGCGCGTACTGTGTGCCGTCCGTAATGGCGCTGGCGTTCCCGCCTGCAGGTGATGATGATGATGATGTATGATTAACGCCATGGGCCGTAGGCCAGGGCCAAAAGGCCACCTAATCCTAACTACTAAGGGCCGCCGCACGTGGGGCATAGGGCGTAACTAAGGATAGTAATAGCTAACTGGGTGTAGGTATATGAGAAAGAAGGAAACAGGACTTCCAAGCTATAACAACACTCAGTAGCCTAGGTAGCGGGCTAAAAGAGTACCTAAAGAGATTGGTAAACCCTGTCAAAGATAATAACTTTCCACCCCAACCACCCAGAGAGCCGCTATTCTTCTGTAAGTTATGTTATAGGCTTCGAAAAGCTCTCCAAATTCGACTCCCAGGCCCTCTGTTAATATTGAGAACGCTGAAAAAGCAGCTGTGAGGGCTGCCCGGTCGTTCCAAGCTAGATTCCTTAAGACTTTTGCCGATACTGATTGCTCGAGTTTTCGTTTCCGTTCTTAGTGCTGGGGAAAAACCTGTTCGGGCAGGAAAAACCTAGCGCAGCTTGTACCATAATGTGGATAAGGTGTTAACTAGCAGTCTGAACTTCCTAGAAGGGACTGCTAGGGTTTTTTGAGTGGGAATGTATTTGTTTGTCGTTGCTGAGGGAAAGATGGTGATGGAGGTGGTGGTGTTGAGGATAAATTGCGTCGAAAAGCCTTCGAGATTGGGCGTCCGTTAGGGCTACGGACGTTCTGCTATATTATTCCTTAGCAGAGTGGTCCGTGCATATAAGCTAAGAAAAAAGTAAAGGAGGGGAAGTTCCCGCCTGCAGGTGTCGGGGTATCCACTCAGCCTGCACCAGGCCCCTCAGCCCCTATGCGGGCCCTGCTCGGCAGCGTCGTCAACCATCCCTTATCCAACGTTTGGCCTTCCCTGTCCTGCCTGTCAGGCCTGTCTTCCCTCGGTGTGTGGCTGAGGTGGGCTGGCCACGTCACTCTGATGAGGCAGCTCCTCGACTTCAAAGCCAAACATTCCAGACAATTCATTTGTAGGTGGCCATGAATATAATCATGGTACGCCCACGGCCACGCAACCGTTGTTCTTGGCCTTGCATGGCACCCGAGGGCACTCAGTCCACCCATCCGCATTAAACATGCACAACTACCCCAACGGCTGATTATGTAAACAGCAGTCGGTAGTGTGCTTCGCCAGCTGGGTCTCACCCGCCCACCGAATACGAGCGCTGTCGGACGAGCTGCATGTCGTGAGGTTCGTGTCGGGCCTGCAACCTGGACCCTCCGCCTGTTGTGATCTTGCCCGTGGTCCTCTGCGATCTGGGTAGGGCTGGCTTAGGCCCTGCTCTGCTTCGCGATCCTTTCTTGGGCGGCCTTGCTTTGTAGTACGCCTTTCCAACCTGGTGGAGAACCTCGTCCCATAACTGGTACGTCTCCCACCAGACCGTCTTGGCCGGGTTGGTCATCCTAGCGATTGTTGTATTTGGTTATGATTCTTATTGATTTCGTTGTGGTAATTGGTAGTTGTCGCTTGTATTAACCTTTGTGCAACGGTTTGCAAGTGTGTGGAATGGTTTTTGCGCGGCTTGATGCTGCTGTTGACTGAATTTCAATCCGCCCTGACGACGAGCCTGGGGCGCCGACACTCTTATAAGACAATCTTTCGATGCGTTCAGGCAGGAAAGCCCGGGAGTCGTCCCATCAGTCATCAGTCAAGTCTGCCTTCCATCCAACGCCACTCTTGGCGACGATGACTCTGCCATTCACCACTACTACCCAGCGCATGCGCCGCAAGAAAAAAAACTTCTTGCGAGGCTGAATCATCACCTGCCCCTGGGCCGCCCAGGCGACCTCTGCAGGCTCCGCCCACCCGCGTCAGCTGCCGAGATCTCGGGGCAAACCGTTCCAGCACCTCCGGCTTGGCGTGCTCGCGCAGCGGTTTTGGTCCCGTGATCTCTAATCTGAGCCACCCCCGAACGGGTGACCGTCATTATTTGATGGTCTGTCAGCCTGGAGTTAATGCAGGAGTCAGCTGCCCGATTGTTCCGGATACGGAATGCACGATCCGGCCGGAGAGTCCACGGGTGCGAGATGAGCGCGCGATGAGCCTGGATGTCGCAGGTGGGCTTGCAGGCTGTGACTGTGCACATGTCAATTGATGCAGGTCAATCGCATATCCCGCGGGAGAAATGCGGGCCTTGGAGCAGGCTCGCCTTTCCGCAACCGTTATTGTCAAATCGCCAATCTTCATTTGAGCCCATTACGGGATTGATAATGGATTTAGCCCAGACATCGCTCGCCCATGAATTACTCTGTATAGCCTGTCATGAAAACAATTTACCTTGTAATATCTAAGCCGAGTTACCGAGCCTAGTAAATCTGCATTATAATTACATGCCTGCATTGACTTGGGATATGTGTCAGCTTGATTATGCTAGTCGGCAAGGTCTATAAACACCCTCTCTCTCTCGGTCAAGGCGTCCTCATTTGAAAGAAGCTGTGCTTACCGGAGGTGCCTGCACTGGTAGCCTAACCCTCGCTTGTCCTTACGTACAGGAACCGGTCTTGTCTGAAATACTGCCTTTCCAGGGAATCTGTCTTGTGGAGGTGGTTCCAGTGAGATGTCATATCGTACACAGGTGGTTGAATCAAGGTCGGCTCAGAGCTGCCGGATCTAGCCCCAGGTCACTTTTCACTATTCTTGACATCTTGGGTTAATACATTGGAGAGTCCTGGGCTGACATTATAGTTTTATAATCCTCATGCCATTACCGGTCTTGATTAGCCCGGTATAAGTTAGGATTCTCCTTGGAGTCTGCAAAGAGCCCAAAAATTCAAAGTTGTACAGAGTGAGTTGGGGGGGGGGGGTCTTCTCTGTTTCTCAAGTCCAGGAGCTGCACAGCTTGCTCAACAGCTTGAGCATCGACAAACAGGCCGCTACTACGACCGTCAGGCCCGCGTGCACTTTGAGGAGATCTTTGAAGATTATTTTTGTATTCGTCGATGGGACAGATTTCTAACAATATTCTAAATCCATTTGATACAGCGTGCAAGGAGACATTAGTAATGACAGTCTTCTCAGCTTTCCAACAGAGTAACTAGACATCTGAATTTAGGATCACCGATGTCTAAGTTGTCCTATTATATCATAATTTAGTAGAAAACGGCCTGATTCGCATATTTAGTTGCGTGCTGTCCCAGTTGAAATCCCTGACTAGAAACACCAAACCCACGCTCAGAGGTATGGGTGCATCCATTTTCCTCTTTAGCTTAGTGTCCCTCGTGATCTTGACGAATGCTCTGCACCTCTCCTCTTGCGGCCCTTGACTAAAGATGGACCGGCCACGGGTATCGTCAATCAATCGGCTGGTCTGATGCCCCCAAACGACTTGAGAACCTCATCTCGATGATTTGTCTTGTCCCTATGAAGGCCGGAGTCAACCGTGTTATGCAGACTTTTGCCCGCAGCTTGCACTCACTCAATTGGATTTATTTCCAAGACGAAAGTGTCCAGTGACAATGTATGCTGTGCTTATCGGGAGCAAATGACCAATAAATGGAGTTTGACTCAGTTGGGCTCAGCTACTGTCTTTGCCCGCCAAATTTGCAGGTGCTGTGCAAGTGTACTCATCGCGAAACACTGCTAAAGTTACGGTATGTCCAGTCGTTCCAGTGGTTCTCAAAGCTTGCGAGCCAGGACCATCATTGTAGGCCACGCTGTCTAGTTCCTGGCGCTAAAGATTCAAAGTAGGGGCTCACACTCAAATAAATCAAGTCACCGCACCAACAAGATATTGTTTAGGTTCATTGTATCTGCATTGCATTTCGAGATGCCCCTAAGAGATATTGACAAGAGGCAGGCGCAGCCCGAAAAATAGGCCGCACACTAAGGTTTATGGAGAAAGAAAGTCTATGTACATTTCAACGAAGTAGGTTCTTCAGACCACTCATGTCCTTCAATAAGTCGTATCTTACAAACACCTAACAAAAGCCGGGGTTTCTGGCTTAGTTGCGACGCTGGAGGTCACGAGCGTGACGGCGGGCCTTGGTGCAAGAGCTCTCCTCATCGTCACCGTCGGCGTAGCCTCCAGTGACAGGGGAGCCGGTGGAAGTAGGGAGGGCACCACCGGTGGCAGAGGGGGAAGCTCCGCTGCCAGTCGGGGTGGCGGGGGTGGTCGAGTTGGAGCCGCCAGTCGAGCCGCCGGTCGAGCCGCCGGTCGAGCCAGAGCCGAACAGCGCAGGGCCGGGGATCTCGTAGTCGGTCAGGGTGGTGTAGGGGTTGAAGAGGATGCCAGCGTCGGTGGAGGTGTACAGCTCGGTACCCAGGGTGCCCTCGGGGCTCTCAGTTCCGGAGCCGGTGATGGCGATGTTGATGCAGAAGGGGTAGTTCTGGGCACCGCCCTCGGAGCCAGCGCCGTGCATGGCGATGATCTCGTGACGGAAGACATAGGGGCCGGGTGCCAGGGTCTCGGGGACGGTGACGGTCCAGGTGTTGTTGTTGGCGATCAGGTCCTCGGCAGCCCACTTCTGGGTAGTCAGGTCAATGCCGGCCTCGTCAATCTTGACCCACTTGAGGGTGGTCTTGTCGACGGTGGAGCAGGCATCGTCCGCGGTACCGCAGTTGGCGACGTAGGTCAGGACGGGTCCGATGTGGGACTCGGGCCAGGCGGTCCAGTCTGTAAATCACACGCGAGATTAGTATTCGGCTTCATGAAAGGGGGCTCTCGCCCATCGTGTGACGTGACGGATGTGGATGTTGACTAACAGAAGTCGACCTTGCCGCCAGCAGCGACGGAGCCGGTCAGGGCGGCGTTCTCGGCGTTCTTGTGGCAGATGATGTCGGCCTTGCCGTAGGCGTCGGGGGCAACAAAGCCGTTGTCGGTGGCCTCCTCGTACCAGCCGGCCTTAGCAGGGGCCTCGCCGCTGTTCTGCTTGGTGTAGTAGTCGTTGAGGATGTAGCCCTCCTGGTATTGGCCGTCGGTGGCGAAGCCCTGGACGAGGCCGTGGGCAGCAGCCTTGGAGGCGAGAACAGCGCCGGCAAAGGCGAGCTTGGAGGTGAAGGAAGGCATTTTGATGAGGGAGGGGGTTTTGGATTGTTTCGTTGAAGTGAAAGGTTGACGAGATAGGCTTTCAAAGAATGAATGTCCCAGCTTCACACAGTGAAGATGACAAGATAGTCAGATGTGTGGAAAAAAGAATGAAGGTGGTAAGGAACCAAAGAGTGTGGCCTGCAATGAGATGAATGCTGAATGGATGGAGATCAGATCATGGTGGTCAGGTCGGAGATGTATGCATATATATACACCTGGCATACCCAGCTGTGTACATGCGCCTCTGTGTGTCCGTGTGTGAGAGCTTGATGACGGCGTCCACGACCATCTCGGAACAGGCACCGTGTTCGCATATTGGCTCAGGGGTGAGCTCGCTTGGATCTCTGGAATCGTCGAAGCCCACAACTACCACGGGAATGTCTTCTGGACGCGGCATAGCGTCGACAGCCTCCTGAGAGGCTGCAGGCAGGACGTCAGAGTAGGCGCTCATCCGGAGTCAACCGAGGCGGCTCAACTGGTGGGCCGCCCAGGCACCCCCAGCCTCAGCAGGGCCCAGCAGAGGATCTAAAGTGGAAAGTTGCGGGTGATGCACATGAGCGCAAGCGGAAACGAGCTTGTTTGCTCGAAACACCAAGATTTCTGCCGGGCTGACGGCGGGCTGGCAACTGGTGGAAGTTGGGGGCGTAGCTCGCTTGTTCCTCGAGAGTGGGGGTGTTTTTGATGAAGGTCGGTCGCAGGGGGTCTTGGCAGCCAGGGATGTGCCTTTGCAAGCGCCAACACGCTGGTTGGCGCCCCTGACAGCTCATGCTGCGATGCTTGGAACAAGCAAACACGCCCGTTTCAATGTTTCGTCTGCGTCAGCCCACGTGCCGAGGACGGCTCAGGCCTTGTCAGACTGCATTGCGACCATGTCCAGAGAGGAAATGCGGCTCACAAATGGTGCCACACTTCCCAGTTCCAAGCCGCCTGGAGTCCTGGGCAGCGCCAAAACACCAGCCCACCAGCGTCTACCGTCCAACATCAGGGGCCGCAGGTGTGGATCCTGGGCCTCGGGATCTTGTCGAAGATACGGCGGAAAGATATCCCAACAACAGGTGACTGCCCAATGGGTTCAATTCCTCCGTCTAAGATTGTTCAGGAGACTGACCTGATTCCAACGGCGTAGGCGAGATCATCCTTTCTCCATCTTTTCCATCTCTTGGCGATTCAGACTGTCGATCAACCGGTTTTGCCCACTCACGAGTAAGTGTTTCTAAAACAATGTTTTCGTCTGATCCTGTGATCCACGCCCAGGTTCTTTTGAGTCCCTGATGTGTCGGATCCGAAAGGCTCGGATGGGGAAACGAGGGTGCGAGAACCGCGGCTCAAAGGGTCTCTGTCGACTTATCTCAACCATTCGATGCTCCTCAACCGTGGCGTACCTACCTAGGTACCTAGGTGGGCAGTGAGCGGAGCGGCCACAGCAGACGGCCACCCATTGCTGTTTATACAGAATTCCTCTTTTCAGACGAGAGACCGACACAGTAGCTAAAACTCTAGTACCTGGTGAGCCTCTTCCACTCAAAGGCGGTATTTGTGTGGGCCATCTCCGTGGGGGCCAATGATGCCGTATCGCTTGGCAGGGGCAGACCAAGCCAATATATTGGCGGCAAGGTCTGGTCAGACTAGTCAACACCTTCGACATGCTTCTGTCAGCATGCCTGCCACGACAAGTCAGTTCGAGGCTTCAATGCTTCAGTGCTCTGGACCTGTCTGGTTAGTGTGTCTTGGCGAGGTTTCCTGCAATCCTTCATAAATGCCCTGGACGACTGTTTGTAGAACGCGACTCTGATCTAAATGTTCACGGCACCGTCTGCACACCTCGTGCAGCAGGATGAACAATACACGTTTTCGTTGTCTGTTCTGGTCTCACCGGCCGAAACGATCGAACAGAATGCTGCTACACACAAACACAGCCTACTTTTACCGCAGTGCATTCCACACCTAAAGGACTCGGAGGGACCGATGCCCAAAGAATTGGAGCGTGTCGACAAAGTGTACAATCAGGCCTGCCACACAGAGTTGAAATCCAGTGCATGCCAGCCCCCAGAGCTCAGGGCAACGCGGCAACTACACAGTCTTCAGTTTCAAGTCTTGAAAGACCCGCAGAGTCTAGTGCAGCGCTTCACTCTCGGCTGTCGAACCCTACTTCGTGTCTGGCGACGGTAGCACCGCTCTCAAATATCTTGATCCAAGGCCACGGGGAGTGCCAACATGAGTAGCTATGCTACAGGTAGACCCCACTGCATCGTCGTTTCATCTCACATGTTGTGAGCTGTGGTTCAATGTGGTCTCGCTGCTCTCATTTTTAGCACGCATTATTTTTTAACCTACCACAATGGCCACACATCCGTGGATCCGAACACTCGAGTAAAGAAACCAACACTAGCCTTATCGAACGCTGACTATTATAGTGCATCAAGCATATATATGGGACAGCGATAGCTATCGTGCATCAACTGGGTGTATGTGATCATACCTACGTGCTCTTGCAAAGGGTGCAAGGGCCTCCAATTAAATCTACTCCAGTATGCGCCTGTGTACTCTTGGTCAGATTTAGTGAAGATGCCGCTCTGGGCTGTTCTGCTTCTTCAGACCTGATCTGGCAACTATGGCCGGGATAGTGAGACCAACTTGGCCCTTTTGGGCAGTGCACTTGGTGTGTCTCAGCAGAAAAGTCCGAGTTCGTCCCACAACTGGTTGGGCCGGGGCCCATAACTGGCCCCGCACACTTCGTATCGCGCCGTAAGCATTGCATTTGATTTAAGGGAATTTGCAGTTCCTTCCAGTCTGAATTCGACCTTCTCTACAAAACTAATGGGGTGAGCATCTACCGTCGCTCGCGCTGAATTGGGCATGGCCGTCTGGACCCGTACATTTGAAAACGGGACACCTTCCTTCGTTTAATTTTCCCAGAACTTGTGTCTACCAATACTTGTTCTCCTTTGGTTGTCATTTCTCATTTCTGTTTCCTTCAGCCTTTCGACCACTCACATTCGTTCACCGGGTTCTGGAGCCCGGCTGTAACCATTCGCTTCTTCTTCGGAATATACTCTCTTGGCTCGGGTATTTTTTATGCACCATCGCCAACTCCTACAATGAAGTCAGCTCCTACCATTCTGGCCGTGCTGGCGGGGCTCGCAAACCTGGCCGCCGCCCAGAGCGTGTCCGGCGAGGTCGAGGGTTTCGCTAAGGGTGTCACTGGCGGAGGCAACCAGGCCGCCGTCACACCTAAGGACATCGACGAGCTAACAGAATTCCTCACCGACGATGAGCCCCGAGTCATCACCCTATCCAAGGAGTATGACTATACCGAGTCTGAGGGCACTGAGTCTGGCAATGTCTGCGCGTCCTGGGGCAATGGCGCCACCTGCCAAAAGATCATCCAGGATAGCTGCGACAGTGGCGGCGCATCGACGGCAACGTGGTACAAGGCTGCCCGTCAGCCCATCGACGTTGGCAGCAACAAGACTATTCTCGGAGTCGGAAGCGCCGCTGCCATCAAGGGCAAAGGGCTGAGGATGAGTGGTACCAGCAACGTCATCATCCAGAACATTGCGGTGACTGACCTCAACCACGAGTACGTGTGGGGTGGCGATGCCATTTCCTTTGACGGGGCCGACCTCGTCTGGGTCGACCACGTCACGGTAAGTTGAAAGAAAATATCAAACGATATTATGCACGTGCATATCCAAACCGTATATTTGCTGAAGCTCGCGCCAGACCGCTCGTCCCGGCCGCCAGCACTACGTGTTTGGTTTTAACCCTAGCAAGCGCATCACCCTCTCGAACAATTTCATCAACGGCGAATCAGACTTCTCCACCGGTTGTAATGGCTACCACTACTGGACCTTTGAGATGGTTGGCGAGGATGACCAGATTACCATGAAGAATAACTATATCTACAAGACCGCCGGCCGTGGCCCGGCCCTCAGCGGCGGGACTCTCCTCCACGCTGTCAACAACGTGTGGGACGACGTTGACGGCCACGCTATCGAGGGCGGCGATCAGAAAGCCCGCGTAAGCAAAATTCCTCCCCTTTTACGGATCCCTGTTCATCGTGTTTTGAAATATTCCAGAACCCATCAATTTAGGATCCGTAGCAGGTGACTAACACGTACTAGGGCATCTTCGAGGGAAACGCCTTCATCAAGGTCAAACAGCTCGTCTCCGACTATCAGGGCAAGCTCTTCTCCTCCCCCGACGCCACCACCAACGCTCAATGTGAGAGCGCCCTGGGCCGCGCCTGCGAGGTCAATGTGCTGGAAGAGACAACGGACGAATTCAAGTACACCGACACCTCCTTCTTCGGTGACTTCAAGGGCCTGTCTATTGCCAGCGCAGAGGCCGCCGATAAGATCAAGTCTAGTGTGCCTGGCAACGCCGGTGCCGGCAAGCTCAGCTCCTCTTCGTCCAAGAGCTCGACCAAGGCTGTTTCTGACGAAGTCGCCGAGCCGGCCGAAGCTGCCAAGACCACCGCTGCCGCCTCGGACGCCTCTGCTGCGACCTCTGAGCCCAAACCCGCTGACGCCAGCTCCGCGTCCGGATCCGGATCCGTTGCTCTCTACGGCCAGTGCGGTGGTCAGGGCTACACTGGTGCTACTTCCTGCTCCTCGGGCAAGTGCGAGTTCATCAATGAATGGTACTCCCAATGCGTCTAAAGTGTTCGTTCGAACTGCTTGTTAGGCAGCATTTAATCGCATCATTGGCCTATGCCGCGTTATCGGCGCCTCTGCAACACCATTTCTCGTATTCCTGTATATTATTTGAGGCCTTGATGCCGAGTACAAGTAATGTCTTCTGAGTCACTGGTGCAGTGTTGCATTTTGTGCATTCATTGTTCTAGCCGACTCATGAGTCAAGCCACACACTTGAGATATTGTAATTAAGTATGCCCAATCAGGGCCAAGGAACGACCGCCATGGCTGGTAATTATCAAAGCGGTCAAGTCTGAATCATTATGAAAGCAAAGGCCCGTGATCGTGTCTAATTTGGCCCGTACCACATGCTGAACGATGTGAGAAAGTCATGGATGAGTGTTTGCGATGTTGGGTGTTCCCCTGCACACCTGTGAAGCCACAAATCAGAGCCATCTCCCAATGTCCATACCGCAATCCCTAAGCACATACTTGGATACGGAAACTCCGACTCTGCATCGTGTGGACATCTTGTGATGACAAAAACAACATTGAACGACTGCAATGGCGAAGAATACGTCTGAGACTCGGAAGTGAAATGTGTCCGACCACATTTGACTTCTCAGATTGTGTAGGATACCGCGATGCCTCTCCCCTCTTTTCATATATTGTTTTTTCTTTTGGGGGGGGGGGGGAGGGGGAAGGGCTGAGAGCCTCAAGCAGTACCTGACTGAAGATAACAGCACTGTTGCCCTTGATATTTAAAAGCGACTTCATGGTATTAATAACCTCTGGTGCAAATATGCTCTACCGGATGCAGGTGTCTCCGAAATAAGATTTCAATCATGAAAAGTCCACGAATTGTTATTCCTGGGTATGTCTATTCTAAATCACACCTGTGTTTTCCCCGGCGGTCCATCTCTCTTTCCACATTTATGATTGTTGGCATATGAAGAATCACATTAGTTCGGGAGAAGTTCAAACCATTTCGAATGAAGACATCGGATCACTACATAGACGAGATCTCTGACACCACGCGAGTCTTACCGTTTCTAAGCAGGCGACCTAGAAACGCTGTTAGGTTCTACCGAGGTCGATCTAGATATCGTTGTTTGAAATCCAATTTCTTACAGACGTACCCTTGCCACATTCTTCTTGGTAGCTCTACTAGGTGTGCAGCTTTGTGCCAGTTAAGTTGACTGTATACAATGTGTTGTCCCTGGTCCTGCGGGAAAGTCGGCTCTGGCTGCTCTTCGAAAATCATTCATACTCCACAAACGGCGGTCAATGCAAACTGGAGTACAGAGTTCATGGACCTTCCATGCGAAATGCTTTCTAAAGATGAGTGCAGTAGGATGTCCGTGGCTTACGCACATGAAATCACGATGAAGGATAACATCATCTCTTACAGATTCTGTACACTATGCTGGTAATTGGTGGGAACAAATGTAGCTAATCACAGCGGTCATGTGGCTTTCGGCGGCCGTTTCTGCTCATCATTCCACTCAGTTGCCAACTCATGTATGAAATGGAGCTGGCCGAGACTGCGGATACCTTTGAGGGTATTATGATACCTACAGGGTTAAAAAAAAGCAACTTTTTCAACTTCACAGATGAGCTACAAACTTTCGAGCGTCATAAGATAAAATTTCCGTTAAATAATACACGTAAATTCTGTCTACACATAAAGACACATGTTTACAATTCTTTCATACCCTACGCAATAGGATGGAGAATGATATTTACACAGATAATATACAGGATCGTCTGGCTTCGAGCAGAGTTGTCCAGTACAAAGCTCTGATCAAGCTTCTCTCTCGTATTGCCAGGACATTGACGCATAAGAAACATAAAATAAACTGACAAATTTTTTTTGCGCTATCAACACATATTGTTTTCCACTCCATGTTTCAAGCCCTGCATTATCTGGAAAAAATTAGACAGAAATCCTCACCTGCGATAGAGCAGCTATTCTACAAGTTACTATTTCTCCCTAAATGTTCTGCCTATGGTTGTTCAACATGCCCAGGTGGGCTGTAAAGACAAGAGCCACAACAAAAGAAAACGGAGATTCGCACACCCTTAAACGGAGGGCGCACACCCTAGTAACTTTTTTAATAAATTCTATAAGTAATAAGACGGACCTCACATCGAATAGCAACAAGGCACAAAGCAACTATAAAGTATTATTAATTTACAACTATATTTACCTAACTAAATAAGAGGGAAAGGGAAAGAGTCTGTTATTGAAGCTTCCGAATAGTTTTAAGGCCAGTTAGGCAGATAAGATAAGCCCAGTGCACGGGCCCACTGCAGCCACTACAGTAGGAACTACTTACATTCAGCCCATGGCCCTAACAAGTAATATATATACTAATTAATAATTTAATAATTTTATCTTATTTATTACTACTTAATTAATAATATATATAAAAAATTAAGATTATTAAAAGTTATTTATATATACTTTATTTATATTAAAGTAAAAGAAAATTTATTTAATTAAACCCTTATAATTTACTTTATACTAAAGATAAAAATATAAAGATAATACTATTTAATAGTTCTATTCATAGTCTATATAATATATTATTTTTATTTCCTTGAAAAGAAATCTATTTTAAAGATAAAATTAAAACTTTAAAATATAAGGTTTTTATATAGATATAATAATATACCTATTTATATATAAAGTATTTAAAACTAAATTTTAATATAAATAATAAAAGTTTCTAAATTATAGAAGAATATTATAAGTAGTTATAGGATATTTAATATATTTAAATAAATAGTATAGACTATAAATTTCATATTTTATATACTCCTGGACTAGGGTGTATAGTGGAGCATACAGTATGGTTAGGTACTTAGGTATATATTTAGTTAGTTATAAAAAGGAGAAAGCCCTATTTATAAAGTGCTATAATAAGGGTTATAAGTAAACTATAGCCTATAATTAGTATACCTTATCTAATCTATACTTATTTAATTAGGGTACCTTAGTAGTATAAAAGTACCCTTAATAGGCTATACTAAATCCTAAATATAAAAAAAGAGTATAATATTTTTATTATATACTATTTACTTTCTTTAATAATAGTTTACTTTTTTTATATTTTAAAATTATTATATAGTTAGTATAGGCTTTATAATAATATTAAAAATAATTTAAGGTATTAAAGTAAGTATAGGTATAAATAGTATTATAAGTATTAGTATT